>CM061919.1:44445550-44460550 GCA_031002005.1 Vandiemenella viatica | reverse complement strand
ATTGATTTTGTCCACACATTCTAATAGTTATTTAACACCTTTTCATGAATAACTCTGTCCATATGCTTTGAGAGATCTAGCGCTACAGTTTCAATTTGGCCTGCCTAGTTAATTTCATCCAAAATGTCTCGCATATAGCCTAACTGAGATTCGCATGAATATCCTTGCCGAAAACCAAGTTGTCGAGTCGGAAACCACCCGCGTTCCTGACAGACTTTTTTGATGTGATTGCATTATAGTATCACTGACATGAAACTGTTGGCCTGTAATTTTCGACCCTATTCGGATACTACTACCCCACATTTTATTGCTCTGGTAAGCTGCAAGTTTTCAGAAACAATTTAAATAACATTTCAAGGTAACATACAATATCACATTCTGCTATCTGTACTTCTGTAGTAATATCACCTACATCTTTTGCTTTAGGATGAATTTAAAAATTTTTAGTCGGCTCATTTCTAATTGTGTGGATAACTTTGTACTCCGATTTACACATTTCCATTCCTGAATCATAGACCCAAATGATTTCAAATCCATCTGGCTTTATTACGGACATATGTAACATGTTTTGTCTCCTTGTGGTTCAGTCCATGGAGGAAGGAAAATAAGGAGACGACGAAAGGGAACTTATGACAGCCATATGATAGGAGCTACTCCCAAAGCCGATGGACCGGGAGACTGGCTGTGCTATTCGAAATACCGCCGCGTGGATGTTAAATTTCCCGCCGGTCCGTGGGAGTACAGTGGAAGACCCCGGAACGCATGCCGGCTACCGGAAGTCGGATAAGAACGCCCGCGAAACCTACATGTGGCATGTGAAAGCCAGCACCCGCCAATCTTCCAGGAGCGGCCGTGCTCATCGGACACATCACCTATTTGCGAGTTCCTCGAAACGCCCTTTTAATGTTGAACTGTTTTCGGTTATAGTTTTGTAAATGCAAGTGAGATTTGTAAAGAATTGTCAATTTGAACCGTTTTAACTAAGAATTCTGCTACCTTCGGGTGTTATATAGGAGACTGATGAACATTATGATCGCGACTGGTGAGGGTGAAGATTAAAATTTTATTAAACTTGCAGTATTAATACAAAAGTTAATTTTGTTATTCTTCCTTGTATGATTCTTCTTGACACGGTAAAGTGTGTTGATAAGCTGAATCACTGGCGACCATGTCAGCAGAATTTGTTGCTTCAAACATTTTCAATAAAATTTACTAAATCCCACCATTCGTGAGCATGAAGAGAAATGCGACAGTGCTCCTATGGACCTACAAATCTACATCTACATCTACATCTATACTCTGCAAATCACAAATACTGTGGGTGGCAGAGGGTGCTAAGCACCAATCCTAATTCTGCGCATTCCAATCCCGAACAGATCGAGGAAAGAAGGAATACATAAATGAATCAGTACGGCATCTTATTTCTCTAATCTCATTCCTCCTGTCATTGCGACCTAAATAGGTTGGCGGAAGAAGTATTTCGTTGCACTCGTAACTTAAAGATTTTTGCATATTCTCCAGCAAATTCAAACGAAAACGACGTTCGTCTGTCCGCCAAACAATCCCAGCCCAACCCACGAATTAGCTCTGTGACACTTACGTAAGGACTGTAACTAGCAGTCACGAATCGAGCGGCTCTTCTCTGTACTTTCTCTAATGTGTCAATCAATCCCTTGCGATACGGAATCCCAAATTCCACAACAGTATTCCAAATGCGGACGCACTAGTGTTTTGTACGCTATTCCCTTTGTATGAGAATTACAACTTCTCAAAATACGTCCTATGAATCGTAGTTTGGAATTAGCTTTTCCTACAACGGAAGTTATGTGCAAGTCCCATTTCATGTTGCTTTGTACTGTTACGCCTAGATACTTCAGGGAATCTACAGTGTCAACAACTGAATTGTTAACTTTGTACTCGTGAGCAAACGGGGTCTTTTTATTACTTATGTGCATTGCCTTGCACTTTTTACAGTTAAGTGTAAGCTGCCATTCCACGGCACCATTCCGAAATAACATCCAGATCGCGCTGAATTTCTAAGCAATCGTTGGAGCACCTCACTTCCCTATAAATAAGTGCATCATCAGCAAAAAATCGCATCCTGCAATTAACGTTGTCACCGAGATCGTTTATAAAAATTAAGAAAAGAAGTGGTTCTATTACAATTCCTTGAGGAACGCCCGAAGTAACATCTAGTTTAGAAGATGCTTCCCCGTCTAGAACGACATACTGTGACCGACCAGTTAGAAAATCGCGTATCCATTCGCAAATCTGATCAGATATACCGTACGCTCGGATCTTCGCTAAGAGTCGGTTGTGTGGTACAGAGTCAAAAGCTTTCTGAAAATCCAAGAAAATAGCATCAACTTGTAATCCCGCATCAATAACTTTCATTACATCATGCGAAAATAGAGCCAGTTGCGTTTTACATGATCGGTTCTTCCGAAATCCGTGTTGGTATGCTGTAAGTAGCTCGTTTTAATCTAGAAACTTCATAACGTTAGAGCATATGACATGCTCCAGAATTCTACTGCAAACAGATGTTAGCGATATCGGACGATAATTCCTAGGATCTCTCCGATCTCCTTTCTTGAAAACGGGAATCACCTGCGCAATTTTCCAGTCAGAAGGTACTTTTCTTTCCTCTAAAGATTTACGAAATATATCTGACAGAAATGGTTCTATTTCTTCCGCGTATTCCGAAAATACTCTTACTGGTACACCATCGGGACCCGGCGCTTTCCCCCACTTCAGGAGCTTTAATTGCTTTATGATACCTACAGTATCAATCTGTACTGGATCCATTTCAAATTCAACACGCCGTGGAAAAACGGGAATGTTTTCCATGTTTTCGTCAGTGAAGGAATTTTTTAATTCGGCGTAAAATACGGTAGCCTTGTCGCGGCTGTCATCAACTTCCCGACCGTCTTTTAGTAGAACTGGCATATTGTTGTCACAACCACCTATTTTTTTTACATACGGCCAAAATTTCTTTTGATTTTCAATGAGGCTCTTGGAAAGTGAGTTGCATCGAAAGTCATTGAAGGCTTCGCGCATCGCATTCTTGACCTGTCCTCTTGTCTCAGCTAGTTTTTCTAAATCACTCCTATACCTCGTCCTTCTTGAGCGTGCATGAATCTTCCTTTGCTTTTTAAGTAACCTTTTGACTTCACGCATATACAACGGGGAATCGTTCCCGTCCCTGATTGTCCTTTTCGGTATATGTAAGTCCATACCTTCCCTGACTATATTTATGAATCAAAGCCACATCTCTTCAACCGAGCCTCTTCCTTCTATAAAGGTAATGTATTTATCCCTCAAAAACGTTCTTAAACTCTCCTTTGGGGCCTTTTCGAACCTGTAAACGACCCTTTCTTTTTTCTTTTTGCGCTCGACTGTTAATTTTACTGTAGCAATTACAGCTTTATGATCACTTATTCCCGTGGTGGTAGAAATGTCCGTAAATAATTCAGGCCTATTTGTAAAGTGATTTTTACGTAAACCGACGAGAGAAATAAAAAATTAAAACAGTACATCAGCAAATTTGTGATGTGATAACAGTGCACCAGAAGATCCAAAACTAAAGAAGTAGAGGAGTGGAGATATTTTACGCAGCCGCAACAACAGAGGAAGACCCAGCAGCGACAACATCGGAATTCGGGATAGTGACAACTAACAACTGATTGGAAGAAAACTGGAGGGCTCACAGGTGACGCAGGACGTCGAAAGATAAGTGCAGTGCCAATAATTTTGAACAGTTGAAGGAAAACTCATTCTAGACAATTTTTTCCGTTTTTTTTTTTTTTAAATTCTCGCCATGAGTAACGAAATTAGTTCTAAAAATGGCGGGGAAGTAGGTAAAGAAAATCCCACAAGCCAGGAACCTTTGTTAATATCGCTAAACACCGAAGTACTTTCACCAGTCAATAAAAGTACGTCACTAGTTCCTGAAAGCAGTCCACCAAACACTGAAACTTGCTCTCCCATACTCACCACAAATGCATCAATATTTGAAGGTCCAGCAGATACTGAGAAGGATAATCCCTACCTGGTAGTTAAGAATTTCACAATGTTATCAAATTTATCAATTGCTATCCAAAGTAAGTTTGAAAAACAATCAACTGATATCCAAAATAAATTTAAAAGTCATGCAGAAGAGACACACAAAACTACGGCAGATTTTATAAATCGAGTCAAAGTTGATCTAGGGAATAAAATAACCAATCTTGATACAAAGATGGAAGAATATAAGGAAAATTGTGAAAGGATTTGGTATGAGATAAATAAAAGGTTCAATAGCGGACTAGCAAATCGGGAGTTAAAGTTAGAGGGTAAGATACGCGATGAATTGAAAGGGGTGGCAAAGAAACAAATCCATTCCAAGTTGTTAGGCAGGAGACACAAAAACAAATTGAATGTCTTGTAGTAAAGGTCAGGCAAAGAATTGATAGTAATGAAAACAATATAGCAAAAATCAAAAAGCAAAATACTCAGTTGTGTATAAGACTTGATGCAGTTGCATAAAGAGTAGATGAAGTTAGTGAAAAATATATTAAATTGGGTGCGTCTGTAGATGGAGTTGCAATAAGCTGTGAAACATTGGATGAGCGAGTGGGGAATTTAAGTGAGGAGATGAATAAAATTCCCAACTTCATGAATCAAGTAACCAAATTTGAGGAAGAATTATAAGAAGTGAAGGGTCATCTAAAGAAATCACAAGTACAACATGTAGTTGGTGTACCAAACCCAATGGCCCTGGCTATACCTAAAAAAATAGAAATTGAGAACTTTACTGACGAGGGAGGTATCCATCCAATTAATTTTATCAATAGTTCTGAGAAGTACAGAATTTTCAGTCTTTATGATGACAGTGAAAAAATGAAAAGTGTATATCAAAATTTAAGGGGTTGTGCTCGAATTTAGGGAAAAAGGCAACTTCAGATTTGTAAAACATACCCAGCATTCAAAGCAAATTTCCTAAAAAATTTCTGATCAGAGGAAAGGCAACATGAGGTTAAGAGGAGTCTCTGGTACGGAAGGAAATATCAACTTGGGAGGGAATCACTCAAAGATTTCCTTGCTTACTTACTTACTTCCTCTTCATGGATAGGCCAAAAGCCTGTTCCGACCTCATTCTTCCGACCATCTCTTCCTAGGTCTTCCAATGTCCCTTCTGCCTTTGGGATGGTACTCCAGGGCAAGCTTAGGAAATCTGTCCTTTCTCATTCGTAGGACGTGGTTCTTCCAGTTATCCCTTTTTTGGGTAATTCTATCATTTAGCGGGGAGATATTCAGTTGTTCCCTTATTTCCTCGTTCCTCCTCCTATCATTTAAGGAATACCCTTTTACTGACCTTAAAAATTTCATTTCAGATGATTGAATTTTGTTTTTGTATTGCGTTTTATTTACCCATGTTTCGCTGCCATATAGCAGAGTCGGTACGGCCATTGTTTTATAAAACTTGAGTTGAGTCTCCTCTCGTGCTTTACCTTTCAGTGTTCGTCGAATTGTTCCACACATATACTGAAATCGGTGAAGTTTCTTCTTCACCTCGTTATCCTCATTAAAAGATAATTCACATCCGAGATAAGTAAAGCTGGAGACTTGTTCTATTAGCTGATTGTCTACCACTATTTTAACTCTGATAGGGTATTTCCCCTGCCATGCCATAACTTTTGTTTTTGCACGAGACAACTGCAGATTGTAATCTTTGCTGATAATGTTTAGTATATGAATTGCTTTTTGAAGTCCATCTTCATTTTCCTGGAGGATAAATTTGGTCGTCTGCAAACAACATAGTATTTAT
Source organism: Vandiemenella viatica (assembly GCA_031002005.1). Classification (NCBI taxonomy): domain Eukaryota; kingdom Metazoa; phylum Arthropoda; class Insecta; order Orthoptera; family Morabidae; genus Vandiemenella; species Vandiemenella viatica. The sequence continues at coordinate 44,454,744 of CM061919.1, read as the reverse complement.
GTACTTGTTGTTGCTTATTTTTATACCAGGATGGACATTTTCTTTCAATTTCCTAACTAAGTCATCTATATATATATTGAAGAGTGTTGGAGACAGGCTACAACCTTGCCGCACTCCTTGGTTAATTGCTATTTCTTCTATAAGTTTATTTCCTAGGTCTAAGACGATTTGTGTCCTTCTATACATACCTTGAATAACTTGTATTAAATGCTGTGGATATCCATTTCTTTGCATTATTTCCTATAGTTTTTGTCTATTTACTTTATCGAACGCTTTTTCATAGTCTATAAAAGCAATGAAAGTCTTTAAATTAAATTCTCTTCTCTTTTCCAGTAGTTGTCTAAGGCAGAATATATTATCTATGCAGGATTTTCCTTTCCTAAACCCACATTGTTCTTCTGATAGGAGAGCATCTGCTATTACTTTTAGACTGTTATTTATTATTTTTGCATATATTTTGTATCCCGTATTTAATAAACTAATTCCTCGATAGTTATCACATGAATTCCTATCTCCCTTCTTAAAAAGTGAAATAACTTTGGCCTTCCTCCATTCTTCTGGGATGGTTCTCTTTTTCCAACACATATTAATTAAGTGTAAATATCTAAATTTCAGAATCATTCCCCCATACTTAATCAATTCTAAATTAATTGTATCTAGTCCAGGAGCATTTCTATTTTTAAATGATTTTAGTGCTGCATCAACCTCCTCTATGTCTATAGGATCAATTTCTTTAGTATCCACATGGTCAATTCCTATTTTCTCTTCTTCTTCTTTATAATTACTATTGTACCATATTGTTCTGTAGTGTTTTACCCATGCCTCTTCTTCAATTACATTTATATTAGCACTTTCCTTTTCATCCTTGTTGAGATGTTTCATAAGTTTATAAGCCATCTCTTGTCTACCATGGACATCATCTTCTATTGAACTGATTAATCTATCCCATCCCTCTTGTTTCAACTTCTTTGTTATTGTCTTAACAAATATTTCTTCTTCTTTTATATTCATTTTCATTTTCTACAGTTCGATCCTGTATCATTTTTAGATAAGCCTTTTGCTTTTGTTTGACGGCTTCTGCAAATTCTTCGTTCCACATTTTAAGTCCAGTTTTTCTTCTAAATTTCTTTTTCTTGCCAATGGCTTCATATGCTGCTTTCAGTATTGATGAAGCTATAGTTTCCCGTTCTTTATTGATGTCATTATTTGTTGGAGTTTCCAGTAAGCGCTGTTGTAATCGGCTTTGATATAGATGTTTTATTCCTTCATCTTTTAAAAGGTAGGTCTTAAAAACTTCTTGATCTTGTTGTAAGTTTTTATTCATTCGTTTCCTCCATTTAGCAAGTATTCTTATTTTTGATATAACGAGATAGTGATCTGTATACATATCACTACCTCTATGTACACCGGTGTCTACTACATCTGGACCTAATTTTTTGTTAACCATTACATAGTCAATGATAGACCTTTGTCCTCTTGCCGTCCATGTAAATTTATGGATATCTTTTTTTTGTAAAGAATGTATTTGTAATCTTTAACTGGTTGAAGGACGCAAATTCTCTCAGTTGTTTCCCATTTTCATTTAATGTGTATTCACCTCTGTTCCCCATTACCTCTGGAATTGGACTATTTCCTACGCGAGCATTAAAATCGCCAGCCAGTATTAGGAAATCACTTTTATTAATACTGTCTATCACCACTTGAAGCTGTTCACAAAATTGTTCAGATTCTTCTCGTTTGTTTTCTTCTGGGGCATATATGGCGATCAAGGTTAGGTTGCCTCTCTCTACTTTCAATCTTAGAGTCAGAATCCTTTCACTTATCATAGTATAACTGACAATTTTATTTTTCCATTTCCTATCCACTAATATTGCCACTCCTACTGCAGCTCTTTTCTCTCGTGCCACTCCACTGTAGATCATTGTACATTTATCTATTTCTTCTGTTCCCTTCAATTTCTTTTTTGTTTCTGTAATTACAGCAATATTGATCCCTTTTCTAGTTAACTCCCTGTCCAGATCATATTCTTTATTATTTACACCTCTCACATTCCACGTTCCTATTTTCAAATTGTCTTCGATTCCAAATCGTTTGTCCTTTGACCTTGCCTTTGTTGTCCTCATAAGATCCATCCGGCTTTCCTTACTTTGAGGTTTATGAGTAATATATCTTTTTATGTGGAAGGGTTACCAGCCCTTCGCACAACCCCCATCCTGGAGGGCCAGGGTTTTATTTCAGGGTGTTCCTTCCCTTAGCCAGAATGCCCCAGTTTTAAGGCGCTGGGGGCTCGCCTTCCATCCTCTCCCGTTAAAGACACTCAAAAAGTGCATTGCCCAGGGGTAACGCGGCTTTCACCTTCGTGGACGTGGGAGTAGGGTTTGCTGGCAGAACTGCTAAGATAGATCGCAGAGGCATTTCTGAAGGTTTTATTGTCTCAGCCCATCCGGCATAGGCTGAGATCCTTGAGACCATACCAGCCTTTTAAATAAAAAGTCCAAATGTCACAATCTAAATAACCCGCTATCTGAAAGGGAAATTGTGTTGGATGTTGCTCACATGGTGCCAAGGAAGATCCAAAAGCTTTTGTTCATGCATGATGTTAGAACGATTGAGGCAGCGAGTGAGTTTGTGCTCCGATATGAAACCCAGTGCAACGGAGAAAGGAACCAGCTTCAAGATCAACGGGAATTCCGTCATGAAAGGTGAATGACTTACGATCAGGAAGTAGAAAAAATCAATTCCACACAAACAGAGGTGGAAGGACCCTTCTTCCAATACTTCGAACATTGTTTTCACTATGTTCGAAGGATGGGAAGATGGGTAAGTAGTAATGATGTCACAAATAACCCCTGTACAAGCCAACAAACTAATAGTAGTGGTACAAAAAACTGAAGACTGCCGACGTTTTTGGCCCGATGGAGGCAGATGGGTTAATAGGGTCCATACAATCAAAACATAGGAGCCAGCTTAGAAGTGTTTTCCACAACAACCTGAGTGAAGACTTAGCAGAGGAAGAGTTCCAGAATGAAGAGCAGTTGGTCCAGGCTCCCATAATCTTAATGACATGTCATGGAAAACAAATTGAAGTATTGTTAGATTCAGGTGCCGAAATCTAATGCACTTTGTATAATTTGTTTGAGAGTTTACTGGAAATTACAAATGAAAGAAAATACAAAGTGGTTTCTTTACCAGTAAATGGGATGTCAGTTATCACTGCCACAGGGGGCAAGAGCAAATTAGTGAAAACAGAAATTCTTTGAGTTTGTTGTATTTGTGGTGCCTTTGTATTTTTGGCATAGATTACTTGTGTGCTGTTAAGACCATCTTGTATTTTGAACAAGGATTATTGGAGTTTCAAGTAAATGGGAACAAAGGAAGAAATACTATGAAGAAATTTTGGAAGCAGAAGGAAGTGGGGTCAGTTAATGTACTATCGTGGGGAGATGCAGTAGCCAGTGGGCAAGAACCCCAATTCTTTCAAAATTGTATACAGTTTTGTGTCATGTTAATGCAACCAAGCAGAGAGGAGAGGAAGAATGATTTAGGAATAATGGACAGTGTTAGCAGTGAACACCGTACAAAACTAACAACTATGATAGATGAGTTAAAGAAGGTATTTTATAACCAGCCTGGACTCGTAAAGTATTATGAGTGATAAGTGTACTGAATGTGCCTCAGGAAGTGGTTTTTATCATTATTATTATTATTGGCTCCGTTGCTGGTGGCGAAGGAACATATGGATATTGGTTGTAGCACGACATTCCCGAATGGTACATTTACTCCTTCTATATATTTAAAAACTGGAGCACAATTTGTAAGTTTATTTGGATGCAGAAGACACTGATGAAACTTTATGATTTTGTATTGTGTATTTTATGATTTAGGATTAGCAACCTACTGATATATCTTTGTTCTTTCTCTCTAAATATGTCAATATTTAGTTTATGACATTTTCACAGAGAGGCAGTGATAGTTTAGTGAAATTGAAAACAGACATTTTGGCATGGAGAATTAAACCTATGGTCTGGAAGGATCATTGCACTCCACAAGGTGCAATTCAGTTTCAATAATATATTGTGTGGTTTCTTTGTTATAATCTAGATGTGTTTCCTTTTATGCTTGTGAATTGGTTTAGATGTGGTTTTTTTTACTTATAAACTAGCTGACCCGGCAATGCTTCACTATTGCTGGACTTGAGTAGGCACATAGATTAAATGAAAAAATATTTACATACAAATTTTAAACTGCTGTTTCATTCATTTTCAGTTGGAAAGGGTGGGAGAGGATGCGCTTTAGAAAACATATGTAGGCAGTATTTTTCTGTTTGTTTTAAAGTATAAGCGTACAAATTATTATCTAAATCCGATAAAAAATGTGCTTTGCCTAAATTATGGGGTGAAAACGTAATGGGGTTGGAAAGGGGGAGAGGGGATGAATATTCGGAAACCATACGTAGGCAGTATTTTTCTGTTTGTTTTAAAGTATAAGTGTACAAATTCTTATCTAAATCTGATAAAAAATGTGGTATGCCTAAATTATAGGGTAAAAACGTAATGGGGTTGGAAAGGGGGAGAGGGGATGAATATTCGGAAACCATACGTGGGCAGTATTTTTCTGTTTGTTTTAAAGTATAAGTGTACAAATTCTTATCTAAATCTGATAAAAAATGTGGTATTGCCTAAATTATGGGGTGAAAAAATTATGGGGGTGGAAAGGGAGCGAGGGGATTAATATTCGGAAACCGTATGTAGGCAGTATTTTTCTGTTTGTTTTAAAGTATAAGTGTACAAATTCCTATCTAAATCGGATAAAAAATGTGGTTTTGCCTAAATTATGGGGTGTTATGGGGAATAGGGGGTGACTTTTTGGATTTTTTTTAACAGGAACCTTCGCAGACGCACACTCGAAAACTCTCCAAAGTTTCATTGCAATCTGATAAATGGTATAGGAATGCATAGAAGACGAACAAACCCACAAACATTGATTTTTATATATAAGACTAGCCACAAATCCCGTCAAAAATGACGGGTTTAACGGATTAACTGATTTCTTCTTAGTTGCTTACCTAAATAGAATTGTAATGAAATAAAGCTCAATGTTTTGTAATTTCTCATCCCTTGTGACGTAGCAAAAAGTTTCATTGTCTATTTGGTCCAGGTTACGTTTCAGCCTAACAACAATCTTCGCCAATACAGCCGGTAGAAAAACAAAACTTAATTCACACGCGAATTAATATTTTTCCTGTATCGCATGTCAATGTCATCATGCATCGATACCAATCATGCATCATGCGATACAAACTTGATCCAAAATCTTCACAGTTTCATACAACTTTCTTATTTTCTATGACGAAGGTCCATGTTTTAATGCCTGAAATAATGACCCCAGTGAAAAAGAAGGATGCTAAAAATAAATCTTGAAAACCTAAGCTATGTCACGTAATATTATTTTTAATTGTGGTTTAAGTAGCACAAATCGCGAACAATTTGGAACTTCTTTCTTTCAGACCAAGTAATGAGTTCATTAAAAAAAGCTAATGTTAATTATTATGCCATTCTAGCATTATATTTCTTAGCAATTACTTAAATAAATATAATTGTTATAAATATAGTTCAGTGCAATTCATAGTGCTTTGCTCTGTAAGAAAAGGTTTTCGTTGCTATTCTGGTCCAGGTTGTATTTCAACCTAATCTCTACTGAACATGTGATAAATGAAACAATACTTTAATCACACGCATGGTGATACATTACTTTATCGCTTTTTAGTGGTAATAATGCATCACGATATTAACTAAAACAAAAATCTTTACGGGTTATGAATACTTCGACATAAAACGAATCTATTATTAAATAAATCAAATCTACTAATACTTATTATATCGATTTAAACTCAATACATACTTTTATTTCAGTGTTCTGACAATTCACGGCTTAGTGTAATTCCTCGTGCCTTGAGTTGTAGCAAAAGGTTTCAGTTTCCATTAGGGTCCAGGTTGCATTTCAACCTAACCACGTACTACGATAAACCTCTCGCCAGAAAAACAGTACTTCAATCTCACGCTTATTAATGCATGAACTGTTTCGCGTTTTAGTGGCAATAATGAATCGCGATATAATTTTGATCAAAAATCTTCAAGGGTTTTTGTACATTTATTTTTTGTGATTCAAACTGGTAGTAAAACGTTTGAATGGTTGACACAATTGCTGAACTCATAGGCTCAGTAATATTAGGCAGTGAAAGCAAAGGAAATTAAAATCAACCTTATGAACTTACATTATGCCACGTATTATAGTTCTAAGTGTAGTGTAGGATCGCACAGTTCCCGGATCAATGTGCAACTATTTCCATTCAAACGAATTAATAATTTCAATAATAGGACACAGTTTAAAATATTTTGAAAAAAAACTAAATTATTCATGCCCTCTGCGTTAACGTCAAATGAAACTTATAATTCTAATCCATGCTAGTTATACTCTAACCAAACATTTAGCAGCACTGATGCTCGAAATACAAAGCTTTTATCTTACAATATCTATGGACAAAGAATTTAAGGAATACTTCAATATATCAAAAGAATATTACGTAAATATAAGCATCTAATGATTGATATATCGATTTTAACGCAATACATACTTTTATTTCAGTGTTCTGTGAGTTAATTTATTCACTGTTGCTTGGAAATGATATTAAATAACGCGCACTCCCACAAATAATATCGTAAAGCGTGACGTCATAGCGCAACGTCATAGCGCAACGTCATCGCGTGACATGACGTAGGTGCGACACGCTACATCTAGTCTATTATACTAATAGATTATTTTTAAGTGCATTTTACTAAGGATGTTTTCGGAGATATGTATTGCACCACAGTACCAAATAAGCGATATTATGTATGGTATTTAGGATAGGAACTCGAGGTTGCAATTTATTTGTGAGTGAATGTTGACTGAAGTTAGTAAGTAATCTTTTGAAGAAGCTCATTGTTGCCATTTTGTCGGTATAACCAAAATCTTATGTTAAACATGAGGATCTCCCGCCGGTCCGTGGGAGTACCGTGGAAGACCCCGGAGCACATGCCGGCTACGGGAAATCGGTTAAGAACGCCCGCGAAACCGGCATGTGGAAGCTAGCACGCACCAGTGTTCCAGGAGCGGCATGCTCATCGAGCACGTCACCCATGTGCGAGTTACTCGAAACGCCCTTTTGATGTTGAACTGTTTTCGGTTATAATTTTGTAAATGCGAGTGAGATTTGTTAATTTGAACCGTTTTAACTAAGAATTCTGCAACCTTCGGGAGTATATATAGAAGTCTGATGAACTTTATGATCGCGACTGGTGAGGGTGAAAATTTGAACTTTATTAAACTTGCAGTATTAATACAAAAGTTAATTTTGTTATTCTTCCTTGTGTGATAATTCTTGACACGATAACGTGTGTTGATAAGTTGATTGACTTGCGACCACGTTAGTAGAATTTGTTGCTTCAAACATTTCAATAAAATGTACTAAATCCCACCATCCGTGAGGATTAGTGTTCGCTAACAAATGGAGAGAAATGCGCACTATGTAAACACTCTACATATGAAATTCATCACGAACTAAATTTCGGGTAACAACAACGTTTGCTTCCTCACGTTTCATGGTTCGCACAACATAATTTATCACATTTAATTTCATCGCACACTTTCGGTGCAAACTGAACTGGACTAAAGCATGCAGAATACCATATTCATTGTATCGCGATGTAAACTTGACCCGCTTAAATTAGACTTCCAACTCTTGTTTACAATAAGGCTAGCCTTTTATGTGCAATGTAGTAACATATGCTGATTGTCTACACCAGTGGTTCCCAAATAGTTTTTCCCGAGTACCACTTCAAGAAAGAGCTGCACCTCGCGTACCCCCTTATAGCTACATTTGCCTCTGCGTTCATTCCAGTCTAGTGCTTCGCACAGCCACAGCATTACAGACATCTAATTCACACACACACACTGTTTGACTGTCTTAAAATATATTTTGGCGGTAGTAATGTTTGCGTAATTGTTTTTTTTTCTTTCAATTATCTTATTGAATAACTTAGTCAAGAGAGAACCTCGCGTACCCCCTGGGGGTACGCATACCACTAATTGGGAACCACTGGTCTACACTACTCCAACAAATATTTGAGAACGACATTATCCTGTTGAGAGGAATGATTAAATTTATAACTATAGACCCTAATGTTGAATTTATCCATCAGACACTTCAAGAACAATAATTACAGTTTGACTTAGTTATGAAACGTTATTCCAGGTTGTTTCCTATCTTGTCTGTTTGTGCAACCATATGCAACACAACTTTTCATTATAGAAAACTTCAGAATATTAGAAAATGAAATATTTTCAGCAACAGACACAGTGCAAACTACCCAATGTTTTGGGGTTATTCCTATGGCCGCACATGTGCAGTAGGAGACGAGTTTTTATATGAGATTTCACAGATTTAGCGTTATTTCGTCGCCATATACCATTTCCTCCATGGTTCAGTCTAGCACCTTGTGTATACCCTCCTTCCCACATTAAAATATTTCCAAATATTTGTTTCCTTATGTTATTAATCTTATTTTCTATCCAGTTGACGCCTGGTAAATTCAAATCGTCATCAATAATCACTATCATAAACACACTTCTGAACTAATTTCTCCCCAAGAGCCTCATCTTCATCGTTCATTCATTCACTACAATTTTTTTTTCTGTTTTATTATTCCAGAGTGTCTACCCCAAGTAAATCATATGAATATTATGAATACGAAAGTAATTCTGTATATGTTTCTTACGATTTGCTAGTAAATGAATGAACATATCGTAATGAAATTTGACAAAGAAATACTATTTGCCATCGGAAAGGACATAGGGTATTTTTTTCCTGTATAAATAATATGTTTTGCCATGCAATTTTGAAAACAACTGAATGGTGAGAGACAGGCACATATCGTGTGTAAATCTCTGTAATGCTACGCCCGAGAGCGGGCTGGTGGCTCAGCGGTTAGGGCTCTTTCTTTCGAAAGCACTGCGTCTGGTCTTGGGTACAAATCTCGGTAGAGTCAGGAATTTTTAAGAGTTGATTTTGATCATATGAACGATGTCTGGACGTTTCGTTGTTCGAATTCCACGTTAAACTGTAGGTCCCACCAATTCAGGGGTGTAATGCTTGG
>CM061919.1:44316899-44444550 GCA_031002005.1 Vandiemenella viatica | reverse complement strand
ATGGTGATACGCGCTGCCCCACACTGTTATTTGTGTCTACTTAAAATTTTCTGGCATCAGTATATTTTGTCTTCTTTTTTGACATACCTCGCAACCTAAGGTATAGCTTTAGCAGTGAAGCGAGTAGCTAATGTTATTAGAACCCAAGAATCTGATGCTCTTGATGGGGTGATCTCTACATAACTTTTGACAATGACTCTACCTTTTCAAACAGCCTGCGACAAGAAATATAAGATAACTGATATGGCCATGGAGGAAGGAAATATATGGAGGAGAAGTGACGTTTAAATCAGTGAAGCAGGCTCTAAACTCCCCGCATGGCGGCAGCAGCGGTATTGCGCTTCCAACAATTGCGATGTTCACATTGTGTTTAGATGTAGTGATTATTTCATTTGTAATGTTATAAGTGTTTTATAATGCCATCTTGTGTTGCGTACGGTTGCACAAATAGGCCAGACAGGAAAGAACCTGGAATATCATTTCATAAGTAAGTTAAATTCTAATTATCGTTGTTGAAGTGAGCTGTAGAAGTTGCAAACTTCGCTGCCTGTCTATAAATATTTGGTCATAGCTCTCAATGGGATGACTTTGTTCTCAAATTTTTTGTTGGTGTAGTGTAGAAAATCAGCATACCTTGCTATTTTGCACATAATAGACTAGCATTACTTTTTAACGAGTGTAGAAAATGAGATTTAAGGGGGTGTGTTTACATCGCGATTCAGTGAATTTAGTATTACGCTTTCTTTCGTCACGTTGCAATTTATACTGTATGATGAAATGAAATGTGTTAAATTATGCTATGCAATCTAGGAATCTTGATGAAGGCAAACGATGTTGTTACTGCAAATACAGTTTGCGATTCAAATACGCGTGTGTGGATATGTCTACATAGTTTGATTCTGTACAATACGATACAATACATACATTCATTTTCCATTGATCCCAATATAAGGGACTGCTCTGTGGATGTGGAAAGTTTGTCAATTTACAGATAAACAGTTGCATAACAAAATAATAAGTACACCACTAGATGTACAGTCATAGTATACATGGTACATTAAACACTTCCATTACAAAATAATACATACACCAGAAGATGTACCAGTCATAGATATATGGTACATTAAAAAAAAATCCATAACAAAATAATACATACACCACAAGATGTAAGTCATAACATATATGGTACCTGTAAACAATTACGTAACAAACTAAATACATACACCATGGAGATGTACAGTCATAGCATACATGGTAAATTAATTATTTGAACTATATTTACACAAGATACTGGCAGTTATTTTTTAGATACCTTAGAAATAAATTCTTCGACAGAGTAGAAGGAGTTGTCAATTAAAAATTCTTTCAATTTTTTCCTGAATTTATTCTTATCATCTACTAGACATTTAATATGTAGTTGGGAGCATATTGAAGATATGTATCCCTGATATCGGACCCCTTTTTGAACAAATGGACAATGACTTGTAAGTCTTGTGAAGATCATTTTTACTTCTAGTGCCATGAATTGTGTATTTACTATTTGTTTCAAACAAAGTATAATTTGTGACTACAAAGGACATTAATGTGTATATTATACTCAGATGCTAATGTTAAAATCCCTAACTTCTTGAACAGCTCTCTACATGAAGTTCTATTGCTAACCCCACACATAATTCTTATTACACGCTTTTGGGCTCTGAACACTTTGTCTCTATGGGTAGAATTGCCCCAGAATATTATTCCATATGACAATAAGTTAGTGAAAATAAGCAAAATAAACTAGCTGCCTCATACGGAGATCACCTAAAGCTGAGATTGTACGAATTGCAAATGTGGCTGCTCCCAATCGCTTTAGTAAGTCGGAAACATATACTTTCCAATTTAAATTATGATCAATATACAAACCTAGAAATTTCACACTATCTACCTCTTGAATGGACTGGCCCTGCAAATTTTATGTCTATGTCAGGTGTTAATCTGTGTGATGTACTGAATTGCTATATACTGAGTTTTATCAAAGTTTAAAAGACAGCATTAGCTGTAAACCATTTATTAATCAGTTGTCAAAGACATAATTTGAAATATATTCTGTAGACAAATCTGGAGTGTTTTTAATTCCTATGTTTGTGTCATCTGCCAAATTGGACAAATTTGAGTTTTTAGATGAAACACAGGCGTAGATCATTTATATATATTAAAAACAATAGTGGCCCCAATATAGAACCCTGAGGTACTCCACATCTGATTACTTTCCACTCAGAAAACAGTGGACCTCTAAAGGCAGCCCTTAAAATTCTCCATTGACACTTTCTGTTTTCTATTTTAGAAGGTAAGAACTAAGCCATTTATTAACGAATGCCATTCTATACCATAATACTTAAGTTTCTGTATCAGAATTTTATGATCTACACAGTCAAATGCTTTAGATAAGTCACAAAAAATTCCCACAGGGAATTAATTTATCATTTATTCCTTCATAAATATTGTCAGTGAATGCAAATATAGCTTGTTCTGGTTGAATGACCCTTTGAAAACCAAATTGTGATTTAGTTAGAATATTATTATTTTTTTAGATGTTCATAAACTCTATTGTACATTGCTTCTCAAAAACTTTGGAGAAGGCTGTTAGTAATGAAATTGGTAGTAATTCTATATGGCTGCCTTATCTCCCTTTTTATAAAGTGGTTTAACTACAGCATACTTAAGCCTTTCTCGAAAAGTACCCCCAAGTAAGATATATTGAAATAGATAACTTAGTATATTACTTAATTCTGTGGAGCACAATTTAATTAATCTACTGGAAATCCCATCATAACCACTTGAGTATTTGCTCTTAAGGGATTTGATAATTTTTCTTATTTCTTCTGGATATTTTATAGACATAGAGTTAAATTTTTCTTGGAAGCCTTTTTTGACAAAATCCATACTGTGTGTCACTGAGCTATTAGCAGTCAACTTATCAGCAACAGATAAAAAATGTTTATTAAAATTATCAGCAATTGAGAAATTAGATTCTACTGAATTTTCTTTGACAAAAATATCATTACTCTTTCCTGTTTCCTTTTTTACAATGTCCCATATTGTTTTAATTTTATTTTCAGAATCATGAATTTTATGTTTGTAGTACATACTTTTAGATTCTTTAATAACCTTTTTCAGTATTTTGCAGTACTGTTTGTAATGTGTTTTAACATTAGCATTCTCACTGTTCCTAGAGGCAATATACAACTTCCTTTTATTAATGCATGATGTTCTAATGCCAATAGTTATCCAAGGCTTTTGTTCTTTTTGAGAAGCACGACACTTTTTCAAGGGGAAGCAACTTTCAAAGAAATTTAATACAATGTTACTAAAAATGTTGTATTTTTCATCCATACCTTGAGCACTGTATACCTGTTCCCAGTTTGTGGTATTCAGGCACTTTCTAAAACAAGTAACTGACTCATCATTTATTACACGCTGAAGTTTAAAGACATTACTCTTAGTGCTAGTTCCTATTGAAGTGTTGATGGTTAATAACTGGGCATCGTGATCCGAAAGTCCATTGATGGATGGCTTGATGGTATAACTGAATTTTGAGGTATCTAGGAAAACATTGTCTATAGCTGAGTGACTATTATTCATTATTCTAGTTGGAAAATTAACTACCTGAGTTAAATTGAATGAACTTACTAATGATTCTAACATGACTTTACAGGGTAAGTTATTTAGAAAATCTACATTAAAATCACTACATACTACTATGTTGACTTCTTTTCTGCTTAAAAATGTTAATAAGAGTTCAAAACTGGTTCATAAAAAGAGAAAAGTTTCCCGATGGTGCTCTATATACTGTTACTATTATGAAAATTTCATTATTGAATCTTAAGCTGTGTAGCACAGGCTTCAAAATGTTGGTCAACACAATATTTGCTAATACTTATATCCTCAAAACTATAACCATTTCTAACATAAGTGACAACTCCTTCTTTCTCCAAGTTCGTTCTACAATAATGAGAAGCTAAATTAAAATCAGTTTACATTTGACATACCTATTCCTGCAGTTATATGGTGTTCAGACAAGCATAGAACATCAATTCTATTGATATAATTTAATTCATTTATGTGGACTAGCAATTCATCCACTTTATTTGTTAACCCTCTAATATTCTGATGTAATAAATTAATCCCTACACAATTTTTAATTTTGGTATCTGAAAACTCATTATTGTTTAAACTAATTTCTTTTAAAAAATCTCTGCCTAATACATGATCCTAATCTAAAAAAGGAGCTACCCTAACACCATTAACAACAGGAATCTTTTCATGTGAATTTGTGGCCCCAATTAATTGTTTTGCTATGAGATCTGAAAGAACCCCCTTCCCTCTACTATTGAGGTGTAGGCCATGCCTAGTATAATCCCACCTATCAATAGCATCTACAGGTACCAAGCCCATGCCAGAGCCAATATCAGACATAAGATACCGTTCCAGTTCCAGATTCACTCGCCTCACAGCAGAGTTCATCTGTGGCCGATCATAGCGTCTCAAGACCGACATCACACTGACCCGAGTGTGGCACGTTGCTTCTGCTATTTTCTCCAGGTCATCTCTGAAACTATACATATCATTCCTGCCCAAACTATTTCCCGCTCCTCCCACTATCACTACATGATCCTCATCTGTGAAATCCTTACACAAAAGAACCTAAATCTTCTACTACCTGACCAAGACTAGCACTAGGTTTGAAGAAACTCATGACCTGGAAACCTGATCTTAATTTTTCCTGTACCAATGGCCCAACACCTCGTCCATGGCTACTACCTAGCAGCAAGACTTTCTTTTTCCCTAATCCCTGCCTACCAGACTTAACTACACAGTTTTTCCTACAAGTCTGCTGCTTTTTACCTACACCTACAACTACAGAAGGCTCATCCCTGTCTAACTCTGGCAACAGGGCAAACCTATTTTTCACCCCAACAACAAAAGAATCAGAAGCCCTTCTTGTTCTGATTGCCCTTTTCCCTGTCACCAGTTCCCAAGCATCTCTGTTTCCCTCCCTGCGCAGCCTATCCAAATCCTTTCTAGCCTCTATCAGTTCAGCCTGAAGGGCACTAATCCTTTCCACCTGCTCCAATATCTTCCTACTTTTGAAACAATCTTTACAAAACCATGGGAGAGCCTCCTCAATTTCCCCAACTTCGACGCCACTACAAATCGCACCCCAATGAAACCATTTCTCACACCCTTCGCAAAAAATTCCAACCCTCAAAAATCTACGGCAATGTCCACACTTTTCACTCATGATTATAAGAAACTAACTACAACAAAGTACACAATACGAGAAACAAAATTTGTTGAACTTAAACTTACAAAAAATCTGCTAAATTAATTCACAAGTAAGCTTCATCTAAATATATTTTCGCTCTATAACAAAAATCTGAACTTAAGCCGAGCGTTCAAAAATGTAAACAAACACAGAAAGTAAAACGGAACAGACCAAAGCACTAAATCACAAATAAATTTTTTGCACGAATAAAAACACTCACTAACGCTCACAGTAGTAAAATGTATTACAATTTAGAGTTTCGAATTACTATTACAATAAAAAATAACTATTAACTATATTTATTTATAACTAGCTGATACCCGCGACTTCGTACGCTTGGATTAAGAATTTCTTTGCCAGAATTGAATATAGAAAGTTGTGGTAGCAAAGGATTTGCCACAAACAACACCGAGTCGGCATAATATGACCGGAAAGCCATCACTATATCATTCTACCTGTCTCTTGAAGTGAGTCAATTTCCAACATACTAAAAAACAGAAAGACAAACGAAGGTGAGGGGATGTGACGGAGGGAGTGTTAACTAAGGGCAGCTTTATTTCAGCTTGGTCTTTTCTTCTTTCTTTAGCATGGCCATCCGATTCTTGGGTTCTAATAACTTTAGCTGCTCGTGTTTTGCTAGAGGTACAACTTAGGCCAGTTTACGCCAGCAAAGGCATGTCAAAAAAGAAGGCAAAATAAACTGGTGCCAGAAACATTTAAGCAGACAAAATAATAGGACAGAGGAAATCGGCATCTATAATAAATAATACGTTTTTTACCTAAACGAAAATTATTATCAAATAGCTGGTACCCACGACTTCGTTCGTGATTGTAAAGAATTCATATTGACAGCTATAGACATCTAACCACCATAGTGCACGATGGGAGACTCGATACTATTACCACACACAAATACCAGTCTTCTGCGCTATGTAGTTCCGGCAGAAAAGTAAAATTTACGGATACACACAAGTCTTTGGATGAAATACTAAAATATTCATGATCGACCAATTTCAAACACCATATCTCACACACTCCCACAGTTACCGAATTTCGGCCAACGTTGTTCAGTTGTAGGCGTAACAGTACAAAGCAACATGAAATGGGACTTGCACATAACTTCCGTCGTAGGCAAAGCTAATTCTAAACTACGTTTTATAGGTCGTATTTTGAGAAGCTGCAATGCTCATACAAAGGAAATAGCGTACAAAACACTAGTGCGTCCGCATTTGGAATACTGTTGTGCAATTTGTGATCCGTATCGCAAGGGATTGATTGACACGTTAGAGAAAGTACAGAGTAGAGCCGCTCGATTCGTGACCGCTAGTTACAGTCCTTATGTAAGTGTCACAGAGCTGATACGTGGGTTAGGCTGGGATTGTTTGGCGGACAGACGACGTCGTTTTAGTTTAAATTTGTTGGAGAATATGCGAAATTCTCTAATTTACGAGTGCAACGAAATACTTCTTCCGCCAACCTATTTAGGTCGCAATGACAGAAGGGATAAGATTCGAGAGATCAGATGCCGTACTGATAAATTTATGTATTCTTTTTTTCCTCATTCTATTCGGGGTTGGAATACTCTAAAAAAGGATTGGTGCTTAGCGCCCTCTGCCACCCACAGTAATTGTGAATTGCAGAGTATGGATGTAGATGTAGATGGGAGACTCTGTGTTACTACCACACACAAACGCCAGTGAGCTGCGATTGATAGTTTTCACTTAAAAGTGATACACCGTGACACATGCGCCTTTGGCAAAAATATGAAATTGCCGCAGGTCGACCATTTTCATCCCCCATATCTTCCACACCCCCATAGCTACAGACATCTAACAACCATAGTGCACGACAACAGACACGATTCTACTACCACACATAAACACCAATGCTCTATGCTATGTAGTCGTGGCAGAAAAGTGAAATCTGCGGAGATACATGCCTTTCGTCGAAATACGAAAATATCCTTGGTCGGCCACTTACAACCACCATATCTCCCACACAACCACAGTTTCTGAAATTCGGCCGCCGTTGTGATCGAAAGGTGACTCTGTGTTACTACCACACACAAACGCCAGAGATCTGTGATCTATAGTTTTCGCTGAAAAGTGATACACCATGACACTTTTGTCTTTGGCAGAAATATGAAATTGCCACAGGACGATCACTTTCAACCCCCATTTCTCCCACACCCCCATAGCTACCGACATCTAACAGCCATAGTGCACTACATGAGATATGTTTCTACTACCAAACACAAACACCAATGCTCTATGCTATGTAGTTGTGGCAGAAAAGTGACATATGCGGAGACAGTCGAAATACGAAAATATCCTTGGTCGGCCACTTACAACCACCATATCTACCACAGTACCACAGTTTCTGAAATTCGGCCGCTGTTGTGATCGAAAGGTGACTCTGTGCTACTACTACACACAAACGCCTGTTATCTGTGATCTATAGTTTTCGCTGAAAAGTGATACACCATGACACTTTTGTCTTTGGCAGAAGTATGAAATTGCCACAGGTCGATCACTTTCAACCCCCATATCTCCCACACTCCCATAGCTACCGACATCTAACAACCATAGTGCACTACATGAGATATGATTCTACTACCAAACACAAACACCAATGCTCTATGCTATGTAGTTGTGGCAGAAAAGTGACATATTGCGGAGACAGTCGAAATACGAAAATATCCTTGGTCGGCCACTTACAACCACCATATCTACCACACAACCACAGTTTCTGAAATTCGGCCGCTGTTGTGATCGAAAGGTGACTCTGTGCTACTACTACATACAAACGCCAGTTATCTGTGATCTATAGTTATCGCTGAAAAGTGATACACCATGACACTTTTGTCTTTGGCAGAAGTATGAAATTGCCACAGGTCGACCACTTTCAACCCCCATATCTCCCACACCCTCATAGCTACCGACATCTAACAACCATAGTGCACGACAGGAAAGACGATTCTACTACCACACACAAACACCAAAGGTCTATGTTATGTAGTTGTGGCAGGAAAGAGAAGTATACGGAGATACGAGTTTTTGGTCGAAATATGAAAACGCCATGCACTGACCAACTTTAATCATTATATCTCCCACATTCCCACAGCTATCGGCATTCGGCCAACGTTGTTCACGACAGGAAACTCCATGCTACTTCCACCCACAAACATCAGTGATCTGTGCTAGGTAGTGGTGGCTGAAAAGTGAAATATAGGAAAAAACACGTCTATTTTTATATATATATATAAGATTTAAATACA
Organism: Vandiemenella viatica; assembly: GCA_031002005.1. NCBI lineage: Eukaryota > Metazoa > Arthropoda > Insecta > Orthoptera > Morabidae > Vandiemenella > Vandiemenella viatica. The sequence continues at coordinate 44,435,965 of CM061919.1, read as the reverse complement.
CACGTACGTGCGGTACGTGTTTCCACGGTATTCCGACTATTTAATGGAGATTGTGGTTAGGTCTAAATGCAGTCTGTACCAGAATGGTTTTGTTGTTTCATGAGGGACAAAGAATTTATCTATTACTGTTAGTAATTTCATGAGAACCAAGTTAGTGACAAAACTTATATCGCGATGGAAACTACCTCCAGCCATTTCCAATTAAGCTTACGATGTATGTTATCAAGATAACTATTTTTATTCTCGTCTAGGCCGCATTTCAACCTAACCACAAGTGGTAGTAAAAAAAACTGAAATATCCATTTTGCATGTAATTCATTGTAGCTATGGCAGAATTAATTTTTGGTCCAGGCCGCATATCAACCCAATCTCAGTTTATCCCGAAAACTAAGCAAGATATCGAAAATTATTATTTTTTTTTTTTCGATTTGTCTCGTCGTGTTACATAAGAATCGATCATTAAATTTGACTTTTGCGAAATTTTTCTTCTCCGTTTCAACTCAAGACACCTCACTTTTGATACAGTATATCTCTAGAACTAGGTGAGATATCGAAAATTTTTATTCTTTATTTTTCATTTGTCTCGTCTTTTTAAATAAGAATCTATCATCAAATTTGACTTTGACCAATTTTTTCTTCTGAATTTCAACCAAAACCATTTCACATTTGGGACAGAATATCTCGAAAACTAAGCAGGATATCAAAAAATTTATTTCTTCATTTTTTATTTGCCATATCGAGTTACATAATAATCCATCACCAGATTGCGGCTTCACGTTTATCCTAGAGTCCCCTTGAGGTTTTTGAACATATTCCCCGTGTCTGTATGGAAGCGGCCATGCCCCCTCCACTCCGGCCTTGCCCCCCCACTCCTCCTCCACCCTGCTTCACTTCAATTCGTGGTGAAGGTCTCTTGCGTCGTCTCCATATATTTCCTTCCTCCATGCTTTAAACATTAAAGTTAATTTTGTAATCAGTGATATTTTTCTTTAAGATTATTCAAACCATTAATTTATTCTGAATTGTGGTACGTTCTATGGCTGTTAAATAAAATCTTTATATTTAAAGTTAATTTTAACCTTTTAGTTCACATTACTACGAAAGCGTGTTTTTTTGTTTTTTTGTTTAAACTACAATTTCTTTTTCACTAAACCGAAACTATTCCATCCATTAATAATATAAACACGTGGATGAGCAAAGGTCTCATATAAAGCAAAATCAGTAGAAATAGGATTGTTCTTCCTCCATGGTTCTTCCCATGGTTCTCCACACATCCAACGATTAATGTACTATATTGTATAGTTTCGACTTTGATTTCTTTCTTTGATACTCTTTGAAATACTTTTAAAAAGTGATATCTCTGTGTGTTTTGTTTTCAAGTGACCGTTTTGGATTTTGTTTGTGGTGTTGCATCTAAAGAAGTGTGATTGTTTTGTGTTGTGTCAAGAGAAAACATCAGTGATGGCTGGAATAAATGACGAGAAAATGCGTATTATGGAGGATGAAATGAACAGGTGGAATACTATTATCTCTCTTTACAGTAATGCACATAACTGTAGACAGTGGTTAAATGTTGTTTGACTTTTTAAATAGAGCGTGTTTGGAAGTTATTATCCATGTAGTGCCATCAGTAGAATATTTATTAACCCTTGTATGGTAACGTGGTGTATAATTTGCTGAAAATTGTTTATTTTTGCAGGTTTGAGGCTGAAATCGCCTTACCTGTTCTACCTCCTCCACCCCCACCGCCACCCCCTCCGGTGGCATTGACTGTTGTACCTTCTCAGCGAGCTGTCATAGGCTCAAATACTTATAATCAAGTTCAGAGAAGGTTAGAAGAACAGCAGACTGTTCCTGTAGTGTCAGAGTATCAGGGTGACCCCTCGGTAGTGTTTCCAACAATCTTGCCACCTGTGACACCATTTGCTGGGATACCGCCGCCGCCGCCGCCGCCACCACCACCACCAGCTCCTCCAATACTTATACCTCATCAAGTTCAGAGAACACCACCAATACGTCACTGTAAGTATCACATAACTGATGATACCTCTGGATTTGCACCTATAGATGACACCCTTATTTATATATGCGGCATCAGTGCAATCACTGGGACTCATCAAAGAATTGTAGCTTTGGTCTGAAAACTGTTGCACATTTTCTTTTGGTGATACTATTTATTATATGTTGCTCTTGACAGGTGTAAAATATATAGATAGCTACCTCACAAACTTCACTCGAAAAGTGCCATAACGCTATACCGCGAGCGACTGAGAGAAGCCTTCTAGCGAAGTATAATGACCATGCACACGTTCTTTGGATGACATTACTTGGGAATATGTTGCTTTAAAGGTATATATACGGAAAAGATTACAAGCTAAAAAAAAAAAAAAAAAAAAAAAAAAAAAACTGAACCGTAAGCGAACGTTGGTTGCCTCATTTACGTACATACATGCAACATCCAATGCTAATAGGTATTACATCGCCAAGAAACATATCTGCATGTTATGCCCAAGATGTTAATTTATCTACGGCATTTATCAAAGTAGGTTGCAACAATATTAATGTAGCTTATGTTTGGGTTGAAAGTGTGGCAATATGCTTGCTTCAGCATTAGGACAAAGGGGGATTCTATCATTACCGTGGCGCCAAAATTTGATGACTGATTCTTATAGAACTCAACAAAACAAATCGAAAATAAAGAATAAAATTTTTTGATATCTCGCTTGGTTCTCGAGATATCGTATCTCAAAATTGACGTAGTTAGATTTGAATACGGCCTGGACCAGAAGAAAAATTTCGTTATAGTCAAATTTGATGATGAATTCGTATGTAACACTACGAGATAAATGGAAAATAAAGAATAAAGTTTTTTGATATCTCGCTTAGTTCTCAAGATATTGTATCTCAAAAATGAGGAGGTTAGGGTGAGATCCGGCCTGGACCAGAAACATTTTTTTCGCCAAAACCATCATATCCACACGGTGTAAATGCACTTTAGGTGTTTTATTTTCTTCCTAGCGATTGTTGCTAGGTTGAAATACGGCCTGGACCAGAAGAAAAAACACCAAAAGCAGAAGGAACTAAACCTATGACTGATTTTTACCATGCTATATCTCGAAAACCAAGCGAGATATCAAAAAATTTTATTCTTTATTTTCGATTTATTTCGTCGAGTTCTACAAGGATTCATCATCAGATTTTGGCGCCACGGTAATGATAGAACTGCCGGACAAAGGAGTGTAGTCTATGTAAATGGGCATAGACGTTTCAAATCGACTATAAATTTTGTTTTTATAATAAAGCTGGTTTGATTTGGTTTTTTGGTCTTTGATACATTTTGTTGCACGTATTATTAGGCTACTATCACTGGAAGTCCATATGATAACAAATGAAGTCCTCTCATCACTGAGCGTGTACTGTTACAGCAGTTTTTTTATTTTGTGTGAAGTTTTTGCTTTATAAAGTCTTAATGGGTGTAATAGAAACAAATTAATAAATAATATAGTCGAAGGAACGATAGCGTTATCATTGTACATGGCTATATGCGATCTCCCAGTCACTTGCCGCCTTACGTTACAGCACTTTTGGAGTGAAGTTTGTGAGGATTGATATATTTTACAGCTCTAATAATATCACCCAACGAACGTGTGCAACAGTTTTCAGATGAAGACTACAATTCCTTGATGTGTCCCAGGGGCTATTACCAGATATGCTTCTAAAGTAGAAAATTTGTTATACCTGTAGTTGACATGCTTTCAGGAAAGCTAATATCAAAGGATGAGGGCGCCAACTGTCAGTACTGCAGAAAGCAACCAGAGGAACAGTAAATACAATTATGTTATAGGTCAGCAGATTCTCGAGGCCCAGCCTGTGATTCTGTGTCGTACATCACCTTTCTACAGAATTTCTTCTTCTGGCTTCTTAGGCTCCAAATGTAATTCTATTAGGGTGGGAAAAGAATGTGAGTTGACCAAGAGAGATTGTTAGGAGTGTTGACAGGTGGAAGGGGATATTCTTGGGTAATATCTAAATCACGATACTGCTGCAACCACTTACTGCCTTGTGATGTAAACACTTCCCAATGGAGAGAGTATGAGGTCACTGTGGGTCCGTGTGTGATGTGTTCAGCCTTTGATCGATTTGAGAATACATGTTAGGCCACAAAATATAACCAATAGTAATAAAAAAAATTATGGATTGAAAAAGTTAAAGAAAATTATTACTTGCACAGTTAATAATATTATTAAAATATGTACAATATTCCAAACTGATAATTGATATCGTTCTTTAGCGTTAACGTTATTAGTCACAATTCCATTGATTTGTATTTTATTCCGTTCTTCTATATTTCGGGTCTGCTGGAGATCGCGATTCCGCTACAACAACATTCAGTAATATCGTGTGAATACTGCTGTAATCAGTTGCAAGAAGTATTATTTTCAAGCAGAAATTAGGTTGTAATACAGCCTGGACCAGCATGAAACCGTTAATGTACTTCAAAAATAATTTCTAGTAAAGTCTTGCGTTTGACCACTGCATTATTATGATGACAACTCCTGGTGGAATTGCGATATCCAGTAATCCCTATATTTCCTCACGTGGCTGAAATTGCTATTAAAGTCATTCATACGAAATAAAATTATAAAACAAAATTTCATCAATAACCGTTTGCATCTAGGTTGAAATGCAGCCTGGACCATACTAACAGTGATAGATACTATTTGGAAATTGGGTTTCAGCAATATTGTGTCCGATGGTTACATTTCTCTATGGTCTGGGCTGCATTAAGATGTAAACAGCGATAGATACAACATCGAAATTAGGTATCCGCCGTAAGGTGTTTACAGTTCAGTGTGGTCCAGGCCGCATCAAAACCTCATCGCAAATTAATTTATTCCTGTATTACCCATGCAAAGTTAACGATTTCTTGATATGAGAAGTATTAGTGATGGACTACTTTCCGTGGAAGACCCTGCTAATGATGTTTAAAGCTGTGAGCAGAACGTATATGTCACATTCAGCAAGGTAGTGACGTCATACTCTCTCCATCCGGAAGTGTTTACATTGCGAGGCGGTAAGTCGTTGCAGCAGTGTCGCGATCTAGATATTACTAATATTCTCCACCTGCCTGAAACTGGTTCTAACCTATTGAAATTTGTTTTAACTGCTTCCTTCCATTTCGGCATTTTAAATTTAATTCCTGGTGACTTTTCTGGAAAACCAGAGTGGTAAATGTGAAGAGGACATTATAAGGAAGCAGTTAAAACAAATTTCAATAGTCTAGGACCAGTTTTGGGCAGGTGGAGAATATCCCACCCGTGTTGACAGAATTGGATGTGTTAAGCCAATTGTGGGATAGTTGAGAAAGGTTTCAAAATCTTTCACTTGTTGGAGAGAATGATGAGGGGAGATATCAGATAAGTAACGGAACTGGATTACAAAACTTTGGTTAGCCCAGTACTTATATTAGCTTAGTATGGTACCCACGTTTTGCATAGCAAGAGTTGAAGGGGGTGCAAACGAGGCCTGCTAGATTTCTCTCTGAATATTACTGCAGAACCAATCAGTTACTGATATAGAGGAGCTGGAATGGGATTCATTGAAAAGCAGGAGGAGAGTGAAGTGTGTCATGGGCATGTACAAGGCATATTTTGGTAATCAGGTATGTGTAGATATTAGTGGAAGTCTGAAAGAGAGGAGCACGGAAGGGAAAAGATGACTATTACTACAAACTGGCTCTCTAATCTTATCTTTCCGGCTCAAATAGGTTGGTGCAAGAAGTATTTCATCACACTCGCAAGTAAAAGTGGGAGTACACATGTTTACCAATAAGTTTAAGCGAAACATGCGTCGTCTATCTACCAGAGACTCCCATCCTTGTCTACTAATCAGTTCTGTGATGCTTTCATAAGGACTGTAGCAAGCGGTCACGAATCGAGTGGCTCTTCTCTATACTTTCGATCGACCCCTTACGAAATGGATCCCAAATGGCACCACAATAGTCCAAAGTGGACGCACAAGAGATTTGTATGCTATCTCCTTCGTTTGTTCATTACAATTTTTCAAGATTCGACCTATGAATTGCAGCCTAGAATTAGCTCTACCTATTAACGAATTAATGTGTATGTCCTATTTCATGTTCCTTTGTACTGTTACTCCCAAATATTTCATAGAATCGACAAAATCAATAACTGAATTGTTGAACTCGTATTTCTGAACAATTGGGTTATTTTTGTTAGTTATGCTCATTGTCTTACACTTTTTACAATTTAGTGTGAGTTGCCACTCAGCGCACCATGCCAAAATAACATCCAGATCACGCTGAATTTCTAAGCAATCGGCCAAATTCCTTACTTCCCTATAAATAACCGCATCATCAGCAAACAATCTAAAAATGCTTTTCAGTTTGTTTCCGAGATCGTTTATAAAAATTAAGAAAAGAAGTGGTCCTATTGCACTTCCCTGAGGTACACCCGATGTAGCATCTAAACTTTCTCCTTCAACAATGACATACTGCGACTGACCAGTTAGAAAATCCTTGATCCATTCACAAAGCTGATCCGATATACCGTACGCTTGAAGCTTCGCTAAAAGGCAATTATATGGCACAGAATCAAAGGCTTTCTGAAAATCTAAAAAAATTGCATCTACTTGTGAACCTGCATCAATAACTTTCATTACGTCGTCTGTAAATCTGGCCAGCTGTGTTTCACATGATCTTTTCTTCCAAAGTCCGTGTTGATTTGTTGTAAGCAAATTATTTTCATCTAGAAAATTCATGATGTTTGAGCATACAATATGCTCTATAACTCTACTACAAACAGATGTTATAGATATGGGACGGTAGTTTCCAGGATCACTTTGATCACCTTTCTTGAAAATCAGAGTTACTTGCGTGATCTTCCAGTCTGAAGGTACTTTTCGCTCTTCTAATGATTTACTGAATATATCAGACAGAAATGGCCTGATTTCCGCCGCATACCCTGAAAATACTCTTACTGGAATTCCATCCGGGTCCGGTGCTTTTCCCCACTTCAGGAGCTCTAATTGCTTAATGATACCTGCAGTAGCTATTCGTAATGATTCCATCACCAACTCGACACGGCGTGGGAAGATGGGAATACTATCCTTATTTTCATCAGTAAATGAATTTTTGAGTACAGTATTTAGTATGTTTGCTTTGTCGTGGCTTTCATTAACCTCGGATCCTTCAAGAATTAGTGCTGGAATATTGCTGTTGATACAATTGACTTTTCGTACATACGACCAAAATTTCTTTAGGTTTTCTGTGAGACTCGTACAGAGAGAGTTGGAATGAAAATCGTTGAAGGCATCGCGCATCACATTTTTAATACGTCCTCTTAACTCAGCTAAGGTTTCTAAATCGCTGCGACACCTCTTCCTTCTTGAGCGTGGGTGTATCCTCCTTTGTTTTTCGAGTAATCTTTTGACTTTACATGTGTACCACGGTCTATCATTCTCCCCCTTTATTGTCTGCTTAGGTATATGTATTTCCATACCTTCCCTGACTATACGTATAAATCGACGCCACATCTCTTCAACGGTGTCCTTTGTTGACTTGAAGTTATGGTAATTATTCCTCAGGTAGGTTCTAAAACACTCCTTGGAGGCCTTACTGAATCTGTATACAATCCGCCATTTTCTCCTTTTTCGCTTGGTCATTAATTTGATAGTCGCAATTATCGCTTTGTGATCACTTATTCCTGTGATCGTTGAAATGTCAGTGAATAATTCTGGCCTGTTGGTAACCAGCAAATCTAAAATGTTTTCGCAACCGTTATGACACCGCGTAGGTTCATTAACTAGCTGCTCGAGATGATTATCTGAGAAAAAATTGAGAATTACTTCAGAAGTGGCCTTATCCCTGCTACCTGTAATATGAACGTAATTATGCCAGTCGATATAAGGCAGATTGAAGTCGCCTCCTAGAATCATAGCATGATCCTGAAAACGGCTAGCTATACCATTTACATTATTTCTTAATTCCTCTGCGATAGCTATGTCGGAATCGGGTGGACGGTAAAAGGCGCCTATGACGAGTTTTGAGCCAACAACATTGAGTTTAATCCATATGATTTCACAGATTGTATCGACGTCTATTTCATTACATGGGAGAAATTTATTCACAGCTATAAATACCCCACCTCCATGAGAATGTAATCTGTCTTTATGAAAAACGTTCATGCTGTCTTTAAAAGTTTCGGCAGAACTTATTTCAGCCAACTTTCTGTACCGATAATGATATCCACTTCTGTGCTGCAAATAACGCTTTCAAGTTTCGGCTGTTTGTTACAAACGCGTCTATAGTTAATTACGAGAACTTTTAACTGTCGAGGTTCTTTTACGTTCCTTCTACATTCCGGTGTTGTATCTGATTGGGTTGCCCGTAACTATATATCGTGTTTCGGGTCTTCCTCCCTCAGCCTAAGAACCACCCAGTGCATTCCACACGGCTCCTGCCACCCGTGTAACCGATTCACGTGTGTAGTGCACACCTGACCTATTAAGGGTAAAAATAATTTGTTTTTCAACCAATTTTTATGAAATTACAGTAATATTAATGAAAGCATGAGGATTCCATAAAAAATATGAAAAATTTCCAAGTAATATTTTAAAAATAGAAAAAAATAATAATTTTCATGATTTTTTCTGAAAGTGTGTTAAAGTGAATATCAACCATAGGGAATATAATAACCCAAAAAATGTTTTTTTTCCTAATGATCTTAGAAGTGTGTTCTGTCATTAAAAAAATAAAATGGGTCTATTCTGCTACAACATTAAATAATATCGTTGTAATACTGATACAGTCAGTCGTAAGATGAATTGTAATACAGACTGGACCAGGATGAAGCCGTTAAATGTACTTCGGAAAGAATTTCTAGCGGAGTCTTGCGTTTCACCAGTGCGGTATTATGATGTCAACTCCAGCCGGAATTGCGATCTCCAGTAATCCCAATAAAATTAATGGCTTTTTCATTTCTTTGTATATACTTCTAAAATTAAATATAATTTTTTAAAAATATTTCATTATCCAATTTGATAAAATAGCTATATATTATTTGCAGGAAAAAAAGAGTTGCAAACACAAATTTTTAATGTGTTATTTTATCAAACATTGAGCATCTATCATATCAGCTTGTTATTTTTAGTATTTACAAAAGATTTTTATTGTTTACTTTTCTCTCTCTGAAATACGGATTCAACTTCAATTTTTTTCCAACATCTTTTATGTAATATGATGATTAATATTTTATTAACCTTTATAGATTTAAGTTTATGTGGATTTGACAAATATAAAATGTTTATATATACAATAAATAATATTTAAGAAAAATTTATCTAAAAAATACCATAACAGAAATTTTTGGCTATTAATTTCTGTTTGATGTTTTCCTTGATATAGTACTATTTAAGTTCTTTAAACTGACTCATCCTTTCTTGGATCATCCTCGTACTGTCTAGAGGGAATTGATGTTGCTGGAGGATCTATAACAGCAAGCAGATGTGGAATTGAAAAAGGGCAGATATCTTCTCGCTTTGGCAAATAAAATGACGGTGAGGGTCCTTGGGGATGCAAAAATTTCATTGTAGCATCCCCTTCTTCATTGATGTCTGTAACACTCCCAAAATACCAAAAATTATCATACATGCATGCAGCATAGCATTCGATGTGTAGCTCATTTACTGCCACATATGTTGTGCATTTGTCTTTCAATTTGTCAACGATTTTTCAAAATTAGATCGTATAAAGCCTACAGATTCAGTTTTATGAATCTTTGTCTATATAAAAAAAGACTTTTAACATAAAAGGCCGATGGTCATTTTACACCATTAGTCATGGCAAAACTGAATGTGATGGGATTGGGGGGAACACTTTAAAGATTAGCTATAAAAGAAAGTCTCCAAAAGCCTTTAGAAATACAAATAATGACAACAAGTGTTTTTTTTTTTCATTTTTGTAAGGATAAAATTGCAAACATTTATTTTATTTCTAAAGACTAATCTTGAAAATCGTTTTAAAGACATTACAACAATTCCGGGCACTAGAAGTTTACACAACTTTAAGACACTAGACAATACAGGAACTGTGGATGCTAGAAGAATCAGCAGTGATGACAAAAGCAGTTTAACCTACAAACTGAAAGACAAATGCATAACATGTGATAGTAAATAAGCTACACATCAAATGTTATGTTGCATACATCTATGAAAATTATTGGTATATTGGAATTGTTACCGACATCAATGATGTAGAAGGGGATGCTACAATTAAATTTTTGCATCCCTAGGAACCCTCACCATCATTTTATTGGCCAAAGCGAGAAGATATCTGCCCTGTTCCAATTCCACATCTGCTTGCTGTTATAGACCCCCCAGCAACATAAACTGTAAAAGTCTATGAATTCCCTACAGACAGTATTAGGATGAGCCAGTTTAAAGAACTTAAATAGTACTATATCTAGGAAAACATCCAATGGAAATTAATAGCCAAAAATTTATGTTATGGTATTTTTTTGTTAAGTTTTTCTTAAATATTATTTATTGTATATATAATGCAACTAAGGAAAATGGAAGCGGCTTCTAGGTGATATAAATAAGAAAAGAAAGGGAAATTAACCCACCACATACTAAAGTGGATGGATGCGATGAGAGGGAACACTTATGCTGACAAACAACTACACAATATTTCGGCATCTGCCTTGTTCACGAGTAGAAAAATGGGCCATTAGGCTCGGAACATGTGTACACAACGAACGTTACCTAATGACTCTATATTATTGTATATATAAGCATTTTATATTTGTCAAATCCACATAAACTTAAAAATCTATAAAGGTTAATAAAATATTAATCATCATATTACATAAAAGAAGTTGGAGCAATATATAAATATGGCATATGGATAAAAAGACCAATGAAACAACTATATGAACATACAGATAGATTGACAGACTTGATCAGAAGACGTAGATTACAATTCTATGGACATTTACATCGAATGAATGACACTAGATTCACAAAGAGGATCTTTGATGTGGTAAATGGATCGCTCAGGAAAACCACTTGGTTCCAGGAAATAGAAGAGGACTAGAATCATGCAGGGATCAGCTAGGAAATGACTCGGTAAAGGGGACAATTCAGGAACAAAATTATGAACACAGAATTTAAAATACAGAAGAAAACGGGAACAAAATGGAATGTACAAAGGAAACAGGAACACAGTGAACGTATGAAGAGGTTTTGGGAAGACAAGAGGAAGAAGATGAATACAAACAAAAACCAAATAATCATGAATAATTTGAGTTTAAACACTGTCCTCAAGGGTAATAATTATTAATAATAATAACAATAGTAGGAAAGTCGAATCAGTATTTCAGAGAGAAAAGTAAACAAAAAAATATTTTGTAAATAATAGAAATAACAAGCAGATCTGATAGGTGCTCAATGTTTAATAAAATAACACATTAAAATTGTATTTGCAACTCTTTTTTTTCCAGCAAATAATATATAGCTATGTAAACAAATTGGATAATAAAAAATTTTCAAAAATTATATTTAATTTTAAAAGCATATAAAAAGAAATGAAAAAGCCACTAATTTTATTTTTTTAATGACAACACACTTCTAAGATCATTAGGGGGGATTTTTTTTTTGATTATTATATATTAGCTTTGGTTAATTTTGACTTTCAGCAAAAAAATCACGAATTTTTTTTCTGTTTTTAAAATAATACTTGGAATTTATTCATATTTTTTTTCTGGAATCCTCATGCTTTCATTAATAATAATGTAAAGTTTCATAAAAATTGGTTGAAAAATAAATGAAATATAAATTATTTTCAATCAAAGAACAGAATCTTCAGAATTAGGAATTTATCAAACATTCAAAATTTTGATTGGCTGTAAAATGAAAACTAAACCAGATTGAGAAGAAAAAATTTATGTGCATTTATCTGTATAGAAAAACTAAACTTACCAAGTTTCATCAAATTCCGAGTCTTGTGTGTCATGCCTTGGTTGAATTGACATGGAATGACCCTACAGAAAAGGGGGGAAAATGGGTGTGTAGGGAAATTGCTACTGCAGTGTCCACTCTGTTGAAATTAAAATAAGACATTAGATAGTGAAACAATATCATCCTGGCTGCGTCGAATGCAAGGGTTGCATAAGCTCAGCCACTTACAGGCAAAGGGTTTTAACCCGAAATATTGTATTTTTAGTGTTTGTGTGTTGTTTTGTGTTGCTGCTGCCCTCCTCCCTTCAACTTTGGTAAGTTTTGGGTGTATATTATCTGTCCTTTCCATATAAAAATTCTCTTCTCTTTGAAACAATGCAATGATGCACATATTTATTTCATCATGGTCACATTAATGTATCCACATGAAGTACAACGTAAAATAAACTTACCTGATGAGAGAGTTAATATATGTTACTTCCAAATGTAACCATTTTTCTAAGCTCTGGCCTCGCATTCGGGAGGACGCCGGTTCAAATCCTTGTCCGGGTATCGAGATTTGGGTTACATGGTTTCTCCAAATCATTCCAGGTGAATGCCGGGATGCTTCGGTCAAAATGCCATGGCCAAATTTCTTCCAGTTTCTTGTCCCATCCTGCCTCTAATAACCTTGATGAGGTGTAAAGCCATAAGTAAAAAAAACCACACCATTTGACTAATGAGATATCTATTTCAGACTATCGTAATCAGTTGCAATATGATTACTGTTCACCATCAGCATTGACCATTATTCAAGATATGGAGACATTCAAATTGAAATGTAAAGCTGACAGCACTGCTGGTTTTACACACGGCATTCTAGATACTGAGTGTGGTGCATGAGCCTCTTGCCTCGTATTCGGTAGTATGAAGGTTGCAATCCCCAACTGGCTATCTAGATTTGGGTTTTCCATGATTTCCTAAAATTAGGCAAATACTGGAATGGTTCCTTCAAAAGGACATGGCCAATATCCTTCTCATTTCTTGCCTCCAATCCTTTCCCGCCTAAAACGACATAGATGAGGCATAATGCCTGAAGTGAAAAAGAAAGAGTAATTCTGGATTGTCACTTTTTCTTACAGTCAAATTGGATATATCCATGCAATAGAAGTCACTGCAAAACTTGTAGCATGCATCCAACCATCACTAACTATTGCAATCCTATCACAGAGGAATCTTTCTTATTGTTGGGCATATCGTATGCAATATTACTCACCTCATTTATCAACTTACCTGCCTTCACTGCACAGTTTCTTACACTGGTCTCACCATGAGACATCTATCCGTAAGGATGAACAACTAAAGCAAACAGTTTTTATTGCCAATCTATACCTTAGAGCAACCCCTGCTAGCTCACATGTGTCTAACAATCCCAACTCCTCTGTGAGAACGGGCTTACCCGTCATATAATTGACACCAGGTTTCCTCCTGGCCTCAGCATCCTATAAACCTGTCATTTAAATTATAGCTATATAATTATTTTTTTATTCTTTTATTTTCAAGCAGATCCCAAAATATTTCTTTTAGAAAATTTATTTACTTGATTTTACTCTGACGTACTTGAGGATCTTATACTTTCACACAATTGTTGGTCAACTCCCCCCTTCCTCATTGCAATCCCCTCCCTTCTCACTTTATTCATCTTTGGCTCAGCCATGTGGTAGGTCTTGATATATCTCCCCTTGTCATATGTGTCATCTCTTACATGACTTAGGTATTTTTGCTGGAATATTATAATGTGTGTTCATCTTGGCCCTACTGACTTCATCTGTGGTAAACAATTGGTTGTTTTCCCTATCTTTCCTTGTTTTCAAAAGAATATTTTGTTAAAAACATTATTATTATTATTATTAATACTCCGTGATTCACTAAAAGTGGGCACCAATCCTAATGTGTAACCATTTGTTCATAGGAAGGGATAAATGGGACATGGCAGGAGGCCATTGGTATCAGTAAATTATGTTGGAAGCACACTTCAAATAACACGCAACATAGAGACAAGTAAACGGATTAAATTCAATCTGAACTACTCTTCAGGAGATAATAACATTATTTATCATGTTAGCTACAAAGCACAGGAAAAATTATCATCGTTGGCTTTGTCATAAACAGTAGCGGTTCGTGGGTAGGCACTATGGAACTCCCTGTGTATTTTATTAAGAATTATTGATACTAATCAATACTAAGAATTTTCCCACCTAATTCTCTAATTGTAATGGAGATATGTAATCAATGTTAAACTTAATTCCAGTATTCACCTCCTTGTTCATGAATAATAACAAAAAAACAAAAGGTATGAAAAAATTCTTCTATGGAACTGTACTTCTGACTGCCAACAACATGGCATTTTGCCATCCAGTGCATGCACACATTATTGACTCTGAAATGTGTGCGTGTGCATGACAGCTAAATGTCGCATTGGTGGTACTGTGGAGATTACAGTTCTGATATGTTTTTGAATAACACACAAAAAAAAATATACAACAATTTTTGTACTTTTCAATTATTGCTATTTTTGAATGAGTGAAGATTACTGGTAAAAGTTTAATGATTATATATCTGCAATACGATCACAGAAACATTCTGAAGTAAGACAGCAAAATAAGAGAGTAGCAGTATGGTTTACACAGTGCCATTTTGTACAGCATGAGTGAACCAATCGTGTTGCATATGACAGGTTATTTATTTATTTCATTCCTCTGAAATGATTACAAATTATCTATTTTTTATAATGTCATTATTTAACACACATGTAATTGCATCTTTTACTGTTAATTATATAAATAGAATGCTTAATTGATTGCAGCGGTGTAAACTGGAAGTTTAGTTTTCGTATTTTCATCTGATAAACATATTGTGAAGTTTCGTTTTTTGCTTTTGGCTTTATACCTCATTAACATCAAGATCATTATAATTAGAGGTGGGAAAGGACTGGGGGCAAAGAACAGAAAGGATTTCAGCCATGGCCTTAAAAAAAAAACTATTCCGGCTTATGCTTTGAATGATTTGGGATAAGCATGGCAAATCAAATCTGGGTGGCCAGATTCCCAAAATCACTTTGCCTCAGTTCTTTCCCATCTTGTAACAGCCCTTAAACCCAGACTTTAAGTGAAATTGTATTTTATGAATTATTTGTAGCGAGCTAAGGGTTGAGGAAATATGATTTTGTATGTTTTTCTTACAATTTATTGAGAATTGGTATAACTGGACTTTATTATATGAAAAGATATTATGTAAATACTATTTAATATGTTGAAGGACAGTATTATGACAGAGGAATTCATTAAATGTTTGTAATTCGAAGTATTTATTTATTTATCAAACTTGTTTCATGGATCCCTGCTGAGGAAAGACCTCTAGGATGTGAAACATGTCATGGTTAATACACATACATACAATATGAATCATAATCATAGTAAAAAGAAATATATGTTCCAAAGACAAATAAAGAGAATAACAATAAACATTAATTTTTACAACTGAATTTTGCAAAAGTCATATTGAATACAATTAATTAATTTGTTCAAATTCTTGAATGTCGTAGAAGGAGTTGCCAATAAGATAATCTCTCAGTTTTTCTTTAAATATATCTTTATTATCTGCAGACTGTTTTATACTATTGGGAAGTTTATTAAACAGATGTATACCAGAATAATTAACTCCTCTTTGTACTAATGACAGAGATGTTTGTGTTTTGTGCAAGTTATTTCTGTTTCTTGTATTGAAATTGCATACCTGTGAAGTAGAAGTAAACATGTTTAAAATGATCTATGACAAAGCACATGAGAGAATATATATACTGAGAAGTCATTGTAAGAATATTGAGTTTTTTAAAAAGTTGTCTGCAAGAAGTTCTTGGTTGTACCCTACACAACATCCTAATAGCTCTTTCTGTTGTCATATGAAAACTTTTACTTTGTGAAGAAGTTTCCCCAAAAGATTATGCCATATGACATCACTGAATGAAAATATGAGGAGTACACCTGTTTCGTTAGTTCTAGATCTGCTATTAGAGAAAGTGTTCGTATTGCAAAGGTAGCACTACTTAACTTCTTCAGTAGTGAAGTGATATGTTCGTGCCAACAGAGTTTCTCATCTATTTTAATACCAAGGAATTTTATACTCTTTGTTTCTAATATTGTGTTACTTTTATAGCTTACTTGTAAATCTGGCTGTGCATAATTTTTTGTTTTAAACCTAATATAATGTGTTTTTTCAAAATTTAATTTTAATGAATTTGCTACATTGCTACTTAAATTAAATTCTAGATTGCTGTTTGGCGTTTTTCTCACAGTCAGGTTAGTGTCATCTGCAAATAAAACACTCTTAACTTTGTCAGATAAGTTTCCAGGAAGGTCATTGATGTACAACAAGAAGAGGAGGGGTCCTAGGATAGAACCTTGTGGAATTCCATGTTTTATTTTCTCCCAGTCTGATGAAGCATCTTTACTTATTTTAGGATCAAAAATGGAAACTTTTTGCATTCGACTTTCCATGTATGATTTAAATCATTTACCTGCAGGTTCCATAAATACCATAGTATTCCATTTTCTTCAAAAGTAATTCATGATTTACACAGTCAAATGCTTTTGCAAGATCACAAAATATTCCTACAGGCTCATTTTATTATTCAGTTCCTCAAATGTGTTATTTAAAAATGAATATATAGCCATTTCTATAGATGATCCTTTTTGGAACCCAAATTGTGATTTACTGAGGATATTATTTTGTTTAACATGTTTTATTACTCTACAGTACATGACTTTTTAAAAAATCTTTGAGAATCCTGAAAGTAATGAAATGGGACGATAGTTATCTACACATGTTGCTTCTCCTTTTTTAAACAACGGTTTTACAACTGCATATTTTAGTCTATTTGGAAACACGCCTTGCATTAAGGATTCATTACAAATGTGGGCAAGTACACGACTGATACAATCTGAACATCTTTTCAGTAATTTGTTTGAAATATTGTCATAGCTGGAAGAATTTTTAGGTTTTAATTGTTTCATGTGTTTATTTATTTCTGAGACTGTTACTGGTGGCAATTGCATTTCTACAAATTTATTTGGGAAAGCAGTCTGAAGAAGCCTTAGGGCACTATGTGGGGATTGCTTTTCTATGCCTAATTTCTCTACAACTGAAGTTAAATGTTTGTTAAATATTTCACAAACTTCCCCTACTTCACTATGAACAGATCCATTTTGTTCTATTTTTATGTCTTTAGAGTGATTTACAGATTTTCCTGTTTCAGTTTTTATTATATTCCATATAGTTTTCATCTTATTACCTGAATTCTCTATTTTCTCTGATATATACCTGTTCTTGGCCTTTCTTATTACATTTCTTAGTATTTTAGAATAAAGTTTATAATGAGCTTTCAGTGTATAGTTATCTGATTCTCTTACTTTTAAGTACAGGTCCCTTTTTGTTTTACAAGATACTCTAATACCCTTTGTTATCCATCCCTTACCCAGTTCATTGTTTGGAGTATTGACAACTTTCCTTTTTTTGAAACTTCCTTCGAAAAGTGTTAGAAATATATTGAGAAAGGAATCAATTTTTTCATTAACACCCTGTGCATGGTACACTTCTGACCATTGTTCATTATTTAAGGAATCTATGAAATGTTTTATATTGTTTTCATTAATATTTCTTCTATATACCCAACTTTTCTTTATCTGTTTAATAGTGTTTCTGGACTTGATACATAACAGCTGGGCATCATGATCTGAGATACCATTTATTACTGGAAGTATGTTGTAATTACTGTACTGAGAAATATCCATAAAAAAATTATCAATTGCAGTCCTGCTATTATTTTGTATTCTAGTAGGGAAATTTACAAGTGCCGTTAAGTTAAAAGACAACATCAAGGCTTCCATATCTAGCCTCTCATTGCTGTGATTGAGAAAGTCAACATTAAAATCTCCACATAAAATTATTTGTTTGTTATTTTTGAAACATAGTAGCAAGGACTCTAACAGAGATAAAAACAGTCTAAAATTTCCTGAGGGGGCCCTGTAAATTGCTATTACTATGAGCTCTTCCTTACCATATTCTAGTTTAGTAACACAGCATTCAAAGTGTTGTTCTATACAATACTTACTTACATCTACACTGTTGCATTGAATATTATTTTTAACAAAAATGGCAACTCCCCCTTTCTCCATTTTACATCTACAGAAATGAGAACTTAGTTTATAATTTGGGATGGACAGCTGAGACAAATGATGCTCAGATATGCACAAAACATCTACATTGCAATTTCTGGAATTTTTAATCTCTTCTAGGCATAAGGTAATTCCCCTTATATTTTGATGGAGAATAGTGGTCTGAACACTTTGATTCAATGAATTTAAATTGTTTACATTATTAGTACATACTGATATGTCACATGGAATGTCTAATTTCAATAAGTTTTGATCAGGTGAGACATTAATTTCTTTTAGACATCTTAATACATTTATTTTATTTACCCTAAAAAAGGCCGCGACTTAAAACCACTTATAACAGGAATACCTCTTTCACTTAAGGTGATGTTTAGAGGACAATTTGTGACAATTTATGTGGATAATTTTATGTTTAAATATCTTTAACTTTAATTTCTGAGCATTCTGTAATGATTGTTAATGATTATGTATTGATTTTTATTGTTTTTATTATGTTTTTAATTGTGTAAGTATTGTTATAGTTTGAGAAACATCTGTTGGAAACCTTTGTAATATTCTGGAACTTTCTATGGAACTTATATAAGCGAGCAGCAGAGAGGAATTTTGGAACAGTTTTACATGAACTGTAAAGTACAAGTTTTATGTTTGCAGAGAGTCTTGTAATCCACTGCAGTGAGAGTGTATGGCTGTATTGTCTTTGAAAGCAGTATTGAGTATAATTGCTGGAGCTTGTGTTTTCATGTACAACCGGTATCTTTGGAGTCTGATGTCTTCTGGAAATAAAGTTAAATCTGTATCTTGGACTAATTATTTCATCATTATTTATATATATATAAAACAAAAACAAGAGAAACCTATCAACCTCTAATAACCTTGACATCGATGTAACATAAAACCATAGGAATTATAAAATTTTAACTTCAATGAACTTAGTTTTAACTTTACATTGGTATAGAGATGAATCTACTCAAATCTATTTATCTGCTTTAGATTTAGATGATAACCATGGTGCTGGTTATTATTTAGTTTTCTCTTAATATTTTATAGAAAATTTTATCATGGTATCCCCACATTCAAAAGAAATAAAGTAAGTGAGCTTTAACAGCTTAAATCATTGCTGCTCTCTCTGTATGAAAAAGTTATATTTGAGAAATGAGGACATTCAATCCCAAATATTATAATAGCTTTGTCATATTATCAAAACAATATTTTTGATTTAATAACCAAAAAAGGTAGGTCTGTATTTTCAGAGCAGCACCTCTGCTGATTTTAGTCATGAGCCACCACTGATCATAAACGTTTGATATACCATAAAACCTATTAAGTGACCATAGTCAAGCCTGCAGCTAGACTAGTGCAGGCACATTAATGTATTCACTGTATCACAATGTACAAATTACCCACAGTGTAATGAACATTGTTTCTCCAACTGTAAAGGATTTTAAATGTGTTTGAATCATAAATATTTGTATAGGGAAATTACCACCAGGGCCAATTAATTAAAAGTAATTGTTATTACAAAGAGAAACTGTAGTAGTTAGATGCATGTTTTTGGTTGGTATTATTTCTGCTCATAAAAAAAATATTTTTCTTCATTTGCTAGGACTTCTATAGTACGTATGAAAGGTGTCTTTAAACCCTTGTCTTGGCCATAATAGTTCACTACAGTGTATTGTGCTACTGAGCCCATGTTTATGCTAAGTACCTAAAAAAGGTAGTAGGGGAGATCTTGGAGGGTTTGGACAGTGGGAGATATCAGACATTGCTAGATTTCTAACAAGGAGAAAAACAATTGGCAGCCCCGCTGTTTGATTTGGTGAGTCATCAGTTGCTTTTGAATCACTTAAGCCAACAAGCAGACTGTGCCAATCTGTTATGTTATCCCGGTCATTTTTCCGATTTTGTGTACCTTAGTGTAAGTTTCTGTGCTCTATTTGGACATGGTGGACTTGGACAGTATTCAGTTGTCATTAAACAAATATTTTTTGTAGAAACTAAGGCAATTGGTGAACATAATAAACCAGATTTGATTCCACTACTAACCATATTCATTACTTTAAAATATTCCTTTTTCTTATCATTTCTGTGAGGGAGACTTTGGACAGTCTGTCTGAAGTCTCACCCTTTAGTGAAGTATCTCCTATCTAATATCTCCCATTTCTATTTTATTACTTTGGCATTAGAAAATATGTTTGTTTTATCATCTAAAATGCTGAGGTACTACAAAAAAAGGACATACAAGAGCTTTTTTGCTGCCACTATTGAAAAGGCAGTGAACAAAGTCCTGAAAGGAGAGCATCAATTAGAAATAAATACAAGCTTAATAAATCAATGCTTTTCTTTTTGACTATATAAAAAGAACAAAGATCTGTACCTATAAAATGCCAATCTTGGTCACGATGTTCTGTCATGCAGTGATGTGATGCCATGACTTCGCGACTTTCGTCTATGCTAACAATGACCAGAGATGTTGAGATTATGCACTTTGTTTAATAACAGTTCTGTCTAGTTAAGTATCTGTGATTAAATGAATTGTCATAATACTGGAAGAAAAGTATGTATTTTGTTTAAATAGAAATAGTAAATATTAGTTGCTTATATTTAAATTAATACTCATTCAATGTAGAAGTATTGATTAAATTCTTTGCCCATTGATATATGAGATGAAAGCTTTAATTTTTGATTAGCAATGTTAGAGTTAGTTAGTTTTGATTTAGCATCAGACAGAATTAAAACTGGTATCTGATGTTACAGCACAGGCCATGAGTAATTTAATGTTTTTTTTTTATTTTAAATAATTAAAATTGTTTTCATGAGTGTCCTGTTACTGAATTCATTACTTTGTTTGAACGAAAGTAGTGCCACACTGATCGCTATCTTTGTAGCCTAGACTACAATTAAAACTAATATTATCTGGCATAACATGAGTTGTGAGAATGAAGGCTTTCACGGTGTATCGATGATACGGCGGAGAACCCGCGAAGACTTCATATAACATGAGTTGTTAAGATTTATTTTTATTTTCTTTTGCATTTACTGACAAGGTCAATATTTCAGCCACATATAACTGTGTCAGCCATTCAAACATTGTAATATCTGTCTGGATCATGGTTTACAAAAAGAAAGTTGTAAGAACCTGTGAATATATTATTTCCACTAACATGTGACATAGTGAATGTGTATTAGTTCGCGTATGATTGAAACATTCATCTTCTAGTGGAGTTTGTGATTTGGTTGAAATGCAACCTGGATCAGGATGGCAACTGAAACATTTTATTACAGCACAAGTCACAAAGAATTGCATTGAGATTTATTTTATAACAATTCTTTTTAGTTAAGAAGATATGACTTGCCTGAACACTGAATTAAATCTGCCATTTTTGACGAGCTTTGAGGCTAATGAATCCACAAAATGTTAAGTATGCCCCAGACTACGCCTACTATACAGATTATCTTGTTGAAAACAGCAAGATGTTTCATGGATTGACCCCAACCTCTGCAAAACACCTGACGTATGAATTTGCTTCTTTCATATTTCTTTGGGATATTGCTACATGGTCCAGTTGAAATTCACCTAGCATCGGATTGGGAGAATATCGGTGGATTTCGAAAAGGTAGCTCTTACTCCGAGCAAATATTTAATTCATCATTGAATAGTAATCTCTAAGGACATTGTAGTAACATTTATGGATTTTAAAAAAGGTTTTTGACTCTGTTGAGAGGGAAACCACAGATGAAACAATTTGTGAATTTGGAGTTAAATCTAAATTGGCAGTTAAGAAGATATGACTTGCCAGAGCACTGCGTTCAATCTCATTTTTGATGGGCTTTGAGGCTGGTGAATCCATAAAATGTTAAGTATCCCCCAGACTACACCTACCATGGAGGAACTTGGACCACTTTCAGAAGTAAAATTTGTGGGCAAAATATGAAAGCCTGACAATAAAAATACAGGTGTGTCATTGATTCTGTTCTTCTATGTCTTGGAGAAAACTCTGCAAATTTGGAATGAAAAATTGAAGGAATGTAAACTTTCACCAACAACTTTTGGGAGAAAACACAGAGGTGGTGAAATTGGTTGCCTAGCATTTGCAGAAAATTTTACTATACTTTCAGGTCATCTTACAAATGCAACAACACACATCATTTTCTTGGTAGAAGTAGCCGAAGAAACAGAAGAAAGAAAAACTCAGATTTTTTACTAACATTAAAAATACTCCAAACATTTTAATATACAGATATTGGATGGAAAGAGAAAGTCAAGAAACTCCAACATCTTCATGAAAATGGTTTAGATCAATTTGTCATAGAAGAAAGGGTACACAAGATGGAAAGAGTGTGTGTTACTATTAATATTTATAAGAAAAAAGTGCTTGTCTAAAAAGCATAAAATAAGTCACTACAATTCAGTCCTGAAAGCTGAAAGTCTATATGTGAGTGAATTCTTAGTATTCAGCTGTAGATTAGATCAACTGGAATTACTAGAAAGAAGAATCATGAGAAGAATCTTGGGTCCAATGAAAACAACTGGACAATGGAATTTAAGAAGTTTTAAGAAAATAGACCAGAACATAGAAAATATAACAGAAACAATAAGAAGAGGGGATTGCTGGTTTTTTTTAGATGTATCTATGGAACGGATGATAATAGAGCATCAAAAAAGATAATGAACTACTTTGGGAGGAATAATCAAGAAGAAGCTGAATTCAAGAAGCCAAGAAAGATTTGGAAAGAAATAACACAAGAGAAGAGGAGACTATAGATATAGAGATTGTTAGAAATAAATTATTTAGTAATGAAGGATTCCAAGGCAGTAAGGAAAAAAATAATCTGGTCCAAATTGGTCTGATGAGAGAAGGAAGAAACACAGAGAAATGATGGATGAATATTGAGCAGAATAGGAAACAATAGAAGATGAATACTTGAAATTGGCACATGGTCCTAGCAGACCTCAATGGAAAGCTGAAGAATAATAATTTTGTATGGTCTTAGCGACATATTACTTCCCCCCCTTTTTTTTGTATCCGTCACTGTTTCTCTGTTGTAGCCATGTAAACTAACTTGGAAGTCATTCCAGGTATCGGAGACTCAACATTTTATGTGTAATCCAAATATCAGTTTCAATTCCAAATAATTTTATTTCAGACCCAAATGATACAATTCCATTGGTATGTATCTGATTAAGCATTTTGATGGCAGTATGTAATTGGCCTTTAAATGGGTACTAATTTGTGTACAACTTTATCTTGATTTCTCAGCTTTAGTACAACACACCAAAATGATCCCACATGCTGCAGATTATTTCAAACTCCATAAAAAACTGTGCCAGTAGCTTTGCATGAATTTTGTTTACCAGAAAAGAAACATGGATAGACATTATTTTCTTCATTTCTCAGCTTCTTGATGTCACATCTATGTGAATCATGCCCCATTTTACTCCAGGGACCTTGAGCTGCAAAGTGTTTAAAACTAGCCAAGTAGGTATTGCATGAATCACAGTTAACAAGGTCAAAGTTACCTCTCACAGTCAAAGTATGTGGCCTAGGATATAAAGAAGTCAAAATAGCATCCAGTAACTGCCATATTAGTATAGATTTAATTGTGGGAAAACAATAGTCTCTTTGTTGTTTGATTTAAAGTCGTATTCCATTTGCTACTTTCTTTACTGTAAGTACTATTTGTGGCAAACTCTTTGTTTTATCATTTCCTTACAGTCTGACTAAGGGTTTGGAAGAGACTATATTAGCCTCTTCTAGCCATATCTCAACCTCTCCTGTTTGCATGGTGACTGAAAGATTCCAGGTATGAGGAGTAACCTGCTGCTTGCCAATGGCCTCCTAAAGCAGGATGGAAGAGCAGGGAGAAGTCGAGGGCACCCTCTTGCCCTTGAGGTTGGAAATGGCCCTTCAAGGTGGATGAACCACAAATGTAAGCGGTTGCAGATGGCAACTGGAAGCCACTGATTTCAAGACCCTAAGGGTATCCCGAGACCATGTAATTCTCTCAAATTATGTAAGAAACTTCGGTGTGTGCACACCTCCCGATCCACATGACTCATTCTCTTTAGCATGAATATAGGTTTAAGACCGAAATATTGTGTATTTTTGTGTTCGTGATATATGTTCTTCTCCCATCGCTGCCTTCAAATTTGGAGAGTGATGAGTCATTTTCGCTTTCCTTGTTATTTAAATTACATATTGTATGATGGATTCTTCCTGGAGAAAGTAGTTCACTGATAAAATAGTCCCCCAATCAAATTTCCAAGTGGGGAATGCTCAGGGAGGAATCATCAGAATGGATATAAACATTCTGCGAGTCAGAGAGAGGAATGTTAGAAGTCTTACTAGGACAGGTAGATTAGAAAAATTAAAAAGGGAGATGGCATGACATGTATTAGATGTCGTTGGGATTAATGAGATTAAGTGGAATGATGCACATGATTTCTGGGATAATTAACACATAATAATTTACACAATATCTGCAGTGGAGTTACTGGTGTAGGATTTGTAATGAACAAGAGAGCAGGGAAAGAGGTGAGTTATTATGAACAGTTTAGTGACAGGATTATTTTAATGAGGTATGAAACTAAGACCACCCCAACCATGTTAGCACAAGGGTATTTGTTAATGTCACAGAAAGATGATGAAGAAATAGAAAAAAATATACCCAGAAACTGAAGAATTTATCTAACATGTGAAGGGGGAGGAAAATCTAATAGAAGGAAAAGAGGGGAATACTATAGGAAGTTTTGGCCTAGGAGTATGAATCAGGTTGATAGAATTTTGTGAAAGATATAAACTAGTTAAGACAAACACACTATTTAAGAAACATGCAAGAAATATATACATTTGGAAATGTTCAGGGAATATGGATAAATATCAGTTAGATTAAATCATGGTCAAACAGAGATTCAGGAATCAAGTTCTAGACTGTGAAACATACCCAGGAGCAGACATAGTCTGACCATAATCTGACAGTTATGAAGTGCAAGCTGAAAATCAAGAGAATAAAGAAGCAATACAAACAGAACAGACTGGAAGTGAATAAATTGAAACAATCTAACACAAGAGAAAAATTTATAGTATTGGTAGATGTGGATATAAGAAGTAACTGTAAAAGGAGTTCAACTGAGGATGAATGGAATGCCCTGAAGAGAGATAGAATGAAAGCTGGTAAAGAAACGTTAGATGTTTGGGAACAAGCTGCCTGAAAACCTTGGATCACATAAGAAATTTTGGAGCTGAAAGGCCTGAGGAGAAAGTGCAAAACTGCTCAGGATGAAGCAGGAAGAGAGAAATACAGACAATTTAGAAATCAAATAAACAGGAAATAACAAATGAAAAAGAAAAATGGGTGCAAGAAAAGTGTGAAGAAGTAGAAAATGAAATTGTTGTAGGTAAAGTAGATGTGGTGTATAGGAAGATCAAACACAATTTTAGGGAAATGAAGTAATGATGTATAAACATTAAAGCTGCTGACGGGAAACCTCTTTCAAGCTCAGAAGATAGTTAACTGATGGAAGGAAAACATTTTGAGAAACTGTTAGACAGGGATGACTTGAACAATAGAACCGAGCGTGATGGGTGAGTGATTAGCACTCTGGCCTCACATTCGGGAGGATGCTGGTTGGAATCCACGTCCTCCGGGCATCCAGATTTGGGTTTTCCATGGTTTTCTCAAATCACTCCGGGTGAAAGCCAGGATGCTTTCTTGAAATAGGCCATAACTGAATTCCTTCCTTTTCCTTGTCCCTCGTCCCATCATGCCTCTAATGATGCTGACAAGGCATAAAGTCATAAGTAAAAAATAAAGTGTTCCTCTTCTAACCTCATTAGTTTTAAAGAATTCTCGAAATTTTTACACCTTCATAGTTTTTGTATTTGTTAAGTGAGTACCTGATCTCCTATTTTTAATGTTGTGTGTTCAGAAATGTTTTGGCCTTAACTCAACCTTGCCTTATTCACATATTTGGTTGTGGGGTTAATTTTATGCTAAAACTTCTGAGTGTTTGTATGTTACTGGTGTTTAATGCTGAATCTTTACCCATGACATTATTTCTAAAAAAAATTAAATAGGGTAGATTCAAAACCATAATTGCTTGATAAATGGGATTTAATTTAATTAAATTGCAATTGAGCACACGCTCCGGTGGCAATTTCCCTAAACACCCATCTTCCCCTTTTCCTGCACTCACCTACATTTACCCTCTACAAATTTTAACTTTAAATTCTTTCAACGTTTTTGGTAAATTATTCATATATTTTATATATGCATATGCCAGGTAGCACAGAAAAAGTATTTCTTATTGTGATATTGGCAACCATATGTGTCCAAAATAGTATCGCAGTTTAATGCTTTTGAAATTGTTAGTCTGGCCAGTAGAAGGATACCATCTACTTACTCACAAGATGATTTGGTTCTATGTTTACGCCAGGTGGCACAGGGAAAAACTTCTGATTTCAGTAATACTGGCAATCATATATGCACAAAATAACATTGCGTTGGCATTTGCATCATCTGGAACTGTGTTGACTCCTCTGGATGGTTGTCAAAGAGTACATTTAGCACTTACATTGCCATTGAATATACAAAACGGTGAAGTACCAACTTGCAGCATTAAAAAAAAAAAAAAAAAAAAAAAAAAATGGGAATGAGAAAAGTACTCCAGCAATGCAAGATAATAATATGGGACGAATGCACAATGATATATATATATATAGGATTGAACAATAAAAGACTTACTTGGGAACAAATGGCCATTCAGTGGTGTTCTATTATTATTAACAGATGATTTTTGACAGACATGTCCTCTTATTCCGCCTTCAATACCAGTTGATGAACTAAATGCATGTTTAAAAACATCACATTTATGGTGACATTTTAAAAATTTCATTGAGGAAAACAAGTGTGTGACATAACAGAACAATCCCTCTGCATAATATATTGCAATAAAATTATTGGATGTTGAAAATAGGAAAGTTACCCCATGGAAAATTAATGGTTGCATGCTCACATGTTGGAAAACCAACAGATTCGTTTGTATATATGCCAAATGGAATCACCAAAAACATTGTATATCCAAGAGCATTACAGAAAACATAAAATTGAGTAAAACAGTAATTACAGTTTATACGAGGGTAGGATGAAAAGTAATTCACACATGCTTGTAGAACGTGAATGAAATGAGCTACAGAAGCATGCCTGGTGGCATTCGGAAGTAACATTCCTCCTTTACACGCATGCGCAGTTTGAATTCCTTGCGTCCATTCAGTTGTTTTTAAGCAGCATAAATATGGAGACGTGTTCAATGAGAATTAAACAGCGTGCTGTTATTGAATTTTTAATTGCTGAAAAAGAGACTCCTACTGAAATTCATCATCGGTTAAAGGGTGTTTATGGTGATGATGCTGTTGATAGGTCTACAGTCAATCGATGGGTAACAAAATTTTGTGATTGCATGCCTGGAAACGCCACAGTTGTTGACAAAAAATGCAGCGGACGCCCGATCACAGCCACATGTGATAGGCATTGCAAACTTGTCGATGACTTGATTCAAAATGACCGGCGAATCACTCAACAGCGTATCGCAAACCATGTTGGATTATCCAGAAACTTGCCGGCTTCATTATCAATCAGTTGGGATACCGTAAAGTCTGTGCATGATGGGTACCATGCCGTTTAACAGACTAGAACAAACAGCGCCGAAAGGAATGGTGCCAGCAACTTTTGCAGTGCTACCACGACGAAGGAGACGACTTCCTTTTGAACATCGTTACGGGGTCTTTCTGAGTCATGGGTGCATCATTATGACCCAGAAGAGAAAAGATAAAGCGCTGAGTATCGACATTTGTCTTCTCATCAGAAAAAAAAAAATTCAAAACACAACCATCCGCAAAAAAAATTCTTTTGTATGTGTTTTGGGATGCTCATCGAGTTTATGTGACTGATTGTCTGGAAAGAGGCGCAACGGTAAATTCTTCTCACTACATACAGACTCTACAACACCTCCGACGTCGAGTCTTGCATCATAACAACGCTTGTCCACACACCTCGTGGGCAACTGAAGAGGCAATGAGAAAGCTGAAGTTTGAACCGCTTCCACACCCTCCTTATTCCCCCGATCTTGCGCCTAGTGATTTTTATTTTTTTCCCCTAGTCAAGAGAGAACTTCAGGGTAAACATTACACCTCGGATGATGAAGTGAAAGCAGCCATCAAGTCCTGGATTCGAGTAATTTTTCAGTGACGGAATGAAAAAACTTGTTGCACGTTGGGAGAAATGAAAAATAAGTATATGATTCTGAAGCTTAAGAATTGTACTTTAATTTACTTTTTGCCCGATCTTCCTAACTGTTTTTGTCCGATTTCTACAGGCATGTGTGTATTACTTTTCAGCCTACCCTCGTATATTCCAAAACATTAAAATAATAACATATACGTAAACATCTAATGTTAACCAAATATAACAAGTGATATCAAACTTTAAATTTTCTTCGTTTAATCTATATACTCAAATCTAGCAATAGCGAAGCATTGCTGGTTCAGGTAATTTGTGAATGAAAATATGAGGTGTGTCCACTGAGTAAGAAAGTAATCACCCTTCATCTGAGCCTAATGTGAACTGAAACAGTATTATGTTTTCCCAGTGAATCTGATGCTTGAAGATCTCTCGAGTATGCGGCCGGATCATTTAATCTTGGATGAACGAATTTTTGACGGTGTAATGTGCCATCATCTTCAAGTTGCGTCTGCTGGCCGGCGTGAGGAGCGCAGTCCAGAATGCGACTGCTAGACCCGTCTGGCCGTGTCGGTATTTATACCCTCCAACCCATCCCCTCCACTCCCGCCGTGGCGCTCCGATAGCGGTGATGGGGGTGGTAATCCCCAAAGTGTTGAGCAATGACCATCAGTCTGTATGCCACCTCCATCACGCAGGGCTGGCCCAGCAGTCGCATACTGGATTGCGCTCCTCACGCCGGCCAGCAGATGCAACCTGAAGATGATGGCACATTACACTGTCAAAAATTCATTCATCCACGATCAAGAGATCTTCATGAAACAGTATTGATTGAAATATTTGACAGTCACCTATACAAGGTCAATAATATTGGCACTATCCTATCCTCTTTCCAGTATTGATGCCTGAATAACAGAGTATCTGGATTTCCATCAATACACCGTCAGTATTATTCTTTCACCCCACGTGGTCAATTGTCAGTGTAACAAGATATTGTCAATGCTATTATTTGTGTAAGGTCTACATAACAGGCTTAGTTGCAAAACATGCAATATTCATCCTGTGCCTCAATCTCAGATATTACTTACCTTTCTCGCCTTGGTATACCTATCTCTTGCTAGTATAATTTATTTGTAGTATATTTATACTTTATTTAAAAATTTGATCTTTTAAATTTTTGAACTAATTTTTTGCCTCTTTTACATCCCTCGATCACAACCTGTTGTAACCATACTGCTGACAAAATCTGACCATCATAGACCATGCCACCTGTACCATGTTTCAACTTATATACCAGTGCACCTACCTTCATTGTCAAGAGTTCTTAGGTCAATCTCACAATGAAACAGTTATCTGCCAGAATGAATGGTCAAAGACAGTTTGCTCTATAATCTATATCACTCTGTTGCTAACTCACAACTCTCATGATTTCAATCACTGATTCACAGTTAGAGCCATCAGAGTGCTCCCTGAAACCACATTCCAGTCTGAATTTTGGAGGTGGGAATTTAGCCTACCAACACAGTCTGGGTACCGGACCTTCCCCTCAATCTCAGATATTACTAACCATCCTCACCTTGGTATACCTATCTCTTGCTAGTATAATTTATTTATATCATCATCATCCTCAACAGTTTCCAGCCTCTGGCCGGGTCTGCTTCGTGCACAAGCCTCTCCATTTCCTTCTTTCTTCCCACCACCTCTCTGTCACCTCTTTGTTTCAGTCCTCTCCTCTCTTCCATACACACTCCTTTCAGCCATCCACCTCTTGATCTTCCTCTGGGTCGTTTACCATGCATCTTAATTTCATGGATTTTTCTTGGGATTCTTTGTTCCTCCATTCTCTTTACATGTCCATACCATCTCAGTCTGGTTCTCTAAACCCTTTCCAGTAGGGATTCCTCTTTCAAGGTGCGTCAATTCACTTCATTCCTTATTCTGCCCATTTTAGTGACTCCCATTCTACCTCTTAAAAACTTCATTTCGCTTGCTTGTACTCTGCTGATGTCCCGCTTTTTAATTGTCCATGTTTCAGCAGCATAAGTTAAAATAGGCACATAATATGTATGATAGATTACTCTCTTGCTTCTCTGTGGCACCTCTTTATTCCATATCAGGCTTCTAATGCTCCTTAGAAACACCTCTGCTTGTCTTCCTCTTTCACTTATCTTGCCATCATTTCTTTCACATTCCTCTAATACTCTCCCCAAGTACTTGAACCTGTTTACCTTCTTTAGTTGTTACCCTGCCACCACAATTCCCTGGGTTAACCTATCCTTCTTTCTGGTTGTTACATTGTACTCACATTTCTTTACATTAAATTTCAGGCCATATTCCTCCATACTGTCTGTCCATACATCTAACTGCTGCTGCACTTCCTCTTCATCACCTCCCCATCAGATCGTCCGCAAAAACCATCACCTTCATGCTTTCCTCTCCCATCCTCACTGCCACCTTCTGCATTGTTTCATCCATGATTACAATGAAGAGTAGTGGTGATAGTGTTTTAGTCCATTCCTTTGTTCCAGCCAATCTGATCTTCCTTCTCCTATTTTCATATAGCTCACACTTCCTTGGTACACTTCTGTCACTCTCCTGATGGTTTCTTAGGGAACTCCTCTCTTCTCCAATGCCTTCCATACCTTAGTCCTGTGTACACAATCATATGCTTTCTCAATATCCAGAAATACCAACAGTAGATCCTTTCCATACTCGTAATGTTTTTCCTGCAGCTGTCTCATAGCAAATATCAGATCTACCGTTAATCTCCCTGATCTGAAGCCATACTGCTCTTCCCTTTTTCCACCCTGTCACGTGGCCTTTTTTCAATGATCTTCTCATACACTTTGGCATAGTGGCTCATCAGTGTAATCCCTCTGTAGTTTTTAAAGTCCTTCCTGCTCCCTTTTTTGAATATAGGTATAATTATTCGTTTTTTCCGGTCTTCAGGAGTTACGCCCTGGTTCCATGCCTTTCTCATCACATGGTTTAGCCACTGCTTTCCTACTTCTCCTGCTGCCCTTATCGTTTCCACACTCACTTCATCGATGCCTGGTGCCTTTCCACCCTTCATCTTACCCAGAGCTGTTTCCACTTCTTCCCAAGTTAGATCCTTCTCTTTCTCCCCTACTTGGCTGTTATTTTCCTGCTTTTCCTGTACAACTGTATCATCCTGTGACCAAACTGGGTTCGATAAGGCTTCAAAATACTCCTTCCACATCCTTTTTAGTCTTTCTGAGCTGTTTATTTCATTTCCATCCTTATCCAGCATGTTGACATTTTCTATCCGCTCCTTCCTCTTCCTTTTTACCATTCCATATAATACTTTATTTCCTCTGTTATCTTCTCCATCATGTTGGTCCATTTCTCCAGCCACTTCCTCCTTTCCTCCGTTACTATTTGTTTTGGCCTTCTTCTTTTTCTTCACATAGTCATCCCTTGTCTCCTGTGTTCTCTGCTTGAACCATTCCCTAAAGGCCCTATTCTTGAGTTCCACTGCTTGTTTTAATCTATCATTCCACCATGCTGTTTCTTTCCACCTTTTGGTGTTACCAGTCCTTCCATACACTGTTTCTGCTGCTTGGACTAATGTTATTTTAAAATATTCCCACTCCTCTTCCACTGTCCCCATTTCCGCTATTGGTACCTTACTCCTTATTATTCTCTGGTATTCCTCTTCGTTACTCTTCTCTTTCAACTTCTATACTCTTAATCTCCTACCCTGTCTTCCTGATTTTCTCCTCTCTGTCGCAGTCCTCCATTACTCCATTATTAATAGCCGGTGATCACTATCCAATGCCTCTGATGGTATTACCTTCACATTTGCCACATTCTTGTTTAATTCACCATTAAATATAAAGTAGTCCACAACTGACTTCCTCTGCCAATCACTACTGTACCATGTTACCTTGTGGCTCTCTTGCTTTTTGTACCAGGAATTTCCTATTTTCAATCCATTTCATAGGCAGAGATCCAGCAGCCTTTCCCCTTCTTCATTTCTGCCACCCCATCCTTCTGTCCCTATTACTACCTCATACTGCTGCCTTTCTGTGCCTACATGGGCATTTAGGTCTCCCATAATTATAACATTTTGCCCATTTAACTGTCTCTGCAACTCCTGCTCAAATTCCTTCTTCTGTTGAATTGGACAACCTACTTGAGGGGCGTATACTTGAAGTAAATCGAGGCTTCTCCCTTTGAGCGCTATCTTAACCTTCATCATTCTGTAACTAATCTCTTCCACTTCCTCTTTCAGCCCCCTACTCCATTTCTTCTACCTTCCTCTTTTCCATTCCAATACTGTTGGAAACCATTTCTCAGTTCTCTCCTACCCTTTCCTTTCCACTTTGTCTCACTCAACCCCAAGATATCCAACTTCCTTCTCTCCATCATGTCCACAATTTCCTCCACTTTCCCGGTTAATGTCCGTATATTCAAGGATCCAAATCTTAAACTGTTTCCGTAGCCATGTCCTCTGTCCGTTGCTCCATCCTTTCCGAGGCTTGTTTTTGTCCTGTAAGCAGGCTCCATCCACTACCGGCTTGCTAGGCCTGTCATAGCTTCACCAGAGCCCCGTTGGCCACCATTTTTCAGTGTTCATGTAGGGCCTTCACACCTACTGTATCGGTTCCGGGGCTCACTAGGTGCCCACTGTACCTCACCCCCACAAGCAATCCCCTACTTTATGCCATCGCCCTTCTCCCGCCACATGGAGGAGGGGTTGGACTTTGGAAGATTTGTAGTATATGAGGATTTTATTTCAAAAGTTGATCTTTTAAATTTTTAAACTAATTTTTTGCCTCTGTTACATCCCTCTTTGGATTTTGTTTTGATTAATTTCTATCCACATTTAACATTTCAACTGATACTGTTGTTGCACCCCCTTCCCTCTCCTACCACCTCCAGTCCATCTGTATTGTTCAAAATCTGTTCTTGGATGCCTGCATGATCTGAGTCATATGGTTCTATATTCTTGAAGAAGAGCGTAGCCCAAAACATAGTTTTTTTTGTTTGTGGAGTGTTCTTCATTGCTACTACCCTCCTCCCTTCTACATTGATGAGTGGTGTGTTTATAAATATTGCTTCATAGCATTTCTTCCTACTCCATTGTTGCTGTCAGTGGCAGTGAAGAGGACTAATGGGAAGATACATTAATGCAAGAATCGATCAAATACGCTTCATTGGATTATTGTTTAGTGAACTAAATGAAAAACTTTAAGAACCCAGACCTTTATGGTGTATGGTTGCAATGAAATCTTCACGGCTGTATTTCCAGATTATTCTGTTAAACTCCAAATATATATATATATATATATTGAAGGCTAGCTCTGCCTTTTTCTTCTTGTGTGAATCATTCTGAACCATTCAAGGGACTGTCAGCTGAAGAAGATTGTTAGTTCTTTCGTTAATTACGATTTCTTGATGTCCTGTCCTGTCACAGAAGCGTTAATAGGTCTCTGGTTTCTTGAAATAAAAAGTCTGAGCAATCAATTTCCAGTATTTTTTTTTTCTTCAAGGCATCGGTCTGCATACATTGATATTATGTACAAACATAAACAAATGCTCTAGTGATTATAACTTTCAATAAACTTGCAACTCCTTCAAACTAAAACTCGTCTCTGTCATTCGCTTTATATAGTCACTACAGAAATTTCCAGAATAATACAGAGAAAGCCTCCCGATGTTTCTCGAATGGCAACAATGCATCTAACAATCAAAATCACATTAAAACACTCAGAATTAATACAAATGACAGTAGAAAAACAATGTAGCATTAGTGTCTCAGTACACTCATACCAAGTATGAGCTGTTGCCTAATGAGCATTAAAGTATCCTGTGCCTCATTCAGAGTCTTTGTGTATATTTGATTGACCCAGTTAGCAGAGGATGAACTTGCAAGTGTTTACGATAATAGCCTCAGGAATTTAATTTGCAGTAAGCTATTGTATATCAGTCGTCTGTAATAGCATACTCAGCTTCAAGAAGTAGAAATAAAATTTCTGAGAAATATGTTACAGACTCAGGAGTTTAAATTTAAATGAAAAACTTAATGGAAAGTATGTCAATATAATCCGTGAAAATACGAATGGAATGGAATAAAGATGTAGTAGACCAAGACATGGAGTATAACCTGCTGTAAAAAATAGTGATTGAGGTGATGTGAGAAACATTATTTGGCTCAACATGGATGATGAATAGTTGTAAGATTTTTTTTGGTCACATTTAGGTTTCTTAAGGATTAAGTTTGTGATATTTGGGAGATATTTGAAGTATAACTGCCCAATTAGAAATTGTCAAACGGTTCACCTTTATTCTCATATACTGAAAAGAATATGATTGAATATGGATGAAGATTTTAGTGTTAATATAGGATATTTGGAGTATGTACTAAAATTAAAATATATTTGATTACAATATATTTAACTTTTTTAACAAGTGTAAACATTAGTGTTCATCTCTCATCTCCTCTAATCAAGCACATTTAATATAGATGTACATTGAATTGAATTACATGTCCTCTTATTGTGTGCCACAACTAATATTAGAATAGTACCAATACAGAGGTGAATGAATTAAAAGTAGCTGAGAGCTGAGGCCTGTATTTTTTTCACTTATTTGCAGCAGTGTTGCGTCCGACAGTCGGACCGCCGACTGGGCCCCCCGTGTTGCCGGGGCCACCGCCTCCTCCTCCGCCGAGCTTTATGCCCCCTCCTTTCATGACGGTACCTGGACCTCCTGTGGTGGATCCTTCCATTGTGCCACCAATGACTCAACCGCCAATGGTATCGATACAGCCAGCAATGCCTGCAGTTGTCAGGTAATGTATGTCTTATTGCGTAATATAATTTAAACTGGAAATAAATAATAAGGGCGTTTTCATACACACCAGCAAAGCCAGAGCAGATTCTGGTGCTGGTGAGAGGGGTTTTCGCATACATCAGTGTACATAAGGAGCAATGAAATCCGAGTGCGGGCTATTGGACTGGTGTCTGGTTGTCGAGTTTACCGCCGGCTGCATTCGCCAGTGCCATATACCAGACCAGCAAATCTGTTAGAGTGGGCTGTGTGTGAAAGTTCTCATTTAATTATACTGTATCTGGCACTGCAGCCGGTTTTGCCAGTGTGTGTGAAAATGCCCTAAATCTGTATTAGCAAAAGTCCACACTGGATTGTGCCTTTGTGAATCTGGTAATCAGTGTGATAAACTATTTCTTTAATTGTGTAATGAAAACACAGCCAAACCTGTTGCAAATATTCAATGGATTTATTGACCGGTTTCGACCCACCTTAAGGGGGTCTTCTTCAGAAACCTGTAAATATTATACATTATTAGTGCATCTGATATTAAACTTTAAAATATATACATGAAAATTTGTGGATACTCACTAGTTAAAATATATTACATAAATCTAAAACACTTTTCAATAAAATAGCACACTTTCGTACTAAAGTCACACATTAAAATTTATTATCTGGCTAACCATCCGGCAGCCAGCGTGCATCACAGAGCCAGTGTCCAATCTGGGTGGCAGCTTACTGCCGACTGGCGTGTACATAGTGGCGGTAACTAGCTCAAGTGGCAGATGGGGCCACCTGTGACACACGTTTGGATGCAACAGATGATACCAACATTGAAACGCGTCTCGTTATACAAATGTTTGACATGCACAAAATGCTTGTCCCATGTTTACACATTTGATGTAAACACTTCGTGTTTACTTATTCCACAGGTGGCGACACTCCTTTATGTATATTAATTGACTTAGCTCTTCTGTTGCAGCATAGTTATAAACGATCTAGGTGACAACGTCAAATGCTGGTTGCGATTGTTTGCCGACGATGCAGTTATCTATAGGGAAATAAGGTGCTCCGACGATTGCTTAGAAATTCAGCGTGATTTGGATGCTATTTTCGATTGGTGCCGTAAATGGCAGCTTACACTAAATTGCAAAAAGTGCAAGGCAATGCGGATAAGTAACAAGAAGAATCAGTTTGTTCACGATTACAAAATAAACAATTCAGCTGTTGACACTGTTGATTCCATGAAGTATCTAGGGGTGATAGTACAAAGCAACATGAAATGGGACATGCACATAACTTCCGTCGTAGGCAAGACTAATTCTAAATTACGATTCATAGGTCGTATTTTGAGGAATTGTAATGCTCAAACAAAGGAGATAGCGTATAAAACACTAGTGCGTCCGCATCTGGATTACTGTTGTGGGGTTTGGGACCCGTATCGCAAGGTTCTGATTGACTCAGTTGAGAGGGTGCAGAGGAGAGCCGCTAGATTCATGACTTGTTGTTATGAAAGCGTCACAGAATTGATACATAGATTGGCCTGGGATAGTTTGGAAGACAGACGACGTAGCTTGCATTCGAATTTATTGGAGAATATGTGAAAAAATTTAAATTTCGAGTGCAATGAAATACTTCTTCCGCCAAGCTATTTAGGTCGCTGTGACCGGAGGGATAAGATTAGAGAAATAAGATGCCGTACTGATACTTATATGTATTCCTTCTTTCCTCGCACTATTCGGGATTGGAATGAGCGGGTTTAGGATTGGTGCTTAGCACCCTCTGCCACCCACAATTTTTGTGATTTGCAGAGTATGGATGTAGATGTAGATAGTTTTCTCTTCAATGGTACCTTTTCCCCTATATTTCCCATCTCGTGAGGTATGACTCCTCCTAGGAGGCCTGCTCTGTTTCGTGCAGTCATGATTATAATACTAATAGTTATTTAACTTCTGGGCATCCAGGCGTCATCGTAACAATTCTGACATCTTTGCTACACTGATTACTTACATAGTAGCAATTAAGCTAGGTAATTGTGCCAATTAAATCTGTAAATTGTTCTCCATAAGGAAGGTATAAGTACTTACATTGTACCCAACATGTATGGAAGAAAAAATGTTATGCCTGCCTTCCTGGCCTATAGGGCTTACCAATAATAATAAGTTCCATCTTATTCTGAATTGTATACATACAGAACAAAATTGTTTAAGAAAATTCTACTTAAACAACTTATAATCATCTACTTCCCAAATCTGTCCATCTATACATTTTCTGGCCTAAGACTTAAATGCTTTCAGACAAATGCTATTTTTCAATTGTCCAGTTACACATTAAAATGCTCTGATCTGTCAAACTTAACAATAAATTTCAAAGATGCAACTTCCCAGTATCATCATAAAATTCAGATTCTTTTCTCTCAGCAGTAATTACTTGATTACTATTGTTTATTGGCACAAGACTGGATACACTCTTGATAGCTACTTTTTAAACCGACTTTTATTACTTTATCTTCTTGTAGCCATAGTTTCTCAAATGCTATATATTAAAACTCGTTTACTTAACTTCCTGTGTTGATAGTCGAAAATGTTGTCCTGATTCTGATGAATTCATGCTTACTGAACCCAAAAATTACTGCCACTCACCATTGGAAAACAACTCCTGTCTTCTTCACCCGTTGTTTAAGTTGGAATAGTCAGGTTTTGAGTGATCACCTGGTTGACTCACCCGCAGGGGCCTGGTACGCAAGTGCCAGGTACGGGTTTGGCGAACCCGTGGTGCCTGAGCTGGCAACTTGTGAGCACCGCAAGTTTCCCATACCGTAAACTCCTACCATGCTTCAATGACCACCGTAGGGTGTGATGGTGGAACGTTGTGTGTCTAGGAGAGCGGGGATCTTGGCTACATTGCGAGGTCAGAACAAACCTCTATAAAAAATACCCTCAACCTTAAGGTTTGACAACGTGCCGACGAGTTGAACGGGTGGTGAGGACAGTCACTCATTAGCGTGTGACCTCGGGCACCTGCGAAACCCTGTTGTATTAGCCTGGGCAATAAGCTTTGGAGGTACGCCCCCGCACCTTTCCTCCTTTACTCGTAGAACCAAAATTCAGACTAATCAATCCACAAAACAAAACAATAAAAACAATACCTGTCGTGTGAGTGTACCGCAGTCAAATACAAACACACTCAGTTCTAAGAAGCGGGTGGGGTTGGATAGCCCAGCAGCTTTCTGAAATTAACAGTAACAGAAAGATTTGTTCGCTTGCAAACACCGTTGTTGTAATTCAAAGATTGGAAGGATCGTTGAAGAAAGTTTCGCCGTTTTATATCCAAAAAAGATTAGAGGACTTCGCAGTGACCCTGAACTCTGGAAAGAAGCTGAGGAACAGGATGCTGCTGCTGGAAACATCCACCAATAGGCAGGCTACCCTACTCCTTAATTGTGTGAAGCTCGGGGAGTTATCCATTACTAGCGAACTCCACAAATCCCTGAACTGTTCTAAGGGCGTTGTCACCTGTCGTGACGTAATAGACATAGGGATTGAGAAACTCGTTGAGGAGTGGGAAGATCAGAAAGTGGGAAGATCAGAAAGTGGTCGTGGTACCTCAGATAACATGAAGGGTGAATGGCAGTATTGAAAAGCCTGCCACCTTCATCCTGACATTTGACACTCCAATACTACCAAAGAACATAAAAGCAGATTACATAAACCTGAACAGTCACCTGTATGTTCTGGACCTGATGCGCTGTTTCCAGTGTCAGTGGTTCGGACATACAACGGCGTCATGTAAAGGAAACCCCACCTGTGGTAAGTGCTGCAAAGGCGCACATGAGCTGAGTGTCAGTTGTACGCTCCCACAGGCTTGTGTCAACTGCTCCGGTTCGCATCCTGCCTGGAGCAGGGAGTATCAAGTTAATCTTGAAGAGCGCAAGATACAGGAATTAAAGACCAAAGAGCAATTACCATACGGTGAAGTGAAGAAGAAAGTAAAAATGCTTTCCGCTCCTGTTTACGCAAGAAGTTTTGCAAAGACGGCTTCAACTCCCGCCAGGAAAATGACTGTTGCAACCCAGACGTCCGTTGCAGACATGAGCACAAGTTCTATGTGCTCATGTCAGTGCA
Organism: Vandiemenella viatica; assembly: GCA_031002005.1. Lineage (NCBI taxonomy): Eukaryota > Metazoa > Arthropoda > Insecta > Orthoptera > Morabidae > Vandiemenella > Vandiemenella viatica. Next base: position 44,396,619 of record CM061919.1, on the reverse strand, counting down.
AATGTGGTGCAAAATCCGCTAAGGTCGTTACATCTAAGACTGAGGACATCGGTAGCAACATGTCTGTGACGTCGATCACACCAGCAGCAGTAGCAAAGGTTCCACCACCAGCAGCAGCAGTTAAAGTCACTGAACCTCCAGTTCCACCGTGTGCAGTGACGGGAGTAGCAACAACATTTGCTACCAGCTCTAATGGAGGCAATCAGATGGTCCAGGGCCCAAATTTAAGGCAGATGGAACCGACTCAGTTTGTGAAATCTGCCTCTTCGTCCCCTCCCAGACTACCTGGTAGTAGGGAGAAGAGGGGAGGAGGGCAAGGTAGAAAAAGAATAAGCAGGTGTAAGACGAATTCACTAAGTCAGAAATGTCTATCTGTTCGGAGCTAGAAGAAACTGAAATGCTGGTGGACAAGACTGGTCCCATTCCTCAGCAAACAGAGACCGAAGATCCATCCGAACAAGGGCGAGCAAAACTAAACAGGTAGGATGGCTCCCATATTCCAGTGGAACAGTTTTATGGCTCACAAATAGGAGTTACAACTCTTAGCACAGTCTGATCCTTTGTGTCTCTGTCTCCAAGAAATACATTTCAGACCAACACACCAACCCATGCTAAGAGGATTTGACGTTTACTGTAAGGACGATACCTCAGGGTGATTGAGTGAAATGGGGACTGGCAGTGTTTGTAGAAAAAACTCATTCCACTCCGAACCTATCGCTCTCACCTCTACCCTACAAGCAGTAGCTGCTAGAATTCATGGTCCGGTACAATTGACAGAATGCTCCTTATATCTACCGCCAGGGTCACCAGTTGATTTCCGTCAACTGGCTGATTTGTTTCAGCAAATTCCTCGACCTTTTCTCCTGTTGGGAGACTTTAACTTGCAAAGTGCGCTGTGGGGTTCAACCAACGATTGCCCCAGAGGTCGTGGTATTTATAGATTATTGGAGCTAGAGAGCATCCTTAATACCAGCCAAATGACACAATTCACTAATGCTACTGATCCTTCTCTTTGCTCTCCTTTAATTGCTGACTGTGTGCGTTGGGAGGTGGATCGTGACCTTCAGGGAAGTGAACACTTCCAAATATGGCTGCAGAATGTGGGGAAATAAGTACACTAAGAAAATAGAATATCAGCAGAACTGACTGGCAGCTCTACAGCCGGTCAGTCATTCTCAAACAGCACCAGAACACTGAATACAAGGTGAAACATCTTACTAATTCACTGGGCAGCTGATATTTCCTTGCCTGGCAGCTCTGGAGCGCTGTGCAGAACATCCGTCCTTTGGTGGAACGGCGAATGTCTTTCCACTATTCAGGGTCACGGATGAGCCCTGCGTCAGTTTAGGTTGCACCCGACACCTGATAACATCGTAGTGTTCCAAATTGCTAGAGCTAAGATGTGTCGTATTATTAAGGAGAGCAAAAGGAGGTTATGGCAGAACTTTGTGAGCATCATTAACCGTTCTACAATGTCATCAAAGGTTTGGTAGTCTATCCGCCATTTATCTGGGAGGTACTCCCAACCACCGGTATCTGGATTACTGGATCAGGGGCGTGTAGTCACTGACAAGCAAAGCATAGCGCTGAGTACCTCGCTGCCATCACTTCGTCTGTCGTGTTGGACCATCAGGTACAGAAACAAAGAATATCTTCTGAAAGGCAAATCTTTAGCTTCGAATTGTCGGGTATACGGGCATATAGTAGCCCATTTTCATCTTGGGAACTGGAGTCAGCATTAAACAGCACCGACCTGATCCAGTACCAGATGCTGAGGCATCTTAATAAATATGATAAAGAGTACCTCCTGGATATTTTTAACGATGTTTGGAATGGTTGACACTTCCCCGACTTGTTGAAAAAAAAGGAACAATGGTCCCTATTTTAAAGGACAAGTTGTTGCCAGGTAGCCACCATAGTATCGGGAAGAAGCTAGAGCTGATGTTCAACCGCCACCTTGTCTGGTGTCTGGAGCCCCCTAACTGCTAAGCCGTTTTCTTTGTGGATTCAGGGAGTTCCATTCCACCACGGATAACCTGATCCTACTGGAAACAGCAATACAGGACGCATCATTTGCAGCCAACACATTGTGGGTGTATTTTTTGACATAGAAAAGGCATGTAATAATTTTAAAACAGTTATATAAATGGGGTTTCGGGGTAAACTACCCCGTTTTTTTAAATTCATTTTATCATGACGTTGCTTCCAGTAACGAGTCGGTAGTGAAGTTTCAAATATTTTTATCCAGGAAAACGGTGTACTTCTAGGGCCAGTTTTAAATGTGACACTTTTTGCTATTGCCATTAATAGCATTTCAACTGTTATAAGGAGGTCCATCCGGTACTCCTTATACGTTGACGACTTTTGAATTTTTTCTGCATTGTCTAGCCTGAGAAGTGCTGAGTGGCAGCTACAGCTCGCATTGAACAGACGGGATAAATGGTCCGTACACACTGGCTTCCGTTTCTCTCCTGAGAAAATCTAGTGTGTGCTTTTTAGCTGCAGTAGAAGTCTTTTAGCAGAACTTCATCTCACCTTGAGGAACACCGTTTTAGGTTTTAGTGAATCTGTTCAATTTCTGGGTCTCATTTTCGACAGTAGGCTTACTTGGCTGACGCATCTTAAAGATGTTAAAGCCAGATCCCTGAAAGCCCTCAACGTCTTAAAATGTCTATGTAGTAGGGCGTGGGGTGCTGAGCGCACCTGCCTGCTACAATTTTATAGAGCCTTTGTACGTTCGTGGTTGGAGTACAATTGCATCGTACACGGTTCAGCATGGGACAGTTGTCTCCGTATAGTGGATAGTGTCCACTGTGCTGGAATTCATCTCACCACAGGTGCATACCACACCAGTCTGATACCCAGCAATTGTGCCAAGTCTGGCGAGCCACCACTTTCCATCTGTCGACATCTCCTCATGGTGAAACACTATATACATATTGCCGCAATTCCTGGCAGTCCTGTGTATGTTATAGTTACTCATCCTAACTTAGAACGGCTTTACACAAACCGCCAAAGAGCAACCAAACCATTCATCTACCGTACAAAGGCTATTATGAAGTAATGTGGGTTTGAATGCCCTTATTTCATCACCAGGGTTGCAGTAATCAACTTCCTGGCTTTTAAAGAGGCCCAGAACAATTTTAGAACTGTCATGATACAACTAGCTGTGTGTCGCTGACAATGTTTTTATCAGAATTTTTAGTGATGTTTTAAACCAGGTTTCACGTTTTCACCCCGGTACATGCGGATGGGTCTAAGCAGGCTAATGGAGTAGGATGCTCCGTAGTGTTCCCTCGAGTGCTTTACACATGTGAGCTTAATAGCATGTGCAGAGTGTTACACTATTTTAAAGTCCCTCCAGCATGTGAAAGTAAGTCGTGGTATGAAGTACATCATATGCTGTGATTTCCTCAGCTGCATCTAGGCTTTAGGAAGTATTTACCCAGCAGATCACCTTGTCCAAGATATAGAGGACTGCCTCCAATTCCTTCAACCCTATGGAAAGGAGTTCGTATTTTGCTGGTTACTGGGCCATGTGGGAATCAGGGAACGAGGTAGCTGATGAAGCTACCAAGTTTGCCTGCGACAAGGTCAGAATGGACTTTGATCTGGTCCCAAAGTCTGACCTAGTTTCGAAAAGATTTGTTTTGACATCTGGCAGAGGCAGTGGCTGGAGGTAGAGCATAATAAGCTCCGGCTGGTCAGACCGACCATTCAGCCATGGAGCAGCTTCTACCAGCGGGCGAGGAGGGATGAGGTTCTCCTTACTTGCCTCTGTGTAAGGCACTGTCCTCTAATGCACAGCTTTCTTCTCCACTGGGAGAACCCACCCGAATGTGATGCTTGTGGCATACCTCTGATGGTGCGCCACATTTTAATTGATAGTGTTGTGGTGGTCTAGGCAAGGAATTTTAGGATAATTATAGGCACAGTTAAAATTGGCAGGTGAAAGTGATTGTCTATAACAGAGTCTAAACCAGGGCAAGTTACAACATAGAATTAAACAAGCAAGAGGCTGGAATGTAAGCAAGGAAAGGTTGCAACAACTCCAAAGTGGGGCAGGAAATTAGGAGTTGGCACTAAGTCAGGTAGGAGAGATGGTAGGATAGGAAGGCTGCTGATTGGCTGGGGACACTCCCTACTACGAAGAATGGAAGAGAGGAAACGTCACAAAACTGGCCTGCAGGGGCAGCCAGAGGGTTAGCTTGGTAGTCTGTTTCAAGTCATCATCTGAGTCAGCTGCACAGATCATCATGTAGGGTCGTCAACCATGAAGGCAGTTGGAGTCGACGAGTGACGCAGCCAGCAGACTTCACAGCCAAAGTCAGGTGGGAGAAAGCTAATAGTTTATACGAGATGTAGTCAGCAAGAAGTAAAGTCAGAAAAGGAGAGTGAGGGTATGGAGATAATCATAGGAGGAGCTAAGGAGATGCTTGGATGTATATAAATGTTGTATTAAAGTGTAAATATCTGAATATCTCTACTGGGATTTTTATTTCTAGTGCTAAGTCTCACATGACAAGTGGTTACCTTGCCACCTCCCGAGAGGAATACATTTACTCGTGGGTACCTGTAGTGCCGAGAGGAACCAGGTTGGATGAAGTGAATGCCTGTATCAAGCTGTAATCTTTATGGTTCAACATAAAAAAAATATTCTTTAAAAACGAACATGAGCACATATCTCGGAGCAGATCCAAAGTCTTAACAATTTTCCAAAGTTACGTTAACAATTGGCGAAGGAGCCATGCCAGAAATAGACAAAGAAATAAAATTGACTTCATCGCTTTGTATTATGGTAACAAACATCGATGATTTAATTTCCAGTGTGTATCCTGGCATAGTAAATATTACCAACAAAGAAAAAAATTGGTTTTGCGAATGTGCAATACTTACACCAAGGAATGAAGAGATGAATGACATCAACAAGTACATCCTGGAAATGATCAACTTACGTCGCTATTAACACGGTGGAAGACAGAAACGTTGAGAGTAATTATCCAACTGAATTTTTAAATTCCCTCAGCGCATCTGGTCTTCCCATGCATGAACTAAATTTAAAAGTTGGTACTCCGATCACGCACATGAGGAACATATCACCACCACAACTCTGCAATGGAACTGGACTTCTGGTGAAATCCTTACACAAAAACATCATTGAAGCCATTATCTTAACAGGATGTGGACGAGGAGAGGAAGTATTCATTCCACGATTACCACTGGTACCATCAAACTTTCCATTCAAATTTAAATGCCTGTAATTCCCGGTAGCCTTATGTTTTGCCATGACAATCAACAAGTCTCAGGGCCAGACACTAAGAACCGTAGGAATTGATCTTCGACACCATGTTCCTCCCTCAGCCAGCTATACGTTGTTTGCTCAAGAGTGAGTAGTAATTCATGTCTGCACGTATGTGCACCAAACAATAAAACTAGAAACATGGTCTACACAGAGGCATTGCAGTGAGTGACCTACCAATTAAGGTAAAGGTAACATCTTATTTATCATAAACAATTCTTCACTTACTTATATCGCAAAAATTAAACCCTCCCTAACCAATAATTTTTTTTACTTTGCACAATAATTACAACCACGAATTAGTACTCTTAATTTTTCAGGTAACTTTTCTACTATTTAATCAATTACATCACGTTAAAATATGAATGAAACAACTCGGACATCAGTATGAACACTGAAACTAAGGCAATAACTAAAAGGGAACTTTTCAAAATACATAAACAGTTTATGCCTTTCCACTAGTCTTGTGTAGTTCGCGAACGAACTACTTCGGAAGAGCGCTCCCATGAGCGAACTACGTGAACTAGTTCCCAGATCTCTCGCTCCTTATTTGTTAGTTCATTCGATCCTTTCCCGAAGACCAACTTTTGTTTTTGTTCATTATCTGAAAGGTAACACAGTTCGCTGTGGACACATTTCACTGAAGAGACAGATATAAAAATAAAATAATTTTTTTTTTTAACTGTTAAACATTAATCATTATTGCAGAAGTCAAAAACGGAAATTTAACATTGAATGTGAAAACAAAACACACTTTGATGCCATTAACACTTAAAAGACAACTATCAGTAACCACAACTATTATAACAAAGAAGAGAGCGCGTGAAGTAGGGCTAGCAAAGCGAGCGAACGAGCTGTCTTTCTGGAATTCCAGAGCGGAGCGATCTAGTTCGCGAACTAAATACAGCGCTACCGCTCGCGAACTAAACTGAGTGGTATAGTTCGCGAACTAAACTGAGCGGTACAGTTCGCGAACTAAATTGAGCGCTACCGTTCGCAAACTAAACTGAGCGGTACCGTTCGCGAACTAAACTGAGCATTCCCCGGTCGCGAACTATCACCGTTCGCCGCTTTTTTCAGTTAATGGTAGAATGTTTTTTTAGAATAACCTATAAAAATGTAGTACACTTCAAAAATATAATATTTTACGAAAGAGTAGAAAAGGACGAAGGATATGGTTTTTTACTATTTTATTGTTTAAGCTATATTTTTTTGCACTTCTTGCATCTTTAACAATTTTCTGTCTACAGTAAAATTGTAATATGCTTTATCGCTTTCAGTTGTTAAATTAATGTCGATCAAAAGCTCATTTTTACTAATGAAATACTGCTCTTACTTTTACCTAGATTTTGTGTAATATTGTTAGTTCAGAGTAAAGTTCGTTCACTTTGATACTAATTTTTTTTCATAATTTTAGAACCTCTAATATTGTCTCACAGCCATCAAATGAAACCTCGTGCTTTAAATTTAATTTTTGGATTTTCTATAGCCAATTGCTTTCATTAAAATCTAACTATTTACTAAGATACTCCAGACTTTTATCAACGAATACTAGAGCATTATTTTTAATATTGTCACTTTCTGTGGAGAATTTGGCTTCTAAAGGCTTTTTCTTGTTTTCTTAACCAAAGAAACAGTATCTTTTACATTTTTCTAGCACTGATTTTAAAGCTGACATAATATAATACTTATGTCAGTCTGTTGGTTAACAGATTTGTGAAAGTTATGTAAAGAAATGACTTGTGAAATTCAAAAAGATTTTAACTTTTGTGTCTTCATCACTTTCATTCGACGCCAAAATATTGTGAATGTGTGTTGGATTATCCTCCCCTACACTAATAAAAAAAATAGCTCAATGACTTACAATTTACTGGAAATTTACGCACTTTCGTTATTGTTACCACTTTCTCATTCAAAGGTCACTGTCATTTTTATATGTCTAATTGTCACATTGGAAGTATTACTGTTACTTTTCTTAATAATATAGGTAATATTGTTTCTGCCATATACTTGTAGTACTTAACTTGTAGCCAATAGTAGAATTATATTTTGTTCATGATTTCCAAAACTATATTTAAATAAAAAAAAGCCGATTACTTATAAACGGGTATTTTAATTCATCAAAATAAACGCATTTATAATATTTTATAAGTAATGTTGTGCTGTTGTTGGAGTTTAAGGGCGCGTCGATGGCGGGGTCATTAGCGCCTTTTATAAGTAATGTTTCTTCCATGAACTAATAAATAAATCCATTTAAGAAATTAATATTCTATGAATGCATGTAAAGTAAATAGTAAAAACAGCACAGTTATTCAGTTTACCCATTTGTGCGAAGGACAATGAGCACTTTGGTTTATCGGCGGCAACTGATCATGCTAATATCATTTGAAATGGCTATTATTAAGCAATAACTTTTGTTAAGAAGGTCATATTAAATTCCATTTAGAAACGACAAAAAATGATTATGTCCTAATAAAACTGACATAACAAACAAAATAGCGCGTGCAGTAGCGGTAGCAAGGCGAGCGAACGATCTGTTTCTCTGAATTTGAGACGCGAACTAATGAACTAAAAGAGCGAACTAGTTCGCGAGGGAGCTGCGAACTAAACTGAGCGCTCTTCTTCGCGAACTATAATGCGCAAGTCTACTTTCCATTTGGTAATAGAATAAAATCGGTAAAGAATTTTTACACATACCAAAGCAGATGCGTGTGAAGCAGTGGACAAATGCTAGCCCTCTACTATAATAGACATTAAACTCGTCTCCTCCATCAATATCCCATGATATGTTTTCTTTAACCATAATCTTCTCCTTCCAGCACATACAATGGCTGATATCTGCTTTCTTTCCATAAGCATTAGCAAACAACATAGCACTTATTTCATCATTAACACTTTAGTTTCCGTGGCACTTAACAAATTAATTCTTTCCTTATCGCAAGTCATCAATCTGGTACATATTTTTGCCTTGGTTTTAAATATGTCACAATACCTTCTGCATGTATTAACTGTGGTTCAGTATTCTTTGCTACTAGTTTCTGTCTTGATCTGGCACTTCCACCGCAATGTGATCATAAGGGTTCATTGTGCTCTGTAGCCATAAGCTAGCACGTTGTTTTGCTACATTTGCTCCCATCTGCATAATCATGCCTTAGTGACCTAAGGCAACTCCTGCTGTAATAAGTGATCATATTGTCTTGCTTTGTTTTGTTGTTTTTGCACAAAGCCTGCATAATGGTTTAAGACCTAAGACAACTATACCTGTCCACCATGCAGGTGTGTCACTCTAGTTGCCGTCTCACTGTAACACCTGCATCTGCATTCTTGCCATAAACCCTTGCAGGGTTTTCACGAACTGTGGGGAGTCGATTCTTTTCTCCTTGCAGTACTCACTGTAATCACTTCCACTGTAATTATGGAGTACATCTTCTTTCCCAGACAGCGGTGCCTGACTGTTTATTTTCCAATATTACAAATTCTTATAGCCTCTGCTTTTCTTTATCATTATTTCTTCTTGCACTAACCTGATGCCTTCTTCCTTCTGATCCTCCTCCTGTTCTTTCCTAAGGGAGCGTGCACAAATTACGTGGCTCGGTCCAGGGGGGGGGGGGTGGGAAGGAAGGCTACGCTGGGCTACGGGGGGGGAGGGGGGGGTTTCCAAGCCAGACCACGTAGCTTTCCTTTCATAACATTTTTCACAGTTAAGATGAGGAACAGAACTCACAACAGCATGTGAATATTTATTTCCCTCGTTTAATTGTCTCCGTATGTAATTTACAATAGTCTGATAACAGGAAAGAGTACAAAATGTCTTCTTGAATCAAAAGCTACGTGCTACGTGAGGGGGGGGGGGGGAGAGGCAAAAGCCACGTACGGCTACGTGGGGGGGAGGGGGGGTTTACAGGAGGCCAAAATGGAGCTACGTGGTTTGTGCACGCTCCCTAATCATTACCATTGGCGATTTCCACTTGATTCTGATATCTCGTATTATTTCTTCTTGAAGCAGTCCTTTAGTTTCCTTATTCAAATCCTTTGTTAACAATGACGCATTTTGCTTGCCGCTGCTACTTTCATTTATTATTTCTGCCTACAATGACTCTTCTACATGCTTCTACATATTATTCACTTGCTTTTCGGGTATTTTATCTCGTTTCTCATTTTCTCTCATCCTTACATCTCCGGCCTTTTATTCCTGCTCCACTGTATTATGTTGTTGCAACATATCTACTTCCCAATGGAAGATATCTTCATAACTCTATCACCATTTGCTTTTCCTATTCTGTCAATTGTTCGTGGCTTAATCCTTCTACTTGGACGACAGATAATATGCTGCACATATCTCTTGTTCACCATATTTCTCCTCCCCTCCTCTTGTGGTAATCAAAATTGCTTTTTCTTCACTCTTTACACGAATCAAACATCCTTGTACAAGCACGACTGTTTTATCATAATCGACTATTGCCTCCCACTTCTTCAACCAGTTGTAAGCTACCTTACTCTTTGTAACTTTAATAATCAGCCAAAAGCAATGAGAAATAGGGTTAATGTTACTACATAGTACTGCAGCCTTAAACCAAATTCATGATATCTAAAGGTCAGAAAAGTAAATAAACAGATAATAGGAACAGTAAATAAATAGTTTATAATAGGAAATCACTTTTAAACTTACCTAATTCAGGGAAATCCAAAAAAGTATAGCTTGTAAATGTTCGATTTGGTTATGAAGTAAAATCATTAATTTTACACACTTTTCAATGCAGTAAAGCACTTTTATAATAATAATTAAACTGAAGAAAGTAAAATTCATTAATAATTTGTAGTTTCAGATAGGTTAAAGACAGTAAACACGATTTTTAAACAATGATCCATGTGCATATTTCGATAAAGTATTGCAACGCGGCTAAGTAATTTCAGAGTTTAAAAAGTAGTTTTTATGCCACCAAATAATATTCTAACAAACATTTTTTTAAGTTTCAAACAGTTGCAAGTCGTCTAATAAACGATATAAGTAATTTTAAAGTAACAATGTAGGACAAAATGTGGTCACTTACAAACTGAAATTATGAACTTTTAAAGCTACTTCAGTAACTAAAAACATTTTTAAAAAGCTTGAATAAATTAAAGAAAAGCTCTGGAAACAACACCTTTGGGAGATAAACCTTAAATAAGAAAATAGTAATTTCAAGCAAAACCGAAAGACAAACGCTTCCACCTCAGATTTTCGAAGTCCAATAACTTTTGAAATACATAACAGATCTGAAAGATAAATAGCTTTTTGGAAAGAGCAGGCACGTGGGAACATTTGAGTAATAGTTTAAACTAAATATTCGGTAATTTTTAAATAAATACTTGCTAATCATAATAACTGTAAAACTTCACTGATGAAATAAATGTTTTACGAGGATTTGAAGAAATTTAGAACTAAAACCCACTGATCATGAAACACTTCTAAGGAGATTTGCTGAGAGCCCTCTGGTGACATATTTTTCTTTAACACTTTTTGATGATGCTATCTTCACAAAAGGAAATGTGAGCCGGCAGCTATAACTCTCAAGTGGGAACCTCGAGAGAAGAGGGATGTGTGTCATTGAATGATCGCGCGTTGAGACGTGGAGCATGTTGGGTGATTACAAACAGGAAGTGGGCCAATGGCGCTCTTCATGGAAGCCATGTTAGAATTTTGAACAGTACAGCCCATGTGGACTAGTAGGCGGAAAGTGTAAATTTTCTGTTCGGGGTTCGGCGGTCCCGTTTTGCTTCATTTCATGCAATCTACGTTTGATGAATAGTCAGATGCCTAGGCTAACTGCAATATGTGTAATATGTGGAACTTTTTTTAAGAATACATTAATTTTGTGATCTGAACTTTAAATTTTTTCATTTCTTACCTAGGGTTTATTTAGGTTTTGTGGCAACCGATTTGACTGTGCCGTTAGTGATATCTGCAGGTTAACCACGGTTTTTGAACATTTTTAAGCTTTATCAGTCAATGTGAATGTGCAACAGTTTGGGTGAAGAAACCGATACATCAACCCCGGTATGCGGTTTGTTCCCTGACACAGTCTAGGCCAATTATTCCATGATATGGGGTGTCTACCTCCTCGGAGACCACTTACATTTGCTGCTTCTTTCTTAACTCCTTCCCTGCCTTTAATTTAACCATTAGTGCGCCTTATGTGAGAATGGTTCTTGCAGAGATTCTTTGAGCCTGATGCCCTTTGTCTTTTCAAAACACTGATTTTCTCTTACATACTATGCTCTGAGAAGTGATGCCTCTGCTCCTGAGTCCAAAAATAGCTTAAGTGTGCTTTTTTACTTTCTTGGCATTCTAACTCAATGTAATCATTTTAATTATTAATGCTGCATTCACTTTTTTCCAATTCCTGTACTTGCTCTATCCATGGACACGCATCACAATATCTTGTATGGTGCTCGACTTTCAGACCTTCTTTCCAATACCTTGCTTCTTTCCATTCGTCTTCTCACCTTCTGGTTTCTGTTTGTTTTTGCTTTTCCTGCCATGCAGAGACTTTTTGCGGTCTTACATCGCCTCGGCATTGTGTTTCATCACGGCCTCTTTTCCAATTGCGCTAATGCCTCCATCCTGTTTCTGTAATAGCCACCTCTTTACACTGTCTTGCATTGTACCCTGACCTTCTGCACAACTGACAATCCTCAGTAATAATTCAGCTCCCTGCATTCAAATATTCCTTTTTTCCTCCTACTTTTTTCTACATGCTACCTTTGGTCATCAACCTGGTGCTGTCATTTCTCTTTGGCCGACGTAATTACTGTTTCTGCAATTTGGGCAATCTCGACAATTTCAATTAAAGATAGCTCCGTTACTCTGTCTCTGAGCAGTACAATGATTTTTTCGTCTACCGATCCTCGGACAAATATTGTGCATACAAGGGTGTGGATTAATTTCAAAGCCCCTGTTAATTCACTCCCTTTTAATTCTCTCTTGGTTGCTTCATGGAATTCATATACTATTCCGTCCAACCGACTGGCCCATTCTGCCACTGATTCTCTTTCTCTCTGGTGACTCACAAGCATACGTATTGCACTTCAGTTTATAATTTTCTACCAGCAGCGCTCATACGTCCTTTCAATCTTTGACTTTTTCACGTACTAAAATCTGCTGTCTAGCTTGACCACCGACGCGCTTCTTTATAGATTTTAATAGGATCTTCTGCATTTATAATACTGGATGCTGTATCACAGTTATCTATAAATTCATCCAATTCTCCTTTCTCACCACAAAAGGAATTAGGGATTAGCTTTAAGGCTTCTGAAAAGCTCATTCGCGATTTTTGTCTTTTTACTACATTTCTGCCTTTCACGGTGTCACTGTTTCCTGCACTGGTAGGCATAGCTGCAATTCTTGCTACTCACTTTTCTGTTCATTTTCTGTAGTGCTGACAGAGACCTTTCACTGCTATCCTCGATTCTGCAACTGCTGCGGTGTTTTGTGCTGATTCTGCTTACTGATTCTGCTCTCTGCTGTGCCGAAACGCCTGACTGTTTTCTGTAATGCTGTATTTATGGATGGTACTTCCTGCCATATTTTTTCTCTATTTCTCTATATTATTCGAGTTGCAAGCCTGGAGTATTTCGTCTACCCTCACACCCAACACTTTCTCATGCCGGCTGACACCACACCTCAACACCAAATGAAAAACCCTTCTACTATGGTGGACTGACTGTTTGTTTCGCTCTGCCACCCCTGAGAGGAACATCTATGCGTAGGTATAACCTCTATGGCATTTGAGCAATAATACTCCAACTGGTTATGTACAATATTTACATTTATAAACAACAGTACATGACAACCCTGTAATAACCTATTTACTTTCTCTAGTCCCTTTGTTACTGCCAGGCCAGTTATCCTTGTGACTAATGCCAGAGACTAGCAATTCTCCCGTAACATCCCATTAGGCTGTACTATACCCAACTAGCTAACGGTGTCTAAGCATGATCATTCCCTCCTGTATGTATGTTGACGCCGTGCTGTACTGTTGGTGAAGGCTGCTACCATCGCTTCCATCTTCTGCTGCCTGCTGCCACTTGAGGCCTGGCTAGCCAGTCTCAATCACTGCTGTTCCTTGGCCACCCTGTTGAACCTCATTCCGTCGACGGTTAGGGGTTTCGTTCGTCTCTCCCCACTTCATTTTCCTGGGAGGGGATGGCAGCTATCCAATCCTGGAGTATCTTGATGCAGTCATTCTGGCCTACCTATGCCGTCGATCGCATGAAATCGCTGACTGCCCTAACCTACTGAACAGGTCGTTCGTCGTGCGAGTGTATACATTCTATCTGGCTCACTTGTTTACAGTATCTGTCGCAACTGACCTAGCTTCTATAGCACTCTGTAATAGTCACTGTAAATACCTGACACTGGTGATTCACCACAATTTGGAAGAATATGGGTTGTATGATGCTAATGCACGGGCCTTACATTCCTAAGAATGTGATTTCGAATTTTCTTTTGGTCCATCCAGACCATCCAGATTTTAATTTTCCACAATTTCCAAAATCACACCAGGTGATTGTCAGGATAGTTTCTTCAAAAGGTTATGGCCAAAATCCTTCCCATTCTAAAGTTTATTTTGAGAAAACTGTAGGGAGGAAAAAGTCCTGCTTGTCAAAATGTAATTTGATTACGTAAATTTTCCACAACACCTTAATACACTTCATCATGCGCTTCTGGGTGACTTCTAACACTCAATTTGTCTCTCTCTGTTGTCCCCTTCTTGATTTTGCTTTCTTCAGCAGTTCTCTCATGAAAGCCACATCAAGATGGCAGAAATTTTAAGTTATAATTGCAGCAAACGCAGTTGTTTGTTGGTTCATAAGTTACATATTTGTTTAATATGAAATGAGGACGGCAAGTTACATATTAAGAAACCATACAGAGGCATCGACCGGGGATTTAGAGCACTGACAGTAGGGAAAAAGTGCGCAATGGTCGAGCTAAGGAGGACAGATCACGGCATGGATCGGCCTCATCATTGGTCTACCATTTGCCTCTCCACTTTAGGACCGTAGTGGGAGGTGGTGTAAAAACCTCTGCATGGTCCTCGAGAGTGTCTTGTATTGTCTTCGTCATTCAGTTGCAGCCGGCAACAGTCGGAGCAGAGGGAACACAGACGTCGAGTCGCTCTTCGGTGGCTGTGGCCGCTGGGTAGTGCCACACACGAAGGAGATGGACAGCATGTAACAGGTTGGCTGTGCCGTAGGGTATAGTTGGACGTGGAAAGCCATCGTTGAGTCTTAGATACGGAGCTAGGGTCCTCCACAATGTCTATAGCTGGGGTTACTGGTCTAGATAATCGCCCGCAGTTTGCCGTTCTCCAAGCAAAGGTCATATTCTGTAAGCTTTAGTTTGTCATGTGGTATCCGACTTTAATTTAAGTTTAAAGACCTTTCCTGCTAATGTTCCAGTATTATACCTTGGGAGTCACAGTTACTGTTGAGTATTACTTATCCTGTAGTTGAATTTGAAATTTTCCTACGAGCATAAAAAAACTTCTAAACTTCAGGGTGACCTAGACCTGTGGGACTTGGCATTTGGTAGGGTATGGTTACGAATCCTTTACCAGTCATCTAGATTACAGTTTTCTTTGGATTCCTGAAGTCAATCCAGGTGAATGCTGAGATAGTTCCTTAAAAGCCAAGACCAATTATTTGGTGATTTCTCTGTAGCTGTTAGATGTGATTCCATGTTCCGTCACATTGATGAATTTTTCCAAGGATGTGTTCTAAATGCTGCTGTCAGATGTCGAAATGAATGTGTGTATACAATGTGATGAGTTGTTTTGGGGCCCTTCTTGATAAGAGAAGGAGGATTTACACAAGTGGTAGAGCAAATCACTAGGGGACAAAATATTTTGGATATAGTCCTAATAAAGCCCGATGATAACCTTGTGGGGTGTCAAGTAACAGAAGGAATAAGTGATCATGAACCAATTCTGATGGATATTAGAGGATTCAGTGAACCAGCAGCCAAAATTGAAGGGGGAAATAGGTACAGTTATAAAAAGGCACAGATTTCAAATTTGAAGAGATATTTCAGAAAACGTTTCAGCAAATTGAAGGAAGCCACAAGTACAGTAGAGTCAAGGTGGGAATAGTTCAAGGGGATAATAAGAAAGGGGGAAGAAAAATTTATTCAAAGCACAAAATAAAGAGAAGTAGAGAACCTGTGTACTATAATAGGGAAGTGAGGAGGTTAAAGAGGTTGGTACAAAGAGAACATAAAAGAGTTAAGAGACAGCAGGGTAGTAGGGAATATTTGAAACAACTAAGCAAGGACTTAAAACAGCAAAGAAAGTGGCTAAAGATGGGTTTATGAAGAGTATTGTCAGTGCAGGAGGACCACTGTCTGATGCATCTAGAAATTTCTATGGCTATATCAGGAAACTGAGGGGAAGGGAGGGTGTAGAGACACTTATAGATAAGGATGGAGAAGTAGTTAATGAGGATTTGAAAAAGGCAGAGATTTTAAGTAACTGGTTAAGCAAGAGCATTAGGGACAATGAATCAGAAACGGGAAGGTCTAATTCGGAGAACGAGCTTAACGATACGATTAGAAATGAAGATACTAAAAAATTTGAAATTCATCCTGAAGAAATCATGAAGGAAATAAGCAAGCTGAAAAAACATAAGGGGGGTGGTCTAGATAATATTACTACAGATATCTTAAAGATAGCCACATGTGACATTGTACCTTATCTTGAAATATTATTTAAATTGAGTCTGGATACTTGCTGCTTACCACAAGACTGGAAAAGTGCGATAGTAGTACCGGTACATAAAGGAGGGGGTGAGAAATAGTCAAAAACTACAGGCCAATCAGTTTGACTTCAGTGGTAGGTAAATTAATGGAAAGATTGATATGCAACCACATCAGAAAGTATGTGAGGAACGTAAGTGGTTTTCAAGTAGGCAACATGGGTATAGGCAAGGATATTCATGCGAGTCTCAGTTGGTGGCATATAAGCAAGATATTTCAGATGAAATGGACAAGGGAGGTCAAATTGATAATGTAGCACTAGATCTTTCAAAGGTGTTTGACAGAGTAAGCCATAAAATGCTAGTAAATAAGGTAAAAACAATTGGAGTGGATGAGAAAGTGATTTGCTGGGTAGAAGGATTTTTAAAAGGTAGAAAACAGAAAGTTAGGGTAGGAAATGCGGTATCAAAGGAAGTTGAAGTAAAAATGGGAGTGCCGCAGGGTAGCGTATTGGGACCATTGCTATTCATTATTCTATTGAATAATTGTGTTGATTGTTTGCAGATGACATAATGCTGTATAAAAGGATCAAAACGATAGAGGACTGTAAACAGTTGCAGGGTGATCTGAACAGGATATCTAGTTGGCTTGGTAAACATGAGATGAAGATAAATGCAAAGAAGAGTCAGCTAATTAGATACACAAATAAAAAACCATAGGTTAATTATAAAAATAAGGTGGGGAAACAATTGCTTGCTGAAGACTTGAAATGTAAATATCTTGGAATTACATTTGATAACAAGCTTAACTGGGGAGGACACATTGGACAGGTGGTAGGAAAAGGTTTCAAAATTCTGCACTTGTTGGAGAGAGTGATGAGGGGATGCACGAGAGAAGTAAAGGAATTGGGTTACAAAACTTTGGCCAGACCATTGCTCGAATATGGTAGTGTAGTATGGGACCCACATTTTGAGTATCAAATACAGGAGTTGGAGAAGGTTCAAAGAAGGGCTGCTAGATTTGTTTCTGGAAATTATCGCAGAATGCAGTCAGTGACAGATATGATAAAGGAGCTGGAATGGGATTCATTGCAAGACAGGAGGACCATAAGCTAGCACTTAATTTCAGGCACAAGGGTGTGGAAAGATTTTCTTTTTTAGGTAAGGGTGTCGGGGATTAGAATGAGTTACCAAGGGGAATGATGAATAACTTACCGAGTACGTTTAAAGAATTTAAAGTTGAAATTTGTAGAGGGCAAGTGTTGGTGGGTGCAGAATAGGGGGAAGTTGGGTGTGGAGGGAAATTGCCACTGGAGCGTGTGCTCCATTGCAATTAAATTAAATTAAATAGAATTTATGAAAGACTTCGTTGACATTACCACATATAATTAGTGAATCACTTACCACTTCATTGATAGTGATGTTTCTGTTTAGCAAAATTTTATTGTTAACTCATTCATTATTGACTTGATACATAACCATTTTTGAACTCGCCAATCCATTCGTAGAGACCCTATTGCATCAAAACACTACTTCCTTGTCCCTCACCGTGTTGTAAATCTTTGATGAACCTCTTCTCCCGGTAAATCTCCAGTCCACAGATTGTTCCATTTCACTGAGTGGCCACAGTTAACTGTCTGACATTGACGACAGAACTGATCTGTCAAGATTAAACCTGTGGTACAGGGACCATATTTAGTGATGAATCTAATAGAAATAAAATTATTTCTGCATAACAGATATTGATTGCTGACCAATGTAATAGTATTTTTTGATGGATGCTGAAAGGCTTCAATGTTAGTCATTTTAACTATCTTGAAATATATTTTTGATAATTTTCTTTATCTCGTTTTTTCTGGTGTTCTGTGCAAACAGTGCAACTCCTCTTATCTACTCTGCAAAGATGCCAGGTGAGGGGGATGACTCTGGCTTAGCAGCTTCAAGGGACACTGACGGTACTGCAGATGACCCTATGGGCCAAAAGCGTAAGAAACAGAAGACAGACAGCTCTGAGAGCCTGCAACGTGCCAAGGAAATGTGTGACCGCGTACGGGCCACGACCATAGTGACTGTCGGTCCTGTCGTACAGTCGGAAGACACTACGGGCTCCTCAAAAAAGAAGGACAAGAAGCCCAAGAAACACATCCGAATGGCTGGTGGACAAGTATGGGAAGACAGTTCCCTCACTGAGTGGGAAGAAGGTGAGTCGAGTTAACATGCTAGGAGTTTAATTTGATACCAAAGGATTTTTTTTCTCTTTTTAGCGAATGCAGTGATCATGGATCTTTTTTGAGATTTGAGTAAATCCTATTTTAAGACCTAAAAGTATTTCATTTGTTCATTCATGTATTCTGTTATCATTTTTTTTTTTTTTTTGAAGGTGATAAATGTAGAAATAGTAACCAGATTGATGCTTATGACGAGTCTTTTCCCTGATTTGTATTTCTACTTTAAGGCGTATGGATAATGGCTTCAATGAAACAGTTGTTAGGCAATGAACACTAGGAAGGACAGGGAAAATAGCCTGTCACTTACCATAGAGGAAGTCAGGAGAGGGCTAGGTCAAACACGAAAACATGAACACACATTACAGTATTTTGCTAAAAAAAAAAAAAAACAAAGTTGTGTAGAATATGATATGTATGGCATGTTGAAAGGTATGTTCATGTCCAGACCTGTCACGTGACTAAAGACACATAATGATATCTTCATATCCCAAATGTTCTTTTAGTAATTTGTTGAAATTTCTATGTAATTTAACAAAAGTGTACTTTAGGAATATTTTGTAGTAATTAGCCATGTTGTTCTCAACAGAGTGTTATTTTGTGGCAGTAATATTGGTTAATCTTTTGAAGTAATCTTATATGATTTTCATGAAATCTTAAGTTTTTTCTTTATTTTTGAACTTTATCTCAATATATTTTTAAGATCTTGTGCACTGCTGCGCTTTAACGGTTTTGTCAAATTATAAGATATGTGATTTGTTAATCATGTTACTGAAATGTATATGCTTAAAACTGAATTTGTTGATTGGAGGATGTAAATAAAAGAAGATTACATACCATTACTTACTGCAGATATCAGGGTGGCAAAGGTGTTACTAAAAACAATTCAAGTTTTTGTCCACTTTGTTTAATGGATGGGAAATTTTCAGAGCTGTGAGAAAGGCTTCAGAATGTTCATGAAGCAACAAACAATGTTTAGAGGCCACCAGGCTCATCCTGTAGAGTCTGAAGAAGAAGATTGGAAGTTGAATGGGGAGGGGGGGAGAAGTGCAGGTGGGAGCTGCCAACAGGTCATATTGTAAATAGAAAAATCATGAAGAAGGTGCCAAACACATCAGAAATTGTGGAGAGAAAATAGGTTAGATCTGGTGAAGAGCCTCATGCAGATATAGGAGTAAGAAAAGGATTCTACATTATAATAGCTCGTTGGCCAGGGTATTAGTTTTGATTTGAAAGACACCTTGTATGGTGCCAGCATGCAAAAGTAGCAAAGTTAATTTATTTTAATTCAATAATATTTATAATGGGCTCTTCACATGACAATTGTCAGGGGATCACACAAAAGAAATGGGTTCACATTAAAAGAAAGTGAATTTATTCATTAAGACAAAATTGTTGTCATTTCAAGATCACAAATGTATGGCAAATATATGATAGGCACCCAGGCTAATAGCTCTTTAATTCTGGCATGAGTCACTCAGGGCAGTTTCCAGGGTTTTCAGATGTTGCAGAATGTCTCCATATCAGCAGGTGGTACACATTTCCCGACAGGGACACTGGTCGGCGGCGGCGGTGGTGACAGCAGGCCAGGGTTTGACCAGCGCAACCGACTGAGACGCACAGCTGCCTCCGTTTATCACTTGTAGCAGCAGCCACTGCCCACAACCTTGCTCTGGGGCGTCCAGCAATGTTCTCCCTCTCCCGACGACATAGAACATAGCAAAAGAAACACCTCGGAGGAATAGATGCAATCCCCTCCATCCTCTGGCTGTCCCACACACTGCACCATATACGGCAAGCCCTCCAGAAAAACAAAAATATCGCGAGAAGAGAGGGCGGTCTGTGTCCCACGCCCCTTCGCCAAACCAAACATGTCTCTGGGGACAGGCGTCTGCCTGTTATCATTGTCTGGCCCTAAGATACACACAGTGTCGGGCAGCACACCCCCGCGCCAGCGAGCCGACGTGCTCTGTAGGACATTACTGCTTCAACTGCCACCTCCACAAAAATTTGAAATTTCCTATTTAAAGTTCAAATTTTTCATTTGGTCCATGTGACATATCCTCTCACTTTGTCCCGAAACATTTCATCCTCACGCTCTGTAGCCAGAACTGTCTCTTCAACCTATCGTTTGCCCGAGTCATACAATACCTTGATAAAACCACCCGTTTCGACACTTCCCTCTGCTGAAAAGTCATACGGATTGTCTCCTTGGTCAACAACCACTGCAGTGACTGCTCGATCTTACACTGCGCTCCGTTACGAGCATGAAACTCTCTCTGTGACATTCATTACAATGGGCATGGCATAAATGATACCAGTTGGGTCCAGCCTATATTATGGCTACAGATACAACTTAAACAGTACACTACATCTAAACAATAACACACAGTGTTCAGAAAAATACTTAATCCTAAGAAACTATGGTCTCAGAAAATAAATCGTTGTGCTGTTGTCCAGCCTTTCTGATGGTTACAGATATTACGTAAATTACAATACATATAAAATACCAGCACACAGTGGCTCAAAAAAAATTAATTCTACCAGATTGTGGCCTCACAAATCATCCTTCCTGTACTCTGTGTTAACAAAATTACAAATGAGAGTGCAAAAATGCAGAAGGATTAATATAAAAAAAAATCACAAAGCCATCACATAAAGGCAAATATTTATCGTCCACAATGCCCATATAACCAAACAGAGAAAACCATTGTGTCCGAAAACAAGTGAGGAATGAATCAGGGCCACCCAGTAATGATTAAGAACCCTAAACCAAACCACTATTTTCCTTATAGACTACTTATAACGCTAAGTACAGCATTAAATATCCATAAAAACTTAAAATCTTCAAACTTTATCTGACAATAACTAAGCTTAAACGAGGGGTCGGCATATTCTGTTCATGCGTACACACTCCTTGCAACTAACAGAATTTACAGTCGCAACGCTTCCTTGTAGAGCAGAACCAACTTCATAACAAACCGCCACCTTCACGCAGATGTTTAGGTGCCTGCCTCCAAACAGATGGAGCCCAGGTCCCTGCACCCTGGTGAAGTCAAGGACACCCTCTGCCTCAGCTGACACTCCCAGTTTAAAAACAACCCACACTCTTATGCTTAGGCTCCTAATTCGAAAGCCATGGTTCACCGACCTATTCGATATCCCTTACTTTAAGAAAGTAAACTACTAGTATACTACCAAATCTACAGCCTCATTAACCTATCGTAAAAAGACACTTTAAAATTCGCTTTCGCACTAAATAATGCGTACATAATCATAAGAAGTTCGTCGCCGTATCAAATACCTTGCGCCATATCTAACACCGAGAGGAAAAAAACTATTCTTGGAGAAATCGCACGGGAAAACTTTAACAATGTATAACTCACAGCCATCCTCATCTCAATTAAAATCTTGCGTCATGCCTGGCGCCGAAAGAAATACCTCCACTTAAAAATCGAACTTCATTCCCTATCTTGCAAAACCACAATTTTCTCTAAAAAAATCTCAAATGCTGAAGAAGTAACTCCGCTTGGACACAAGTAAGAATACCTTCACTAATGTTCAGTATTCAACAACAATCTCTATCTGGGATTCGCATTTCCCTATATTCTCACCTGTCATGAATTATCTCCTCCGAATGGCACAATTACTTTGCTAACAGACGACTCTCAAAACAAAGGAGTGATGTCAGGGAACGAGATACCCGCTTGAGAAACATGATGCTGGTTTGACTTGGTGGAACCACATTATTCCCGCTTCCCGCTACCATGAAAAAAATCCAGAGTGTACAAAACATTGTTATACCAGACTCGGCACACTTCCACCACCTCGCACACAAATTAACGGAGCCCCAGGGGATAATTACCTTGTCCCTCATATAAAACTTCCACGATCTACTACCACCATATTAATTAAACGACAACCGGACTGATTATGCTTATGCGTCCTTGGCCTTCTATCCGTTGCCAAAAAGGAACGGCTGAAACCTTCCAATCCATGCACGTCCGTTGTCTCTTCACCTTAAACCCTTGTCCTTCGCATGAGGAAAATGCAAATACAACTTGGGACACATCCATCGACTCCTTTTATTCAATCTAAGTGCTCTTCATACATCAGTGCCGCTCTGGCTATAACCATCTCTCAAAAATACCTTCTTTTTTTTCAACTTGCCCAACGTCAATTTTTTCACTAACAACTTTCAAATCTCAGGAAAATCAATCCACCACCTACTCAGCAACTTTCTCGCAAGACTACCCAATGAAAAATGGCGTACCTTCTCATAATCACTCCCACAACCGCTAAAAACAATTTCCTTTTCGCCTGACAATCATCGTATCGTAGCATTCTCTGCACGCAGTGACTGTTCTTCAATTCCATCCCATGTACCAAAGCAATTCAACTGTTTTTATGGCTCAGGTAATCTTCAATTACAACCAAAATTCCCTCCTCTCGCAACTCTCAGATGCTACCAGAATTTACGTTCCGTCCATTGGGGAGAACCACATTTTTTTTCTTCCTTCACTAACACACTTCTGCATACTATCCACTATATGACACTAACATTATACTTATTTATTACCATAATTATTCTCCACTTCATATCCTTGGGTATGTCTGCAGTCCAAACCAAGTCTATTTTTTTTTTTCGGGGAGGGGCTAAGCCTAGTTACCTCCCATTTTGAGCCTTCCGTATACTACGCACATCCAAAACTCATACTTATATCTGGCGTTTGTGTTTCGGAAATTCTTTCCTCTCAGCCAAGTACACTGATTGACTGTGCATGAAGTTAGCACTAATTTCTCCTCTCCATCCTCTAAACATGTTTGGGTGGCGTCCGCAAATGTCTCTGTTTTTGCAATCCTCCACAGTCAGCTTACGAGCGAGACCGAGCGAACAAAAAAAACGTCCCCTCTTGAGGCCTGGAAAAACATCACTCGCGTCTATGCACCCCTGAGAGGCCTTTGGCGTGGAACAGATGTTCGGCATTTGTTCCCACCTGTCCAAATATGCACAAATAGCGCAGGTCTCGTCTTTCGTGTCCGACAGTTGGCATTCTTGATGGTTTGGTCTGTCTGTCCGTTCTTACCGATTCCCAACACGCCGACACATGGATGTCCTGCTGTTCAATCGAAAAGCTCTCATGCGTTTCGCCGAGACCGTAGCGCTCTGCTTTCAGCTTTGCAATGCGAATCTGAATCACCTCTTCTCCAAGTTGGGTCAAATCTGCACTGTGGCTCCTCTCAATTTCCACGACACTCGTTTCCAGCAAGTTACTCCGTCCTTCCGTCTCCTGACCTATTTCCGACGCGCGTCTTTGTACGTCCACCAACCGCTCATTACTGCGACCAACAGCACTAGTTAGCTTGTCCTGATTCGCCCGCAGCGTTGGCACAGTTTCCTTAATTTCTCCTATTTTATTTTCCATCACAGCCGTCAATCCCTCCCTGAGCGCCAACAATTGCTCATTTGTTTTCTTCTGTTCCTCTCTCATGGATGTTAATCATTCGTTGATCGGACTAAGCAGCTGCTGTACTATTAGCAACATAGCTTGGGGCATCACTATTGCGCTTGCGCGGTTTTCCAGTAGTGACACAAACTGATCGCTCGTTTCTGCGGTTGGAGGAAAACTAGTAGTTCTTTCTTTACTGACTGTCTGCTGAATAGTTTGCTCACCTCTTCGAACCACGGCGTAGTCAATTAAATTACCGTGATTTCCCTCCATCGCGAATTCCTGCTCGTTTGGCTCTGACGAACTGTGACTTTGTGCCATCCCAGCATTTCCGGAACTCAGTTTCATCCACTCAATAGCACCCAAAAATTTAGAAACTTCGTAAAACAAATATTTCACCACACTTCTCCTCCCACAATTCAATATTTATACCGGTAAATCCACGTGGACATCCTACTAATTCTCAAAAGCACAAATATTGATGGAATGAATGGTCAAACGCACCAAACTTTAGTATGCAGCGCATAGATGCTACGGACATTCGAAAAACATGACCCTCTATCCAACAGTAACCAGAACAGATTTGCAAACACTATATCCATCACAGAGGACAGCCAAAAAACAAGCAAAATTTTCCGACGCTGAGACGCTGTGAAAATCTTACCTACATAGTTTCCAAACATTTTCCAACAACAGAATAACCATCAAACCAACAAACAATTACAAACAAAAGGACAACTCGAACATAACAAAAGACCATCAATTTACATCCTCCTCCACCATTGACCAACAATTTATGCAACGTCGTATTTTTTCATATACATCAACAACCCATGAAACATCAAGAAACAGCGGTTCAATATCACACAAATGAACAGATAATCACCTTGCTCGGGACGCCCACAGGAGTCGTATGCTGTTAAAAACAACAAATATTACACATAATCAATTTTATCATTATACATTGTATATGCTGGACCTTTGCTATCACTGCCACACTGCAATAATGCTGAAAAACACATAGAGAGTTCTACTTGCTAAAACGAAACGTTTTCAACATCTCAAACAGTCAGGCCACAGGTTGGCGCGCCATGTTATAATAGCTCGTTGGCCAGGGTATTAGTTTTGATTTGAAAGACACCTTGTATTGTGCCAGGTTGCAAAAGTAGGAAAGTTAATTTATTTTAATTCAATAATATTTATAATGGGCTCTTCACATGACAATTCTCAGGGGATCACACAAAAGAAATGGGTTCACATTAAAAGAAAGTGAATTTATTCATTAAGACAAAATTGTTGTCATTTCAAGATCAAAAATGTATGGCAAACATATGATAGGCACCCAGGCTAATAGTTCTTTAATTCTGGCATGAGTCACTCAGGGCAGTTTCCAGGGTTTTGAGATGTTGCAGAATGTCTCCATATCAGCAGGCGGCACACATTTCCCGACAGGGACACTGGTCGGCGGCGGCGGTGGTGACGGCAGGCCAGGGTTTGACCAGCGCGACCGGCTGAGACGCACAGCTACCTCCGTTTATCACTTGTAGCAGCAGCCACTGCCCACAACCTTGCTCTGGGGCGTCCAGCAACGTTCTCCCTCTCCCAACGACATAGAACATAGCAAAAGAAACACCTCGGAGGAATAGATGCAATCCCCTCCATCATCTGGCTGTCCCACACACTGCACCATATACGGCAAGCCCTCCAGAAAAACAAAAATATCGCGAGAAGAGAGGGCGGTCTGTGTCCCGCGCCCCTTCGCCAAACCAAACATGTCTCTGGGGACAGGCGTCTGCCTGTTATCATTGTCTGGCTCTAAGATACACACAGTGTCGGGCAGCACACCCCCGCGCCAGCGAGCTGACGTGCTCTGTAGGACATTACAACATACAGAAACTCAGCTAATGTAATCATAAATTGCAGAGAAATAGCTGAACCTGATAAAAAAATTAAAATAGTTGTCACAAAAAGGAGGGAGTATGGCACTGACAATTTGCCTGATCCTGTTATAATATTGCTATTAGTGAATTGCAGGAGTATTATGATTAAGGTAACAGATTGTGTTAATAGAGGTATACAATCCACAAATATGGTGGGAGTAAAGTCCTTTTTAAAGGAAGGAATGTTTTCCTGATACTTATAGAGTGTCTCACAGATATAGCAGAGGAATTGATCGAGCTGGTTTCATTCTGGTTAGCAAACACAGGTGTTCATAATTCACAGTTAGTGTAGGTATTTTCATGGACCACACGAAAGAATAAATAATGGTCTTGGATGCTTACCATACAGAGTGACCTAGATGAGGTCCTAGGAGAGAAATTAAATTCATATTCAAAATTCAGAGATTGGTGTAGGGTGCCCATTAATTGGTTTGGATTGGAAAGGAAATAAGGTTAAAAACACAAGATAACAGATATTGGCCAATGCTTTGCTGATGGAAGGAGGGTTTATACAAGTAGTAGAGCAGAGTGGGAGAGAAAAGAACATGTTAGCCATTTTCCTAATCAAATATGATGATAAATTTGTGGGTTCGCAGGCTGCTGGGAGAGTAACAGACCATAGAGCAGTTTCAAGGGTTCAGTAAGGCAGTGGTCAAAAATTGAATGTGGTCGTAGGTGCAGTTAGAAAAAGGCAAATATTCAGAATGTGAAATGGGAGCACCAGTACATTGGAGAGAAGTAGGGAAAAATTATGTGATGGGTTATTTTCCCTATCCTTTGTTATTATATCACCTAAAAGCTGCTACCTTTTTCCTTAGTATCCAAACTGAGGATAATTGTCTGTAAGTATTCAGATGAAGTTACTGAGTTTGGGGAAAAAAGCTGAAATATTAAGTAACTGGTGTAAAGAAATCATTTGTAGCTTTCATTCAGAGATGGGAGGAGGAGCTATTCCATGCAATTAGAAATGAACAGATGAAAAACTTGGAAGCAGATCCCAAGGATATTATGAAGGAACTGTGGAAGCTAAAAATCATGAAGAGGCCTGTGTATAATATTACTACAGCTGCATTTAAGTTAAGGGGATATCGTATCGTATTGAGGACTGGAAAAGTGGTATACCAGTAGCCGTAAATAAAAAAATGGGTGGCAGTTGTAGGTAAATTGATGGAGAGATTCATATGCCATTATATCAGAACTGCATGAGTAATGATACTAGTTTGCAAAATGGCAACATGAGATCATACGTGAATATTCATGTGAATTTCAGTTAGTGGACCACTTGCAAGGTAATTCAGATTAAATGAAAAAGTGAGGTAAAGCTG
This sequence comes from Vandiemenella viatica, assembly GCA_031002005.1. Lineage (NCBI taxonomy): Eukaryota > Metazoa > Arthropoda > Insecta > Orthoptera > Morabidae > Vandiemenella > Vandiemenella viatica. The sequence continues at coordinate 44,369,646 of CM061919.1, read as the reverse complement.
GTAGTGTAGCACTTGATTTCTTCACAGCGTTTGACAGAATTATGACAAGAATTCTTCTCAGGTATTCTGCTGGATAATTTCTTCTGTCCACAATGTTTTGGCAGCAATCTCCACTGATTTCATCATAGCGAAGCTACCACTGCGATGACACAGCACCTGCTGCATGGTCTGCAACTGGCGTAGCACCCTGTAGCTAGCAGGCCCACATTGTCACACAGTGCCGGCTGCTCCACAGGTGATGTCTCGTGGTCCTGACCATGATGTCCTGACAGAGGTGGAAGTTTCCTGCTGTCACTCATTTGGACCCTGGCACGGAACATCCGAAGGACATGCGTTAGTGGCGTGGGTTGTGAGACTATCACTCATTTGACCCACATGCAAACAGACTAGCGCATGAACCTTTCGACACTCATAATGGGAGGGTATGTTGTTGGAAGTCTGCTTATGCACTGGATCTTCCTTGCTGTCGCATCTCTTGAGCATGCAACAATAACGGCCAATACAAATGTGTCTGAAGACTACTTGGCACACTTAAAAAGAAAGAGAGAGAGAGAGCAGAGAAGCAGCCCTGACTTTTCCTATTCTTGGATCTTCTTGTAGCCTTCTAAATATAAGAAGATTTTAGACACACTTTGGTATTGTTCACAAAGCTTTTCTGTACATAATTTTTGAAGTAGTGCTGTTTGGCATGTGTTTGAACAGATTGCTTTATTGGCATCCGTATAATCAATGGTATAAAACAGCTAATTGAATTACAAAATATAATTTTTATAGTTTGTACAATTTAAAAACTTTGTCACCATGTAGTTATGGCTAATCATGGTAGCCATTTTGACTGTGAAAAGACTTGAACAGGACAATATCAGATGGATGGTTCTGTTACAAAACGATAAAATTAGTGGATCTTTTTTAATTTCTCAGCATATGACTGTCACATTGAAATATAACATAAATTATCACTATACTACGTTTGCTCTCATCTGGCGTGTCAAGGTCATGTGCCCCTCACCCTCACCCCCCACCCCTCCAATTGCCTTCCCCTCCGAGCAGACCGCTGCCTACAGGCATTGTCGTTTGTTGCAGTATTGTCGTGTTTATTCCGATAAACCGTTATAAAACTCTTTAAGTGAAATGGCGTCAGATAGTTGTTACATTAGGTGACAGTCAAAAACAATTATTTTTTATGTGTATAATTTCTTAAGACTGAAGAGAAAGTTAATATACTTTTTAGGGAACCGCTAAAAATGACGGCAGAGGCGTGTGGCGTATCGTTACGAACAGTGCAGCGTGTGTTTAGTGAAGCCCAGCTGAGTGTTCCAGGGCCATCCTTTTCTTCTCCAAAGAAAAACATTCACTGATAAAAACTGGTCACGGAGATGGATGCCTTTCAGAAAGATGTCATTCGACGTTCTGTTCTAGAATTTTATGACTCTACCTTAAGAAAATTGAGGGAGGTACTGAAAGAGAAAATTAACTACACTGGAGGCGTATAAATTATTAAAAGCACTCGACTTCATATACAGAAAATGTAATGACGGTAGACGTTTTCTGATGGAAAGAACAGTCATTATTGCAGCAAGGGCCTTATTTTTAAGACAAATGCACGATTTAAGGAAGGAACATCCTCTTCGACCTGTCATCCACCATGACGAGACGTGGGTAAATAAAAATCATGCAAGGAAGTTTATTTGGCAACATACTAAATGTAATGGTGGTCTCATCAACGATTTCTGTAAACAGAAACTATCGCTTCGAGTAAATTTCACTTTCATTTTAAAATTTAAACGACATGTTTAGAGAATTAACTTCCACTGGGAAAGACATCTAAAAATTGGATTTAACGGTCGAAATGTCTTGCACGACTTTTAAAACTAAAAATAATGATTGGAAGCAGTAAATTTTATTCAATGATATGTAAATAATTTTTATATTTATTAACATATGAAATTTTAATTAGTAAACACGAAATTTCTATGACATACGATTCACTCATTTTCGTCATGACAAATAGTTAATATGTTTGATTTTACTGAAGAAATCATCAAATTAGATGCAACATATTGTACCACATACGTCGTGATGACGTTTGCGCATGCGCGGCAGCTATTTACCGTTCGCCTGTAGGGGCTGGGGCAGCGGAGTGGGGATAGAGCAGAGTGACCTTGATCCGCTTTTCCTGTCTGAACATAGTATAATATGATGTAAGGTACCATTAATGTGACATACCTGTAAGTTATCACTAATTTGGCATAAGCTGTCACTATGTACAGTTTGATTGAAATGGTTTGGTTTTTGCTTTATCCGTGCACACGGACACTAAAATTTCAAAAGTGATCCATGTATCATGGACGAAACATGGTAAAAATTGAGCTAAAAAGTATCCTACATATCAGCTGATGTCATTACCTGTCACTGTGCTCAGTTTTGATGAAATTCATTCACTAGTTTTTGCCTGAAGCGTGCACACACAGAGATTCAGGAATTTATGATATGGCGTCTGTATTGTAAAGAACTATGCTACCAATCTAAATAAAAAGTTTTCAGCTTGATAATTGTTGACATAACTTATCAATGTGCGAAGTTTCATAGAAATGCATTTTTTAGCTGTTGTGTGATGTTCTCGCAGACAAAGATTTCAGAATTTTCTGTTTTGGGCTGTTTATCATCAGGAACTATGTTACTAATTTGGACAAAAATTGTCGTGCCAGTGACAAAAGCTATCACTGTATAGGTTTTTTTTTTTTTTTTTTTTTTTTTTTTTTTTAAAAAAATCCCTTTATTAGCTTTTGTGTGATATGCTGAAAGCAGTAAAAAATGTCAAAATTTATAGTTTTTCATCAGAAAGTATTTTATTAATCAGGATAAAAATTATCCTGTATCGTAATCAGTGACATAAGCTATCACTGTATGCAGTTTCTTTAAAATCTGTCCAATGTTAGAACATTCAAACAAATGTACATAGACATGCATACAAAAATTTCCAATTTTATGGTTTTGGCATTTCTGCTATCAGTAGTGTACATTGCAGTTACTCTAACTACAAACAACTCTTTAATATATATCACTATCATTATCAGACAGTTCCATCATTTTCTGATATAACCTCTTAAAGTCATGATTTTTATAAACATAACTTGAGCAGTGTTCTCCAAGTCGCACGATTTTAACTCTGACAACCCTGCGTATGTTCTTGTCCCATTGGTCTGGTGGTCTTCTTCTAGGTCTGGGGTGATCTCTTGGGCTCCATTCCAACACTATTTTTGTCCACCTCTGATCTTTTCTCCAAGCAAACTTCAGGGATGCTGTCTTCTCCAAGATGTCTGTGACCTTTGTAACTGACCTAATGTATGTTGCTCTTATCTTGTCTTTTCTAGTCAAGCCTAGCATTGACCTCTCCATAGCTCTTTGGGTAGTCCTTAGTTTACTTTTTGTAAATTCACTTAGAGCTTTTATATATATATGAAACAATTCACCTCCATGCTGTATTAACAACTACTTCTAGGCACCTTTCACCACAAACTTGTGCCTGGCTTTCAACGATATGAAGCTATCTCTAACCAGCCCACACGTGTGCATCCCGACTTAAATTTCCCACCAAATTTGTGTCTATGAACTATTTCACGCTTCTCAAAATGATTCATCCACTTGTTGAGTTGCAACTGTTTTTAGTCTCTTCTCGCCAATTTCTGGTTTATGTCCATTCACTTTGAGCCAGTACCATCAATCCCAATTATCTCCCTTTTTCCGAATTTTCGCAAGCTTCCCCCCCCCCCCCCCCCTCTCCTGAATTTTTTCAGTCTAATCCCATTCTTTAGATATACCACAGTGCGTGCAGTCAACATTTCCTTAAAACTTCATTTGTGTTTCCCCTCTTGGTCTCGCAGTTTCCCACTCCAAAGACAACAATATATCTCCAGTAACCAAATACCTTTCTGCATTCCGATGTAATGCCTTCCAACTAGCCAGATTACACATCCTTTTTCTAACCTTAATATTCCCCCTAATGGCCTCAATAAAATTGCCCATATTTGGTTGCCCCCCCTCCCCAAACTTCATTCCCTCTTACACACATTCCGGTACAAGCAGTCCTTAGCCTTAACTTCCCTGGTGCTGCAACAATACACTGACCTGGCCAGCCAGCACTCCAGACATATCTCTAAACAAAATACTGTTGCTTTCAACCCCTTATGACCATCACCTTCAACAAATCGTGCAACAGGGCATAGAATATATGAACAGTCGTGCTCATAACCATCTACGAAAATTTTACACTCTGTACCACTCCCATCTCAAAGCAGAACAACCTCTCCCCTGCAAATTACTAAGTCACCAACCCAGTGGTCAACCTCCACTCATTTCCTCATGACCATCTATTGCCCAGCTCTTCAACATACTTCTGCCACCTCCCTCAAAACCCACATCTCGCACAGCCAGTCCGAATCAAGCTGCCAGATACAAACTGTCTGTTGTTAATCTGTATTCTCCATTATCAGAACCAAAACTCTCAGTACTCTCCAAGAGTCTCACTTTCTCACCCACTCCCAAATTTGACCAGACCACCTTAGTTCATGACTCCTTAGTGTTCGCCGCACACTTCGCTGGAGGTACCAATTTGCCTTGAAGAGCAGCAGTCTGGACACTTGGAATGACCTGGATCTCAGTCTTCAAAGATTCTAACCACACTGCCTTCTTGATCCACTACCTCTCCCACAAAACCACCCTCTCAAGATCTGGTTTCCACCAGATTGGCTTCTCCCAGTTTCGTGGCACCAATCTGACTCTTTCAGAAACCTGGGCCATCAGGGAGCTCTCCTCTGATCCAGATTTGATCATTCTACCGGCAGACAAGGGCTCAACTATGGTGGTCGTGAACCGTTGAGACTACATGAGTGAAGCACTGCATCAGTTGTCTGACACTAATACTTACTGCTCCCTCAACCATGACCCCACACCTGCAGTCAGTGATAGAATAAAAGATTATATACAGCTTGGTGGACCAGCATCTACAGCCCATTGTCAGACAGCTTCCCTCCCACATCAAAGACACCCAACATTTCCTCTCTCGGCTGTCTACGGTACCCACTCCTCTTCCCCCTGACTCATTCCTAGTAACAGTTGATGTGACCTACCTATATACAAATATTCTCCACTGTCATGGTCTCAGTGATATGGAAAATTTTCTACACCAGCGTCCCCCAATAGCCTCCCCACCAGAACCTTCCTAATCACCCTGACCAAGCTAATACTGAACAACTTTTTCTCATTCGGTGGTAAAATTTACCACCAAGTTAGCGGCACTGCCATGAGCACTTGTATGACTCCCTCATATGCTAACCTGTACTTAGGCTCTCTGGAACAGTCATTCTTTGCTGGAGCCCATCTGAAACCCCTTTTGTGGGTCAGATTCATTGATGATATTTTCATAATCTGTACTTATGGGGAAGATAACCTAATCAGTTTCCTCAATAAACTCCATACCGCCAGCCCTCTGAAATTCACGTGGACTTACTCCCACACACATGCCACTTTCCTGGATGTCGACCTATCCCTCACAAATGGCTACATCAACTCATCTGTCCATATCAAACCCACCAACTTACAACAGTACCTTCATTATGATTGCTGCCATCCTCATCACATCATAAGCTCTCTCCCCTGTAGCCTTGGCATTCGGGGAAGACACACATTTTCCAATGAACAGGCCCTCCAACATTATTCTAGTAACATCTCCAAAGCGTTGATATCCCGCAGTTACGTACCAGATTTAGCTCATAAACAAGTTTCACAGGCCACATTACAACCCGCTCAACCTATCAACAGCCCAGAACCCTCTAAAACCAACCACAGCCCCGTTTTGATCAACCGATATTTCCTGGGTTTGGAATCCATCAACCGAGTCCTGCGTCAAGGTTACGACTTCCTTCGAGCCTGACTTGAGATGAGAACCCTCCTTCCAGAAATCCTCCCTCACTCACCCAGAACCTGCTTCAGCAGACCTCCCAAACCCCAACCAACTCTTGGTCCATAAACATGGGACCCCCAGCCTCCAAGACAGCTCCAAACTTCATTTCCTTGCAACAGATCCAACTGCAAATTATGCAATATGCACCAACCTTCCACCACCTTCACCAACCACATAACTAGGGACAGTTTGATTCTTGGCTGTCCGGGTGGCGCCGCGTCATGTTTCTTGAAACCGACGTTTCGACCCTCATTTTGGGGTCTTCTTCCAGGGCAGTTCAGCCAAGAATCAACTGACTCTGGCTGCGGAAGCCTACAATTACATAGGGACAGTTTCCCCATCACAGGACTTGCCACATGTGTATCCTCCCACCTTATATATCAACTCAATTGTAACCATTGCCCAGCTTCCTACTTTGGTCTGACAACGAATCCACTGGCCCTCAGAATGAATGGACACAGACAATCGGTATTCACACAGAACCCTGACCACCCTGTATCTTATCATGCAACCACTCATGACACCAACAATTTCAACACATGCGTCACAGTCCGCGCATCAGAGTCCTCTCGGACAAAAGCGGCATCTCGGAACTCAGAAGGTGGGAACTGGCTTATCGGTACCAACTGGGTACCAGACAACCACCAGAACTAAATTTAAGATAGCACCAATTTTCCTCTCCCCCTTCCATCCACCCCCCTCAACTCCTACCTTTTCCCTCTGAACCATCGCTCATCAGATCCTACCTTTTTGTAGTTTGTAACTTCAAAATTTTCTTAGTTTTAAATTTCCAAATATTTTTATTTTACATATTTCTCAGTTTTTTGCAGATACATATATGGTATAAAAGGTAATTTAGGACCATCAGCTGACATCTATCGCACTTCCGCGATGGGTCCCTATGACAGTTTTATTAATTTTTTTATTATTATTTTCCAGTTTATGCATTTCTACCCCCACCCTCTCTTCCCGCCATATTGGTTTCCCCCCCACCATGAGCTACCGGCCTTGCAAATTAAAAAATAAATCGTAATAACTTACATTATCAATTTTAATCCTAGTTTGGCCCCCATAGATCGTTATAAATATGGAACTACTTTCATCTGCATGGAGTAATGGTTTCTAGTAACATGGCACTCATGAAAGCAACATAAAATTACTGAGAAACAAAACTTTAATTACTCATGTCAGTTGTCCTTCTAACACACGTTAATCATTCTAATCATAACTTCCGCTAACATTGATGCTCTAAAATGAAAGCTTTTATCTTATATATCTACGGAGACAGAATATAATAAAAACATCTAGACGGAATGACTGTAAATAAACAAATAGCAGCTAGTAATTAACATGTTAATTTAAATGCAATATATACTTTTCTTCCAGTGTTGGTGCAATTGATTTCTTTGCAATTGCTTGCCAGATAGAATTGTTATTAAATAACATGTATAACCTCAATTTTATATTAACATCTCTGACAGCAGTTAGTCTGGTAAGAAAGGCTGAGCATGTAATATTAGTGTTACACTTGCAATGACCAAAGTAACCTTTTATTATGTAGTATTACCATGAGCATCATTACTGCTATTAATTTTTAACATTTTTGTTTGTTGTTTGTCACCATTTCCAACCATATTACACTTCCATAATTTTTTTGTTTTGTTGTGTTTGTCCCCTCACTTTGTCTCTCCCAGCCACAATTACAGTCTGTCAGTCATGTGATGTGTGGTGAGTTTTTGGACTACTACTCTTGGCAGACACTGTAATTTTGTTAATCATTCTTGTGTTATCACAGTCATCTGGCCATAAATTTTGTTAAGTCATGAGTTTACATTCTTCTTTTTCTTTTGCATCACTGCTTATTTATTCTACAGTTTGTGTGTTTGTTTGTTTTTTTTAAAGAAAAACAGTAATTTCAGTTTTTTCTTATTGTATGGGATGTGAGTTCTTGCTTGAATTATTACTGTAAAGTTACATGATGTATTTATTAGATGTTATTTAAAAAATTGGGCCTATTGATATGATGGAGTCTAATCTCTTCTGTGAAATGAAGATGTAAAATCTGTTGTTACAAAGCCTGCTTTCAGTCAATTGTATTTTCTTGTTCTTTCTTTTATTCTTTGTGTGTAATGTAATTGACTTTGTATCATTATCTTTGATTGTACGCAATTTAGTTTTTATCACCAGCAACAAATATTATTTAATTCTATGTGCTGGAAAATCTGTTTCCTTTCCTACAGATGATTTCAGGATCTTTTGTGGTGATTTGGGTAATGACGTCACTGACGAAATCTTGACAAGAGCTTTCAGTAAATATCAGTCTTTCTTAAAAGCCAAAGTTGTTCGTGATAAACGTTCAAATAAAACCAAGGGATTTGGTTTTGTCAGCTTTAAGGATCCTCAGGATTTCATTAAGGCTATGAAGGAGATGAATGGTAAGTAAAATAGAAGAAATTAATAGAACTAATTTGACTGTATTCCATTCACATATTTTTTGTATAGCTGTCATTGTATAAAGTTGGTTGTGTTAACTGAAATACTTAGGTGAAATTCCTGGAAATGGTTTTTTTCATATTCGTAATCAACTTCTATGGTGGCACCTGGATCGAGGTGTGAACTTGATGAAGTGACAGATTGGTATGTCACACTGGGCCAATATGCATTTGTGCGTTCACTGTGTGTTAGCTGACTGTAGAGACACAATAGAAATGATTAGGGTAGTGACAAATGCTGGTGGTACACAATGAAATTAATCCTCAGCATTTCACAAAACGTGTATTACAGTTATATTCATTTTACTATGAGTACATGTAGGTATTTGTTCTGAATGAGTTGTCAGAGAGTGTTATTGTAATTTTAGGGAAGTATCTATGGTGTTGAGGAATTCCGGATGCAAAATGGAAGTTGAGGGCAACAGAGTTGAATCCAGGGAGTTGCATTTTGGATATGAAACAGTATTGTCGGTCTTCTGAGTATATAATAAACCAACACAAATTATCCAGAAACATAAGATGGTTTATGGTAGATAGCGTTGAATTTGCAGTGGTAGTGGTTGTGCAACAACTTTTGGATGATATCAAGAAGAATAGTGAACAATTTAGAAAGAAAATAAATGTACTCAAGTAATGTATTAGGAGTCAACACTGTTGGGCTGCCACAGCTTAAAGCATCTAGTGATTATCACTTTTCCACTGAACTGCAGTCTTATGGAACCAGGGACGATATGTGTATAACCTTCGACTATTCGTTGGTGTCTATCACAATGTTGTGTTAATAGGGAGTGATTAAAGAAAACATCATTTATCATATTCATCATCTTGTCAATGTTGATAACCTACTTTCTGCATCGCTCTGCATTCACTAAATCAACCTGGTGACCGTTCAAAGTAGTTTTGTGTGCAGAAATATCAGAACAGACATTATTTCAAACATTCAACGGGTGTTGTGATATACAGAAATGGAGTAAGAAGCTTACAAGAGATGTTATTAGAATACCTTCAGATGTTGCTGAAACTCATTGGCATTAGTTGTCAAGAGTTTCACAAAATGGTGCAAAAACTATATTTTGCTTATGTTTTAATCATGTGCAGTTTATTACAACTGTATTTTTGGGAAAAAAGGAAAGAAACAAACAAACAAACTTATCACTAGAGAGATCACATGAGTTAAGTGAGTGCTTGTGGTTAGTGAATGTTAGAAAGAAAATTCATAACAAATATAACTGGAGCACACTGTGTCCTCATTTTTGTCATATATCCCTGACACACACAAAATTGCCAAGAAAAGTAGCATTAAATTATACACTTACCTTGCCATGGGTGTGAAACACATTGTTTCCTTTAATTTTTCATTTTGTTGAAGTCTTGCATTAACCGTTTTCAAATATCAGATGGTCGAAGAGATTATACACTCTGGGAACAATGATTTCTTCTAAGCTCTGAATTTGTGTGTGTGTTTTTTTATCATTTTTATTTTGGTGGGAAAGATAAATCACTCCTCTTAGTAGAAGTTATTTTTGCCTGATGAATTGGTGCCCTTTCAAACTGCTGTGGACTTCTACTCTGATGGAAAGACAAAAGACTGTCTGTAGTATACATTCCATCCTCTACTGTGGAATAACCAAAGTTTGTGTGCTCCTTCTGCAATGTTGTACTATGATCAGAATTTCCCTATCATATGCAGTTTTAAAGCAAAATGTATATAAATACTAATATATTGTAAAAACATCATAATTTTGCACAATTCAAAGCAACATCCATATTTTCAATATCTCCTCTTTATCCTTCCCGTAAAAAAAAAAAAAAAATCATGAAATAACATTGATAAATCGGTTGCCAAAAAAATGTGTTACAAATGAGGAAGATGAATTCCTCATTTAGATGTGTTCTCAGTTAATAGTTTACTGCATTAATAACTTAATGTTGTTGGTTTAGTTATTTTAATACGTTAAATTGTAATTTGTTATTGGTGAATAGATATCTAAATATGATAGTTATGGGAAGGAAAATGCTTTAAGGCAGCACAAAACCAACAAGGAATACGTCCGGTCACCACTTACCTAACTGAGGGCAGTGACAACACAAAAAATAATGGGGCAAGTGCGAGTTGAGCCACACACAGCTAAGGTTCCATACTCTAATGACATTTACAGGTATCTTCTACATGGTGACTCAGAATGTATGTGACTACTAAAATCAATGTTTCACACATTTTCATTTTGGGGAGTGCACTTGGCTCCATGGCTCCTTGTACAATGCCACTTTACCACTGTAACTAGTAGTGCAGTTGTGTGCTTCCAGTAAAATTTATTATAATCCATTATATGCAATGCATTCTTAATTAAAAGCACTTTTCAATAAAATAGAATTAATACTTGTCATAATGGCTTCAATATAACATGCACAGATGTTTTCATACTTGCTTCATTTCCATATTTCTGCACTCTATAGGAATCCTCTGTAAATGCTGAATCAAGCGTGGTATTACAGGCACAGGATTTTGTGGAGGGAGTAGAGTAGAGTAGAGTATTGGTTGGCTTTATGGACATACTACTACAGAATAAGTTGGGTGAGGGATGGTGTAAAATGAAGGTCATAGATGAGTGGGTGAAGTTGTGGGTGGTAACCAAAAGCAGGCAGTTCTGTTGTTACATCATTAGATACTATATTCAAAGAGAGTTAGGATTGAACGAACAGGATGGGTGAATTGAGTGTGATGAGGCAGAAACATGAAATGGTAGAAGAGAAGTTTGATTTCAGTTGTTGACACATTGAAAATGTGATGGGGAAGGGGGGGCAGTAACAGCATACAAAAGAAGAAAGCCAAAAGAAGACATGGTAGCAAACATAAATAAGGAAATTAATGAAAAATACAAGAAAAGAAAAACAAAAACTTATAAGTTTTAGTTTATAGGTTTTTGTTTTTTCTTTCTTTTTGTGTGCACTGCTACAGGTACCCATAGAGCTCCATCATACACAACCTGCTGTCTGTGGTCTGCGGTATTAATATGGGTTCCTCTGCTAATCCTAAAAATCCATTCTCCTCATTGCCTTTAATTTTAGAAGCTGCTTCTGACTGTATTGTTATGTGCGATAGTTTTCACTTGTGGGGTGCTGTTTCATCTTACACAGTAGCTGCTATTTTTTTTTACTTCTTGTTAAACTGTCCAACTTAAACGTTACCTCAGTTCTCTCCACTCTGACTTGGGCTACTGCTGTCCCTGGCTGCTTCTGGCATATTTTACTAGAAACTTAATTGCTATAAGCTTATGTAAGCATCTCAGAATTTCTTAAATTCTACACCTCATCACTACGGGAATCATACAGAAGCCGATACTGCAGTTTATAGCCCTACACAGGCTGATTTAAAATCTAAAAACTAACTCAACATGTAATAACAGTTTTAAATAGACAGTTAATGATAAAAAGTAACCTTTAAAATCACCTAAATCGTAGCAATCATCAATAGGTCAGCTTGTAAACACTTGATTTTTGGTACGAGAGTATATCGTTATTTTTCAACACTTTTCGATGCAATAAAAATTGTTTATAATAATAACTAACCAGGAGAAAGTTAAATTGGCAATAAATCAACAGTTGCAGGCAGAATAAATTAAGAAAACGTGATTTTAAAACTGCGTTAAACACACTCGCATTTTCAACACCACATAACATCATGTTTTCAGTAATTTTCGGAGCCAACAAATAATTTTTATGTAATAACAAAGAACACTGCACAACATATAAAAGTTTTGAAACATTCCACACAGTTAAATAGGCACTAAATCAGTTTTAAAATAATTACGTAGTGGAGAAAAATGCTGACAACTACAGATTCGAATTGTGGACGATTTAACACATGTCAGTAAACAAAATCACTTTCAAAGTGTGGAATGAATAGAGCAGGAGGCTATACTGGAGACCATTTTTCGAGATAAACACTCCTTCAACAGTAATTGCAACAAAATAGTAAGTTTAGACTAATGGCGCCTTCTTGATACACCACTTTGGTTTTTGTGAGATTGATAACTTTTAAAATATACCATGCACAGAAAAAATATAAACCATCCAGAAAAACTGGAGGAATCAGAGAACAAAGTGACATAAGTTTTAAAGTCTGAAACTAAGAAATTATAAAAAACTTGGAACACGATGTCAAATTCGGGAAAGTCCCTTTGCACACTCGAAAATTGTATTACTACACGTTTCAATTTTTTACAGCAAACTGAGTAACTTTAAAGGGAAAGTTATGATAAAGTAAATCAATCAACAGGTAGAACACCATACAGTGTAAAATTTTGAGCACTTGAGGTTACAGAATTTTTCCGAACTATGATTAGAAGCGGGGAGCTACAGGCCCGAGGGTATATAAGGACTTGCGGTCATGAGGCCGCCACATTTGGTCGGAAGTGTTGGTAGCAGTCTATGCGCTTCGTGGAGCCGCACTTTACAGCCGGAAGCTTGCTGGGTACCGTCCGAAAGTAGTTCGTGCCACATAGTTTCCGGTCAGCCATTATGAAATTTTTGAACGTGTGACTTGTGAATTTTAAAAATAATACTTTGAAATTTATTATCAGGGGTCAGTCAGTTTTATTCCTCTTCATTACTTGCCGTTTAGGAAATGATCTGTCCGATAGCCAATTTCAACTGTATTAGTGACTTAAAATGTGACTTTGAAGTTAAATTTCAATCTGAACTGTGCATCTCTTTTTCTTATTAGTGCTCAAGAACCTTTTCTTTCCTGAAGGAAACTAGGAAATTGGCGGCCGTAATTAATTACAGTTGATTCATCCAAGCTAATTCATGGTTTAACAGTTTGAACAGTAAATAATTTTATTGTACTGAAAGCAAGTTGGAGTTTAGTTGAAGTGATAGAATCAATTCTACTACCCCAGTATTGGTTTTCTCCCTTACACTTACCTGCCTCAAACCTGACACATTTTTTATAACATTTTGTTGTGTTCCATTGTATTAAAGTGCAAGGACTTGACAGTCGAAGAGGATACTCGCTTCCTGAGCAGTTGGATCTAGTAAGATAAGAGTTTCTGAACCTTGCTAGTTAGACAGATGATTTCGGAGTGGCCATCTAGAAGCATAATAAACAGATTCTAGCTTGACAAATTTACTACATGCATTAAGAGAAAAGATAGTTAGCGACATAAACAATTTAGAATATTCAATACAATAGTAATGGCATTTTTACATGCTTTTGTCAGAATGGTTAACCATGTCATAGCTTTCACTTGATGCTGCTGACTCTTTAACAGGTATACAATCGTTAGGGCAGAGTTATTTTGGAAAACATTAGTTGCTACAATGAGAGTATCCTAATTTCATGAAGACTGACTGGTACCTGATATTTTAGTTCAATGGTGCCACAGGTAATCTTGATGATACAGGTATTCTGTGCTGCTCTAGGTATTGAATAAGTTATATTTAAAATACAGTGTGTATTCAGGTAACTTCAGTTTGGTGCTCTGAAGAACAAACTGAAACATTGAAGTGTGTAGTAGAACTCTTTCTTGATAACCTATGACCAAAACAAACTGTAATTGAAGTTTAAAAGAATAATGACAGCTTTGAAGGAGACCTTCAGTAAAATTGCTCACACTCCCCCCCCCCCCAATTAATTTCAATAATATTTGTATAAAAAGCTGATGTGCTTATTAAGTTAAACTGTTACCTTATTCTTTTAAATTATTTTCCATGTAATTTGTGAATGAAATTACTTTCTTCACTTCAACTAACATAAGACCTGGACAAATTTGATAAGGTAGCTGCAAAAATTGTGCGGCTTACTAAAATGGAAAAAAAGTACAAGAATCTTATGGTTTTTCCAGCTGTGAATGTAAAATATTGTTGCTGACTAACTTCCATTTTGTTTGTCGACATAATAAATTGTGAGAAAATACTGAAATTAATGTTAGGTACTACAACAGCATCTTTAAATGTACTCCTCTGTTTTGTTTCCTAATTTATTTGTGCAAATGCAGGTGCTCAGGGCTTGTACACTATAATGGTTGACAACTTCTTTCTGTTATGATGAGTAGTATATTTCCCATACCTTCATGAAATATTGTATGTGTGGCTCATCTAAGAATTAGATAATGGTGACAATGGAACTACCGTCAAACAATGAAAACAGGAAGGATAGGAAAAATAATGTCACAACAGTTGAATGCAGAAAGGCCAGTACAAACTTGAAAACATGAACACATGTCGGTAAAAAATCCTAGTCATTTAGAAGGTGAAACATTTGACCACTTGGTCACTAGGCGGGTATAGATGTGCATACTTCTTCCCCTTGATATATATCTCATCTTCTAGAATACTAACTATTTTTATGAAAATATTGTAATGTGTGTTAATTTTCACCTTGGCCATCCTGCCTTCACATATGCTAAATAACAGATTATTTTCCCTTACATTCCTTTTTTTAGATCTAAGAATTACAATTATTACAGTAAGTTACATTATATAATACACATATGAAGTGATTCCTTTTATAATCTTATCACCTTGATGAAGGAAAGAAACACGCATATTATCTTAGCCCATTTGAAGCCAAGGAGAGGATGAGAAAAATGTTTCTACTGGTAGGCAAGTTCCCACCTTCTGAGTTCAGACGAGCTGCTGCTATTTGGGAGGACTCTGACAACATAGACCTTGAAACAAGAGTTGAAATTATTTGTGCCATGGGAGATGGCATGGACAGCTACTGGGTGCTTTGGGTTCTTTGTGAATACTGTATGTCGGTGGCTATTATTCTTATGGCTAGAGGATTTGTTGTCAAAACTATATATGAAGCCAAGCAGTGGTTGCACGTTAACTGGTATATTACATAGGAGGTTTTACATGTGGCATGTCCTATAATTGGGAACCTTTACCAAGTGATGGGGTTGGTTAAAGTGGTGGTGGGATGGTGTATGTTGCACATCTTGCAGCAGGGTCTATTACATGGAAAAGAGCCCTGAGGCTGACTGTTGGGACAAGGAAGACTATGTTTGTAGTGTAGTAGTTGGCTGAGGATGGGCTGCTTGCTGAAAGAAGTTCTAGGAAGAATGGGTTTCATTTCTGGGTAGGTTTGTAGGAAATCATAACCCTACCAAAAGATTCTGTTAGTGTAATTGAGGCCTGGTTTGTACTGTGTGACCAGGACTGGGTTATGGTTGGTTTTTGGAGCAGGTTAGGTTGGTTGATGGTCCCAGCAGGTTGTAATGTTGCCCCTTAAAGTTATTTGTTATTCAGAGCTGGAGGGTTTGTAGCGTGATATCAGTGCTTTTGAAATGTTGTTTGAATACTGCATGAGGGACTGTTGGTTCGAACGTATGCGACTACCCCGAATGCCAAGACTGTAGGAGAGTGAACGTTTGGTATGGTACGGGTGGCATATATAGGGAAATGAACCACCACTTACCTTAGATGATGATTGTGTGGCGTGAACATATAAAAATCACAAGAACACTACTATTAGCCAGGAACATGGTGAAGGTAAATTCATACAGAGGAGAGGGAACTAATACCCGAGCATTGCAAAATACTGCAGGAAGAGCAGTATCCTCTTGTATAAAATGCATGATCTGGAGACTGAGCACGTTGTCTGTAGCTACTGGCTAGAGAACAGTCATGTGCCAGCCATCACCCGCGAATCAACAGCCACCATAAAGTTACAGTCGTTCCTTA
Source organism: Vandiemenella viatica (assembly GCA_031002005.1). Classification (NCBI taxonomy): domain Eukaryota; kingdom Metazoa; phylum Arthropoda; class Insecta; order Orthoptera; family Morabidae; genus Vandiemenella; species Vandiemenella viatica. The sequence goes on along the minus strand of CM061919.1, from coordinate 44,353,503 downwards.
CGTTGCGTTTTGTTTATTTACGACAACTAAATGCAGAAATCCATCTAAGGAGAAGGGTATTCAATGTTTACGTTATTTTATCTGTATCAGTTATGAGAACTAGGTTATAGCATAACCTAAGAATTTTTTTGGCAGACGATAAGAAACAATGAAGTTTATTAAAAGCTCAGAGAAATGTACGTAATCGCGAAATGTATCAGTCAAACAAATAACAGTTATCCGTTTTCGAAATTATTGTCTCTGTCATTTAAAGTAAAATGTATTTATTGTAAAAAAAAATCCTAGCCAAATGCTCTGATAATCTTACCATTGTAAGATACTCATATCACAAAAAATGTCATTAAAAATTATTCTTATTCGCATTTCCTTACAAGCTTTTCCAGAATAAATTCCTATTACCATCATAGATGATACCCTTAGTTTTTGATACATGTGTTAGCTGTTAAATAAGATTTAAGTTTACCTTTTTATGTACATTTAAATCATCAAGGATATGACTATGCATATGCGATGTGAAACTCAGTGTACTAATCGCAATTCAACAATGATATTCTTGCCGAAAAATAGCAACCAGAGATATTAGAAATAAAGATAATGTGCAACTGCTATGAAATTAGTTGCTATAATACAGTTATAAAGTTTGCTTTTCATATCATTTTATTCTTTAAAAAATGTGGAAAAACATTTCGGCTGAAAAAACGTGGAACTACAAGTACTTTTCAGTAACATGTCGCTAATGAAAGAAACATTTAAGAAACTTTAATTTCTCATGGTATCTGCTATAACGTAACTGTGTTGCCAGTTAAAACGTAATAGTTTGTTGTGGCAGTAACTGCACAAACTTACAAAAAGCAGGGGTTAAAAACAAAATAATGTGAGGCAATCATACGTTACAAAGTTACAATTGATATGTTCATTTAAATTTACATGGTGCTTTTTGTTTATTTAAACAACTAGATACAGGAATTGAAGTAAGGAGAAGGATATTCGTTGTTTATGCTATATTATCTGTATTAGTTTAGGTTAAAACATATCCTAAGAATTTTTGTGGCAGAAGATAAGAAACAATTAAGTTAAAAACTCAGAGAAAGTTTACACGAAATGTACAAATCGAGAAATGTATCACTGAAATAAATGACAGTTTCAGTTTCTGCTATTATAATTTCTGTCATTTAAATTAAAATGCATTTATTTAAATAGATCATAGTCAAATACTGGGATAATCTCATTACAGTATGATACTTATATCACAAAAATATCATTACAAATAATCGTTATTCGTTTTTCCTTACAAGCTTTTCCAGAATAAATTCCTACTACCGCCATAGGTGATGCCCGTCGTTATTTATGTGAGGGTAATAGAAGCTATGATTTTTGAATGTAATATTAGTGGATGTTGTGTTTAAGTTGACCAGAATCGAAACTGACACATTTTGTTACAGCATAATGCACTCTGAAATTTACAAACTAGTTAAACTGCTTTCATAAGCCCCATGTTACTGAAGGTATTAATTAATGTAGGTGGAAGTAGTTCCATATTTATCGTGCTGAATTGTGCCTGGACCATTAATAAAACTGATATTTCATGGATAGCAAACATTTTTGGGATTCCTAATTTGTTTTTAATTTCATTGGTTCTATACTTCCGTCATCATTAATTCAGCAGAAATTACTACAGTATTGCTATGTGAACTGCAAATGAAATATGTAGAACATTACAAATTCAAAGCCATTAGCATTATGTAATAACAATTCCGTATAATTAACCAACAGCAAAAATAAAAAAATAAAATAAAAAATAAATAAATTAAAAAAATGAACTGCCAGAATATTGCATACAAACCGTCATTTTTGACAGATGCAAAGCTAGTAATATAATAAAATCTTAACAACATAAGTCTGAGTATACAAAAATGAATAAATAAGTAAATAAAATAAAATTAAAACCAGAAAGTTTAATCCAAAGAATCTATGAATTTAAACATCATCTCTGGTTTAGTGGTGGTTCAATTTAAGTAGTGGGGATGGAAGCAAGGAGAGGCTAAAAAATAATGACAGGGTATCTTTATCTTGAAATGAGCAATTTTTGTGTATATTTTCAATCTCAGAAATGACTCTAACAATTTTGATGAAATTTCATAATTAGATAACGTTTTTGCTTTCAAGTTTATCTAAGTAGGTGTCTTCCCAATGAAAAAGTGATTTTACACACAACAAGCAATTCTTGTATTTGGTGTCTCCGAAACAGCACTATCACCATCTTGTAGACTTTTCAGTAAGCCGATTGATGTTGCTTAAAGAAAGGAACTCTTATATTTTAAATGAACAATTCTTCGTGTCCAGTCACCGAATGGTAATACAATATTGTGGAAATAAGTAAATGCAAGTATATTTATTAATGAAAGGTATTTTAGTTTGAAGAGCTTTAATAAATATCACCTTTATTGTAAAATGTTGTTATCATTAAATACTACAAGATATTTTATTTTGAAGAGTAGTGATAAATATCACTTTTATTATAAAAAAGTTATTATGATTAAATGCTACATGTAAAAAATGGATATTGGCTTTGGGTAAAGAAACAAATCAGTTTGGAACTGGCTTTGAATTCATATCGGCTTGGGTGCTGGCACATACCCGAAGCTTTTGGGACAACTTAATAACAGAAGCTTTTGAAATTCGCCTCACTTCTGATCTTGTTAATCAGGATTATAATTTCCAACCAAGCGATGCATGGATACTGTTTATTAAGGCTGCTCGTCATCAGTGCTCCATTTTTTTGTGCTGTTTGGGGTGGTAATGTAGTCTGATACTGCTGTTAGCCAACAGAATAACATCTGCTGTTCATTCGGGAAGATACCGGTTCGATTCCCCATCCAGACATCCAGATTTGGGTTTTCCATGGTCTTCCCAAATCCAGGCGAATGCCATGATGCTTCCATCAAAAGGCCTTGGCCAAATTCCTTCCCGTTCCTTGTCCCAAGTCCCATCCCACCTCTAATGACCTCGATGAGGTGTAAAGCCATAAGTAATAAAAAAAGGTCTGCTGTTGCCATCTCAGCCTTTCAGTGTCATGCTTAGACAAGCTGCAAATTTCATGTCTACGCCTGAAGATGGCGACTGAGAACAATGTCACAGTTATATTGTGTTTAAGTAACAGTTTAACTTTGTTAATTTCCGGAGAAAAATTGTAAACATACAACACTAAGAAAGACTTCGCTCATTTATAAAATTACAACTGATGGCTGAAGCAGGAAAGATGTTAAAAGCAGAATAGCACTAGTGGAAAGAGCCTTCTTAAAAAGAGAAATGTTTAAGTCTCAAATATTGACTGAGGGCTAAGAAGGAAATCTTTAAAACTATGTGTAGAGCACAGCACTTTGTAGTAGCAAAGTGTGGAGTTCAGGAATACCAGAAACAAGGAAAATTGAAGTATTTGAAATATGGTGCTACAGAAGGATATTGAAAATTAAATGGGTAGATAAAGAGCAAAATGAATGTGTTTCGGAAATTATTATTATTATTCTCGAGACACAAACATCAAATACCCAGTTAAAACTGTACAAATTAACCGTTGATGTTTCTGGTGTGAAAGGTTTGGCCAGAATTATACCAGGGATTGTCTGGTTGCTTTGTTTTCAAAATTATGGGTGTGGTAAGAAGGGTGAGGAAAGAAGTTTGTGGAAGAGTCTTACAGAAAGAAGAGACAGGATTGGGGGAGGGGGGGGGGGGTTCATTTTTTGAGACGTGGGATTAGTTAATTTGTTAGTGAAGGGAAACATTGAAGGTAAGAACTGTAGAGAAAGACTTAGAATATATGAAGCAGATAATTGAGGATGTGGGTTGTAAAGGGTATGTTGAGATGAAGAGTTTAGCGCAAGATAGGGAGAGTAAGTATATTACATCAAACCAGTCGAGACACTGATGACAGTAAGAAAAAAAAGATGTCAGTGCTTTGTTTAGTTGATTGTTATGACAAATACACAGTTCTTCAGAAAGTGATTGAAACCACACACACCAAGTGTGGTGGGTGAGCAGTAATGCTCTGGCCTAATATTTGGGAGGACGTGGGTTCGAATCCCTGTCCGGGCATACAGATTTGGGTTTTCCAAGGTTTTCTGAAACCACTCCAGGTGAATGCTAGGATGCTTCCTTCAAAAGCCCAAATTACTTCTCATTTCTTATTTCCAGTTCTATCGTGCTTCTAATTACCTTGACGTTGACGGAAAACAAAGAAATCATACTGAAACTTACATAACAAGGTAAAGAGTCATTTCATTCTGAAACAAGTTTTACTTTTAGTGTCAAATTTGCTCAGTGTTACTGCATTTGGTTATATGGCACACATCTTGCAAGAAATAATTATCTTGCTAAACTTGATTTAGGATATGGGGTGTCAGTTCTGCAACTGTGGTTTAGATTCAATTTCTTATCTCAGTAAGATTTTCTGGTAAAAGTGAAACAAAACTCACTTGATAATGAAACTCCACAAAAACATCAGAGGCATCAAGTCTGGGGAATGAGATAATCCTTCTTGGCCAAACTACTGACCTGGGGAGAAGAAATAAAGGAAATACTTAACTTCTTTGAGGTAAGGAAGGGGTGCACCATTTGGCCAGTAATAAAGGTTTATGTCTTGGTCATCTTCATGTAATTGTGAAACGTGGAAAGTTTTGAGCAAATGATAGTATTTAGGGTGTCTCTCATGAAAATGGAAGGTCCTTATATATTTGTGGTTTATTTTATTTCTGGTTGTAGTTCAAGAGATCAGTGGTATCATGTTTCTATGTCTACTGGACATAACAGAACCTGTCCAAACATGTGTATGTGTGTCTGTGAACTGTCTATGTCATGTGGAAATGCTCCTAGGATGAGCCTGATTTGCCAATTTGTCCACAGTCAGACATATACAAGATCGGCTCCAACGTCAACTTTGACCGGTGCCAATCTGCCTTATATGATGGACCATTTATGACAGCTCTTGGCTGAATTGTGCTCCCCCCCCCCCCTTTTGGAGCCTGTTAGCACTTGAAAAGGCTGCAAACAACAGAACAGAGGACTAAAGGGGGACACTACATCTGCCACCAGATTTCCCACTGACATAGTCAACGATGCGTTGGGAACTGTGAAGATTCCTGAATGCTTTCAGCTGGAAAGTTTTACAGTGCTGCACATCACTTCACCATCATACAGGTCATTTGTCTTAGCTGATACGAATCAGCTACCGAGCGTGGTGGTGTAACGGCTAGCGTTCTGGCCTCGCATTCGGGAGGACGGCGGTTCGAATCCTCGTCTGGGCATCCATATTTGGGTTTTCTATGGTTTCCCAAATCACTCCAGGCAAATGCTGGGATGCTTCCTTCAAAAGGCCATGGCCGAATTTCTTCCCATTCCTTTCCCGTCTCTAAAGACCTCGCTGTTAGAGAGACGTTAAGCAGATATAAAAAAAAAAAAAAAAATCAGCTGGCAACAACCGCAAAAGACCAGTGATACTGAGGGAACCCTAGGAAGTACGACAACTATGTGAAGGATAAATTAGATTTGTATCTGTCACTCCACTAAACTGGTGGAGGAAATTTCTTAGGATAATAATCTTCTCATGATCTGCTGAATAGCAGTGATGGGAGAAAGATGTTGGCCAATTTGCTGTGGGAAAAGATATGACAGCTATATAACTCCCTTCTGCACACACTGATGGTGGTGTGTGAGCAGTTAATGCCAGTTCGAATCCCCGTCCGAGCATGCACATTTGGGTTTTCCATGGTTTCCCCAAATCACTCCAGGCGAATACCGGGATGCTTCCTTCAAAATGCCATGGCTGAATTCCTTCCTGTTCCTTGTACCCAATCTCATCCCACCTATAATGACCTTGACAAGGTGTAAAGCCATAAGCCAAAAAAAAAAAAACTAAAAAAAAACCTTCTGCACAGAATTAGTGCATATATTGAGGCTCGAGGGGGGTGCGTCAACCTGCTGAAATAGTACCATCTGTGTACCCATATTGCAAACTCTGATATGGGTTTTATTTTATATTGTAGTAATTGAAGTAAATTCACATGGCTATTTGACTTGTGCATTTTCAGTTTGTAATCACCACTTCTTTCGAGTATGTAACTTTTTTTGTCAGTGGGTGTACTATAAATTTGTTAAGACCATTAAAAGGTCCAGTTTCAAGCTTTTGAAATGCCAGGAATTGAGGTGGATTTTTTCTCTTCCTTATTATACAGTCAAAGAATTTCTATGATGAAACAAAAAATACAACGAGCACAATTTGTAACAGTGAAAGAAATAATCTTAAATGCTTATGATGATGTTGTTATGATGCCATGTGAGTAAAACTTGAAACTTATGCTGCAAAGTCCTGTACTGTTTGACCCCACCCACTATGAAAGCTAAGTTTATGGGTATTTAATGCTGTAGATTAGGTTTATATCTCACAAGTTTACAGCTTTAATCGTTTGGAACCAACATTTTTGCTTAATATGTGACATACTTGTTAGCACTTTATTATTGCTGAACTAGGGATAGCTACTGTCTTCTTTGCACTTGGGCACTATGTGTCTGAGAATAACAAAAGGTAAGTGAACACTTATATATTTTCCATCTTATAATCAATCCTTTCATCTATCAATGATTATTCTGTCCTGTGAAGTGTGTTCGAAACTTAAACTTGCTTCTATGCACATCTCTCAATAAAAACTCAAAAACATTATTCTTGTTTCCAACACAATATTATTCTTCAACTTGCCTTCTTGTTTCATTGATTGTGATTGCCTGGTTGAATAAATTTACTGATTAATTTATTACATATTCTTCTTACCATTTCATTGTCTAAAATTTGAATTACTTCATTTGCTCTACCCTGAATAACACCGTTTAAACAGAAATAAATTTCAAAATAATACCATTACTTTGAGAATTGAGTCTTTTGCGCTGTACAGCTTCAAAAAATTCTTCTCAGGTTTTCAGCTGGATAAGTTCTGTGGTGCACTTCATTTCGACAGGTACCTTTGCTGTCTTCATTGAGTAAAGTAATATGTCACAGTGGTTACTGTGACTACACACCACCAAGCATGGTGGTGTAATGGTTAGCGTTCTGGCGTTGCATTCGGGAGGACGGCGGTTTCGAATCCCCATCTGGGCATCCAGATTTGAGTTTTCCATGGTTTCCAAAATCACTCCAGGCAAATGCCAGGATGCTTCCTTCAAAAGGCCATGGCCGAATTCCTTCCCATTCCTTACCCCAATCCATTCCCGTCTTTAATGACCTCGCTGTTAAGAGACGTTAAGCAGTTACACGCCACTAACAATCAGTGATGTGTTGTCATAGTAACCATTTCAACCTTCTATTTCACAAGTTATAATAAAAAAATTTGTACATTTGCTTAACAGAAGTAAAATGCGATTATTTAGCCAGCAGTTTTTGTATATTAGCTTATTACAAGAAGATTGTACATCTTTCACAAAAAATATATTTTCTCAATAAATATATCCTCACCTTAATGGATCAATTGCAGTGAAGAGAAGCATTATGAATATTTTATTGGCTTACAAAGCCAGGGAAAATAAATCCAACACCTAATACCAATGACGTAGGAAAAAATTGTAAACACATATTACAGTGTTTTGGTACTAAAATTTATTTATGCGAATAAATGTGATACATGACAAGGAATTCAGATGTCCACAACACATGCTCACCACATGCACGGAAAATCACAGATAACATTGTGAGAGAGGCAAGGGTGCCGATGTTGGGGGAAAATACTGAATCAATTATAAATAACTTAGTGTAAATAATATTGCTGAAAGTGGGAGCACAGAGAAAATAAAATAAAAGGAATTACAACTTAGGATAGGGAAACGAGCCACCACTTAACTTTAGATGATGGATGTGGGGCGTGAACACACACAAAAGACAAAAACACACACAACACTGCCTCACTGAAAGTCTTTCTGTGAGGCAGTTTCCCATAACACCCATCCTCCATGTTTTTCTCCTGTTGATAAAGGGCTAGACACAAAAATTACTATAACATGTGAGTTTTTGTTTTTTGTGCCCCACATCCATCATCTAGAGCAGTGTTTCTCAAAGTGGGGTACGCGAACCAATAGGGGTTCACCAGTTGATCGTAAGGGGTTCGTGACAAGATTTAAATAATGGCGGAGTGGCTATCTCAGGCGTATAACATGCACAATGGTGAACATCGCTCATTGTTACCCATTGTCGCTAGTAATGGAGCTTAAAAAATGGTTGCAGTTTTTTTTTTTCAAGGGGGTTCACCATTGACTGAAAAATTTTATAGGGGTGCGTGGAGATAAAAAAAGAGATAAGTGGCAGCTCATTTCTCTATCCAAATTTGTAATTCCTTTTTGCTACTTAGTGCCTTTTATTTCATTGAGTACATATATATTTACAAGTACCTGTAAGTGGATAAATACTAATTAACAAGTGTTGTCTCTACTGGAAGTATTTTACCAGGAGGATGCCTGGTATTATGGATGTGGCAAGCTAGTTCTGATCTGCAGAATTCAAACAGGATTGTGATTTCTGGGAATACTCTGATAGCTGTAAAACAGTTGTTTATGTTGTGGTAATTGGTGTTTACCTGAAATCACTGCAGGAAAATGCTAACATGATTTCTTCAAAAGGTGATAGTCAAAATCCTTCCCATTCCTTCTCTAGTGACCTTGTTGTCAATGAAGCTTGAAGCCATAAGCACAAAAGAAAATGCTGCCATTGGATAGTCTGGGTTTCTGATGAAAACCATTTGCCATTGATTTTGATGGAAAGTATAGCCTATATGTGAACTGGTACAGTGGAGGCATATGAGTTGGCATGTGAAGTGTGTTTCAGTGTATGTGTTGTGTCCATTAATGAGCAGAGTTTTTCCTCTTGTCTGATTGGAGTAGGTGGTGATCGACACTTCCTTGCTGCAAGTTTTGGAGTGAGTATTGAACAGAAAGTACAGATGGAGGACAAATAATACGAACACCTGTGAAAAAGTATGACGTATTTCATACCTGCAGTACAGTCGCGCCACCTGCAACAGAAGTCTGCCACCTGCAACAGAAGTCTGCCACCTAGTGAGCATGAAGAGGAATGTATCAGTCTCTCAACAGCAGTAACCTGCTTTGCATGCGTCTATCGAACTATCTGTGATAAATTTAAATGTCAGACCTGACAGAATTCCAAAGAGGAATGATTGTCGAAATGTGTTTAAGTGGAGCATCGGTTACAGAAACATCAAACCTTTTGGGATTTGCAAGGAGTACGGTATCAGCCGTTATGACAGCGTACATGAAAGAGGGTAAGACGGCGTTTCAAAGCACAACAGTGGCCATAAGTCAAAGCTTACTGATAGGGATAAACGGGTCTTGAAGCGCATAGTAGCCCAAAAGCACAAGCAATCGTTATCCGAGATAACATCCGAAATGAACAGTCATCTCCAGGACCCCGCTTCAACAAAAACTGTCAGAAGGGAACTTCATGCTGCGAACATTTATGGCAGAGTGGCAATTTGTAAACCTTTGGTGACAGCAACTAATGCTTTCAAGCGACACCAGTGGTGCAGAGATCACAAAGGCTGGTCCCCACAGCAGTGGCAACAGGTAATATGGTCAGTTGAATCGTCCGTCATTCGCCCTTTTTCATACGACTGGAGGCGTTTATATCTGGGGAACGCCCAGAGAAGCATTTAATCCTGAGTGCCTCTTGCCGACTTTGAAGCATGGAGGTGCAGGAGGAATGGCTTAATATACCTTTAAATTTTGTCCATGACCTTTATGCATCTATTCCACATCGCATTAAATCTGTACTTTGGTCAAAGGGTGGTCCAACCCCCTATTAATAAAGATTTTCCATTCTTTCACAGGTGTTCGTATTATTTTGTCCTCCCCCTGTATTTGTGTTGCAGTTTGGGTTAATCACAAGGTGATAATTTGTAAACCAAGAGGTTCTTGAGATTGAAAGTCTGCTGAAGCATGTACAGGGGGCAATGGGCAGGATTTTGTGGAGAACGGTACAAATTTCAGGGAATGAATGTAGGAAGTCGTCGTGGCCACGATAAAAGATTTTGTGAGTAGACTCAAGACCAGGAGAGAACTGGGTGATGAGTTCAGTAATACGGTTAGCTTTTGGAGGTGCAGGATGGCTGTTCAAAAGGTATGGAGATTCTACTTTGTACTTGATCTGGGGGCAGAGGGGTAGAATTGGGAATTGAGAGCTTGTGATAGGTTTTGTGAGTAGCAAGAAAGTCATTATTCATCAGAACAAATGCCAGCTGTCAATATGAAGATATCTTGTAAATCTGTAGCCTTGATTTGAACAGAAGTAAGAAAGTTTTGGAAATATTAGCTCATAATATGTTTTGAGAGTAACTATCTGAGTGAGATTAGTTATTAAAACAGAAACATTTGCTGTGGCTGTCAATGCTAAAACATCAGGAATATTTGTTGTGTTAGGTATGACAACAGTTGAAGTAAATGTGTTGTTACTTTGAGGGCATGATGTGAATAGAGGTATAAAGGTTACCTTTTTGTAAGGAAATTTCAACATTGAGAGAGGTGATTTGTGTGATAATTCCAGACAATGTTGATAGATAGCTAACTTTTTTTTTGTTGAATAAATGAAGTCTAGTTTGAGGTTTTTACTATGAGTTGAGATTTAAAATATATGCTCTATGTATGTGAACTGCACAAGAAGTTTGAGTAGGATTTTGTTTAAGAATTATTCCTCCAGATGTCCTAGAAAATAGTTTGGTTTAGATTTGGGCCAAACGGGTACCTGTGGTAGTGCTGTGTGTTTGGTGACGTACTTGTAAGTTTAAACAGAAGTTGTTTCTTGTGGGGATGAAGTCAGCCAAGGAAATGAGAACGGTTGTGCTGGGGAGGCAGTGTGGAGGCTATATTTGTAGAAAATATTCCATATTACTGCAAGTGACAACTTGAATACAGGGAAGTAACAGCAATGGAATCAAGAAAGAAATCTGGAAATAGAATAATGGGGACTGAGGACAGTGTGGAGTATCTTTGATGAATGATGTTCTGTATGGAACGTTCGAGTCGCTGATCCACATGGGGTGAAATCCCCTCATTGGTCATTGATCAACGTATTGCCCAGGTTACCAGCCTTGTGGGTATTGGAAAGAAGGAATAAGTAGGTGCACCTGTATTCTGTGGAGTAAGGATAGAATTAGATTTTGATTAGAGGACTTGAAACGCCCAAGGAAAGTATGTACCTCTGGGTAAACAGAAGTAGTGGAATCTTCAGTATGTGGACAATAAGTGTCAATATCAGAAAGTACTCCCTGAACCTCAGCCTCATAATCACTGTGGTCCATGAGTCCTTGGCAGCTGGGAGGATGAGAATTGTTCGTGGACAGTTTTCTAGAGGCTTGGGTGTCAATGGAGCTTAGTTGAGGAAAGATGTGATGGATGTGAGGAACTCCTGAAATAGAGGGCAGGATGGTTTTGGGAAAGCGAAGTTGGATGGGATGGTTATTTGAAGCTCGATTCCGTCTCTCGATACCAGCTGTCATTTTCTGCCTTGGTAGCAAAGTGATACTGCCAGTGGAGAGTGCTGCAGAAATCTAGTGAGTCCCAGGGCAAAGTGTGCTAGTTGAACTTTAGTGTTTGTAAAAATGAGAGTTCCTTCGTAAAACAGAAAGCCGGAGTTCTGTCAAAAGAGTGGTGGTAAGAATAACAACAGACTGCTGTGATTTATCTGATTCTTCAGTTGTTACTTTTCCATTGGTTGTGTGGTGTTGTTGCCCATTCCTTCTTCATTTTTCACTAATTTCTTAATATGTTGTAAACAGATACCTACCTGTTCCTCTGCCATTTCCATGACTCCCATCTTGTCAAACTCCATTCTCAGATTTACCTCCTTCAAGAACATTGGGCACATGTTTGATTACAATTACTTCGCATGAGATAAAGCTTGAAAGTAAAGTGCCCACATATGTTTAGTGGAGATTAACTGCTTAATTTCACCATCAGTATGTAGTATAGGATATAAAAATATTATGTATCAAACTGTATTCTTACACATCCCAAAATGTATGTCGGAAGCTTAAAAACTTAAATAGCAATAGAAAATCCTAATACAGAAATGACACATATAGTATGTCTGTACTTACCATATTTGAGGGCAGCTGAATAGCAGTGACCAAAAAAAACCTTAGTCACATAAAAAATTAAATTGAATCCATATGGAACATTTTAACTAGAAAACTACCAATTGTCTTTTTTTAATAAATATTTTTCCTATTCAACTTTTAATCTACAGATTATCATGTAATTAAGACACCTACTACATTCCTGCCGTCAGTTTTGGTAAATGATATTACTTTTGCTAATCTTTGCATTTTTAAAACTTAAAAACAGTGAGTCTAGTAGTTATTGTTTAAATTGAGTTAATAATGTAGCCTGTGATTTTACTCTACTGAGAATATTTTTCTGAATATTTCCATGAGTATTAATTACTTTGAATAATTCTAGAAATGAAACACACAGTATTGTATGCCATTATGTATATTTAATTAGTTTTTGGGTTTTTTCTGCTGCATCATTCTCTTTTGTTACTGACTTTTTAGTCCCAATCTGGGATCTTCTTCAGAGCTTCTTCCACCTGCTTACTTTGCTTCAGAAGACTGATGATAAATGCTTTGCAGCTTGTATCAGTTATTTTGTTTTCCAGCTTACAGTGTATGTTACTCCAAAGAGGTCAAAATTGAGCTTTTCCCTCTGGCAAAACAACCTCTTTTTGTTTAGGAATTGCATTTACCCATTAGTGCACATTTCCGCATCTGACTCAGTCCGTAGCCCCCATATTTGTTCAAATCATTGGGGTATTTAATAATTCCAATAGATTCCCTAATTTTATGTTCTAAAAATTTCTTTGCTTATACTAGAATATTGTTTTATTTTTATTTTTTTGCAATGAATTTGATGACCTCCTTCATTAGTAATGTTTCACCACTGGTGATTTAATTGATCTGCTTGAGCCTCACGTGATGAGAATGTTCTTGAAACATTGTCTTTTTATGTAACAGTAAAGTCTTACTGAAACATATATGGTTCCCTGCATATTTGCGGGGAATCGTATATGTCCTGCTTGCTTGTAACTGCCCTCTGTGATCCTTCGCAGATTTTAAATTGCTAATCATATTATTGCTCCTGAAAACTGGTTGAATATCAGGTTTGGTCATCACTCTACCTATCGTCTGTGTGACTCACTTTATGTATTTAGGGTTGAAAAGCCTTCTTCATGTGTTGTTTATCTCGATCACAATTCTTGTTAAATCTACATATAGAGTTGGTTGAAGAAAGTATAAAATCTTACATCGTATGCTGTTATTAATATATTGTTTCCCGTTGATAATGTGTTTGGAGAATATAATATCAGTTACGGATCAACTTTTAAAGAATTATTAGGCAAATTGACGGATGAAGGAGTCCAAATTGATTGTGTAACACTGCATCTCTCCAAGAATGGACATGGCTAAAATCTGACTAATAGTATTTGCATGAATAGGGTTCAATGGAGGAAAAAAAAAAAAACACACACACACAATAATTTGTGGGTACTTTTATCTTAAATTTTTCATCCTTTAAAGTTCACATCAAAATGAAACATTCCTTATTTTACTCTCAAAGGTAGGGCTGTACACTGATCAAAACCATACTATTATTTTTTACATTACTTTCATCCACACAGACATACTAACACATTTTTGTAAACACAGAAAGTTATTAACACTACCCCAAACTCTTTTTGTAACTACTTTAAATATACAGACTTTTTCTCAGCAACAGTTTATTAAATTTATAATAGTGGTGTCTTTAATTGATGAGATTTTTGAAAGGTATGTCAAGGAAGCAGAATGGTCTCCAGTTTATCAGTTCTCATATTCTGAGTGGGAAATACTGTGTATAGATTTATTTATTTATTTTTACATCATTTTGGCATCATTAACAAACTTGCAGAGAGACAAAATACATTTTACAAAGGTTGTAAGGTTGAGCATAAGTTTTTGAATAGACATGTTGTCAAATTACAAATGTGCCATTATGTACATTCACTTGCCGATTGGGCCCCATCCATAGGATACAAAGAGCTGTGGTATGATGGAATAGTGTCTACGTGGTGCCATTCCCTGGTGGTTTTCATGGTGCACCAACCCTTGCAGGCTGTGGCCACGTAGCTCCTCTGGATCAGCTAGATCCTATCAAAAATGTTATTTATCAATAATGAATTCTCTTCAATGGAGTCTTTTACTGATGTTTATTTTTTACATAATGTACATACTTTTAGAGACTGAATCTGTTCTTTTTTCATTCTGTGAATAAAACAACAATGGAGAAATACTCAATATTTGAGATTTTAGCTGTCTCAAAAATATGTGGATGGGACCCAGACATCTGTTACTTCCTCATAAATTTAGGTCTATTACATTCTCTGTAAGAATGATATCCAAAGAAGCTGATTAGGAAACTAGGCAGCCGATACATTGTACATAATTTGCTTCTGTATTACTGTTTTAGTATTATGCTAGTAGGAGGTACCGTACTCCACATTTCCTGAGGAGTTTTATCCAGGTGCTTGATGGATAGCATGCTGGTGGGTCATTTCACACATCCAGGATTGTATAAAAATGGTCACTGACTGCCATCAACTGACTAAATTATGTGGCTTGTCATTTTAGGGGAAAAGTTATGTGCAATTAATTTTTATTCTAAGTATGTTTTTTGAAAACATGTTCATCTTATGGTAATGAATGCTAAGAAAGGTCTGCTCTCGGTTGAATTTGGAAATGGTTGGATTGAATTCTTACTATTGTTTAATCGCTCATGTTATTACTTGAGAGATGTTATTAGAAGCTTCATACTTGTACCTGACTAATAAAAATACAGAGAGTGCTGGAAGCACCACTTACCAAATGTGACACTACTAAAATTTAAAAAAAGAAAAAGATATAGCCTCTCAACTGCCATTGGTAGCAACAATTGTACCTTGACTCCCACTGCTTGAACACCATTTTCTGTTGATTAAGGCCTTGATTAAGGCCTAGTGTCATCTTCAGTAAGCAATTATTCCTGATTCTATGTTTAGTTTTATTTGAATTTGCCAACCAGCCCTTTTTGTTTTGAACAAATATGTCTGTGCGTATATGCACGATAGGGCAAAAATGAACCCATTATCTATCTCTTCTATATATTAATATGCTAAGTGAAAACTTATGATACATTTTTAAGAATATTGCGCGCACGGAGAAGTGTGAGATTTGGCATAGTTAAAGATTATATGGAGAAGTAGTGAAGGAAGCTAAAATCTATATATAATATGCATTACAAATACATTAAATTAAGTAAAATGAAACACTCGCTCGCCTACGTAGCTCGCTCAGATGCCGCCAGTTCTGGGCGTTGCTTCACCTGATGGCTGGTAGATGTCGCTGCTAGTAGCCTTTTAGCTGATAGATGGCTTACATTGTGGTCTTTGGTGAAACAAAACAGTAGAAATTATATAGAAGCAAGAAGCAACATTTTGAGGGCTGTAGATAGCGAAGCTAGCAGCCAGAATATTGGGTGAACGGAGGAACTTAAAGAAATACAGAAAGCTAAAATTATATATAATATATTTTACAAACCTATATTTTAATATGCTAAGCGAAAATTTCGGATACATTTTTAAGAATAAGTGCCGTGCACAAACGGAGGAACTTAAAGAAATGCATCGCGCACTGAAAAGTGTAAGATTTGGCATAGTTAATGTTTATATATATATGGAGAAGAAGTCCAGAAAGCTAAAATCTGTGGATAATATGTGTTATATCAAATTAAATAAAAAATTCGTTGTTTACATTTTTTTTTTCCCGTAGTGTGTAGCGAATCTGCCGATGTCTGTGATCTTAGTCAGCAGTAAAGAAAAAATATAATAAGCATAGTGGGTGCGCAGACTTCCGCGGTCGTTGTCAATGTAATCTTGGTTGTCCGGGTTGTCCTAGGTTTCAACAGATTGACGCTGTTCAACCCGGACAACCAAGATTACATAATAAGCATAGTTAATACATGTTACAAATAGATTATTACAATAAAAAATTAATTTGCGAACGTGTGTGTGTGTGTGTGTGTGTGTGTGTGTGTGTGTGTGCGCGTGCGTGTGCGTGAAATAGGATCGGAGCCAACGTTCTTACGTCAATTCCCCACATTGAGACACTCTGTGGTCTTTGGTAAAACGAAAGACTCAGATAAAGTAGAGATTAATGTTTGAAGTTATAAAAGGAATACTTTGAAAAGGAATGTAGCTATTCTGCCAGATACTATGTGGTCATTTGATTATTTAAAATGTTAAACTTTGGTTAAGTGTCTTTTGTTTTTTAATTTCATTGGAGAGAAAGAGAGAGACAAGAAATAATGAATACTTGTTTGCATGAAATTCAAAATGATATTAGACCAAATTTAAACAGCGAACACACAAAATGACGAAATTATTTTGATAGATACATTTAAATGCTCACTGAATGTCATTCCACGAAATTTTTACAGTTTCGAATTTACAATGCAGGTTTCACAATGAAAAACATTTTGATTCAGAAGTCACTTACGGTAAAAGTACTGCATTTACTTCATGTTTCATAAAGCTAAAGCAGTTTTCCGGCCTTAAGTCAAAATGAATATTTTAAATTCAAATGAACCATCGATAAATACATTTCATCATTTGCTATGGTTAGATTAGAAGCTCAAATTTAGCATGCAGTCACGCGTGGAGTGTATCGTTTTAATTTTATAGGTAATGCAGAGAATCACTAGATTATTACTCTTTCATGAAAGAAACTAAACAACTTAATGAATTACGGTTGAATTTTGACCGCTGGGCGATCACTAGTCAAAAATAAATATGGTAAGAGAGAGAGGAACAGGTAATGCCACTGCCACATAGAATGACATTGAGATTCTTGGTTTTAAATGATCCTTAATTAGAACATGGAATATACGAATTATGAGTCAAACAGGTATTAAATTATGTTTAACTGTGTGAAAGGTGGGCAAAAAGGGGAGAGCTGCAGGAAATTTAAATTGGTAGAACAATATGGGAGAAAGGAAGGAAGTGGACCCAAATAAAATGCATAGAACAGGCCTTCACACCTTTCTTTCCTTAAACCTTCCCCCTTCACACAGTCTCCATTTTTTCCTTTTCCCATCTGCAAGGGCCACTCTTCAGTAAAATTAGTGTTTATGGTTCAATTTTTGTCTCAATGCTTGCCAGTTTTGTCCTGTTTATTAGAATAGGCTCAATTACATTCAGATTTTTGTTTTGTTTTTGTAGCACACTTATATTTGCTGGGGCTTGATTTAAAATTAATGTTTGCTTATAATGATGATAGTTCATATCCTGTTACTAGCTCCTATCACAGTTGCAGATTCTCTTGTCTTGGTCACCAGTCCAGTGGTCTATGTCTGCCCAAAGATTCAATAAGCAATATTCAGGTACTACTGTATGCTATATACGAAAGTCAGCACACACATGTAGTTAATCACAGATCACAAAAGTTTTATTAAACTCAACTTACATTCACCAGCGCTAACCACCAGACAATTTTAAAAATTCTTCACCAATGTTGCTAGGTTCGAGAAAAGGAGTACGTGAAAGTGAGTCGTAACCTCAATAAAAATTCACATGAACAGTCATTAAAGCACAGTTCTGTTCCACACTCTGGCTGATCTAACGCCAGCAATCAAAAGTTACATTCACTCGCAATTCTGTCCTAGCTCTGTCCACTATCATACACACAGCAAGTACTCTCTCTCTACACTGTTTCTATTAAATGTCTCGGCCACTAAGCGATGATGCTAACGGATTACGATTCACATTAAACCTGTGCGCTACTGGTGTCATTTTGACACGTCCGACCCATGCGTACCCTCGTGACCGACCCCTGACAATCAACTCCCGCACTCAACTCCCACGATATTGTTCATCACCCTTGCGATATTATAAACTCAGAAGCTTGTAGATATTTAATAATTCCCACTGTGGTGTTACACTTCACTAAAATTAGTGTTTATGGTTCGATTTTTTTTTAATACTTGCCAGTTTTGTCCTCTGTATTTAGTTTTTTTCTGTTTATTAGATCTGGGTTAATTCCTTTCAGAGATTTTGTCACCTCCTTCCTTTCTATTGTATTAATTTGAATTTCTCTCAACTCCATATCCACTTTTCACACAGTCAGTTGCCATTTAGTTGCTCTTTGATCCCTACCCTGTGCATTCTATGTTGTTCTATTAAAGAATGGTTTATATCTGAAAATATCATCCCACAAAACAATTGTAAAAAATAGATAAAGTCTCAAGATTATTTAGTAACAAAAAGTTATGAGATTTTATTCCGAGTAAAGTCTACACTTTACAGTGTGTATTCACTTGACTGAAACAGAATGATTTATCTCGGTGTCTAGATTGTTCAGTTAAAATAAAAAAGTTCTGGTGACCTAGCCATTATCATTAAGAATGTCATATTTTTTACTGAAATGAAAGGCATAATATACATGATTTATTTTAAGACTTGTCAAACCTGAAAGATGTGCAGGATAAATCTTGACTTTTGTGCCTTTTCTAAGATTGATTTGGAGAATTTAAATAAGTTTATTAAAACAGGTGTTGAATATTTTTAAAAAAAAAAAAAATTTAAATCAATGATCCATAACACCAAAGGACACAATTCTGTTTTAGAAAGTGAAGTGAATACACACTGAAGAGTGTAGACATAGCTCAGAACAAGATTTCATAACATTTTGTCACTAAACAAGCATGAGACATGGTCTATTCTTACAAGAATTGTTTTTATAGGATCTCATTTCTTTTTGTTAGTTGAGCACTTATTCTGAGTTGTCATTGAAATTTAACTGTTTTATTTTAAAATGGATGGATAAAGACATTTCAGAATTCGAGACCTCAATATATGTGCTTGTGTTACCAATAATGCCCATTCACTCCACAAACAATGGGTGTGCATCTGGGTGAGCAGTGCCGAATGTCGTAGATTTAATGGCCACCATAAGTAAATTACAAGTAACTTTCAAATAGAAAAGTAAATTTTAAGGAATTAATTAGCTTGCTGATCTCAATGCCTAAAAGAAATTCTAGGCATATAGCCTCATCCAGATCAAAGCAGTTAATCTGCAAATATGTCCCAAAAGTTTCATGTTGCCACTGAATAAATACTTGGAAAATAACCAATATTGGACTTTTCTTATGATTTGCGTGTGAAACCATGTATGTGTGCCAAATTATCTCTTCATAGGTACCGAGCACACTGGCCTCGCATTCAGGAGGACGTGGGTTTAAATCCCTGTCCAGCCATCCACATTTGGGTATTCTATGCTTTTCCAAATCAAAGCGAATATCCTTTAAAAGACCATTGCCAAATTCCTGTGTAATGTAAACCTGAAGCATATAAAATTATTAGGGTAGAAAGTAATTTCACGTTTGGTGTAGATATACAGAAATTTACAAGGTTTAGAGTTTTCTTATAGTCTGGTGGTAAAGCTTTATCTTTGTATCAAATTTCAGCTTTCTGCAATTACAGGAAGCAGCTTAGAGTTTTGATGATCATCAGTGTGTGTGTGAGTGAGTGATAAAATCTGCAAAATTTGCTTAAGAATAAAATCCAAATTAAGAACGGGAACAAAACAAAAATTTAATGTGTGTACTAAGATTGCTTATATCTATGTATAATAAAAATTCGGCACATTTAGTATCACCTAGACTGAAAAAATTGAGGTTCAAAGATGGCCTGAATTGCTTAAAGAAAAGGGTAGACATTGACTCGACTTGGCATGTGCATTGACAATATGTTTTCATTTACAAGGTTCTTTTTGCTCCACCTTTTGTTGTCTCTTTTCTTATATGTCTTAATACACCACACACACACCCAGAGAGAGAGAGAGAGAGAGAGAGAGAGAGAGAGAGAGAGAGAGATTGTTAGGAAATACATTATGAAGTAGGATAAATTCAACATTTGAATACTGGAATGGTGTTGAAACATGGATAGACACCTGTGTGAAAACTCTGAAGCACTTACTGCAGAATAATTGTTGTTGTTGTGGGAACTGGTAGGGGCTGCCACTGAATGTTCTAGATTGTCTGCATATGGCCATTCATTTTTATTGAAAGCTAGTTGGTAGGGAGGCCTATGCATACCAAATCATGCAGTAAGCAGCATTGTGTATACACCTTCCTTTCCAAATGCCTTGTACCTTTCCACGTGAATAAGGTGCTGAACCGAAATATTGAGAAATTGTGTTTGTCTTGTGTTTTGTGTGTTTGTCATAGCTCTCCTGCCTTTAGATTTGGTGAGAAAAAGATGCAGAATAGTGAACTAATTTTTAAATTTGGCTTATGCGAATAAAAATCACCGCTTATCACAGATGACAGCAGGATGGTGTCGACACACAAAGAACCAATGGTCACAGACAAATGGTATTCACCCAGTATCCAGGCCACCTAGTTTCTTACCCATTCCATCTCACATGATGCAAATGATTTCAATTCCTATCTCACCACTTGAGCTATCGGGGTCCTCCCAAACAGCAGTAGCCCCTCTGAACTCAAAAGATGGGAATTAGCTAGCAGAGAACCAGGCAACCAGTAGGTTTCAAATTATGATAATACTTAATATTTTACTATTTTTCTTGAGTCCTATCTTCTGTTTCTACGAGGGCGATTGAAAAAATAATGTCTCCAACAATGCCACATGAAAACGAACAGTATTAGGCAAAATCCGACAACAGCGCCATGTTCCTTGGTTCTCCCACCACTGAATGGTACCCATCCAAACTCGATCGGATGACCACTCGCTGCTTGGCAGCTGTCTGCTATGGAACTGCCACTTAGCTCACCCACCAGGTGCGAACTGTGCTCAGTGATAGAATTTTTAAATGCAAAAAAGGTTGCACTGATAGAAATCCATTGTCAGTTTGTGGAAGTGTTCAGGGAAAAGAGTATGGACATTAAAAACATGCAGAAGTGGAGCCGTGAATGAATTTCTGTATTAATTTTCCCTCAGTTTACCTGCTAACAATTTCTGTTTTACATCTTCCATACATGCTCAGTTTGCTGAACAGATATACAGACTAATAATATCTCAATTTTCCAGGTAATTCTGTGTAAATCTTTCTTTCACTGAACTTTTGTGTATCTCACTGAATCCTTGTTCATAGTTACTGTGTTATAGTTATATAAAATTTTATGCTATTAGTAGGTATCGTGTTTGCAAAATTCCACTTATTTTTTGTGGGTTGAGCAGTGCTTCAATGATGTTGTTACTACCAATGTTTTGGCACAACCTGGGGCCTTTGTTAGGGATATTTTGGGCTGATTTATCTCTTGCTGATGGCCTGATATACCACTTAGTCATTTGCCTGCACACTAGGTGGATGTTATGGTTTTTGCTGGCAGAAATCCAAAACAATCCACCTAGCATGCGGGTGAATGGTGATGTGGGGTAACAAGCCATCAGCAAGGGATAAATCAGCTTGGAATAGCTCTGAGGAAAGCCCAAGGTTGGGTGCCAAAATTTTGGCAGAAACTACATCATTGAAGCAGTGCTAAATCTGCAAAAAAGTAAGTGGAATTTTAATATTGTGTATGTGTTTAAAAGTTTTGCACCAACATTGAGTTTCATTACCAACAAATATGGCTGTGGAAAAATTTAACTTGCACTGCAGTGTACCTTTTTGCTTCATATTTGTGTGTTCATTTCTTTCCCTCAAAGTCTTAGTTTTATCTTGATTAATTCGTTGTATAGACACGTTCCCCAAGACACCTTTACTACATGTTAAAGGTCTCTGTGAATGTTTTTTACTCTGTCTTGCAACTACATTTTCATTGACTTATTGAAGTATTTCAGTTTACTGTCACCAAAACGTTACTCCATTTAATGGATCAAAATATAACTGCAGACAGACTGCACCCTTGTTTTCCCCCCTTTTTTGTTTTTGTCTTCCTGTGATGGTCCTTACACAGCCTACTCACTATCAGGCATTCTTCAAATAATATTCTGAACTTATTATTTTATTTTTGCTTTTAGCAATACACAGAAAAGTTTTTCCCATTTTACACCGTCAAATGAGTTTTCTTCTTCTTTATATCAAGAGTGGAATTGCGTGTATTCAGACCTTTATTTAATTGCTTTTCTAGACTAATTCTCCATTCTGGCATTGCTTCATTGTTGCTCAAATTAGTCACCTCCTACAAAGGAATTGATCCATTTTTCTATTTGGTAATGAATTATATTTATTGCAGCTTTTAATGCATGTGAAATGAAGGTTAGTGTGCAGAACTATTCACAGTTTAACATTTTTGTTGTTTTGTGGTGCTATGATAATACATTTCTCTTCCTCTCTATTCACAAATATTCCAACATACCTGATCTTTCAGTTTTTACTCTACCTGTCTGCTTCCATATATTTTCTTCAAACTGAAAGAGTATTTTACTACAACAGTTCCTCTCCTCAATGAGGTTGCCAAATCTTTTTGATTAAAATATCATTGGGGCTCCAGATGCATTGTCTTCTTAAATCATGCTTTTCATGATTGATTTTTTTTTTTTTACTCAAAATTCTTGTTATTTTGTTTTTGTTTATTGTGTGTACCCTTTCTCACAATGGATTTCTTTTGAACAAATTTTAAACTCGTTGTTATAAGTTAGTTAATTCCCTCGCATTCTACTCCTTCCTTGATATAAATTTGTGGCATTTAGTCTCTAACATTATCATTTTTATTATGTTGTAAGTATTCCTGTTGTAAGTGTGTCCTGTTCCATGTGCAGAATTGTTCTTTATCCAGCATTTGTGCAGTTGTAATTATCTTTTCCTGTGTGAATGATTCCTTTTCAGTGATTGTTAGGCATCTCATTTTTGATATCTTTGAGAATCTTATCTTTAATCTCTTCATATCCTGTTTTTTATCTCTAATTATCTACAGTCTAATAATGATTTAATCTGCTTGGATGTAAAACACTTTGTTGTAGAAGTATCTTGAGTAGCATCAACATGGAGATCTTATTTTGCCTCGGTGTAATTTTACTGAAGGGCATTGCATCCATGAATGATTGATGCTTGAGGTATTTACAAGGATCTCTAATGCAATGATTTGTTGTTATTGTTACTCCCAGGGCAATGAGTGCCTATGAAAAAGTGAGGTTACATTTATTTTGGCATTTTCACATTATCCACTTCATTGATAGTGTCATTTTGAAATGTTGGTCCCCCTCTATCATGAAGATTTTCCTGTTATCAGTTTTACTGGATTTCAAACCGGAAGACAATATTCAAAACGTCTAGTACTTTTAAAGATTTTTTTCTATGGCTACATGTGTAACTCAAATGTCTTTAAGAACTTCATTAAGTGGATCTGCTGCTTCTATAATTTCTGTTGCCATCATTAGGGCCAAGAGCTTTTCCTTTCTTTGTACTAACCATTAACTACAGCTAAGATTATTTCATTTTTCTCTTCCTGTGTTTAGTAAATTTTAAAACCATTCTCCATCCTACCTAACCTCAATCAGCTTTCAAGCAATTCTTCCACTGTCTGACATGCTTTTAATTGGTTGCACTATATAGCATCTTTTATAGCCCCATCTACATACTTACCTAATTACTTTTCTCACGATTTCTGTTTATATTATTCTTTTATAGTTTCTCAATTTGTTCTCTTCATCAATTTCATAATCTTTTACTGATCTGTTTCTTTTCAGTATCCAATATATAGGCCTATTCTTATAAAATATTCCTATCTGTGAAAACTACATTGCATTGGGATGCCGGAGAAACCTACGTTCACCTACACTGTATGATCAAAAGTATCCTGGACACCTATCTGAAACTACACTTAGACTTTACCTGTGTCATGTTCCCTATTATTGGACTTTAATATGAGGTGGGTCCACCCTTGGCCTTTATGACTGCTTCAACTCTGTTGGAAAGACTTTCAATGAGGTGTCTAAATGTCTGTGAAAATTGCCAGCTCTTTCTTCCTCAAGAGCTAAAATCAGATAAGTTAATGATGTTGGATGCTGGTGTCTGGAGTAAAATCAATGTTGTAACTCACCCCAAATGCATTCCATTTGGTTCAGTTGGGGCTGTGGACAGGCCAGTCCATTTCAGGAATGTTATTGTCCACAAACCATCATGTCACAGATGAAGCTTTATGACAGTGCATTGTCATGTTTATTAAACAGTCATCGTTTCGGAACTGGTCCACTATCATACATAATACACAGTTAAAAAGTGATTATACCCTTCCACATTTTGAGTTTTCCTAAGTGTAAGAAGGGGACCACATCCTACCCATGAAAACCAGGAGCTGTGTCAACACACAACAACATCTTAAGCAAGTTGACCGGATCTAGCTGGGGAGGTAACTCAAGCGTCATCCGCACCTCTGCCTTAGCATTATGCTACTCCACAGCAGAGTATGCATGTCCTGTGTGGCAAAAATCCAGTCATGCTAAGACAGTGGACGTTGCGCACCACAGAACATGCCGGCTCATCACAGGTTGTCTCAGACCATCGCCTGTGAACAAAGTGGAGATACTAGCTCCCATCACTCCTGGAGATATATGCTGGGAATTTGCCACCAGCGTGGCAAGGCTTAAAGTGAATGAAGACATCTGACACCCCCTACATGGCTATAGACCAGCGCCATTGAGACTAAAGTCCCGTTCAAGCTTCATGCCAACTTCAAAGCCACCAAATGGAGTTCCAAGCAATGAAAGGATACTGGCTTGGGAGAAGAGATTACAACAAGGGTTCGAGTGGATCAAGCCAAAAAAAGGTCTACCACCTGGGTCTGAACAACCATGGCCCATATGGAAGTTGCCAGGCTTCGAGTTGGAGTTGGCCGCTGCAAATATACATTTGCCACTTAAGGATACCTGGAACTACAGGCAGATACCACATGTTCGTGCGGGGAGAGAGAAACCATGGTACATTTGTTGTCTTGTCCACAAATTGGAATAAATGTATCTCAATTTAACCTCCAGTCAGCTACTGACAAAGCCATCGCATTGGCAGAAAAACTACCACATATTTGATGCTGTCATCAACACAAGAAGAAGAAGACCCCAGTACCAAAATACTGCCTCCTCCTTACTTCACTGTTGGCACTACCCATGGTGGCAGGTAACATCCTCTAAGCATTCACCAAACCCATCCATCAGATTGCCACAAGGTATAGCATGATTCATCATTCTAAATCACTCATTTCCACTCATTCACTGTCCATTGGTTAACTCTTTATACCACCTCAAGCATCGATTAGTGTTGAATAAATTTTTTTTGGCTTATGAGCAGCAGCTCAACCTTTATATCCCATTCTTTATAATTCCTAAAGCACAGTAATTGTACTGGCTGAACTGCTGAAAGCAATTTGGAACTCATGAGTAATTCCTTTTGCTGCTTTCATACCATTTTCTAAAACCACTCTCTACAATGTTTGATGGCCCCTGTCCATCATTAAAAGAAGTCTGCCTGGTCTTGGTTAGTTGTGGTTGTTTCTTCATGTTTCCACTTCAAAATCACATCACCAATAGTTGTCTTGGGCAGCTTTGGATGTCTATGATTTATTTGTTACTTGGGTGACATCCAACGACTAGTCCACGTTTGAAGTCACTGACCTCTCCTGACTGACCCATTCTGCAGTTACTGCTTCTCTGTTGACAATACAATATTCCCTGCCTGTTTTTTAGAAACTATAATTGAAAACTCCACTGAAATTTACATTCTTTACCTGTGGCTGGGGCGTCCCCTGTAGGGAGGGCATGTAGAGAACATTGAAGGGCATACCGCCAGCACCCCAACCTCTTGAAATGAAGATGTCAGTGGGTGGTGGAGGTGGCATGGCACAGCACCATACCACGCACAGTGACAGACACATACTCAGTGGCACTGCCATCTGAAACAAAAACAAGCGTTTATGGTTTCAAAATTGTAAAGTTCTTTTTCAATCCCCACTCATATTTGTTCAGTTTTGCCATGACCATTTCATACAAGTCACCGACATAAATAGCAAACCTAAAATAAAATGTGTTTCGAACGAGACTAAATTTCCTCTCTTGAAAACAAAAAACTGAAAGTCTTCACTATTTTGACAATCCAAAGCGTTAAGGAAGGAGCTCACGACTAATATTGTTTATGTGCCATCCTATACTTCAGAGAGTACCAGTATATTTCCAAGAATGTAGGTAAAATACTCTTCTAATTGGTATCTGCTGAAAATTTGTGATACTGTCAGTATCAAACATTGTCTCCGCTGTGGCATGTACAGTTCTGTTAAACATACCAGTTATGTTGCATAATTCACACATTTCTTTTATTCTATCTAAAAAATCAATTTCAAAGTCACTGTTGACTGCATGCTATCAACCAAGCTCATTTCTAGATGTTGTTTGCTTTCCAGATTTAACATCCTGTCAGTATTTCTTGAACACAGCAGTTGGTGCATTTTTTAAACTTTTCTCTGTTTCCTGGGTTCTTAATTTCTCTTGAAAAACCTGACAGCAAGTATCACTACTGCCCATCTAAATGCAGATATTTTTCTCTCTTGTATACCAATCCAAGTCAGATCATTTCCACATTTTTCAAAACCATCTACTAGCTTTCATTTAGTGGAATTCTAACTCATTTGGTCATTCTTATGATATTCTCATGAAACAGAAATTTTCGCCCCTAATTGATGATATCGATATGTCTTGAATATTATCATACAGTTCTAACATATAGTTTACCTCCCCATCAACCCATCTTTGCTAAACTAGTAGAAAAATAATGGCCAATATCCTGTTTGGATGCTTTGAATGTATTTGACTCGCTTGCATGACATCTCTTGCTCATGATCATTGGGTTACGTATTCTAATACAAAAGGCACAACAGCAAATTTAAATACTACGTAATTCCATCCCCTACCACGTCTACCTAAGCTCCATTTAAAACTGACCTCTGCACCAACTAGCTTCATTTATCTACTGAAATGGCTGGTGATCCGTTTCTGTTTTCATAATTGTACAAGGAAAATAGCAGTTATTCAAACAGCACAGTGTTGAGCAGGCATCGAAAATTCACACTTATCAAGAATGGGGAAGTGCTGATCCAGGTGACTGATACAATTTCCAGATTCTTTAGCAATAGTGAGCATTTTGAAATGATTATTTCACTCAGTGGCCACACAGTTTCTTCCTTAACAATGTCTGGGGTGATAACTGTTTGGCTTTTCAGCAATGCTTTTCCTCACAATGGTGTGTTTCTTGACATTCAGCTTGCAGTAACTAGCAACTTTAACACCAAGAAGTCACACAATCTTAAAGTTATAATTTACTACAGCAACTTTTAACAGGTTGTCCTAGTGCTGTGATACAGATACTTATAGACATGCACTTTGAGATTGTATATGTCAGTGAAGTATCATACAATTCCATTTTGACAGTTAAAGCTTGAAATTAAGGCAAAAATAAATTTTATAACTGTATGATATTAATTTAAAAGTGATACAAGATTTAAAATAACGTCAAGAGCAAATTTATGTATGTGACATGTAAATAAAAACATTATATCACATTTTTCATTTATTTTACCCACTATTCCGTGCATAGTTAAAACTAGAAATGAATATATTGGTGGATGTAGAAATTGAAAAACAACAATATTGTATTTAAGTTTTTAATTTATTTTACATACTATTAAGAGATTAAATTACACTTTCAGTAGCAACATACAGTATTATAAAACATGTCTTTTACAAAGTTTTCCCAAAAATTTTTGCTTCAACTAAAATAGTGATGAGCATTCTAAATCGTCAATGTTGTAGCAGACTTGCCTCTGAATGATTTTCTGGAACCACAGCATCTGCTCTCATTCTTTGGCATGTAGTATGGTATCTTTTAGTTAGTTATTGCACACAACATTAAAGACATGAAGGTATTAAAGACATCTTACTGAAGGTGGCCTGATTAGCTTTCCAGCGTATTCCTTGATCATTTTATGTCTACTATTCAATAGATGGTTGTTACTCCTCCCGCTGGCGATGCAACATAGTGTGTGCAGATAATGTTGTTAGGCACAAAACGGACCTCTTTGAAAACAAAGATACCATCTCTCGTCTTGAACCCCCATATATCCAAGAAAGATGGCCATCATGTTTATTAATGGTACATCTTATTTTTGTATCCTCACAACACTAGTAAGGGATATGTATTCCACAAAATTATCGTACAGTATTAGGTTGCATACAGATGTATAAAATTCTCACTACTCACAAATTCCTCGTGACTATTTACACAATCCGAATTCATTTTTATGCCAACAGTCAATTATAGCAAAAGGTGTAGATACAGCAAATTCGTTGTGCTTTGATAACAGTGAGGTATAGTGTTGTTCATAATAGGATGCTTATAATCTTGTGTAGATGTTATACAACCGTGAAACACTTTTTTTTTTCTCCTTATAATATCTAAATTCAAATTTTGTGCAGGAATGTCTTGTCTCTTAATTGAACATGGTAGATCGGCCAGATTGCATTGGTCAAGCTTGGACACAATATGTTCTTCATTGTGTTTACTGTCTGTATGGAACTATGAAGGGAGATATGTAGGCAGTGTTAGAAATTCTTTTATAAATCCAGGAGTATTTGTTACTCCTAACTTTCAGACTAAGGCGTAAAATGAAAATGTTAAGGCATAATTATCTTATAATTGTGAAAATACAAATTTGTAGCTTACAAGGTACTCCAACACAATTTAAAACTATAAATAGGTCTTGGTAAAAATAATATCGTATACATGTTACAATATATTATATACCAAAATTGTGAAATAAGTTATTACATTCATTGAATTTTACACACTAATCTTTATCTTTAGATGTAACTTATTTCATTCCTAAATATTTTAGAATTTTTTCCAATTCATCGTCAGAGGATTATTTCTTTTTAAATACAAATAAATCAAAGTGTAAACTAACCGTATTTTTACAATTGGTATAAAGTTAAAGTCAGTAATTTTACGAGACATCTTCACTTCATTTGCCAAAGGAATAACACGCGCAGAACTTCCCACACTCTGTTGCTACATCTTCCGAACTTCAGAAACGCATTATAGATCAACAATACGACAGAAATTGTAATCGAAATTAATTATTAGAATTAAACCTTGAACACGCAAAACTGAAAATGAAGTTAAACAAATATAATTTTTTAATTTAGGTTTTGATGCTTAGGCATATTTTTTACACCTTTGATGGAGATTGTAGGTGTAAAACGAAAAAATTCAGGTGTGTTTACACCTAACTTCTGGTCAATGTTGAGCACTGTATTTAGGATTTTCAAACTATGTTACCCCTTTACAAGCTGCATGTGTTTACTACTTGCAGGAAGAAGTGGGTACACCAGTAGCTCCAAACTTCTAAGAATTAAATATATAATGGTTGCCTACTGTCCATCACTTTAAAAAGAGAGAGAAAATTTTCCTCTGTCACTCACATGAACATGAGACACTTGTCAAATGAATTTATTGATGACAAATTTATTTTTCTGCAGATTCTGATTGGCTTTTGTGTACCAATTTGTGTTGTTCCTAACACAAATCATTATAATTTTGTGTTTTACATTCACACGTAACTGTTTTAAGTCTTTATAAATAAATTTTATATATATGTATAAATAGAAGTGTGTTTTCCTATATTTCACTTTCCAGCCACCACTACCTAGCACAGATCACTGGTGTTTCTGTATGGAAGTAGCATGGAGATTCCTGTGGTGCACAACGTTGGCCAAATGTTGATAGTTGTGGGGATGTGAGAGATATGATGGTTAAAAGTGATCCATGCAGGGCATTTTCGTATTTCGACCAAAGATGTGAGTCTCCGTAAATGTCACTCTGCTGCCTCAACTACATAGCATAGACCATTGGTGCTTGTGTGTGATAGTGGTATATTGTCTCCTATCGTGTACTATGGTGGTTAGATGTCGGTAGCTACGGAGGTGTGGGAGATATGGTGGTTGAAAGTGGTCGACCTGCGGTACTTTCATATTTCTACCAAAAACGTATGTGTCATGGTGTATCACTTTTCAGACAAAACTATCTAGTGCAGATCACTGGTGTTTGTGTGTGGTAGTAGCACAGAGTCACCTGTCGATAACAACATTGGCCGAATTTTGTTAACTGTGGTAGTGTGGGAGATATGGTGGTTGAAAGTGGCCGATCAAGGATATTTTCGCATTTTGACTAAAGACACGTGTTTCCGTATATGTCACTCTGCTGCCACAACTACAAAGCATAGACCATTGGTGTTTATGTGTGGTAGTGGTATCGTGTCTCCACCAGTTCACCATCCTGTTCTACAAGTCTAATGACAATAGTTTTGAGTGTTTTCATTGTGACATGCACTTCAACAATTTTGTATTCTGGCGTTACTTTGGAAAAATCATGAAGTATGTGTCCATGTTGATCGTTGATGTAGTTACTCATATGGCTATTATACTCTATTTGTACAGCACTGTCTAAAAATCTTTACTGTGTTGTCTGAGGTGTAAAATTTTTGTGCTGTGTTTTAATATGTGTTTCAAAAAAGTCTAGCAGTAACCCAGTCATGTTTGACATAGTAAAATTGTAGCTCAAACTTATATCAGTTTTTGTTTGCCTTAATGATAAAACCCTAGTTAATACGCTGGCTCAAGTAATGGATATTGAAGGATTGTGGGGGTATACCAATTGTCTAGTTTTACAAGTATTAAAAATTTACAATTTTATTATTGTGTATATGGAATAGAATTGTGTGTTTGAGAGTCTACCAAACCGATTGCATACACTCCCTGATTCAGATCTGTTGGTGGAACGTAATTACAACTCAGGTTTGTGCTATTATCAGATGAACAGACATGTCATACTCTGACCAAGGTACATGGAAGATTGGATTCATGCATTTTCTTACAGGAACTCTAAACATAAATTTTCACATATGTGTGTGCCAAATCTCTTCTCATTGTGCAATGTATGGCTCCCCATGAAATACCGTTATCAGTGGCGTAGCTATTGGAGGGCTAGGCGGTGCTGTGCACCGGGACCCCCAGTTTCAGCTCAGGGGACTCCATAGCTCAGAGAGCTCCTGCCAGCAAACCTCACAAGACTTGGTAGAGAGAGGAAAAAAAAAAAAAGGTCGCCCATCTGGCCTGAGGGTCCAAAATTTTTCTTGCACCGGGGCCCTTGTTAACCTAGCTACGCTACTGGTTACAATTCTTACTGTGATTGCCAAAATACTTAATTACCCCTTCCTTTGTACCTGATGACTGCCACCCAGTTGGATCCACTACCCTCACTGCTATTAATTCCACATTCACCATTTCAAATCTTATTTGTAAATGTATATTGCGTGAATACCCCATAGAAATAGGGTTTGTGCTGGGCATATTTGTGTTATTCTCATTTATCAGTAATCTTGCCAGTTTTATTCTTTTTATTTCCCTCAGCTCATTTTTTGGTAGCGCTTCAAATATAGACATTTACTACTCATTGTAAGTGCCTCCATTTGTGCCATCTCTCTTCAGCTAATGTCTTATTCATCTCTTTAGTCACTGTGACAGCTTTTACAATGTTCACAACCCCTACAAGAGCGCTATTTGCCGAAAAGCCATGAAATGTAGGCATAAAGAGGGAATACCACTTATCTTCTTTTCTGGTGCTAATACCCTGTTTCAGATTTGTGCACATGGCTCTGTTAACTAGAAACGCTATAGCATGTTTGACAAACCTTGCATTCTTCTCCTTCATTTTGCATGAAATCTTCTCCACGTGTACACACCATATGCAAAAGTTATATCGTGTCCCAGTTTAAGACATTTTTGTAGTTTAGTGTCAGGATGACTAAGCTGATACTTAGGTGTATGTGGCTTAAATGGTACCTTGTTTATAAAGTCCTGTCCTGTCCTCTTCATTGTTAAAACTAACATAGTTTGACTGCTTGCTATCTATTGGCTGCACACCCCTACGATCTTATCAATATGAGGTTCGTGAAACTGCAAACAAGTTATTCTTCATTGGATGTTGCTAACACCAGTCATAATTGAAAAATTGAGCCCTTGTTCCCTAAAACCATAAGGACACTGTGCATTCTGCAAAACTGTGTAAAAACCAGGCATGTGCTCTCAGTGTTGTAACATGACAGTGTGCTTCGATTTGAAAACTTTTATATTTTTGCCATTCGCTGTACCAACTAAGGTGTTAGTTGCCTAATGAAATTTTAAATGGGATCAAAATAAGTTAGTATATTACATTTCATTATGATCTAAGTGTACCGTCGCAGATTAAAGTTCCACAAAATTTATGTTTGTATTTGATGATGTATCATGTGAAACACGGAATAATATATGAGATTACTTTTGAATGGTTAACCATAGATCAGTCAATTCATTTTACCTGCTCCAGATGAATAGTAGGGTACCAAAACAACTAGTTGAAGTCAATGATAATCTGATAGCCCTCTTTAAACTAGACAATATGAACCTATAACACATCTACAATGATCACGTAAACACTGATGTGAGTTCAGTGAGTTTAGAAATGTCTTTGGATACTGCTGAAATACCTGCAAGGATAAAGTCTTGGTTATTGACATAGAAGGTTCCAAAATGTTTTTGATTAATTCTTTAATAAATAAGCGAGTGTAGTTGGTATCATCCTGATCACATTAATGGACTTGTTTGGGAGGAGCACTTCACATGCTGTCCATACATTTGACAAAAGGAGATTATTTTGTTTGTGGGAGAAAAATTCGAAAACATGTACATTATTCCACCGAAAATGAAAATATCGTAAACAAACCATATGCTGTTAAAATGAAGAAAAAGTCGTCAATCGCAGAAACTGATATTTCTCTCTGAAGGAAGAAAATCGGCAAAATTTAATAAAGTATTGCCTGTTGTCAGGTGATTTAATTGACTTTGCAAACATAGTGCATGTGGGTCAAAGTGATTATGGTAAGCCATTTGATGGTAAAATCATATCTACAAATGCACCAAATAAAGTACCCTGAAAAGTAAACAGGGTAAAATGTTCTGATGGCATCATTAAGAATATGGACAAGTATGAGAGAACTACTGAACAACAGGTAGGTGGTGTGCCCACCTCATCCAAACTTTATATGAAAGAAGGGAGCTTGAATTAACATGTACAAGAACCCATATAGAATGATGATGTCAAAAAAACAACTATATTTTGATAAGAATATGACAGATAATGATGCTGCCACAATCCTGAAGGAATTAAAATGATTGGAACGGACTACAAAAGGTGCTTTATAGTCAGGAATAAATTATGAAATCGATATTGGCGATGCAATAATGTCAATACCTGTACCGGAACAGATAGACGAAAAACTGTACTCGTTAAAATTTGACTATAGAGCTCTGTTTTACCTTGTGAAACGACTTGATAAACTTAATTCCAACTGATATAAATGTTAAGCCAGCAATATCTTAAAGCAGTTCTAACAAACAATCGTGCAGTTAAAAAAAAATTATAACATATATAAACAAAAAACTTGGAATAGTATTTTGTAATACTAAATTACTTGAGTGTCACAGAATAAATTTTAATCTGCCCCTCAGAGTTTTCAAACTTGTTCGCAGTAAAAAGTAAACTGATAGTAATAAAAGTGGTCGGAAGGACGCAAACAAGGTTTCTCAGAAAGAATGAAAGCCTACTGAAACAACTAGAAGAACTCTAAGAAAACTAGATTGGGTCATTGCTTAACATCTTCCATTTATTGGGAGAATTCGCCAATAATATTAATAATATTTAAACTTGGTAGTCATCAGTTTCTGACCTTCTACCCATGAAGGAAGATATGCTATGGAATGATCTGCAGGTAATTGTCGAATGATTGAACTTATTTTCAACATCAATATCAGCGGGTCATATAACATACACAAATGAAACATTTTCAGTAATAGAAAAACTGCGTGAAAGGAGAATTATATTGTAACATGGATTAATATGTGGCATAACTCAACAGGAGGACGAGAAGGAATTTTCCACTAAGGCATGTAGCAATAAAAGGCTGTGTGGAAAAGACACTGTACTGTCGCAAAAACAATGGTTACCAAGCGAGCTTATAGTGATGGTGACTAGCATGTATTTTAAGGTTTGGTGGTAGATCCTATAAGAAAACAAGTCTGGTCATGTGATTGTAGCCGTTTGGAAGAGTAGGCCCCTATACTAAGTTCTTGTCGTGTGTCTAAAAATTTATTGATTGGTAATGGAGAGAAATTTTACAATTCAAAGCATAAAACTCAACCCAACAGTGGTATTAATCATTACTCAACATATACTCATTTTAACTCGTCGATAGCTGAACGACTCTACAGAACTATTGAGAATGCAATGTGAAGGGAATCATACTAACCGAGCGTGGTGGGTGAACGGTTAACTTTCTGGCCTCGCATTCGGGAGGACGCGATTTCGAATCCCCGACCACGCTTATAGATTTGGGTTTTCCATGTTTCCCCAAATCACTCCAGGCGAATGCCGAGATGCTTCCTTCAAAAAGACCATGGCCGAATTCATTCCCGTTCCTTGTCCACAGTCCCATCCCGCCTCTAAATGACCTTAGCCGTCGACGAGGCGTAAAGCCATAAGGAAGACAAAAGGGGGGGGGGGGAAATCATACTGTTGGATTGAACTGTTTAGACAGAAAATTTCCAATGGCAAAATAAAGTCGCAGAGTACTATCAAGATCGTCTGACATTAAAGTCAAGTTATAACCTACAAACTTATTTAGTCATATAAAGGTAAGGTCACACTTGCCCGATACCGGCCCGCACCGACATTTCTTATTGCTGTCGCTAACTCTATTTTGAAGTGAATTCAAAGGACACTGCATGTCATCCCACACTCGGTCGTCATTACTTTGGTTAACTTTTTGACGGTGCGGGCTGGTGAATGTGGAGAACCACAGAGTTGGGAAATTTCCGGTCCTTTTAATGTTGTTTTAGGTGTTAGGTCTAAAACAGACGATGCGGTTTCTGCCGCGTGGTGGTCGAGTCGACGCATGGTCCAATGTAGTTCAAAGGGACCAGCCGCGGCGCCACATCGTCTGTTT
This sequence comes from Vandiemenella viatica, assembly GCA_031002005.1. Taxonomy (NCBI): domain Eukaryota; kingdom Metazoa; phylum Arthropoda; class Insecta; order Orthoptera; family Morabidae; genus Vandiemenella; species Vandiemenella viatica. The sequence continues at coordinate 44,318,352 of CM061919.1, read as the reverse complement.
TGCACTCGTGGCGTGGAGGCGGCGCGGCGACATGACCGACTGAAGAAAATCAATCAGAAATGGAGATTTTTTTCCCCCTTTTGGCATCATTACTCTTCATCGTTCAAATGTAAAACACGTAACATACAATTTCATTAAATAAATAATGAAAATTCAATTTTTTATTTTTTACTTTTCTGGTAATTATATCCCGATTTCATGTTCTTTTAATAATACGAGGTGCGGCTAGAAAAAAACGGGACTGGTTTTCTGTGAGATAAACCGTGCGAGCCTCAAGGTCAAACGCCATATTGCCGAGTCGCCTGACATCCCCCCTCCACATTCCTGCCAGTTGGACGAGCTTAGTCTTCGTTCATGTTGGACCGTGTGTATGCCGCTCGTCGGAAAAATGGTAGGCGTCTTAATTGAGCAACGTGTCAACGTGAAATTTTTAGTGAAGCTGGGTAAATCCGCAACAGAGATTTATTCTCTCTTACAACAAGTGTATAGGGAAGAATGTATGTCACGAACACGCGTTTTTGAATGGTGTAAGCGTTTCAAAAAAGGGAGAGAAGAGATTGAAGATGATCCGCGCCCAAGATGTCCTTCAACCTCGAAGACGGATGAAAACATCGAGAAAATAGGCAAAGTAATCCGTCAACATCGCCGATTGAGTATCCGTGCAGTTGCCGAGATTGTGGGAATTGACAAAGAATCGGTTCGGCAAATATTACATGAAAATTTTAATATGAGAAAAGTGTGTTCCAAAATGGTGCCAAGAATCCTCACGCCGGAACAAAAGGAGTTACGGATGGGAATCTGTTCTGACATGTTAAAAAACATTAGGGAAGATCCTGAACTGTTGGAAAGAGTTATTACGTGTGACGAATCATGGCTTTTTACCTATGACCCAGAAACTAAGCGACAATCAATGCACTGGAAGAGTCCGAATTCACCACGAAACAAGAAAGCTCGAATGTCCAAATCAAAATTGAAGGCCATGATGATTGTTTTTTTTTTTTTTTTACATCCGTGGAATTCTGTATGTAAATTGGGTTCCTGAAGGTCAAACCGTGAATAAAGAATACTACCTTGGGGTTTTGGCCACCCTCCGTGAGCGAGTGCGAAGAAAGCGACCAGAGTTGTGGAAGAACAAGTCGTGGATTCTTCATCAGGACAACGCCCCAGCCCACACTGCACTGGTGGTTAAGACATTTTTGGCCAAGCATGGGATCCCTGTGTTGGATCATCCACCCTACTCACCAGACCTAGCTCCATGTGATTTTTTTATGTTCCCAAAAGTGAAGGAAGTGTTGAAGGGGACCAAATTCGAAGCTGTGAAGCAAAAAGCGACTGAGACTATGAACATGCTAACAGAAAATGATTTCAAACACTGTTTTGAACAGTGGAAAATTCGAATGGAAAAGTGTAGGGATAGTGGAGGGGAGTATATTGAAGGTGATAAGGTAAAAGT
>CM061919.1:44265902-44315899 GCA_031002005.1 Vandiemenella viatica | reverse complement strand
ATGTTAGAATGGATATTGGTAGAATAATTCTGAGTGGTGTATGGAGCCTAAGTTAACCATGGTCATAATCTGGCATTAGACTTTAGGTGATGAGGCCTGATTGGATAAAATATTCAAACACGCACTTTCACATACAAATGACCTAACAATTTACGACAGTTTAAGTATGGGTGCTATCTTCGGCGTAATAGAACCAGTGTCTGCACCTATGGTGACGTTTTGGATACTTTTCAGTGTGTAGGGATCCACTATGAAAAATGTGGGTTATGATGTCTGTTTGATGACCATGAAACTATGAGTTAGCTAAGAGTATTATGGTAACTTTATATGTGTGATGTGTTTTTTCCATACCTTTGTATGTGAATGAATTTTTAAAATTAGGTGTTTGTCGCGGCTATCTTAACTTCCCAGTCTACCGTGTATTATTACTGGCACAGTGCTGTCGTTATACAGACAAATTTCAAGCGACCATCCAAAATTCTAGTATTTCCAGCATATCAGGCCTTTTTCGGGCTCGTCGATGTCATTCTCATTAGAGGTGAGAAAAGGATGTATGGCAAGAAACGGTGAGGAATTCGGCCATGAACTTTTGAAGGTCTCTTTCCCTACATTGGTCTGGAGTGATTTCAGGAATCCAAGCACTCTTCCATTTCACTGTTCTGTTTACAGTTTGCTGCCGTTAGTTTTTGGGTACGAACTATTTTTCTCAGGTTGTTCACTATATGTCCTTCGGAGCAAAAATCGTGATGAGTGGATGTACCAGAGAAGGAAGAACTTGTGTTACAAACCCACTGTCAGATCATTGCTTGTATGTAGTGGTATAATGTGGGGGTCCACAGGTTCTGGACTTGAAATGCTGTTTGCGAAGGAAGGCAGCTAGAGTGTAAATAGGTTGATACCTTTCTTTCACTCGCCAGACTGAGTGTAGTGTGTGTAGTTCATTTTCACCAATAATGTGTGTTTTGTGACGTATGCGGCTGTGAGTGAGCATCCAAAGTACGGTATTGCATCCTGTGTTAATAAATGCTCTTGAATCTACTCATGCCTTTATGGTACTAGGGGCACATGTTACTGGATGGCTTGTGGCTATGTGGGTGATGCTGATGTGAACAGTTTCTTACTTGTGTACATGCTACTAGATAGCAAAGTTGTCTGAGGTGAGTGAGAGGCGATGCTAATGTGAACAGTTTAGTACCTGGGGGTAGCTGTTACTGATGGATTTTTTCTGGTTAGATGGTTAATGTGGAGTCCACAGTTTTTGGAATTGAAATGCTGTTTGCGAGGGAAGGTAGCTAGTGTGTAAATATGGTGATTCACTCGTCTTTCTGCGTGTAGTGTGTGTATTTCATTTCCACCACTAATGTGTGTGTGTGTGTGTGCGTCTTTCTGCGTATGTCTCTCTCTGCGTATGTATGCGTAAATATGGTCAGACCTTCCTTTAACTCGTTTGTCTGGATGTAGGATGTGCGGTTCATCTCCTCCACTAATGTGTGTGTGTTTTGTGACGTATGCAGCTGTGAGTGAGCATCCACAGTACGACATTGCAACCTGTGTTAAGAAATGTTCTTGAATCTACTCATGCCTTTGTGGTACTAGGAGGTCACATGTTACTAGATGGCTTGTTGTCATGTGGGTGATATGAGATGATGCTGATGTGAACAGTTTCATACTTGTGCACATGCTACTAGATGGCAAAGATGGCTGATGTGTGTGAGAGGCAAGGCGATACTAATGTGAACAGTGTGGTACCTGGTTGCTGTTACTGATGGATTTTTTTTCTGGTTCCAGGGTTAATGAAACTATAGAAAAAGTGTGTACATATCCTCATCAGGTATTGTTCTCACTGTTTGCTGTATATTATTTACAATTACCACTGGTGTTTCACCTACAGGGCCCATACCTACATCCATTTGCCTTATACCTACCCAAATCCTTCCTAAAACGTATCCCTTAATGAGTGCGTGTGTGTTTTTTTATGTATATAGCAACGGCAAAGATGGCTGATGTGTGTGAGAGGCGAGGCGATACTAATGTGAACAGTGTGATACCTGGTATCTGTTACTGATGGATTTTTTCTGGTTCCAGGGTTAATGAAACTATAGAAAAAGTGTGTACATATCCTCATCAGGTATTGTTCTCACTGTTTGCTGTATATTATTTACAATTACCACTGGTGTTTCACCTACAGGGCCCATACCTACATCCATTTGCCTTATACCTACCCAAATCCTTCCTAAAACTTATCCCTTAATGAGTGTGGGTGTGTTTTTTATGTATATAGCAACAGAGACAAGAGACGATTGTGATATTAAAATTGTTCAACCGACTGGCTGACTGTTTGCTCCTCCCCCTCAATGCAGTATGAATGCTCGTTTAGGTCACGTTAGGCCTTCGTCTGTTTTGAATCTTTGCTTTTGAAAGTGTACACAACCATATAGTTTAACGTGGAATCCGAGCCACAGAAGCGTTCTGTACCAGAGGTGAAGGTGGGTTAAGGGCTTATGAAAATCACCGCCCAGACAGGGATTCGAACCGAAGACCTTTCTATCTCCGGTCAGACGCCTTAACTACTGAGCCACTGTCGAGATTTGATGTTTATACGAATTCTTTCTTCCCTCGTGACATTCGAGTTTGAGATACACCCGTAAGTTGCATGTCTATGTTATTCACAGCAATTTGTGACAGAGAGTATGTGTCACCCACATAAATACATTTCTCATCTCATAAACATTAGCAACGTTTAAAGATATACATGCTTTGGCATGGAATTTCATAACGTGTAAGGCAATAAATGGATACTAAGTGAAGACTCAGGTAAAGAAAGGGGGGGGGGGCATGATGTGAATGCAAGAGAGGCCTATGACACACATGGAATCATAAGTATTGAATGATGTATTATATTGCAATAAAATGTATTTTAAAATTTCAATAAATCTGTAACATTTATCAAGAAATTATGTTTTTTATTTAACGAATCTCCTACCCAACAATTTTTTTATATTCCTTGAGTATGATGGATTACAGTATAGTATTTTTATTACGAGTATGAAATACTAGAAACAAAAAAGAGAACAGCGTTTAAAACTGACATTTCACAAAAGGCGTGTTGAGGTAACAAGACAACTTGGAGTGGATATAAAAAAAATGGCAGCTACAAATAAATGACCTTACATAATGTACAACGAACAGGACTTGTTATTTGAACTGTTTGCAGAAGGCAACAATATGTTTTAGAAGTTAATTTTATGGTAACTAAACAATTAACGAATTATAATGATTCGAAATATCAATAAGACCTGAAAAAATGCTCCTCGAAGGTCCTAGGAAGAAAATTATAGGTTTGGTAATAACGATTGTTGAGGGGTCTATCATTTGTACCAGCTAGCAGTGTATAACATGACGCGCACATTCCACGGCAGAAAATCACGCTCGAAATAGCGTATGCTGCATGTTCAGACGAAAATATTCTTGAAAGACGTGTACAGTGTCTAACGGGAACCAACGCGTCACCCGGAAATAGCGCTGCGCTAGGAAACTACGCACGCCAGGAATAGCGGCTAACGGGAACCGACGCGTCATCTGTGGCGCGCGCTGGGAATAGCAACAACCGTTGTCGCCTGCGGGGTTGTGCGTCCGACTAAGCTCCACAGAATACTCAGATTCAGGTTACGCGAGCCATGGAATGTCTGCGCAGATTGAGGTTTGTGTTTCCATCTGGGCGGGCGGTCAAGGTACTATCGTTTGCGTAAACGCGGCCGGTGCTGCCCCCCTAGCGGCCACCAAATGAACTAACGATCCGCCATCCGCTGATTGGCTTATTCAAAAGCCCGCCGGAGGGGAGGGGAGGGAGGTTCCCCCACCACCTGCCCTATAACGGGATATGTGCCAGCTAATACCTTCTCCTCCTACTCAGGGTGAGTGGCAGATCACGCCTGTACATATGTACAATGAACAATCAGACCACAAACGTGGTCTACACAGTGGCATTACAATGAGTGACCTACGAAGTATGCTGAAGATAGTATATTATTTCTCTTAAGCATTGCTTTATTTACTTATAACGCAAAAATAAAAGCCTTTCCTAATAATAAATGTTTATACTTCGCACAATAATTACAACCACGAATTACTACTGTTAATTTTTAGGAACCTTTTCTACTATTGAATCAATTGCATCACGTTAAAATATGAATAAAACAACTCTCTGACATCAGTATGAAAACCGAACCTAACGTATTAACCCAAACAAACGAAACTATTCAGAATACATTAACAGTTCATGCCTTTCCACGTTAATGTCTGATAAGAGAATAAAATCAGTAAATAATTTCTATACCTGCCAAAGCACGCGCGCGTGAAGCAGCGGGCAAATGCTAGTTGTAAATAAAGTAATGTACCGTTTAACAAAACATTTTCGAGTCAAATCTAAAATTTATCAATCCAAAATCAGAATTTTTCATTTCAAATTCAGTCAACAGTTTATTTTAAACAATAATTAACACGATTTTTTTTTACTTTCTTTAAATTTATAATAATTGTTGGACTGAATTGTTTGATGTTCCATATTCGTCGGTATATGATGTGTAATAATTTCTGAATAGTCAATCAAGTCATCAACAATAGATAATTATTTCAATTAGGGCAAATGTAGGTGGGAGCAGGAAAGGAGGAATATTCATCCCCTCTCCCCCTTTCCACCCCCATTACGTTTTTACCCCATAATTTAGGCAAAACCACATTTTTTATCCGATTTAGGTAGGAATTTGTACACTTATACTTTAAAACAAACAGAAAAATACTGCCTACGTATGGTTTCCGAATATTCATCCCCTCTCCCCCTATTCAAACCCATTACGTTTTTACCCCATAATTTAGGCAAACCACATTTTTTATCCGATTTAGATACGAATTTGTACACTTATACTTTAAAAACAAGAGAGAAATACTGTACACATTAATTTGACAAAAACCCAATCTCTCTCCTCTCTTTCCACCACCTTAATTACCCCCTCTTCCCCATAGCACCCCATAATTTAAACAAACCCGCAAACCGTTCGTCCGATTACGGCGAAGCTATGGTGAATTGTCGAGGGGTTGTCGAAAATGGTTTCTGTCAAAAAAAATTAAAAAACCCACCCGTCCTCCCCATAATTTAGACAAAACCACATATTTCATCAGATTTCAATGGGTATTTGCACACTTATACTCTGAAACAAACAGAAAAATACTGCCTGCATATGTTTTCCAAGGCGCATCCCCTCTCACCCTTTCCAACTGAAAATGAATGAAACAGCAGTTTAAAATTTATATGTAAATATTTTTTCATTTAATCTTTGTGCCTACTCAAGTCCAGCAATAGTGAAGCATTGCCGGGACAGCTTATACTTTAAAACAAACAGAAAATTACTGCCTACGTATGGTTTGCGAATATTCATCCCCTCTCCCTATTTCCAACCCCATTACGTTTTTACCCCATAATTTAGGCAAACCACATTTGTACACTTATACTTTAAAAAAAACAGAAAAATACTGCCTATGTATGGTTTCCGAATATTCATCCCCTCTCCCTCTTTCCAACCCCATTACGTTTTCACCCCATAATTTAGGCAAACCACATTTTTTATCCAATTCAGATAAGAATTTGTACACTTATACTTTAAAAAAGAGAGAGAAATACTGTACACATTAATTTCACAAAAACCCAATCCCTCTCCTCTCTTTCCACCACCTTAATTACCCCCTCTTCCCCATAACACCCCATAATTTAAACAAACCCGCAAACCGTTCGTCCGATTACGGCGAAGCTATGGTGAATTGTCGAGGGGATGTCGAAAATGGTTTCTGTCAAAAAAATTTAAAATTCCCACTCGTCCTCCCCATAATTTAGACAAAACCACATATTTCATCAGATTTCAATGGGAATTTGCACACTTATACTTTGAAACAAACAGAAAATTACTGCCTGCATATGTTTTCCAAGGCGCATCCCCTCTCACCCTTTCCAACTGAAAATGAATGAAACAGCAGTTTAAAATTTATATGTAAATATTTTTTCATTTAATCTTTGTGCCTACTCAAGTCCAGCAATAGTGAAACATTGCCGGGTCAGCTAGTATTATTATAAAATTTGTTGTAATTTATCTGCTGCTGACTTGCTTGAAACATTCACTTTTCTGTAGTTGTACAATTTATAAAAATCTGTACTTATTATTTCATCAGTAATTTATTTAAAACAGTATGTAGCATTGTCAATGTCAGTACTTTTTAATTTATATCTGCAGTGGTGTAAAACTAAATGAGATCCATTAAATAAAATAATATTTAGAACAAGACAACACCACTCTGTATAATACAATAGCCGAACTGCATAATCAATTGTAGAAGCTGGATCGCGTGGCCTTGACATAGCTCAGCCAATCAGAGCCAAGCAGACCTCCAGCGGCGCGCTAGACCGCGAGGTGAAAACAAAATACTTTGTTCTCTCATCGACATCCAGCTGAGTGGCGAGCAGCGACGGCGACCGTGAGCGCCTCGGCGTGTACTGACTCATTACTAACAATGCTTTTGTTTCACGTGGATGAAACATCTACCGCGACCGCCAGCGCGACCTACACCGCGAGCTGCTCGGCATGTTTTCTCCCTTAAGGTCGGGCCACACTAGACCTCACCGCACCCGGCCCGCACCGCACCCGGCCCGCACCGCACCGTCACTTTTCTAATTGTTGTCGCTCACTCGATTCAAGTGAGTTCAAACGACACCGCGTGTCGGCCGACACTTGGCTGTGTGTTGGCCCGCATAAATTTGGTTTATATTTTGACGGTGCGGCCCGGTGTCGGTCTGCTGTCGGGCTGGTCGATATGGAGAACTGTATAGAAAGAGTTCCGAAATTTCCGTTCCTTTACGACTAAATATTGTTTTAACGTTACTGATTGCTTTAGAAGTGTGTCCTTTTTTTGAGCCTCACATTAGGTTCATCAGATATTCGTAAAATTTAGGTAGAGTGCTTGCATGTTCGCATTAACAAATCAAATCTTTGCCAGTGGCGAAAATTGATTTTAAGGCCTGTAAAAATTGCATCCATAATCCGGATTTTTAACCGGGGACCTTCCGTACCCAAATCACTCGCCGCAAGCATTTGAATGTAGAAGTACTGGAGAATATGTATTCAATCATGTAAAAGTACATTTGTGTTTTGGCATGGCAAAAATAAATTATAAGTATGTTGATTTTATTATGTTTGAATTATAATTTTTGATTATAAGCAGATTTGTCTCTTGACTCAGAAGGTTATGGCATACGATTGAAGAAATGAAAGTCCCTGGTAAATCCCTGTCTCAGCTCTAATTTTTATGGGTCTTAAAATTGAAATTCACCTCTGGAAAAGCCTTGATTTGTTAATGCTAAAATACTAGGACGCTCCGCGTTTGGAATTTCACGTTAATCTGTAATTTTCCTTTTCAAATTAGGTAACAACGATAGAGGTGTACTGAGCAGCCGATAAGTAACTCCGTGACTGGAATTTTTAGATCACATGAAATTATTATTATTTTATGGAATCTTTGCGGTCTGCTTTAAAATAAAAATGTATAATAATCTTATTCTTTTTTGTTAAAAAAAAATATTGAATGACTCGAAAAGGAACCTCAACCAAAACAAACACATTAAATGTGAAGTGAGTGACGCCTGACATTTAATCGTGACTATATACACGAAAATCTTTCAATACAGTGTGACGATCATTTGTTAAAACAGCTTTTTAATACTAGTTTTGTGCATAAGAGATCAAACAATTAGGAAATAACAGGAGTCGGACAAAAAAAAAACAACTATTTTAACGTACTTTATTACTTTCGTAGATTATACAGTACAGTACTCTATAATAAACTACGGGTGGTAGCCACAGCTACGATACCCAAATCACTTTCAAAGTAATTTTTTTAACATTAATTCCGTGAAACAGCCAAGGGTATACGTTAAAGGAGACTGAAGACTGAGTAGGAACCCGTCCGTCACACGGCCGTGCTACGGACCAGTGTGGACGCGAGGGGGGCAACCCGACACACAGCCGACTGTTCCTGCGGTGACGGTGCGGGCTCGGCTCGGTCTAGTGTGGTCCGACCTTTATGGTAACACGTCCTGTTGCTGGACCAGCTCCCGTTGGAAGTCAACAATGGGTCGTGGTGGAGGTGGTCCGATACATGTTGAATCGGATTTAAGTCTGGGGAGCTATCTGGTCACTCTAGACGTCCTCATGTTGCAGATACTTGTCCCCTAACACAGGCCTATATTGTTTTTGGAACCCCTTCTATCAACGGTTATTTATTGGTAAAGGGTTAATTTAAAGTTCATATAATTTAATCCTTAAGATGGGTGGCGAAAATGATTTACAAGCATTTAGGCAATCTACGAATGTCGTAACCTGACCATTTATTAATCATTTAACACTCATGTAACCAATAGACATGGTATATTTATTGTTACTCAAACAATAAAAAATGTTAGTGGCAAAGAAACACAACAACACAAAATTATAGCGCAAAAAAATGACATAACTCATCACCAAAACTAAAGTTAACATAAGTGTGAAACATTTCAAGTTACATAAATATTTAAAAATACTGAAAACAGTAAAAATTTTACACGAGATACAAATCTTTAATTTAAGCTCTACTTTTTTTAATTGCCTAGGAGCCAATTAACTCAGTTCACTCATCAAAAACAAAATAAGTACACACTATACTCAGTGTGAAAGTGTTGGTAGAGCACAACTCTTTATCTAGCAAATTGCTTCACACAGGTCATACTTGATTGGTGAATTGCTTCACACAGGCCGTTACAGGGCATACTTGAGTGGTGAATTGCTTCACACAGGTCGTTCCAGGGCATACTTGAGTGGTGAATTGCTTCACACAGGTCGTTACAGGTCATACTTGAATGGTGAATTGCTTCACACAGGTCGTTACAGGTCATACTTCAATGGTGAATTGCTTCACACAGGCCGTTACAGGGCATACTTGAGTGGTGAATTGCTTCACACAGGTCGTTCAAGGGCATACTTGAGTGGTGAATTGCTTCACACAGGTCGTTACAGGTCATACTTGAATGGTGAATTGCTTCACACAGGTCGTTACAGGTCATACTTGAATGGTGAATTGCTCACACAGGCCGTTACAGGGCATACTGAGTGGTGAATTGCTTCACACAGGTCGTTACAGGTCATACTTGAATGCTGAATTGCTTCACACAGGCCGTTACAGGGCGTACTTGAGTGGTGAATTGCTTCACACAGGTCGTTCCAGGGCATACTTGAGTGGTGAATTGCTTCACACAGGTCGTTACAGGTCATACTTGAATGGTGAATTGCTTCACACAGGTCGTTACAGGTCATACTTGAATGGTGAATTGCTTCACACAGGCCGTTACAGGGCATACTTGAGTGGTGAATTGCTTCACACAGGTCGTTACAGGTCATACTTGAATGTTGAATTGCTTCACACAGGTCGTTCCAGGGCATACTTGAGTGGTGAATTGCTTCACACAGGCGGTTCCAGGGCATACTTGAATGGTGAATTGCTTCACACAGGTCGTTACAGGTCATACTTGAATGCTGAATTGCTTCACACAGGTCGTTACAGGGCATACCTGAGTGGTGAATTGCTACACACAGGCCGTTACAGGGCATACTTGAGTGGTGAATTGCTTCACACAGGTCGTTACAGGTCATACTTGAATGCTGAATTGCTTCACACAGTTCGTTCCAGGGCATACTTGAGTGGTGAATTGCTTCACAAAGGCCGTTACAGGGCATACTTGAATGGTGAATTGCTTCACACAAGTCGTTACAGGTCATACTTGAATGGTGAATTGCTTCACACAGGCCGTTACAGGTCATACTTGAATGCTGAATTGCTTCACACAGGCCGTTACAGGTCATACTTGCATGGTGAATTGCTTCACACAGGCCGTTACAGGTCATACTTGAGTGGTGAATTGCTTCACACAGGTCGTTACAAGGTCATACTTGAATGGTGAATTGCTTCACACAGGTCGTTACAGGGCATACTTGAGTGGTGAATTGCTTCACACAGGTCGTTACAGGTCATACTTGAATGCTGAATTGCTTCACACAGGCCGTTACAGGGCGTACTTGAGTGGTGAATTGCTTCACACAGGTCGTTCCAGGGCATACTTGAGTGGTGAATTGCTTCACACAGGTCGTTACAGGTCATACTTGAATGGTGAATTGCTTCACACAGGCCGTTACAGGGCATACTTGAGTGGTGAATTGCTTCACACAGGTCGTTACAGGTCATACTTGAATGTTGAATTGCTTCACACAGGTCGTTCCAGGGCATACTTGAGTGGTGAATTGCTTCACACAGGCCGTTACAGGGCATACTTGAGTGGTGAATTGCTTCACACAGGTCGGTCCAGGGCATACTTGATGGTGAATTGCTTCACACAGGTCGTTACAGGTCATACTTGAATGGTGAATTGCTTCACACAGGTCGTTACAGGTCATACTTCAATGGTGAATTGCTTCACACAGGCCGTTACAGGGCATACTTAGTGGTGAATTGCTTCACACAGGTCGAGGGCATACTTGAGTGGTGAATTGCTTCACACAGGTCGTTACAGGTCATACTTGAATGGTGAATTGCTTCACACAGGTCGTTACAGGTCATACTTGAATGGTGAATTGCTTCACACAGGCCGTTACAGGGCATACTTGAGTGGTGAATTGCTTCACACAGGTCGTTACAGGTCATACTTGAATGCTGAATTGCTTCACACAGGCCGTTACAGGGCGTACTTGAGTGGTGAATTGCTTCACACAGGTCGTTCCAGGGCATACTTGAGTGGTGAATTGCTTCACACAGGTCGTTACAGGTCATACTTGAATGGTGAATTGCTTCACACAGGTCGTTACAGGTCATACTTGAATGGTGAATTGCTTCACACAGGCCGTTACAGGGCATACTTGAGTGGTGAATTGCTTCACACAGGTCGTTACAGGTCATACTTGAATGTTGAATTGCTTCACACAGGTCGTTACCAGGGCATACTTGAGTGGTGAATTGCTTCACACACTTGAATGGTGAATTGCTTCACACAGGTCGTTACAGGTCATACTTGAATGCTGAATTGCTTCACACAGGTCGTTCCAGGGCATACCTGAGTGGTGAATTGCTACACACAGGCCGTTACAGGGCATACTTGAGTGGTGAATTGCTTCACACAGGTCGTTACAGGTCATACTTGAATGCTGAATTGCTTCACACAGTTCGTTCCAGGGCATACTTGAGTGGTGAATTGCTTCACAAAGGCCGTTACAGGGCATACTTGAATGGTGAATTGCTTCACACAAGTCGTTACAGGTCATACTTGAATGGTGAATTGCTTCACACAGGCCGTTACAGGTCATACTTGAATGCTGAATTGCTTCACACAGGCCGTTACAGGTCATACTTGAATGGTGAATTGCTTCACACAGGCCGTTACAGGTCATACTTGAGTGGTGAATTGCTTCACACAGGTCGTTACAAGTCATACTTGAATGGTGAATTGCTTCACACAGGTCGTTACAGGGCATACTTGAGTGGTGAATTGCTTCACACAGGTCGTTACAGGTCATACTTGAATGCTGAATTGCTTCACACAGGCCGTTACAGGGCGTACTTGAGTGGTGAATTGCTTCACACAGGTCGTTCCAGGGCATACTTGAGTGGTGAATTGCTTCACACAGGTCGTTACAGGTCATACTTGAATGGTGAATTGCTTCACACAGGCCGTTACAGGGCATACTTGAGTGGTGAATTGCTTCACACAGGTCGTTACAGGTCATACTTGAATGTTGAATTGCTTCACACAGGTCGTTCCAGGGCATACTTGAGTGGTGAATTGCTTCACACAGGCGGTTCCAGGGCATACTTGAATGGTGAATTGCTTCACACAGGTCGTTACAGGTCATACTTGAATGCTGAATTGCTTCACACAGGTCGTTCCAGGGCATACCTGAGTGGTGAATTGCTACACACAGGCCGTTACAGGGCATACTTGAGTGGTGAATTGCTTCACACAGGTCGTTACAGGTCATACTTGAATGCTGAATTGCTTCACACAGTTCGTTCCAGGGCATACTTGAGTGGTGAATTGCTTCACAAAGGCCGTTACAGGGCATACTTGAATGGTGAATTGCTTCACACAAGTCGTTACAGGTCATACTTGAATGGTGAATTGCTTCACACAGGCCGTTACAGGTCATACTTGAATGCTGAATTGCTTCACACAGGCCGTTACAGGTCATACTTGAATGGTGAATTGCTTCACACAGGCCGTTACAGGTCATACTTGAGTGGTGAATTGCTTCACACAGGTCGTTACAAGTCATACTTGAATGGTGAATTGCTTCACACAGGTCGTTACAGGTCATACTTGAGTGGTGAATTGCTTCACACAGGTCGTTACAGGTCATACTTGAATGGTGAATTGCTTCACACAGGCCGTTACACTGCATACTTGAGTGGTGAATTGCTTCACACAGGTCGTTACAGGTCATCCTTGAATGGTGAATTGCTTCACACAGGTCGTTACAGGTCATACTTGAATGGTGAATTGCTTCACACAGGCCGTTACAGGTCATACTTGAGTGGTGCATTGCTTCACACAGGCCGTTACAGGGCATACTTGAGTGGTGAATTGCTTCACACAGGTCGTTACAGGTCATACTTAAATGTTGAATTGCTTCACACAGGCCGTTACAGGGCATACTTGAGTGGTGAATTGCTTCACACAGGTCGTTACAGGTCATACTTGAATGGTGAATTGCTTCACACAGGTCGTTACAGGTCATTCTTGAATGGTGAATTGCTTCACACAGGCCGTTACAGGTCATACTTGAGTGGTGAATAGCTTCACACAGGTCGTTACAGGTCATACTTGAATGGTGAATTGCTTCACACAGGCCGTTACAGGGCATACTTGAGTGGTGAATTGCTTCACACAGGTCGTTACAGGTCATACTTGAATGGTGAATTGCTTCACACAGGCCGTTACAGGTCATACTTGAATGGTGAATTGCTTCACACAGGTCGTTACAGGTCATTCTTGAATGGTGAATTGCTTCACACAGGCCGTTACCGGTCATACTTGAGTGGTGAATTGCTTCACACAGGTCGTTACTGGTCATATTTGCATGGTGAATTGCTTCACACAGGCCGTTACAGGGCATACTTGAGTGGTGAATTGCTTCACACAGGTCGTTACAGGTCATACTTGAATGGTGAATTGCTTCACACAGGCCGTTACAGGGCATACTTGAGTGGTGAATTGCTTCACACAGGTCGTTACAGGTCATACTTGAATGGTGAATTGCTTCACACAGGTCATTCCAGGGCATACTCGAGTGAGTACAAACACGCTGATAATTGAACAGTTGAAAATTATATTTACCATTCATATCAGCAGATGAACCAACCGCTCAGTCACTCGAATAAGTGGGATCTCAGATACCATAAAAGTATATCTAATGTGTACCACAAAAGCTAAGTTGGTAAACGGCCTTACATATTACTAACAGTAAAGGCAAGCATAAACTTCCGTCTCTGAAAGTTTCCACTTTCTTCCTCGCCGTGCCACAGAATAATCATAATTCTTGGCTTCTACCCTCGAAGCCACTTTCGTCCCCTTCCACAAGTCCTTGTGGCGTTCTGTGTCCACCAATCCAGTCGTGGTTTCTTCTCCCTCATTTCTGGAACAGCTCCTACGTCTCAACAAAATGTTAATGATAAATAGTAAAATTATTTACTTAAGTCTGCAATTGGAGAACACATTCTCTGACTCTTGCACTCGTCCGAAACTCCAGAATGCACTCGCGACTATTGGCTAGCTTTAAGTCACAGATGCTGACTTCGGGGAATCATATTTCTCTCTTGCACAATCAGATCTTTCTGTCTGACATTGACAGTAAAATATCCTTTGCTACCTTGGTACACTTTCCGTCTTATCTTTCTTTCCCAAGTGTTTGTCCTGTGTGGCAAATATCTTTAGAGTGACCTGTCTCACAAACGTCTATATCTTCGAACAACACAGAGTCCTAGGCTTTCCCTACCCAGATGTATAAACAATTCGCCTTTCTTTAACTTGTGGTAGTCTGGATTAAGATACAACATACAAATCTGTTAATTGACATTTCCGTCCAAGTATACCATTGAGACACGATTCTTTTCAGAAGCTATTAAAGGATGCTCCATGGTGTCGAAACTCCTACCTTGTGCAACCTATTTTGTGTGGCGATACAAACACCTACTTTGCCCAGTATCAGGTATAGTGTTCAAGGCCGTTACCTCTCATATATCTGCATGCGGAACTACCAGTCTCGCTACTTAGTTCTTATACTGAGTCTTTAGCATACACGTTAATTATATTAGAGCAAATACTAAAATATGTATAGGACGTCTGTGTAACTTTACAATATGCACCACGAAAAATCTGCACATACTGTTGCAGGACGTCATCTCTATAAAAATTAGCCGTCACATTATCCGCAGGAAACCCAGTGCCGTTGGGTACGTGCTGCTAATATAATGCGTCCCCAGACGAGAACACTGCCGCCGTCATATACGTCCCTTTCCACAATATTGTCAGAGTTGTAATGGGACGTCCATTAATTACGTAATATCAAAATAGTGGAGCGGGTACGGCAAAATCTCATTTAAAGGGAGATGGGGCGGTCAATAAAAACCTCACGTCAAATTTTTATATAATTTTTCTCCTCTTATTTCACATAAAAAAATGTAGTACATAGAATACAGCAGTATTAATACTCAGGTATTTAGTGGAATGAAGGAAAATACATGAACGTGTAAATGAATTTAATTTTATAAAAAATTAAAATTATCAGGTAAATCTCATCTGAGGGTGAGGGGTTCTAATTAAGGGAAAAAACACCTCACGTAATTAATGGACGTCCCCTGACGTTTTCCAGGGGCTCGCCAGACGAACATACGCCGAGAATCACAACTCATCCGTGAACACTGTTCCTGGGTCCAGTCACGGTGAGCAAACACAATCATATTCGACGAGACCTTGAGAGTAATGCATCTGACGGGTCGCCAAGCATACAGAGCAATCTCTCGAACCCGACGATACACTGTTGTGATATCTCTAGCCAGTGTAGGTGCCGATGCCATGCTGGTTGGAAGTCATCGGGCACTTCAAGATAATGATCCTGATGCTGGGTTGTATCAAGTGGTCTACCGTGACCTTCCCGTCGATGAATGATTTCTTCCTCCTGGAATCCTCTACACAGCCGTGAAATGACGCTACAACATTAAACTCCTGTCCAGCTGCCGCTGACTGCGGCTTGTCTTTAATCTGCCGTTGATCCTGCCACGCATAATGTCGTGCAGATGTGTTCTTGCTGCTACCCTAAGATTCTAATATTTTGTGCCAATTGGACGCGACACGTAGTCAGAATCTTTCATCCAAGACCTGTGTCCACGCGGACTGTTCTAGGTACACTAAACAGTATCCTGCTGAACTGCCAACTGTATCACGTGTTTGTGAGTTGTGCAGCCATAGCAGTTTAGTCTACACATTATCACCGTGGCGCAATGATTCCTGGTGGACTTCGGACATCCGTTAATTTGTGAACATGAGTGTATGTGTTTGATGTTTTGGTAAGTCAGCACAGCAGCTGGAGAGTCTCGTAGCATAGAAAGAATTCGTAGATACGAGGTACATTCAAGTTCTAAGACCTCAGATTTTTTTTTCTCCGGGCTGGAAAGAGATAGAAACATGAGCATCGTTTTAAAATGAGGCCTGCGTTCATTGTCAATACGTCCCAGAGATGGCAGCACCGTACGGCAGATGGAATTTTACCGCCAGCTGGCGAGAATGAGAACTGTTATAGATACTTAAAATGGCGGACGTTTTCCTTACTTGAACAGCGTGCAATCATTCGTTTTCTGAATTTGCGTGGTGTGAAACCAATTGAAATTCATCGACAGTTGAAGGAGACATGTGGTGATGGAGTTATGGATGTGTCGAAAGTGCGTTCGTGGGTGCGACAGTTTAATGAAGGCAGAACATCGTGTGACAACAAACCGAAACAACCTCGGGCTCGCACAAGCCGGTCTGACGACATGATCCAGAAAGTGGAGAGAATTGCTGTGGGGATCGCCGAATGACTGTTGAACAGATCGCCTCCAGTGTTAGCATTATCCGTGGGTTCTGTGCACACAATCCTGCATGACGACCTGAAAATGCGAAAAGTGTCATCAAGGTGGGTGCCACGAATGCTGACGGACGACCACAAGGCTGCCCGTGTGGCATGTTGCCAAGCAATGTTGACGAGCAACGACAGCATGAATAGGACTTTCTTTTCGTCGGTTGTGACAATGGATGAGACGTGGATACCATTTTTCAATCCAGAAACAAAGCGTCAGTCAGCTCAATAGAAGCACACAGATTCACCGCCACCAAAAAAATTTCGGGTAACCGCCAGTGCTGAAAAAATGATGGTGTCCATGTTCTGGGACAGCGAGGGCGTAATCCTTACCCATTGCGTTCCAAAGGGCACTACGGTAACAGGTGCATCCTACGAAAATGTTTTCAAGAACAAATTCCTTCCTGCACTGCAACATAAACGTCCGGGAAAGGCTGCGCTTGTGCTGTTTCACCAAGACAACGCACCCGCGCATCGAGCTAACGTTACGCAACAGTTTCTTCGTGATAACAACTTTCAAGTGATTCCTCATGCTCCATACTCACCTGACCTGGCTCCTAGTGAGTTTTGGCTTTTTCCAACAATGAAAGACACTCTCCGTGGCCGCACATTCACCAGCCGTGCTGCTATTGCCTCAGCGATTTTCCAGTGGTCAAAACAGACTTCTAAAGAAGCCTTCGCCGCTGCCATGGAATCATTGCATCAGCGTTGTGAAAAATGTGTACGTCTGCAGGGTGATTACGTCGAGAAGTAACGCCAGTTTCATCGATTTCGGGTGAATATTTAATTAGAAAAAAAATCGGAGGCCTTAGAACTTGAATGCACCTCGTAGTATGGGTATGGTGGGTAGCAGTCCCATCCGCAACA
This sequence comes from Vandiemenella viatica, assembly GCA_031002005.1. Lineage (NCBI taxonomy): Eukaryota > Metazoa > Arthropoda > Insecta > Orthoptera > Morabidae > Vandiemenella > Vandiemenella viatica. The sequence goes on along the minus strand of CM061919.1, from coordinate 44,298,803 downwards.
ACTCGGAATTTGAGAGTGACCAAGCGTGCGACGAGCTTATAGAAAAAGAACTGAAATAGCGGGCATAATCCTATCATAACGCAGAGCACAAAGATAGACGATGGAGCCAAGGCCATGCGCCTTGTAATACTGTTTGCAACTTAGGGAGATACGGCATGACCGTTGGCTCTATCCCCATTTTAATTTTTATCAATGCATTCAGTGAGGCATGACCTATCTTCTACCATATAATTTCCTAATCTCTCTCACTCATCTCTAAAGTTATTCGCTGGAGAACGGTGACGTCACGATCCGGCAAATTAACAGTGACTAGAGATATTTTGAAATTTGAAGTTAAGTGCACAGTTTAGTTGCTAACCAACTGCAATGAAATTAATTGCCAGAATACATTCAATAAGTTTGCCTTTCGTAGCATTTTATTCATAAAAAATATGAAAAAACTGTACATCTGAAAAAACGTGGAACTAAGAGTATTTTTCAGTAACATGTTGCTAATAAAAGTAACATAAAAAACTTTTAAAACAAAATTAATAATGGCCTCTGATATAACCACGAATGCCAATTGTCATTCCGGCCTAGACTAAATTTCAATTTAATTAAAACTTTCGCTAATGTTCCTGCTTGACCAAAGTTTATACATTAACTAGCTGGTACCCACGACTTCGTTCGTGATTGTAAAGAATTCATATTGACAGCTATAGACATCTAACCACCCTAGTGCACGATGGGAGACTCGATACTATTACCACACACAAGTACCAGTCTTCTGCGCTATGTAGTTCCGGCAGCAAGGTAACATTTACGGATACACACAAGTCTTTGGATGAAACACGAAAATATTCATGATCGACCAATTTCAAACACCATATCTCAAACACTCCCACAGTTACCGAATTTCGGCCAACGTTTTGATCGATGGGAGACTCAGTGTTACTACCACACACAAACGCCAGTGATCTGCGATTGATAGTTTTCACTTAAAAGTGATACACCGTGACACTTGCGTCTTTGGCAGAAATATTAAATTGCCGCAGGTCGACCACTTTCATCCCCCATATCTCCCACACCCCCATAGCTACAGACATCTAACAACCATAGTGCACGACAACAGACACGATTCTACTACCACACATAAACACCAATGCTCTATGCTATGTAGTCGTGGTAGAAAAGTGAAATCTGAGGAGACACATGCCTTTCGTCGAAATACGAAAATATCCTTGGTCGGCCAATTACAACCACCATATCTACCACAGTACCACAGTTTCTGAAATTCGGCCGCTGTTGTGATCGAAAGGTGTCTCTGTGCTACTACTACACACAAACGCCAGTTATCTGTGATCTATAGTTTTCGCTGAAAAGTGGTACACCATGACACTTTTGTCTTTGACAGAAGTATGAAATTGCCACAGGTCGACCACTTTCAACCCCCATTTCTCCCACACTCCCATAGCTACCGACATCTAACAACCATAGTGCACTACATGAGATACGATTCTACTACCAAACACAAACACCAATGCTCTATGCTATGTAGTTGTGGCAGAAAAGTGACATATGCGGAAACAGTCGAAATACGAAAATATCCTTGGTCGGCCACTTACAACCACCATATCTACCACAGTACCACAGTTTCTGAAATTCGGACGCTGTTGTGATCGAAAGGTGACTCTGTGCTACTACTACACACAAACGCCAGTTATCTGTGATCTATAGTTTTCGCTGAAAAGTGATACACCATGACACTTTTGTCATTGGCAGAAGTATGAAACTGCCACAGGTCGACCTCTTTCAACCCCCATTTCTCCCACACCCCCATAGTTACCGACATCTAACAACCAGAGTGCACTACATGAGATACGATTCTACTACCAAACACTAACACCAATGCTCTATGCTATGTAGTTGTGGCAGAAAAGTGACATATGCGGAGACAGTCGAAATGCGAAAATATCCTTGGTCGGCCACTTACAACCACCATATCTACCACAGTTCCACAGTTTCTGAAATTCGGCCGCTTTTGTGATTGAAAGGTGACTCTGTGCTACTACTACACACAAACGCCAGTTATCTGTGATCTATAGTTTTCGCTGAAAAGTGATACACCATGACACTTTTGTCTTTGGCAGAAGTATGAAATTGCCACAGGTCGATCACTTTCAACCCCCATATCTCCTACACCCCCATAGCTACCCACATCTAACAACCATAGTGCACTACATGAAATACGATTCTACTACCAAACACAAACATCAATGCTCTATGCTATGTAGTTGTGGCAGAAAAGAGAAGTATACGGAGATACGAATTTTTGGTCGAAATATGAAAACGCCCTGCACTGACCAACTTTAATCATTATATCTCCCACATCCCCACAGCTATCGGCATTCGGCCAACGTTGTGCACGACAGGAAACTCCATGCTACTTCCACCCACAAACATCAGTGATCTGTGCTAGGGTAGTGGTGGCTGAAAAGTGAAATATAGGAAAAAACACGTCTATTTTTATATATATATAAGATTTATTCGTTTTTTACGTTCTTTTACTGACCACTTTCGTTAATGGTCTTCGTTCATGTTCGCTGTACATAAGTTATTAGATTACTAGCCCCAAAGCCCGTCAAAAATGACGGGTTTAACATGGTGTTATGGTATTTTATTTCTCTGCAGTTGCTTAACTAAATAGAATTGTTATAAAATAAAGCTCATTGTAATTTATCGTCCCTTGTGCTATAGCAAAAAAGCTTCAGTTGTCAACTTGGTCCAGGCTGCATTTCAGCCTAACCACAATCTCCGCTAATATTGCTGATAGAAAAGCAAAGCTTAATCGCGCGCAAATTAATACATTCCCTGTTTCGCATGTCACGGTCATCATGCATCGCGAAATAAACTTGATCCAAAATCTTCACAGGTTCTGACACCTTTCTTTCTTAATACCTGTGATGAAGATTTATATTTTAACGGCTGACACAGCTTACATCGGCTGAAATAATGACACCAATGAGGACGAAGGATGCTAAAAATAAATCTTAACAACTTACGCTATGCCACGTAATATTTAATTGTGGTTTATGCCACATATATTGCGATCAATTTGGAACTTCGTTCATTCGAACCATGTAATGATTTTAGTAAAAAAAAAAAAAACCTGATAATTAATATGCCAATTTAAACGCAATACATACTTATCTTTCAGTATTCTGACAATTCATGTCTTATCAATTTCTTAACTAAATAGAATTGTTATCAAATAAAATTCAAAGTAATTCCTCATGCCTTGTGCTGTAGCAAAAGGTTTCAGTTGAGTCCAGGTTGCATTTCAACCTAATCACATACTATGATAAACTTGCCGCCAGGAGAACAATACTTCTATCTCACGCATATTAATACATGAACAGTATCGCATTTTAGTGGCAATAATGCAAAAATCTTCAAGGGTCTTTACACATTTCTCTTTTGTTATCCGTGTTCAGACCGATATTAAAACGTTTGAATGGCTGACATAGTTGCTGAAATAATTGTCTCAGTAATATTACACAGTGGAAGAAAAGGCAATTAAAATAAATCTTATACACTTACAATATGCCACGTAATATTTGTTTCAAGTGTAATGTATGATGCACACATCGGGATCAGTGTGCAACTATTTCCGTTCAAACGAATTAATAACTTCAATAATAGGACACAGTTTAAATTATTTTGGAAAAAAACTAAGTTATTCATGCCCTCTGCCGTAACATCAAATGCCAGTTGTGATTCTGACCCGTGCTAAGTAACAAACTTACCAAAACATTTGTTATATTGATGCTCGGAACACAAAGCTTTTATCTATATATCAAAAGAATATTACATAAATATAAGCATCTAATGATTGATATGTCGATTTTAACGCAATACATACTTTTATTTCAGTGTTCTGTCAGTTAATTTATTCGCGGATTTTTTTAAATGTTATTAAATAACGTCCATTAGGCCCGTTTACACGTACGCGCCAAACTGGCGGTTTGGAACGGCGCTCCGGACTGCCGCGCCGGAGCGTGAGGTTGGAGCGTCGCTCCTGGAGCGTGTGACGAAAATGGTCAACACTCCAGTCGCGCGCGCCAGGACTGCGGGTTGGAGCGTACGCGCCAAAAATGAACCGTTATCCCGTGGCGCGTGGACTTTCCGCCGGGTTAAAAAGTTTTGTAGACGATCCAGCTTGCAACATTCGGTTTTCAGGTCGTTGTTGTTTTTGTTAGTTGTGCTTGTGTTTATAAGTATACTTAAAATATCCTCCATAAGAAATGACATAAACTGAGCAATATGAGCTGCTTTACATTTTTTTTTTTTTTTTTTGTACTGAAAGAATTAAATAAATAAAGTGTATATGGACGGAAAGATGGCATGAAACTAGAGATCTGTGTGAACACATTCCTCTTTAGTGAGAGCAACGGGAAAATAAATGACCCAGATGATTTATAAAATTGTCTACGAAACGACAATTCCATATATAACTACATTTTAATAATACAGTAGAACTCCAATTATCCGAATTAATTGGGACCAGACCCCATTCGGATAATCAAAATTCGGATAATTGGATTTTTTCCGAAAAAGAGGTCTACTTTAATTAATTACTGTATGTAATTTGAAAATGAGAGAAAACTATTTTTAAAGAAAAAGAGCTTTTAATTAATTAAATGAAAAGGCTAAACTTTTACATGTTTGGCGTACTTACAAGTGCCTGCACATTAGTACAGTATGTACGAACCGCATTGTAAATGAAAGTCTTTGCTTGCTGAACATCTCCGTCTTAATTAAAAAAGCAATTCGGATAATCAGCGATTCGGATAGTCGGAGCTCGGATAATTGGAGTTCTACTGAAATAATATTTAATTAAATTGCAATGGAGCGCACGATCCTGTGGCAATTTCCCTATACACCCATCTTCCCCCTTTCCTGCACCCACCTACATTTGCCCTCTACAAATTTTAACTTTAAATTCTTTCAACGTTTTTGGTAAATTGTTCATCATTTCCCTTTATAGCTTATTCCAATTCCTGACACCCTTACCTAAAAAGGTGAAGTTAAAGTTAGTATCTCCACAAATATCAAAACAAGACACAGTCATGAGGAAGAGCATAACTGCAGAGTAATGTTTGCCTCCTACTCTTCGTTTTTTGGCAACTGGAATATCCCTCCGAGATTTGAAATTGCTTGCATATATTTTTCTCATTTCTTTTCGTATTGCCGCCGAGTTTCTTGAATCCCTCCAGTGACGAAATATTTGTTTTCACTTTCACATACATTTGCCCTGCTGAATTCTACTAACTAATCATATTTACGATTTTTTAAATTTTATTTTGTAGTCTTTTGATTTAACCTTCCACAAACATAGAAAATTCTTATAAAGTTCTATAAATCCTTCCAAATTATCTCTTGACCACATTTTTCAAGATTTAAATTTTAATCTGTTAAAGCAGGGTACAGTTAAATAAAGTCACCCAGAAATTCGAACCAACAACGAACTTGTACAGACGCATCAAGACTGCAGACCGACAATGCACGTGTAAACACAAGGCCCCGTTAGACCTGCGCGCCAGATGTGCGCATTCGGAGCGCGCGCTAGGCCTCTCTGGCCACCGAGCATTTACACGTAAAGGATTGATGCGCGCGCTTGGAGCGTTTCGCTCCAAAACCGTCGGAAAAACCGTGCGTGGTAAACGGGCCTATACCAAGAATAATGACCCAAAGCGCGACGGTATCGCTCGACGTCATAGATTGATTTCGTGCAGTGACAGGTGACGTCATACATGACAGCTTGCTTATTATATTAAAAGTTTAAGGTGGACATCAGATCAAATATGTTAACGGATCTACTATTCTGGAAGTTCATTTCTTCAGAGTTGCTTGACTATTTAATAATCGGGAACCTGTATTAAGTTCTCTGGTCGTTACAGACACTATTACCATAGATTACATTATGAATGTTTGCCCAGCCTCAGTAAAAAACAACGTGATGCTTTCGAATCAAAGAGGAATTCTTCAAATTTTGCAGAGTGAACTTTCAGGGTCAAATGCAAGTCAAGTTTGTATTTCAGTAACTTCGACCTTTGAAACAATAATATGATAGCGCGATAATCCCCGTCCGTGCTTAATACGTCTATTAATACTTCTGGTTTCTTCGTGTTCAAGAGACTTTATTCACAGGTCAAGTTCGTATTTCGTCAGATCAGGTCAAACTGTCATAATCTTTGACCCTAAAAACTGGAACTATTGTAGAGCCGTGACGATACGCAAAAAATGATCACGGGCTTACATTAGTTATGTATATTTATGGCACAAACACATGCACTCACTGTGCTAGCGTCCGTTGTTTGTATGCGCACAATGCTACGGTCACTAAAGAGCTTAACGTGCTATGCGGAACCTTTTAAAATCGTGTTAGTGAGAGTGAGACTTAGCGAAACAGGACTCTCTCTCGCTCTTGCGGATTTAAATAGGTTCCGCATATGTTGCTCCTCCATGTGACCGCAGCCGTTGTGTATTTCGAAGACGCTTTGGCTGAATCCGTGCATATTCTCGACAAAAAATAAATAAATGGATAAATTCGTTGTGAGTCTGCAAATAAGAAACGAATTGAGGATAATTGATGCTAAAATGCAGCAGAACGAGGAGAATAAATTTGCATCGTCGTTAGACATAGGATCTACTGGAACTTTAAGAGATGATCCTGTTGAGCCAGCTGACAGTCAAAATCGTGAGTATGTAAAAGTAAATCCTTTTCTTGTTCTTCACTATATACTCAAATAAGTATATATGTAATGAATATTCATGAGTATATAGTTTAGATGTAACGATAGTGACATTATGGAAGTGGAATGTTATTTTAAAATGTCATTTAATCTCACAGAAGAAATAAAGCTAACCAAACAACATGTTCAGCTGGACCCACTCCCCGAGCTTACTTGATTTATAGTGGGATTACGCACTATACCATTGGTATCTCACCTGCTATATAATCTTCCACGAGATACGCACACACTAGTCGCTCGTCTTGCTCTAAGCTGGCCGCAGCTTGTTTCATTGTCCCATAACTTTAAAGCATCTCTCCATTCAATTTTCAACTGAAGAACAGAGGTCACGATTTGTATGCCTCTCTTTGACAAAACGGTGCGCACAACGAGCAGACTCACATGACCGGAAACCAATACCCCGCGACATCAAACGCAGAGTTCTCATTCAGCAGGGAGAAAATCAGGGAACAAATTCTGTACACAACTTTCAAAACTGGCTGAAGGTTTTTATAAAAGAGTTTTTGATGGTTTGTGTGACCAGGTCACGAAAGAGACGGTAGAACATTTTAAAAGCTACTTGTCCAAGTTGCTTACTAAAAAGGACCTCAATGCTGCCAACCACAGCGCCACAGTTATTTCATTTCGCACTCAAATCTTTTTTGCCTCTACAGTTTCTGCATTATTACGCACTCCTATATTCTAACATAGTTTCAGATATCGTACGACATATAATTTATCCATTTGTCGACATTTCTAACGTTCCAATTTCGTTGTTCAATGCCTCTACAAACGGCAAATGCCTTCATTCACTCATACAATTTCAAAACCTTTCCCGCCCTCAAACAAAACTCATACTTTCTATTAACATTGTGCTTTAGATGCTGTGAAACATAATCAAGTGCATGTTGTGATACACACAAAATAAAATTGGGAGAGAGCGTTAATACTTTACAGAGAGAGATAGTCAAAGCTGGTGAGAACACATTTACATAAGGAAAAATGATCAGTGATATCCTCGCGACATACAAGAATTATTGAAACTGATACATTGAGGGAAGTGCACAAAAATATTAAAGAAGAAACGAGAAGACGCAAGTAAAATATGCAGGTTTTCGCTGCAGCAATTATCGATTGTCATTTTCCCTTTTTTTATGTGAGCCCCCGTGAATTAATTTTTTTCTCGCCGTTCACTTCCATAAACATGTTCATTTCTTACTTTAGCAGTCCGCTACTCACGTTTAAGATGTTCCAAACCCTGGCCAGAATACCGAGATCTTTTCAAAGAACTGTGAAGACGATCAGTAACCGTTAACGCCTCAGACTGCAGTGGGCACGTAACCGCGCCACTGACGTACTTAATGGCAAATTGTAGTTTTCCTACATCGATGGCCGCGTACGCGTCGTCAACGTAATCGGGAAGATTGCATGTTGAGTGGCGGGACGCCATTGACTATAACGTGTGGTCTCGCTTCCTGGGAAATGAGTGCAATCCAAACAGCTACATCAGGAAGCTTTTAGAGCCAGATGCACTGAACCTCATTCAGGCATCTCGACGTGACCCTTTTCTAGCAGGACAATACATGGCCACATATGTGCAAGTCTTTTTCGAAGAACGACGGGTACAACTGCTTCCCGTGGCCTCCACGTTCGCCGGATATGTCGCCTATCGAACATGTCTGGGATATTATTCTCCCGCAACCATTATGGATGCTTTGTGAACGCGTCTCCTGGCTCGTAGCGTGGCGGTGTGTTCCCCAGCAGCATATCCAGGCTCTCATTGATTGCATGCCCAACAAGTCATCTAGAGAGTCTGATTGCTGCACATAGTGGCTTCGCATCTTTCTGAATTATCACGGTCGGAGTACATCTAGAGTTCTGTAATTCGTAAAATTTGTGTATTGTCTTATCACTAATTTGTGAAATAAATTTCATTGTAAGCATATGTTTCCTTGGTGTTACACTTTTTACAAATAGTAGTGCTACAAAATTTGAGTGCTGTAAATCCGTCGTTTAAATCATGTTTCTATTTACTTAATGTTTGTATTGATCATCGTCTATATTTCAGTTATTTTTTTAGATGAAGGTATTTGCTAGCTTCAGTATCGGCAGTGAATTGTTTCTGATTGCATCGTCCATGTTTTGAATTAAAATCACTTGTCTTGAAGTACTGATTTATAATTGTTTATTTGAAAGTTCTAAATCTCTTAGTTTAGATTGAAGATGTGTGTTGTGTGTCCCGAATATGGATTTTAGAATTTTTCCTTCTGGTGCTTGTTCATGCTAAAATGTTTATCAAATCCTAAACTTTCTATCGTAACGGTCGCTAAAGTGTTTTAAGAATAGATGAAATGGAAAGTGTTATCTCCTCATCTTAAGATGTGCTGTCAAGTATTCCAAGGTATCAAAACAAAGCTGGTTGCAGATTCCATATTTCTTTGAGATAGTAATACACTATAATATAGCAATAAAAATTCAATATCTGGTTCTCTGACAGTAATGATTTTGTTATTCAAATGTGTGAGTCTAAACGACTGAATCTTTAAAACTGTAGTAACAGTGAAAAGTAAAACTACATCTTGATTGAAATACTACATACTTTCTCTTATGACTCTTATACTTGAAAGGAATTCATATTGTCAGTATATGTATTAGGTGGTTTCTACACAAGTTTTATCAGCCAATCAGGAGCCATTCTTTTTGATCAATCGATTCACTCCTTACCGGGAACCTATTCTTTAAAACGACTCTCTGATTCTTTCCGCAAGGTATTTTGAAGGTCGAACATTGGTAACTGGCTTATTAACTGATTAGTAGGGTTCGGATCTTTAGAAAAAGTCATATATTTTCCTGTCTTCTTTTTTAGTTGAAATGCTGAATTAAAAACTGATACAACGTTCCTGATTGTATTTCAATGTATTTTATGTTGCATATAAATGCATATTCAGGATATTTTCCTTATTTCTGTCATGTTACAATAATATTTTGGGGAAAAAAACTAGAAATTTTTAATAGAGTTATAGATGAGAAGAAATCAAGATAATTATTCACTTTTTTTTTACTTTTAATTCATTTAGCTGAGGGCCAAAGGCGGGCTGCTGGAGAGTTGTGGCTCTTTTCAGCCATCGGGAATGGAATTTTTTGGGGTTTTAAACTTTATTTGAGTCGTCATGGGTTACAAATTTATTTGGGTATTTCTGTGGACGCTAAGTACTTGATTTTCATTCATCCCTGTGGGGTATCATGACCGTTAGTAGTTCTGTCATCATTTGGAGCAGCTTGGTAATCTGTTCTCGTCGATTCCCTTCCATCCGATCTTGGTGTCGGCTACGCCCTTCCTCTTGGCAGTCATTGTGGCTCCTTGTGGACGGGTCTCGTGCGTGTTGTTGCGTTGAGTGATGAAGGGAGATATTTGATCTTCTGTCTGCCTGGTGCATGGAGTTTCTCTCTTTCTCCCCTTAACGAGAGAGTTTCTCTTTTCGTCGGTTCTTGTTCCGCTTGGCTGGCAGATCATCATTCTTGGCATTGTTGGTTTGTCGCCTTCCGTAAGTTTGCAGGTTGCGCTTGACAGGACAGCCTTCATATGCCGCCGAATGAGGCCCTTGGCAGTTGACACATATTGGGGTATCTGTCCTCGAGCGACTACAGTCCTTGACATTGTGGCTCCCGCCACAGCGGACACAACGCTCGGCAGAGCGGCAGTCTGTGGCGATGTGTCAGAATTTCTGGCACCTGTAGCACTGGTGCACGCTTGTTGTAGTATTCTTTCTGCCTCTGGTTTTTCTTTTTTCTGCTTGTTTCCTTGGCGCCTCACTTTCCCTATAGGAGCTGGTTGAGTGGTTTCATTGGCGGCTGTTGCTTCTGGTACAGGATGCCTCCGTCCTGAAGCACCCTGATGGCCGCTTCCATGTCACTTCGGCGTATGTAGAGGTAGTCCCATTTGCCTCCGCCCTCTTCAGTAGCTGGTTCTTCATCCATGTTTGTGTCCAGGCGGGTCGATTTCTCCGTCTCTGGACATGGTGTTGTTACTAGGTTGCATCTGAGCTCCTTCTTTGCAGAAGGGGCTGCTTGCATATTCAGTCTTGGCGATGACCCTTCTATGATAATTATTCACAGAAATGTACTCCTGTTATACAGGGTGTCCACCATGAATCTGACACCTTTCATTTGGTTGCCAAAGATCAGCGAATGGAAGTAAGTTTGTAACATGCATTGCAATATGTAGAGAAACTGTGGAAGTTCTGTTAACTATTTTTGTAAACCCGCGCAAGAGGTTGTAGTAGGTGGCGCTGCAGTAGCTTAACTGAAAATGTCGTCACCGCAAGAGCGAGCACAAGTTATTTGGTGGTACGCCGAAACAAATTCAGTGATTCCAAGTGCAACGCAACTTTCGCCGCATGTTCAAGAAGGACCCACCATCACGAAACACCATTAAGAAATTGAAACAGCCATTTTTGGCAACGGGAAGTGTGAAGAAATTGTATGGTGATGGTATCAGAGGAGCATCTAGCAGCAGTAAGACAGGCGTGTGAAAAAAGTCCACTCAAGTCCATTCGCCAAGCGGCACGAGAACTGCAGATGCCGAAGTCCACTGTACATAAGGTACTGCATCACGTTCGGTTTCATGCATGAAAATTGCAGTTGCTTCATGAACTGAAAACAGATGACGGTGATACGAGGCAAGCATTTGCAATCGACATGTTACATCACATTGATGAAGACCCGACATTTTTAACTCTCATTGCTTTCTCTGATGAGGTCCACATTTCATTTATCGGGCAAAGTCAACACACACAATGCAGGTATTTGGGGATCATAAAACCCACACTGCAATGTGGAACACATTCGTGACAGACCGAAATTAAATGTGTGGTGCGGATTGATGCACAATTTGATCATCGACCTCTTTTTCTTTGTAGAAAAAACAGTTACGGGCAGTACGTACCTCGACATGTTGGAACAATTTGTTGTGCCTTAGTTAATGAATTTGCAGCCGAACGTCTCAGGAACGGCGCCCCTCCGCATTGGAGCCTGATCGTTCAAGAATTTCTCGACACCCAATTTCCCGGTCGCAGGATTGGGCGTGGTGGACCGACAAGTTGGCCGCCTCGATCACTGGACCCCTCTAGACTTCTTGTTGTCTTGTCTTGTCTTGCTGAAACGCAAAGTGGATACAGGCCGCAAAATTGGTGATCTTCAAGAGCTTCGCGGCCGCATACGAGATGCTATCACTTCCGTTACGCCCAAGATGCTACAGAAAACCTGGCAGGAACTTGAATTCAGGCTAGATGTTCTTCGTGCAACGAGAGGATCTCATGTAGAAGTGTACTGATTTTTTTTAATAAAACTTGGTGAGTTACTCTTGGCCTTTTACCCTAAGCAGTATGAAATGTAAAGCAATTTCAAATGTGTTAGGTTCATGGTGGATACCCTGTACATTGGAGAAAGAAACAAAACCAATTGCATCTGAATTGGTCAGAATTCTCCAGTCAAGAATTAAAGTTATAAATTATTGTCACTGTCTAAACGTTAATGTTCCTCCTGCCTTTTAATTTCAGCATGCCAGTAGCATGCCTGTGTGGGGCTGCGTCAATCAATGTCTCACTTACCAACGGTAACGCAGGAGTTGAGTCAACTACAGGTGCCCACCGATTAGTTGAGAGGAATCAGTTGCTTTCCTATGGTCTTCATTACGGACAAACCGCTGCTTAACAGGAAACCCCTCCCTACCGAAGTCAGGCATTCCCCGCATACAATACTCTGCGCATCGAGACAAGCACACTTCGGTCACTGACACACTGTCACCAACACTTTTGAAAATAATCAGTGTTAAATCTGCAGTGGGTTAGTGAGTTCCAAAATTTTCTGAAAGTGTGAAGTTACGGAATACATAAAAAAAATGGGAGAAGCGTATTTTAGTACAGATAAAAAAGTACTTTTCTGTAAATTACGTGAAACTAAAGTGACTGCAACAAAGCGATTTCAAGTGCAGCAGCATTGCAATACATCAAGACATAAGAATAATGTATCACGGCATTCAGTTCAACAAAGCAAACAGCTACTTTTTTTATGATACATCTACAACTTCGTCATCTTCCATTGCCAATTTTTTGTAAAGAACTCTGTGAAATGATGGTATCAGCCCACATCCCACTTAATAAAGTATCAATGAACTTTTCAAATCCTTCTTGGAGAAATACACAACAAATACGATTCCAACCGAATCAACATTGAGGAAGAACTGTTTACCGTCCTGTTATGAAAATGTATTGCAGACAATCAGAACTATGATAGGCATCAATAAAATCTGAGTATCAATGGATGAAAGTACTGAGTCTTGTGGGAGATACGTTGTAAATGTTATCGTTGGAACCCTACTTACTGAAATATCGGGAGAAATATTTTTACTGGGCTGTGAAGTTCTTGAATCAGTAAACCACTCAATAATTACAGTCCGTTTCGACAACGCTATGAAACTGTTATGGAACGGTGAAGTTAAGCGAGAACATTGTCTTACTATTTATGACTGACGCTGTGAGCCTGTGCCGTACATGGTAAATGGCTGGGGAAGCTCTTAAGATGATAAAAATTGTCCAAGGACTCTTTTCCAGCAATTTGTTCAGATAGCTGGTGCACGTAAGTCAAGTGTTTCAAGGATCACAACCGCAATGTCACGTCTTGAAGAAATTGGTCCAAAACTGCATGAAAGTTTGGGGGTCGTTAAAAGTGTGGAAGATAGGACAAGCAGTTAGCATTGCGGTTAGTTTGCTGAAAAACAAACTAGATAAAATGTTGCGTGGGCATACTGGGTATAAAACAATTTGTAAAATTAGTGAAATTTTAAATGGTAGGTGAATCTATTTTGACTGAAGATGACCCACAATTAAATTGCAATGACCTGACTCTGTTAATGTACGCCCTCGTGACATCTTGCGATGCCGAACGAAGCTTCTCACTCTACAAAACAGTTTTAAGTGACAACCGGAGAAGATTCCACTTCGGAGAACTTGAAGACGCATATGGTGATATACTGCAATGCTGGCATCAAACAAGAATAAAAAATGGTATATACACTAATTCGCAACAAGTTTATAAAAAAATCCCATTTTTAAAAGTAAAATACTAGTAATCTATTGTTTTACAGGAACAAGAAAAATTTTTTTTTTTAAATGGTACAATGAGTGCACGGAAGCAGTGAGTGACTCCCTGTGTCACAGGGGCCCCCTCAGACGACAGTAGAGCTAAAAAAAAAAAAAAATGGTCGCAGGTTGTCATGAAGGCCCGTGGGCTCTCTGAACTGCGCTTGGGACCCCCTTTGGTACGTTTGGGGCCCCCTGTGGTACGTTTGGGAGCCTCCTATGGTACCCTTGGGGACCCCCTGAGCGTAGGGGCCCCGGTGCACTGCCTAGCCCTATGGTAGCTACGCCCCTGTGAAGATGGCAGCCTATTACACGGTCAGCATCGAAATAACTCCTTCCTAAAGTAGACAACATGACGCGGGATTTCAGTTTCACAAAAATAGTCTACGAACTTCTCAGCAATAGGCAGTTCTTCGTCAGCTTTCAGAATTCAAAAGGCCGGTACACGCAAACTGAAAAATGGACTTCGTCAAGGCAATGTTCTTGCTCCAAATTTATTTAACATCCTACACCAGTGATCAGCCCCTGGACAGCCATTGCCAGCGTTTCTCAAAGTGGGGTACGCGAAACCGTAGGGGTTCGCGACAAGATTTCCGTAATGGCCGACATGCTATCTCACGCGTATAACACGCACAATGGTGAATATTGCTCATTGTTGCACATTACTACTATTACTATTACTCCGCGATTCACTAAAAGTGTGCGGCGGAGGGTGTATTGCACCTATTCGGGAAGGTAATGGTTGGGAAGGGATATACGGGGTATGGCAGGAGGCGCCCATGGGCTATTGTGAGGAACCATCCCAGCATTCGCATGGAGCGATCTGGGGAAACAATTGAAAACCCAGATCAGGATGGCCGGAGTACTTTATCGAAAGCTACTCCTGTCGGATTTTATGTTTAGTCGTCCGGTAAATCCTTTCTATTCCACTCCCTAATCGCTCGTGGAAAAAATGAGTACAGAAATGAATCGGTTCTGCCCCTGATATCTCTTATCTTATTTTCTCGGTCATTCCGTGATATGAATGTTGCTGGTAGCAATATTTGTTTACTGTCATTCCGAAATACGTCAGTCGAGAATTTTTCAATTAGCTTCTGTCGAGAGAAACGCCTTCGGTGCACCAGGTCTTCCCAACCTAACTCCTTCAACATCGCACTGACGCTTTC
Organism: Vandiemenella viatica; assembly: GCA_031002005.1. Taxonomy (NCBI): domain Eukaryota; kingdom Metazoa; phylum Arthropoda; class Insecta; order Orthoptera; family Morabidae; genus Vandiemenella; species Vandiemenella viatica. The sequence continues at coordinate 44,283,725 of CM061919.1, read as the reverse complement.
CCTCCAACTATATATACCTGTCACGAATCGGGCGGCTCTTCTTTGGACCTTCTCTAATGCCTCCATTAATCGCTTTTGATGGGGACCCCATACAGAGCAACAATATTCTAAGTGAGGCCGCACTAGGTGACTTGTATGCAATCGATTTAACGTCCGGAGTGCATTGTTTTAAATTACGACCTAGAAATAGAAGCATACGATTTGCTTTCCCAATTACATTCTCGATATGCTCATTGCATGACAAATTATTACGAATTGTTACCCCTAGGTATTTGGCGGAATCTACCGTTCTAAGGACAGTGCCATTAATTGTATATTCAAAGCTAAATGGTGTCACCTTTTTACTTACATGCATGACTTGGCACTTTTTAGCGTTTAACTCCAATTGCCAATCTTTACACCACGCAATTATTTTCATAATGTCGTCTTGTAACAAAGCGCAGTCGTCCTGGGTTGTGATTTCACGATAAATAATAGCATCATCGGCAAATAATCTTGTCATCCCCCTTATTATGTCGCACAAATCATTATTGTATATGAGAAACAACAGAGGCCCTATCACGCTTCCCTGAGGAACCCCGGACCTCACTTCAATAAGTGATGAACGCTCAGCCGTCGAGAACTACACACTGTGTTTTGCCCTCCAGAAAGTCTGCAACCCAGTCGCATATTTGTCTAGATATGCCGTAGCCATGAAGTTTCCTAAGTAACCTAGTGTGAGGCACAGTGTCGAAAGCTTTTTTTAAAGTCTAATAGAACTAAATCAACCTGGGATTGCTCAACATTGTCGCTAGTTGTAGAGCAAAAAAAAAAAAAAAAAAAATCGCAGTTTTTTCTCAAAGGGCTTCGTCATCGCCTGCGGACATTTTATAGAGGTACGTCCTCTTAAAAGTTTGAGAAACACTGATCAATATGTGACTTTTGACGTCGTCGAGGGTCGACTTACAACAGATCTTTAATCCCTTGGAACTACTACGAACAGAGTGACCTCAAACCGAACAAAAAGATAAACGGAAGCCTGCGCGTTTCACTTGTGCAATAAATGCACTAAGCGAAAGCTGAATGTGACCTGGAATGGATCGACTTTGCTGCACAGTGTAAATCCAAAATACCTGTGCGTAACTCTTTACAGAGGTCTCACTTTTAAAAACCATTGTCGCAACGTCAAGATGACAGTATCATCGCGCAACAATATCTTAAGCAAGTTGACCGGGTCTAGCTGGGGAGCTAACCCAAGCGTCATCCGCACCTCTGCCTAAGCATTATGCTACTTTGCAACAGAGTATGCATGTCTTGTGTGGCAAAAATCAATTCATGCTAAGGCAGCAGTAGACGTTGCGCTCCACAGAACATGCCGGCTCATCACAGGTTGTCTCAGACCATCGCCTGTGGAGATATTAGCTGGCATCGTTCCTGGAGACATACGCCGGGAAGTTGCCACCAGTGTGGCAAGGCATAGAGTGAACGAAGACGCTCGACACCCTCTACTTGCCTATACACCAGCGCCATCGAGACTAAAGTGCCGATCAAGCTTCCTGTGGACTTCAAAGCCACTAAATGCAGCATCCAGTATTGAAAGAATACTGGCTTGGGAGAAGAGAGTGCAACATGATTTCGAGTGGATCAAGCCAAAAGAGGGTCTACCACCTGGGTCCGAACAACCATGGCCCATATGGAAGTCAATAAACAGGCTTCGAGTTGGAGTTGCCTCATGGGGATACTTACGAGATCAGCCAGCAGATACCACATGTTGGTATGGGGAGAGAGAAACCATGGTACATCTATTGTCTTATCCACAAATCAATATGAATGTATCCCAATTTGACCTCCACTCAGCTACTGACAAAGCCATCTCACCGGCGGAAAAACTACCACATATTTGATGCTCTCATCGACATGAGAAGAAGAAGACTAATTTGTACAAATTTGGAAATATTATCTCTCTTTCATCCCACAACATAAAAAGGTCCACGTTTCTAGGTAGAAGAGGTTCGGCTAAATATTTATCTATCTCTCTAATGGCCGAAGCCTTGTCATCTGGCTGACAGACTGATCTAACTGGTTTCAGATAGAAGAGCTCGAGTTTGGTGGTGGTATAGGTTAACGAGCTTTTCTTCAGCTTCCAGAAAATTCAAGTTCTAGCTGAGCTCTTGACGTGATGGCATGATCAGTCGCTTACCCTTGTAATCTGGTTTTGTAAGATTTCTGCAAACTTCTGACCTCCCCAACAAAACCTTGTTGTTTGAACCTTGGGTTCATGAAAATGGACTGGCCGCAGTTCTACGAATTCTGTTCCGCTGCATCGTTTTTTCAACTTCTCCAATAAACGTTCGCTCAATTTCCTAACCTACCCCAAATGTTGCTTCTTTTCGAAATGTAATTTTACTCTTTTTTTTTTCAGGCTACGATTCAATATGCTTCTCTTTGAGAAGACAGTTTTTGAAGCAGAAACCTCTTCTGTCACTTCAAAAAATACTCCTTACATATTTACGGCCTGCTTAGTAATTTTCCATTTAGACTCTGTAAATGTCATATGGGAACTGACAAGTGGTAATCCTGCAATTATAGACTTTTTAAGAATTAAAAATCTATCTTACTAGAGTATGTAGAGTTCCACTTAATAAGAACGTCCTGTTTCAATTCTAAGGTTGTAATATACATTTTTTTTTTGTACAATTTTGCAGTTGCATGGCTGCTTCACTTACAAAATTGGACTAGTCGGCCAAATTAAGGCCATCAGCAAAACAGTTTATGTGCCCCAGGTTGGGATGAAAGAAAGAGAATATTTCCAAATTTGTACAAATTAGTACTAAAAACACTATGCATTCTAGGAAATCTATGCTGTGTAGGCGGATTTTTTCATAAGGCGGACAGTTAATGACTTAAAAACAAAGTCGCTGATGTCACCCAAAAAAAAAAAAAACGCAAATGGGAACGGCGAAAGGCTCCGAATTCAACCGACCATTAGTACGAACCTCGAACAACGAGTAACGAAGATACCGAGAGTTGAACAATCGAATCTGAATGAGAGCCAAAAAGCAAGAGATGAGCGGAGAGCGAGTTAGCCGAGAGTCGTAAACCTTGACGAGTTGATTACTAAGAGTCGAGTCAGATTCTGTACAAGTCAGTGAGTGATTCTCTAACAGCAACGGTTCAACCCCCACTTCCTAACTCCTAAGTGAACAGTGACTCTTTCAAGTGAGTCGATTCAGAAAATTCTTTTAGAGGAGCCGGCTCTTTGAATTGATTCTCTTGTCCACCTCTACAGTTAACATCATAGCTTTCTGCCAAGTCTTCCCAAGAGTTAGATCTTGCTGAATTTATATCCTTAAAGGATGCTGGTAAATGTAATATTTAACATTGCTGTTATATTTCAAGTTGTTAGATTGTAATTAATTGTTCTATTTTTTTCTTGTTCCCAGCTCGCCAACGTGTTTGGGAGGATTTGATAAATATTATAGCCACTTGATTCTTACATAGTTTATAAAATTCTTTTATCTCGTTATTTTAGACTTGACTTCTTTAAAGTTTTGAACATCTTGTCCACCTAATATTATCAAAAGCTTTTTTTTTTAATCAACATTCCGCATAAAAGTATATTTTTCTTGATACGCCCTTCAGATATTAATGTTAATGCCAGAATTGCTTCCCTTGTTCCTCATTTTTCCTAAACCCAAACTGGTCTTCACCTAGTATTTCTTCTACTACCCTTCCGAGTCTTCTGTATATTATTCTAGTCACTAATTTTGAAGCATGTGATGTTATACTTATGGCGCGACAATTCTCGTATTTGTCGGCTTGTGCTTTCTTCAAAAATGTGAAAATGATACTTTTATTAAAGTCAGTTGAGATTTCTCCTGTTTCATAACCCTTTGATATCAGGTTGAATACTCTTTGGATTTCTACTTCTCCTAAGGTTTTCAGAAGTTCTGCGGGAATCTCATCAATTCAAATTGCCTTATTTGATTTGAAGTCATTCAAAGCTCTATCAAATTTTGTCCTCAAAATAGGATCTCCTAACTCAACAGTGTCGACATCGCATTCTGTTTCCGTTACGCTATCGTTCAAGCCATCCTCATCATCCAGTTTCTCTGTGCATTCCTTCCACCGGTTAGCTCTATCTTCTGAGCTTAAAAGAGATTTTTCATCGCTAGCTTGATGTTAATACACCTATTCTTCATTTCTCCTAAATCTTGTTTGTTCTTTCTGTTGTACCTTCCGACTATATCCTTTTCTACTTCTTCACACTTTTCTTGCAGCCATTTTCTTTGGCTTTTAATGAATTTCCTATCTAACTTTCTATTTTGCTTTCTTCCTGCTTCATTCTGAGCATTTTTGTGCCTTCTCCTCTGATCCATCAATTCAAAAATTTCTTCTGTGATGCAACGGTTAGGGATTGTTCATAAACTACGTGGCTCGGTAAAAAAGGGGGGGGGATGTAGGGGTTAGCTGGAAAGCTACGCTGTGCTACGTGAGGGGAGGGGGTTTAGAGCCAGGTTACATAGCTTTTCTATCATATTGTCACAGTTAAAATGAGATACAGAACACACAGAAGCATGTAAATATATATTTCCGTCGTTTAATTGTCTCCGTGTGTAATTTACGATAGTTTAACAAGAGAAAACAGTACAAAATGTCTTCTGGAATCAATATGGAAGAAAGCTACGTGCCACGCGGGAGGGGGGAGGGGGGTTTCCAAAGGAGGCCAAAATGGAGCTACTTGGTTTATACACTCTCCTTTACGGGCGACTTGTTCCGTAAAGCTTACGGCCGCGTTTACACGATGCGAGTTGGCTGGAGCGTTGCGTCGGTGGTAGGGGAAAGAGAGTGAACTAGCATGCTGGTAATTTGAAGACAGTCCACTGACGGACAGTTCTCTATACCTACACTTTGATTTTCTTGAAAGTAAGTCCACATTACAAGAAGGAATTAAGATCTTAGCTAATTTGTTGATTACGGTGTTGAATGATATAAATAATAACAAAATTAAACGTAGAAAATCGTTAAAAGAGTGGATATATAAAAAAAGAAACGGTTTAAATGCCTCATCACCTTTTTTTTGAATGAAGTTTCAAGAGTAAATGTAGAGAGTTACATCATTTAAGACTAACTGTCTCAATCTGAAGAGCTGCTGTGAAATATTTTTGCGGATATATAACAGGTGACATCGTTACGATGCAATTTTTTGATAGTATAGTCTCTAAACTCCTTGTTCTTATCATTTTTATTCTTAAAATTCCATAAAATTTCCTCCCTTTCATGCAGTTCTCAAGATTTTATTGCCTCTGCTTCACTCCGCTTACGCGATTTGTCAGTTATGGCCATCTTGTTTGTTGAACTCGCACGCCAAAAGTTGGTCGTGAACCGAGTCCGCTATCGTCAGCGTCATCTGTTGGCTTACGCCACGTTGTTGATGCAGTCCCAGGTCAGAACCCTTCTACTGCTATCTGAAAATGCTTTTTTGAAATGGCTTTGTGTTTAAGTCATGAGTTGGTTTATCGTTGATTGGTGTTTCGTTGTTGAGATGGCACGAGAGCAGTGATCAGCTGCGTGAGCAGCGTCACCACCACCGTCAGCTGGTCAGTGGGTCCGGGATGGCAGGTGTGGCAGTGGTCCACTGTTCGACATTCCTGATGGCCAGATGGCTGCTGTCTGGAGCCAGACAGACAAAAAGAGCAGTAGCAGAGCCATTATCAGCTCCAGCCATATTGGAGCAGAGTAATTTGGAGTTTATTGCCTTTCGGCATTTACTCCTCGACATTGTTTGACGGGATGTGCCTCAGTGTCGGTCTGTCGTCTCGGTTGGCAGAAGATGGAATCTTCTTATGGCGATGACCGGTGGTTTCGCGCAGGTGGAAAGGTCTTAGGTGAGAGTAGCTATTGGCGCGACTTCCCTTAGCGGAAGTCGCGTTAGAAGTTCTGTGAGGAGCTGGATGAGAGGTTGCAGTCTATCCCCCTGGTGCTCCCCCCTGGTGCTCGCTGTCTCTTCCGTGGCGTGTTGTCTTCTTCTTCTTCCCAGTGTCCTTGGTATTTGGCTTTGCGGTCTGGTGTGGCCGCTTGTCAGCAGCCGTCGTCTTGTTGGCTCCCTTTTGCCGTGAGTCGGGAGTACCGCTGGTGTGGTTGCCCGTAGCGGCCCTCTTATGGAGCCCTTGGCGCTGGCGAGGTGGGTTCTTCTTGCGTTCCTGCTGCCAAGCACTGCAGCCCTGGTATGCTGCGGCGTGATTTTTGCCACAGTTGCAGCACTTGGCGTCTTCGCGGCGCAGGTTGCATTCCGCCGCGCCATGGCTGCCTCCGCAACGAACGCACCGCACGGGGTTTGTGCATTCGCTTGCACAGTACCAGAATTTTTGACATCTGTAGCACTGGACAAGCTTGCGGGATGGCGTGGTTTGCTTCACGTTGGGTCCCGGCTGGGTTTTATCCTCATCTGGGAGCGGCTGGGTTTCATCCGGGACCGTGACCTCGAAGGAGATGGATCCTTTCTGCAGCATCTTGGTCACTGCCGCGAAGTCCAGAAAGCAGGAGAGAAGAATCTTCACCCCTTGCTGTGTTGGCCAGCAGCGTATGTAGCTGGCGGGAATCGGAGGCTCTGGTCCCTTCTCCATAGCCTCTTCGTCTGTGGCGGGGTCTACTGTGTCCATTGGGCACAAGTCAGACACGACCGGAGTGTCGGAGTCAGGTGACGCCGGCGATTCCAGTACCGCAGACACAAATGGTGGCGGTGCAGTTGGCCAGAACGACGGTGGATTCCGCAAGGCAGCAAGTGCCATGGCGTCAAGGTTTCCACCGCTGATCGAGGCTGCTGGCGGACTGGTAGCCACCTGTGATGCCGGTTTCTTGGACTTCCGTACCATCTCGCTAATACTTGAATAGCTGACGAGGTCCGGAACGGCGAAGTCTCGGTAGCGGGTCTGATAGTGGGCTGGTCCTCACTGCTCGGCGACCAGGCGCTGTGTCAGACAGAAAGATGGGGCTGGCGGTTGTTGTTGGCGGAGCGCAGCGGGCCGCGTATGCAGCTCACGCGTGACCCTGGCCGCCGGTCTCTGTTCGTGGGAAGTCTGGCTGGAGCTGGCCTCCTGGTGGGCATTCTTGGGTGCCACCGCAGCTTTAGGGCGATGCTTCGCCCGAAGCTGCATCTTCTTTTGCAGCAGACTGTTGGACAGTCGGCAGCTCGGTGGTCAGACCCACATCTAACACACCTGCGCTGACTCCTACAGTCCTTCGCCTCATCTCCTTCGCGCTGGCAGTTAAAACACTGCTGGAGCTCGGGCAGGGAAGGCTGCTTCTTGGCCACCCTCTCGACCCGCTCTCTCGACAGCGTTCCAGCTGCCACTGGCGGTGACTGTTGAGGTGGGCTGGGCTGCTCCTCGGCGCAGCTGATACCCATGTTGTGTATCAGGATGGTGGCCTTCAGCAGGTCTGAAAGGCAGGAAGCCAACAACTTAATGCCTCCTTCAGCCCGCCAGCATAACAGAGGTAGCTCTGTGGCCATCAGAAACTGATCATACAGGCTGCCCCAATTCCCTGCATGGGGCACCATCACGGGTTGAACAGGACCCTCCTCCGTGTCTGTTGCAGTCTCCCCCTCCTCTTGAGAAGACGTGGGCGACGTCGGGGCTTAATGATCTTCCGCAGCATCGTCCCGGGTAAGGCTGGCTGACGCAGGAGGCTCTGGGACTTTGAAGACAGGTTCTTCTGTACCTGGAGTCGGCAGCTTCTCCGCAGTTGCTGGATCGTCGCTTCCAGCTACCTGCCAAGCGTCTGTGGCTGCAGTTTGCTGTCTTCTGCGCAGCCTCTTCCGTCTTCCTTTTAATTTGCGAAAGAATTTCATTGCGCAAAAATCCTGGGCGAAGACCAGCGGTATTGTTGCTAAGGCCGCTGGGCGCGTGTGCCCCTTGGCCGCAGCATCGTCATGGATGAGATTGATATCATCATCCCGCTCCCCCGTGTGCATCAGGGCTCCATAGCACTCGTAGGCGTCGGCAGGCAGAGACCAGCCATATTTCAGGCCGGCTTGCACGATCCAAAAGGACCAGCTTGTGATATCGTGCCTCCGTTTCAGTAGCCCGAATTCCCTTGCATCTGGGCGTGTGTTTGAGCGCAAGTCGACACGGTACACGAAGCCGTCCCGCTCACGTCTTCCGTCGATGTAGATTTCATCGCTGTCTGCTACTTCCTCGATAGCCGACAAGTCGGCATCGCTAGCAGCAGCAGTCATGGCTCTGAGACTCTTCAACGACCAGTGTCTGAGTGAGTGTCTCGTCTCCGTCTGAGTACGTCTCAGTGAGGGAGTCCGCTATCCTCAGTCGACTGACTGTCTTGAACTTATTGACAGGAGGAGAGTGACTATCCGGTGCTGCGCGCGCAGCCTAGACAGTACACTCGTTCCAGCCAACTACATAGCATCCTGTAAACTCGGCCTAATGTTACTTTACCAGCTTATTACTATTAAGCTTTCATTGTTTCTCTGTTCAATGTATTCCATTCGTCCTAAGTTGAGCTCCTTTCAGAATTACTTCTTAGATTCACGTCTTCCATTTTTGAAAAATTTTCTCTCTCGTTAGATTTTTTTTTTTTTTTTCAGTTTATTAACTTCCAGTCTGTTCTGCTTGCATTGCTTCTTTATTCTCTTGAATTTGAGCCTGCAGTTCATAACTATCAGATTATGGTCAGAGTCGATGATTGCGTCTGTTTTTGCTCCTGGATACCCTTACAGTTTGATAGCTACCATAGGATGTTTAGAAAAAGAGCACAGGTTTCGAATAACGCTGTGTATTGTTATTTGTCAGTTGGTCACCATCATTGCGTAGGTATCAGGTTTGTATCCATAAACGTTGCGATTGGTGCTGCACCCTTAGTTTATCGCATTGCTGTTTCATATTGTGTCTAATCATGGAGGAGTTGTTATTATTATTATTAATTTTAATGACCATCGAGAAAGTTATGTAACAACTGCGAGAAGATCTTCGCGTGATTCGTGGTCGTAATGAAGCACTAAACGAATCAAAAGTCCGGAGACTTATGATAAAGTTCATTGAAACTGGTTCTACAGCGAATGTGAAAAGAATTGGATGTCTACGTCCTGTCCGCTGTGTGCAAAACGTTGAGGTGTTGAATGCAAGTGTGGCTGTTTGTACAATTGAGCATAGGGTATTCCTCGGTACAGGAAATTCTCCAGTGTGAACTCCCTTACTACCCTTTCAAGATTCAGTTAACGCATAGCCAGGAAGTGGTCGATCCCGAGAAGAGGCGACAGTGTGTTGATTGGTTTCTCAGAAGACGACAGGAGGACGACGGCGGTGACGATGTTAACAGCAGTTTGAAATTGATCGCTGCTGCAGTGGTCTATAGTAGAGGTTCCCAATTTTTTTGGCCATGGAACCCTAATTGATCTTACTTTTTTTTAGCGGATCCCCATTTTATAGTAACATTGTACCTTGTAGTTTGAATATTTTCATGTATGACTTAAAAAGAAAGAATAAATTATAAATGAAAAATAGTTATTTTAATATTATAAAACATTTGTCATACAAAATAATACTATTTAGTGCTAAGAATAAAAAAATTTCACATATTTACTTATAACAGCTCTAGAATTGGGCTTAATATCTGACAGTTCAACGCGAAGATGTGGATCTGCATCCAGAGTGTTTATGAGTGGTTGTGACTCTTTTCAACGAACATTTTATTTAAATCTGTGACCCTTCCACGGAGCCCCAGGGTTCCACGGTCTACCTTTTAGGAACCGGCGATTCTATAAAAATTCAGTGCGCTCGGGACGTTATTTTGACATGGTGCGGTGCGATCAGTAGCAACTTACACTTAATTGCAAAACGTGCTAGGAAATGTTATTAGCTAATAGAAGTACAAAGTAAATTGTTCGGTTATTGATACAGTTGATTCCATAAATATTTGGGGTTAACAGTATAGAACAGCATGTAATGGGACCCGCACATATGTTCGGTCATAGGTACAGCTAATTCTAGACTGCGGTTCATAGGTCGAATTTTGAAGCATTGTGACGCTCATACAAAGAAACGAACGTGTAAAACCCTCGTGTTCCACATGGGGATTACTTTTTGCACTATTTGTGAACCATATCCGTAGGAGTTAATTCACAGCGTTGAGGAAGTGCCTTCTGAGAATAGCCGCTCGACTTGTCACTACACAAAGCAAACTGTGCCAGACCTGATTCAGACTTGGTGTAACTTCTCTCCCCCCCCCCCCCCATTTTTATTCATCTAATTTACTTTAGTACCTTTTCTTTTATCTCTTTATCCCATTGCCATATTACTATTAATCAGTCTTTACACCCAAGACTGCTCCTTTGAGCCATACACACAAGAAATCTTAATACGGGGTTATGAACTACAATGAAATCACTTATTAAAACAAGTTCCACCAGGGCCGACGTTATGGAGGGGTAAGCGGGCCAAAAGTACCCCGGGCCCTAGCCTCCGAAGGGGTGACTTAGGGGGCGTCCATAAATAGGTGAAATAGGGGGGGGGCGGAGTTCGGCGAAATCTCACCAAGGGGGAGGGAGGGGTCAACGGAAATCTCACGTGAGATTTTGGAAATTATTGTTGGACTATAGAGCTAAAAAAAAAAAAAGTCTGCAAATTACGCGAAAATCGATTTTAGGGGGGTATTTTGTCGAAAACTGTGTGTGTAACCGGCTTTCGGTGAGACTTAAGGTGATTTCTAGCGGAGGGGAGGGGAGGGTCTCACGGACCAGATCTCATCAGAAGGGGGGGGGGGGCGGACCAAATCTCACGAAGTCTCACCAGAGGGGGGGGGGTGCCTTAAGTACGGTTATCCGGGGCCTGAGAATCCTAGCGCCGGCCCTGAGTTTCACATTTATTATTACTTTTAACATTGGCACATAAATCATCACAATTTTACTATTATTTGCTTCCAAATAGGTTTATCATTGTAGTGACCCGGCCTACGAGGGGAACTCTTAAAATAAGTAGTCACCACATATCAAGACATTTATTTTTCTTCTCTACTAGTTCTAAGCGTGCTGACAATTTGTATGCAGATGTATTATTGCTTCCCGACCCAGTCGTGTCTCAGCCAGCAACAGCGAGCTAAGGCTACTATATCTCCCAATACAGCAAGAATCAGGCAGTCGGCCCCACCTGACTTTATTGGAGTCCCGCAGTGGCGTCGGTCCCGGGTGCTGTCTGCCTCTAGCACAGCGATGACGACGCCTCCATCAGCGGCACCCCTCTGCAGACGACTAGTCGGCGTCGGGCAGTCCTCTCCCCAGCTCCGTCCCAGAGCCTAGGGTCTTACCATCACCCCCACCATCGGTCTCTTCCTCAAGTGGGGACAACTTTCGGCCAATCATAACCTGTTACCAGGTCGTCTAGGTGACTTCTTTGAGGCGGTCATTGCTTCAACGCCTACTCATCAGCATTCTACTTTCAGGGCACTGCCTCGGAATTTCTGCAACCTGCTCGCGGTTGCTGCCTTTATTTCGACATCGGTATGCGTACCAGCAGTGAAGACTGTTACACTTTCTTGTTCTTTTTATCAACTTTTAGAATTTACAAAAAAAAAAGATAATAATTATTTTACCACTCCACGTATATGACAGAACAGATTAAGCACAAGAGAGAGAGAGAGGGAGTACAACTTATCTTGCTTGAAGCATGGCAAGGTTTTCTTCATGGCGCAGCTTCACCACAAACTAACTAGTCCATACTGAACAAATTGAGACATCAAACTGAGAGTGAGTTCACTTTCGTTACGCTTTTTAAAACAACCCGCCTAACGGGAATCCTAAGCAACTGTCAATGATCGGGTTTCTCTTTCGTCCAGCTCAAGATAGAGCTGCCACCCTCGACAAAAAAAAAAAAAAACATGATGGGGGGGGGGGGGGCTTAGCGTATCACCTCTGGCTTATGGGCAATAATATACAAAAACCAGAGAGTTAAGCCTCTTGCTCTCCTAAGAAAAAGCGAGATTTTATTTTCTAAATTTAGCTGGCCGCCGCTTGGGTCAAGGTGCCTAAGAGTCTGGCAGTTGACGTCACAGCGTCATCCCGCCAAAACCCTTGTTGGCTGCCATATAAGCTTAGCTTCTAAAATATCTTTAACTATAGCTTTTCCTTATTCTGCTACATACTACTCTTAATTTATGCTCATTACTAATTTTTTTTTTTTTTTTTTTGCTGTCGTCAGTCTTTAGACTGGTTTGATGCAATCCTCCATCCCTTCCTATCCTGTGCTAACCTCTTCATTTCTACATACCCCTTACAACCCACGTCCTCAATTATCTGCTTCATATATTCTAATCTCTGTCTACCTCTACAGTTCTTACCTTCACTGTTCCCTCCACTAACAAATTAACCAATCCAGCATGTCTCAAAATATGACCTACCAGCCTGTCTCTTCTTCCTGTAAGCTTCTTCCATAAACTTCTTTTCTCACCCATCATTTCCAAAACTCGTTCATTTCTTACTTTGTCTGTCCACCTAATTTTCAGCATTCTTCTGTAGCACCACATTTCAAATGCTTCAAGTTTTCTTTCTTTCCGGTATTCCTAAAGTCCATGTTTCGCTACCGTAAAGTGCTGTGCTCCACACATAGAGTTTTAAAAAGTTCTTTCTAATTCCTAGATCAATATTTGAAACTAAAAGGTTTCTCTTTTTCATGAAGGCTCTTTTTGCTAGTGCTATTCTGCTTTTAACATCATTCCTGCTTCGGCCATCGGTTGTAATTTTGCTTCCCAAGTAACAGAACTCACTCACTTCTCCTATTGCATCCGATCCTATTTTTATATTTAATCTGCTAGTATTGGTATCATTTCTGCTACATTTCATCACTTTTGTCTTACTTTGATTTATATTCAGTCCAAAATCTTCCTTCAGTATTTTGTTCATGCCATTCAATAACTTCTCAATATCCTCAGCCCTCTCTGCTAACAAGACAATGTCATCAGCAAATCGTAGCATACTGATTTTTTCTCCCTGAAAACTTATGCCACATGGAAATTTTTCTTTGACTTTCTTCATTGCTTCTTCTACATACAAGTTGAATATTAACGGGGATAGACTACAACCTTGTCTCACACCCTTTTTAACTGATGCATGTCTCTCGTGATTCTCTACTTTTATTACAGCCACTTGATTCTTATATAGTTTATAGAGTATTCTTCTATCTCGATACTTTAGACCTGACTTCTTTAAAATTTTGAACATCTTGTCCCACCTAACATTATCAAAAGCTTTTTCTAAATCAACAAATGCCATAAAAGTATCTTTGTTTTTCTTGATCCGCCCTTCAAGTATTAATCTTAAAGACAGAATTGCTTCCCTTGTACCGCGATTTTTCCTAAACCCAAACTGATCTTCACCTACTATCTCTTCTACTACCCTTTCCATCCTTCTGTATATTATTCTGGTCAGTAATTTTGAAGCATGTGATGTTAGACTAATGGTGCGATAATTCTCACATTTGTCGGCTTGTGCTTTCTTTGGAAGTGTGAAGATGATATTTTTATTAAAATCAGTTGGAATTTCTCCTGTTTCATAACTTTTTGATATCAGCTTGAATAATCTTTCGATTCCTTCCTCTCCTAGAGATTTAAGAAGTTCTGCAGGGATCTCATCAATTCCAACTGCCTTATTTGCTTTCAAGTCATTCAGAGCTTTATTAAATTCTGTCCTCAAAACAGGATCTCCTAAGTCATCAATGTCGACATCGCCTTCCTTTTCCAATACACTATTGTTCAAGTCGTCCCCATCATACAGTTTCTCAATGTATTCCTTCCATCGGTTAGCTCTATCTTCTGAGCTTAAAAGAGGTTTCCCATCGGCAGCTTTAATGTTCATACCTCTTTTCTTCATTTCTCCAAAATTCTGTTTGATCTTTCTATATGCAACATCTACTTTTCCTACGACCATTTCCTTTTCTACTTCTTCACACTTTTCTTGTAGCCATTTTTCTTTTGCTATTTTGCATTTCCTATTTATTTGATTTCTAAATTGCCTGTACTGCTCTCTTCCTGCTTCATCCTGAGCATTTTTGTACCTTCTCCTCTGATCCATCAGCTCCAAAATTTCTTCTGTGATCCAAGGTTTTCGGGCAGCTTGTTCCCTAAAGCCTAATGTTTCTTTGCCAGCTTTCATTATTTCGGTCTTTAATGCATTCCATTCGTCCTCGGTTGAGCTCCTTTCACAGTTACTTCTTAGACCTAAGTCTACCATTTCTGCAAATTTTTCTCTTGTGCTAGATTGTTTCAGCTTATTCACTGCCAGTCTGTTCTGCTTATACTGCTTCCTTATTCGCTTGAATTTCAGCCTGCACTTCATTACTATCAAATTATGGTCCGAGTCTATGTCTGCTCCTGGGTACGCTTTACAGTCTAGAACTTGATTCCTGAATCTCTGTTTGACCATGATATAATCTAGCTGATATCTGCCTGTATCCCCAGGACGTTTCCAGGTGTATATTCTTCTTGCATGGTTCTTAAACAGTGTGTTCGCCACTACTAGCTTATATCTTTCACAAAATTCTAGCAACCTGCTTCCTCGCTCATTTCTTTCTCCTAGACCAAAACTTCCTACAGTATTCCCCTCTTTTCCTTCTCCCACTATTGCATTCCAATCACCCATGATTATTAGATTTTCCTCCCCTTTCACATATTGGATTAATTCTTCAATTTCAGCGTATATTTTTTCTATTTCGTCGTCATCTTCCTGTGACGTTGGCATATATACTTGTACTAATGTGGTTGGGACGGGCTTAGTTTCTAACCTCATCAAAATAATCCTGTCACTAAACTGTTCATAATAACTCACCCGTTTCCCTACTTTCTTGTTCATTACAAATCCTACACCAGTGACTCCATTGACAGCTTGTGTGCTAATTATCCTGTGCTCCCCAGACCAGAAATCCTGTGCGTCCTTCCATTTAATCTCACTAATCCCAACAACATCTAACTTAAGTTGTTCCATCTCCCTTTTTAAGTTTTCTAACCTACCTGCCCTATTCAGACTTCTAACATTCCACGCTCCGACTCGTAGAATGTTTCTATTCATTCTGATGACTCCTCCCTGAGCAGTCCCCACCCGGAGATCCGATTGGGGGACTATTTTACCTCCGGAGTATTTTACCCAGGAAGAAGCCATCATGATATATGTAATTTGAGAGGATTACATGTCCTCGGGATACCCTTTGGGTCTTTAATGCAGTGGTTTCCCGTTGCCTTCTGCATCCCCATGCCGTTGATCATTTCTGATTCATCCGCCTTTAGGGGCCGTTTCCAACCCCAAGGGCAAGAGGGTGCCCTGAACCACTCCCCGCTCTTCCGCCCTCCTTTCGGAGGCCGCTTGGCAAGCAGTGGGTGACTCCTTATACCGGGAATCTTTCAGTCGCCAGAGCCTCGTCCGTGCAAACAGGGTGCACCACGTGAAGGAGAGGTTGACATTTGGTTGGAAAAGACTAGTATTGTCTCTCCCAAACCCTTACACCCCGTTATAACCTCATTCTTTGCTAAAAAAAAAAAAAAAATAAAAAAAAAAAAAAATAAAAAATAAAAAAAAAACAAATACTGAATGAATCGAAAAGAACCTCAAGCAAAACAAACACGTCAAGTGCGAAGTGATTGACATTTCATTGCGATTGCGTTGAAATATGCGAGAATCTTTCATTCCGGTACAGTGTGGTAATGATTTGTTAATACTGCGCTGCAGGGCCGGATTAAGACAGCGCAGGGCCCGTAGCAAATGTGAAGAAGAGGCCCTTGATTTTTGCCGTCCTGGGGAAAATTGTGGAGCTAAAAACAAAAAAGTCACCCATGTAACCTAGGTGCGAGGCCCCGTGGCATTTGCTACCTCCTGCTACGTGATTAATCCGGTACTGCTGCGCTGGGATACTATTTTTGTACATAAAAGATCAACCAGATAGGTGATTACAAGAGTCAGATAAAAAAGTATTTTAATGTACTTTCGTACCAAAACTGTACAAAATAAAGTAAAGGTATCAAACCTACTTGTCATCCCCAACACTGATTCCCTGTAACAATCACTTTAAAACGTTAAATGAGACTAAAGACCGGGTAGGAACACGGGCGAGCTATGGAAAAGTGTGGACGCGAGGGGGCGAGCTGCCACTCGGACGACTGTCGTTGCGGTGACGGTACAGACAAGTATTGGCAAAATAGAGCTCGACCTTTACACGTAGCAACTGATACACACACTGGAGCAAATTAAAATCCCACACCCATACGATGTTGTGATAAATGAATGAAATTTGGCCCCAAGTATGCCCACATGAAGAGTATTAAATGATTTAAAATAGAAAGTTTTACATGTAATAATATGAGAATTACGGTGCTATCTATTATGTAAATTGCTATTTTTTTATATTCTTTTAACGTACTAGTGGCGTACAGTGTGTTGTAACATGACACTTTGTTGTCCACGAGTTGTTGTTGGCTAAGTATGCCCAGGCGAAGAGTGAGAACTCTATACACTCAAATGTATAACTGACTTGGGAACCATCAGACCTGTTCAGAACGGATTTCGATCCCCTGAGTGTATGTTGAAGGGTATTTACTCCATATGTCTGTGTTACAATTATTTCTTCAAAATGAGCTCTAGGTATCAAGAAATTAGCATGCAAACATATGTGAATATCATTTAAATATTATAATTTTAGTACATAACTTAAAACCTTCAGTGTGGTGTATGTGGTAAGGTGCTTGCTTCCCATTTTGCTAATGCGGGTTCAAATCCCCATACTGCCAAATATATGTATTTCTTTTTTTATATGCAGTAATCATTGAGCATTGATTTTATTTCATTTACGAATTTTTATTATGCGAAATAACAGACATTATGTTATTTTCAAACATTTACATGCTACCACCACTGCACGGAAATAAGTATAACCCTGACCTTCTGACTATAATATATTTACTACATGATATTAATTGTAGAGATACAAGTATAGAAACGATGAACATGAAAGATACCCGTTTCATTAGAAAGAAACACATAAACAATAAACTTATCATCAATAAACAATGAAATAATGATTTTCTAAAAAAAAAAAGTTGAGACTGTATAGTCTGTAATATTTTGTTTTAAAAGTTATTTCGCATAATAAAAATTCGTAAATGAATTTTAAATGAAATAAAATCAATGCTCATAAAAATGCTGCATATAAAAAAAAGAAATAAAAATATTTGGCAGTTTGTGGATTTGAACCCGGGTTTGCAAAATGGGAAGCTGGCGCCTCATTGCTTACACCACACTGCAGGTTTTAAGTAATGTATTAAAATTATAGTATTTAAAAGATATACACATATGTTTGCGCGTTAATTTCCCTATACCTAGGGCTCATTTTGAAGAAATAATTGTAACACAGACATATGGAGTAATTACCCTTCAACATATACTCGGGGGATCGAAATACTTTATGAACAGGTCTGATGGTCTCCAAGTGAGAGAGGTCGGAGAATTGACGTGTTTTGAAAAGGTGCATCATATCGTGAAATCTCCCAAAGGATTGGCCGTAGTGCATTGTCAGTATACAGACTTGTTACACAGTGATGAAAGAAAGCTCTAATACTCCAGGTCTATACTGATGGATAACAGCACGCGAAGACCGCCAAATTGTGTGGGTGGCTGCTGCTGGCAAATGGTTGACTGCAGGCCAGATCCAAACAGTGGTTACAGAGAGAGTCACCCCCCCTCCCCGGACGATCGAAAACCAATTGCTTGAAGCTGGAGTACGCTCTCTGAACCCTATGCAATGTGTCCCATTAATCTGATTTCATTGCCAGCATCATCTAACCTGGCGTAATGCA
>CM061919.1:44231158-44264902 GCA_031002005.1 Vandiemenella viatica | reverse complement strand
ATTATGTATTAGCCATCCAACTGATGGTTCATTACCTCCACGCGATGGTGATGATACAGAAATACAATGTGTAGAGATAATTTTATCTGAGTGTACTATGCATAAAGCAACTTCTTTGAAAATAAATCCTCCGTCCTTCTTCTTGAAGCCTTGTGCGTCCAGGAAGATGGTCGGCATGGTAATGAGTGGCAATACTTGGTGCTAATTAATTTTATGTCAGCTTACGCACTACACTTGTTAGAGGTACGTATTCTACTACACGATCGTGCAAGATCAGGCAGTATGCAGCGGTATAGCCAGGAAAATTCTCACTGCTATCAAACGCCATACGAATGTCAACAGGTCCTGTTTTAACAGACTCATTTTGATGTGAACAGTCTATTACGGCGATAGGGCTAGTTTCTATAAAGTTTTCCCGTTTTAGTAGCGGCGAAGGATGGTCTCGCTCGTAGTAAGACTGTTGGAATCTTGCATACAACACTGTGGTTCGGTTTTTCTTAAAGTCCAAATTCATTTTCTCATATGGATACGCAACATCATTTAGGAACACTTTGACATTGGTGAGATTGCAGTCGTCAAAGATGGCTGCACTTAATTCCGTTTCCTGTTTGTTTGTAATCCCAGAACCACGAACCTAGGTTTCTCCAGTTGCGTTGATGTTTTCAAAGACCAAATTTGAGTCTTGCTGATAGGAAGCAACGGTTACTCCAACAGATCCCAACTTCTGAAATTAATGCGAAGTGGTTTCCCACTGTCTACAATCTTAAGCAGCGCTAGCTTTTCTGTTTCACCTATTTGCAAATGCGGCATCACCCATGCCAGTTTACTGATGGTGAATTTACTTTCTTGAGGATTTGGATTGGCTTGTACATATGAATTTGTATCGTCCCTAGCTCGAATCAATATTAGTTCTTGTTTTACATTTGCAAGTATCTTTTTGAAGTCTTCACAAAACCCCAAGAGCATACTCAACGGTATACATACATCAAAGTAACCATTTTCAGGAGCGCGTTGACCCCATCCTGCATTGACCAACACACCCATTTGTGGGGGGCTTGCAGAAATAAGCGTTTTCAATGTGCTTGTGATACCAACGTTTCTATTTCGGTCAATTTCTGTTCCATTGAGTTCATACCGAATTTCTTCAAACAGAAAGCGAATGCATTGAATGTGATAAGTGAATTTGTTACTGCTCCATCCGATTTCATGAATCTTCCTTCAATATGCAAGTAGCTTTCGCATGGTAGTGTATATGTATCTTGGTTCTGAATCGGTATTCGGATTTCATCATTGTTATTAAATGTGGCTGGCGTATGTGGTTGGTGACTCAAATATTGTTTGCGTGTAACCGACTCTTCAAACTCCACACTGGAAGTTATGTCTAGCAAATCCATTCATGATTTTTGACTGTATAGCCTAACGACTGTAGGAAGAGCACGTTCTCAGGTGTTAATCGTTTCACTGTTGGTTCACGACTGACAGCTTTGTGTGGTTGGCGCTTCTTGTTATAACGAGCGCCCATTATTTTTAATATGTAGTCTGAGAGTAATGGTTTCTCCTCTAAAATCCACTAAATTACCGTCTTGATCGACAACTCTAACGTTGATGTTACTGAGAGTTTTCACTGTGATGGGTAGATATATGACATTAGCGGGTACTTCAACAATCTTGTACCCTGGCGGGACTGTTGGAAAAAACTCGTGTAGTGTATGCCCCAGCTTATCGTTGACGTAATTTCCTGTACATATGCTGCACTCTAATCTTATAGCGTTAATTTTGAAGATCTGCACAGTGTAGTCTGATGTATGAAATCCAGGCTTTAACACACGTTTCGAAAATCCGAGCAGAGATCCAACTGAGTGAATTGTTGTTTGCTCTAATTACTATCTTGTCGTTTTTAGTGTGTCGAACCAAATAATTCTCCAAATCGTCAATATCGTAAGATCCTGTGGGTACGACTATCACTTTATTCTTCGAGTAATGAAATTTACAATTTGATTCGTCTATATTTGCATCCATGTTGAAAAGTGTTGTAATATAAGATTTTCTAGAGAGGTCTGGTTCCTCAGTGGTTAGGGCGTCCAACTGGAGATGGAAAAGTCCCCAGCTTGAATCCCAATCTCGGTGAGGATTTTCTAAGGTCCTTAGCTCGACCTTCACCTCTGGCATAGGTTGTTGTGTGATGTGAATTACGCCAGAATGCTCACTTAGTTCTGATTCCGTGTTGAACTGTGAGTCCTCTATGTCCGATAGGATTACTGGGTTACGTTAAGAGGCTACAAAAGGGGCTGATTGCGGAGACGTAAAGAAGCCTTATCACCAGGTGAATACTACCATAAAATTTATTTTAGAGCTGTTTTTATTAGTAATAGTAGTAATAAATGTTGCAATAAAATAACAAAAATTTATGTTCCACAACTACTTCACTGAATTTTTAAAACAATAAAAATATTCTGTTTGTTCGGAGTATTATCAGTTTAATATATCCGTATATACAATATTGGGGATTTGTCTCCTAGGTTTGGCTATTTTCTTAGCCCTAGTTTTCTTACATTTCTTTGAAATATTTGAATTTCGTTTACCCAGCATCTCTTAAAATTACTAATTTCATCTCGCGAATAAAAATTAATATAGTTTTAACTAATGGAAACTCGAAACGTCAAAATATTAGCAATACATTGATGGAATCTACTAAATATCAAGAACAAAAAATACTAACATCCAAACAGCAAATAAATATATAAGTGGCCCAAGAACGTTCATTTCTGTTAAAAAAATTGCAATACTAAAAATGAATATTTTGATTTGCATTGAATATCTAAAAAAAAAAATAGAACTTAACTCTTTGAATATTGATTTTGTTTTGAGGATATATTGGTTCCATCAACAGAAATTTAGATATTGTAGTATGTATAGTAGTAATTGATCCTTTTATCCATAATGATCAGTGGTATTGTGGTAATGGTTTCTCTATCTGTGGAAACAGTTGAATTGCCTGTAGACCAGTTTACTATAGTTCATTCGTTTGGAGCCATTAATTCTGCGCTAAAATATAAATTTCAGTGTTAAAATAGTAATTGATTTTTTCTTCATAATTGGTTTCTCAATCTGCCAACAGAATTGAATGTCTGCCGGCAAATTATCACTCCACCTGTCTGCCACTCCACTATCTGAATAAAACATTTATAAATTTCAAAAATCGGTGTACGCCACGTGTTCTGCTAAATCATCCACGCATATTATAAATCTTTTGATACAATATCGGAACAAAGGAACACATGACATCACTAAAATAGCGCTCTTGAAATAACTAATAATGTTTCATTCTGGCCCAGGCTGCATTTCAGCCAAGTCACAAACTCAGCTAATATTACCACTAGAAAATCAAAGCTTTGCGCATTAATACGTTCACTATAGGGCCTCTTGCATGTTAGTGACGTTATGAATGGCGAAATAAACTTGACTCATTATTTCAGATCGCGATACTAAATGAACCCAAATAATGACGTTTGCAATGAGTAAATTAAATACTGAATTCATCTAAAACTACATTCATCCACATGTAGTATGTCATCAGCATCATGACAGTTATTGGAGTAGCGTAATTAAAAAAATTATACTAAAATGCTTGTAACTTACAGTGATAAAAGTCCATAATTATCTACAACTCTAAGACAACTTTCGTTAATATTGCTGGTCAAGTTAACATCTCGATAAAGTGACTGTTACTGCTCGTGATTTAGTAAGGTGTATAATTGCATTCAATATGTTGTGGTGTGTTCGTATGGTTTGACTTTATAGCGGCAATATTAACAGAGATAGTGGTTTGGTTGAAATGATGCCTGGACCAGATTGATTTTTGTTACAGCATAAGGCAGAAGGAACTTAGTTATTATTAGTAATAAGTAAGCTGCTTTCATATGCTCCTTGTAAATTGTGTATTGTGTTGTAAACGACTTCCACTGTTACTTCATGAAACAACAAGTTTCTACATTAGCCCATTGAAAATATTCGTTTTAAGTGTAGCATTCGATAGATATTTGCAGAATGTTGAACAGTAAGTAAAAAAGCAGTTTCGTGAATCATAGTCTCTATTATTTGTACAAAAATTCTGAACAAAAAATAAAAAGGGTTAGTTAAGTTTTAAATTTCGGCAAAAATAATTTGTAATACAGAGACTGTAGGTTCAAGTTTACGTCGCGATACACATCAATAACTTAAGATAAAATTATTGTGATTGAGGCTTTGATTTTGTAGCGACAATTTTAACGGAGATTGTGGTTAGATTGAAATTCTGCCTGGACCAGAATGAAAACAAAACCTTCTTGTCACAGCAAAAGGCAAGAGGAATTTAGTTATCAGTTATTTAAGCAACTTTAATAAGCACTATCGCGACGTAAACTACTCCCCAAAAAAGAATCAGGAAATAAATTAAACCGAGATAGAACTACGACATTTTGCACTTTTAGTGAACCGACTTTCGTGATGGTATACTCATAGGATTATACTTCTTTTTTTTTTAAATTGTGGTATATTATTTGATATGTCATACTATTTTATGTACGCAAATGAAAACATCTCTTTGCGAACTTGACAACAGTACCTACCTTTTTTTAAATTTAAGGTTAAGTACAGATTTATATTTCCTGCTTCCAAACTATTATTTGTCAAGTTCGTCGGTTTTATGGCTTTTAAACTAAACACAAACTTGCATAAGTAAGAAGATTTTTGCTTTTATTTCTGAAAAGTAATGTTTGCGATTTACGTAAAAAGCAAAGAGTAAACGTGGCACGGCTATCTACGAAGTAGGAAATTCTTTGTTGTTTCCGAATTGATATTAATGGCAATTTCTAAAAGAACTATGCGTTTTTGCATGATAAAATCTATCCTTTGTCACTCCACACTCAGTTAACTGACTTCATGCCAAATTTCATTTAAATATGTTGATTTATTAAGGCGTTATTTATTCCAGAAGTATATCCAAACACACATCCGAACTTTCTCGTTTTCTCATTTATAGATATATAGATAGACAAGAATTGCTCGTTTAAAGATATAAGATATTAATTATCATTTGTTTTTATCACAGAAATCATTTCATGGTTTGAATGAAAGAAGTTCTAAATTGATCGCGAGATACGTGGCCTAATGCACAATTAAATATTACGTGGCATAGCGGAAGTTGTTAAGATTTGTTTTTAGCATCTTCGTTTTCACTGGAGTCTTTATTTAAGTCGATGTAATCTGTCTCAGCCGTTAAAATATCGATCTTCATTACAGGTAATAAGAAAGAAACGTGTGAGAACCTGTGAAGATTTGAGATTAAGTTTACATCGCGTTGCATGATGATACTGACATGCGATACAGGGAATGAATTAAATCCCGGGCGATAGCAGCTTTGCTTTTCTAGCGCAATATTACCGATTGAGGTAGGCCAAATGCAACCCGGACCAAGTTGAGAACTGTAGCTTTTTGCTACAGCACATGGAATGATAAATTACAAAGAGCTTTATTTTATAACAATTCTATTTAGTTAAGCAACTGGAGAGAAATAAATTACCGTAACACTCCGTTAAACCCGTCATTTGGGGCTAGTTAAACATAATAGGACTAAGTAATTTTTAAATTACATAAACACCTTTGTGCTTTAAGAGCCACCAAAGATCACACTATTTGAATTCTGTTAAATTAATCTTTAAATATTTATTGTTCTAGATTTCTAAAATACAGTAGTTTAAAAGAAACGGAATAATTTAATCAAACCACCACTTCATAATGCACTTCAGAAAGCGTGAGTAATTTGTGGATTTAATTTTGGGGTAAAAATGTCTAAGGGCTTAACGTCGATACCTGTACCACAATGGAAAGGAAAAATTACGCCGAGAAAAATGAATTTTTATTTTTTTATTTCGTATGAACCGTTCGAGGACTGGATTAGCAGTAATAACTCTTTGACACTATTTAGCGGGTCGCATTCCTGTTTATAAGTAATGACTGTTCATTCAAAATTAAAAAGGAAAAAATAAATATGTTTCTTGGCATTATTTTTGCTTTCCATTGCTACCAAAATAGCGTCGTAATTCATGGGTGTACGTCACCGTGAAGGTTAAGTAATTTGAATAGATCAGCGCCATAGATTATGTTTTTTTTCCTTTTTTGCATGTTTGTTATAATAAGGGAATATATCCTATCTATAGCATTCAGCTACATGGAACTGTGATATTTTTTTGCCTCTAGAAATAAAAAATGGTAAAACTTTTCATTATATACCAAGGGCAACGCGCGCAAATTAACGGGCAAATGCTAGTTATAAAAAGGATGGAGAAGACGGTACTGAGGATTTGAAAAAAGTCAGATATATTTAGTAACTGGTTTTATGAGACCATCAGGGACTATGAATCGGGAATGGGAGGGTGTAAATTAGAGAACCAGCTAGTTGGCATAGTTAGAAATGAGCAGACTAAACAATTTGAACTTCATCCTGATTGATATTAAATTTCCTACCCTAACTTTTTGATATTTTTTTATGCAGGTTCTAAGAAAGTTTAATAAGCATATAATGGCTGATATAGATGGTATTAATGCAGATATCTTAAATATAACATGATAATCGGAAATTTTATTTAAAATTAGTCTGGATATATGCTGCTTATTAGACGACTGGAAAACTGCGATAGTGGTACAAATCCGTAATGGTGGGGTGATAAATAAGGTCAGAAATTAGAGGGCTATTAGTTTGACATCAGTGGTAGGTAAATTAATCGAGAGATTGATATGCGACTACATCAAAAGAAAGAAAGAAACGTTTTGAAATCGACAACATGACTGTAGGTAAGGATTTAAAACTCAGTTACAAATTGGGTTACAAAACTTTGGTAAGACCATTGCTTGATCATGGTGTAGTATGGAACCCACATTTTTGGTATCAAATACAGGAGTTGGAGGAGATGCAAAGAAGTAGGTTTGATTTATCTCTGGAAATTATTACAATACACAATACTAACTGATAAAGGAGCTGAAATAGGAAGACAGACTCATTGGAAGACAGAAGGAGGGTGAAGATGTTTACAAGGCGTACATTCGTGGTGAGGCTAGGAAACATGTTAGTAGAAAAATTGAGAGGTGTGCATATGGAAGGGATATTAACGTTGATCACTAGCTGGCACTCGATTTCAGGTATAAGGGCGTGGAAAACTTTCCTTTTATAGGTAAGGATGTCGGGGATTAGAATAAATAACAAAATTAAGTGCCGAATAATTTACCAAAAGCACTGATAAAGCTTTAGATTAAAATTCTTAGGGGGAAAACGGATGTAGTGAAGTTGCCTTGCTCTATCGCAATTAAATTAAACTTATTTATTATTTACCTTAGTCCACGGCCAGTGTGTGAGTGATGGGGTAACTTATAATTCTAGCCACGGAGCGTTCTGGAGGACAGCAGCGCCTTCTCTACTCGACGGGTCGCTGACGCACTGGCGCGGCGGCGCGAGGCGTGCGGGCCAGCTGCTCGGCGCGTGCGCATGCGGGACGACGCGACGAACGAAAGAACACCTGTTGCTACTATACAACTCAAAACCACGAGCTTCCTCAGCAGGCTATTGCCTTCCCAAAGAGTTTAAAAGGGGCCGGACTACTGTGTCCTTGCGCAGCAGTGAATCTTGAAACCATCAATAAATTGCCCACGAAAACAATCGCGTGACTTTTAGAAGGGATTTTAGGCAGACCTGTAGTTTGGTCGTCCGCGCTATTAAAATTCCTGCAGAATTTCTTTGCGTCATTTTTTTTTTAACTGCTTAACGTCTCTTAACAGCAAGGTCTTTAGAGACGGGAAAGGATGAGGGGCAAGGAATGGGAAGGAATTCGACCATGGCGTTTTGAAGGAAGCATCCCGGCAGTTGCCTGGAGTGATTTGGGAAACCATGGAAAACCCAAATCTGGATGCCCGGACGGGGATTCTAACCGGCGTCCTCCCGAATGCGAGGCGAGAACGCTAACCGTTACACAACCACGTTCGGTCTCTTTGCGTCAGAAATGGATTATCCTGTTTGGTGTCTCACAACGTGACAGATGCAGAAAAACTCACATGAATTGAATGGTGTGATGAAATGCTGGCTGGGTTTGACTGAAGGGACTTCAGACGCTAAGTCGGCATCGTCACTGGTGACATAACCTGGATTTACCAGTTTGGTCTGGAGACCAAATCCCCGGTTGGCAGTTTGTATCATTCACGATGACGACGAAGAATAGCGTCTGCGTAATATCGGCAAGAAAGTGATAGCAACTTATTTCTCCAAAAGTGATAACGTTTAATTTAATTTAATTTTAATTGCAATGGAGCACACGCTCCAGTGGCAATTCTCCTACACACCCAACTTCCCCCTATCCTGCACCCACCTGCATTTGCCCTCTACAAATTTTAACTTTAAATTCTTTTAACGTTTTCGGTAAGTTACGACATAATTCACCTTGTCTAAGTTTCTTAGAGGCTTAAGGTGGCCATACACGATGGTTCCATTTAGATGTCATGCCTATGGATGACATCCATTCGGATCGTATCCAAAAGCGTAGCACATACACCATTATTCCATCACTCCAATGATCTATGTTTGCGCTTATGTAGTTTCCAGCCTTCATGAATATTGATCATACAGAATTGCTCTTGTCTGCTACTGCTTGCGTAATTGTAAAGAAAACGAGGACCAAATGATTAATTATTAAAAAGGAAGCGGTTTTCTCATGGAAATCTGGTGAAAGAACTTCCTTTGGAGCCAACAGATTGGCGGAATTATCTATACATGTATGAAGAAATGTATTATCACGTGTTATAAATTATTACCCCAATTATATAAAAAAAGACAGAAATGATGCATAGTATCACCCCTTATGAAAGGTAACTGCTACACTTTGTTTTTTTGCTTCAGAATACTTGTAAGAACTAAAATACCCAACACTAACAGCCATTTCCACTCAGTCATTGGGTCATATCATACCAGAGATGTGTAAAACAACTACTGAAGATTCTTATTTTTTCAACGCTGTTTCTCTGTTTGCAGTTACGTCTTTATTTTTAAATAATACTATCAATTGATCGGTTGCCATATTTCTTTTTCTGTTTTCTGTAGTCACCTCCTACAGGCGTTGTAAGTCTTATTATTTTTCAATAATCTCCAATACAAAGTCGTGTTGAGATGACATTATTATTATTTTATTTTATTTTGTAAAGAAGAAGGAAATAATATTGTTCTAAATGTTACTTAATAATATTTAAAATAATATTATTTTCAATACCTACTTTCTAAATAATATTTCACAAGCAGCAAAAACAAATCCTTCTATACCAAATTCAGAACAAAAAATAAATGATACAATGTTGCACTATCCAATCAGGGCACTGATGTTGTCTCTTGGCAGTCGGTAACTGAATGAGAAGTATAAATAATTTTCTCGGGTGACTAGCCGAGTTATATGAATGTTATAGTTACACGATATTTCGGCGTACTGAATCATCGACGCCATCTTCTGGTGAAGTGAGGTCAGGAACGTGCGAAGTTGCTGAGCTAGACCAGATTACCGCTGCTAACCTCTGATTGGTCGGCTGTAGAACCAGTCGTAGCAGGGGTCAAATCTCGTTGCGGCTTGAATCGATGCTAAGGTAAAGTTACGGCTAGATTTGATGTCCGTTTTTACATGGCATGTAGCGGACGGGCTTAAAGTCATCGCTCCTTCGAAGATGATATCATAAAACAAAGCATTCAGCATAAATTGTTTATAAAACTGATGGGTCAACACGGATCCGTTGCGGGCCTCATATTGAGAAGATGTCGTCGATGATTCAGTACGCCGAAATATCGTGTAACTATAACATTCATATAACTCGGCTAGTCACCCGAGAAAATTATTTATATTTGCAACGCCGAGAAAAACTACGTAATTATGAATGAGAAGTGTTTGAACCGCGGTTTCATCATACCTCAGCTGACTGGAGTGATGGCTTGATGGCATGATGGACCAAACTGATGGATATTGAATTGACCAGATATCCAAATAATACTTTCAGTTCATTTCACCCGCATCAATTTCCCCACAGACCAAACGATAATGAAGTTACATCACTCCATACATATACATATATTCCATTTACTCCAGTCGTCCATGTTCGCGGTAGTATAATTTTCAGTCCATATAATAGTACTGCTTACTACAAGAATTGTTGGTTATCGTTAATGAAGATGGTACTCTTTTAAATTATTGACACTATTAATTGCATAATGAGCTTTAATCGTTACCGCTAATTTAATGCTGCCTATACATTGCAGAACTAGCCAAAGCAAACAATATAAAGCTGTCGACTTCTTATTCAACAATCTAATTATAGCAAATGCCAATTAAAATGACCTTGAATTAATTTTAAAGGATATACAAAGTTATTGAATACTGAATACAAGTGCTGAGAACTAAATCAATGGCTAAAACATTACGGAATGACGAAAAATAAGCTCTGTGATATTACGAAAACTCAAAGAAATACTATAATACGATTCTAAAACAGGTTTTATTGAATTTGAGTAGTTCTGTAAGCCACAATAATCACAGATACGTCACATCTTATACAACAACAAACAAAACGAGATCGCAAAGAATTTTTACAACGCTGTTTCTCTGTTAGCATTTGTGTATTTATGTTTAAATAATACTAGCAATTGATCTATTGCCGTTTTTATTTTGTCATGTAGTCAGGATTACGAGACCTGCCATAGGCAAGGTAAGTCTTTATATTTTTCAGTAATCTCCAACACCCATGTTCTACATCCACACTCTGCAATTCACAAACATTGTGGGTGGCAGAGGGTACTAAGCACCAATCTTAATTCTCCGCATTCCAATCCCGAATAGCACGAGGAAAGAAAGAATACATGAATGCGACAGTATGGCATCTGATTTCTCGAATCTTATCCCTCCGGTCATTGCGATACAAATAGGTTGGCGGAAAAAGTATCTCACTGCACTCATAGGCCATAGAATTTAGCATATTCTCCAATAAATTCAAACGCAAATGACGTCGTCTGTCTTCCAAACGACCCAGCCAATCTATGTATCAATTCTGTGACGCTTTCATAAAGGCTGTAGCAACCAGTCACGAATCGAACGGCTGTCCTCTGTACCCTCTCCACTGAGTCAATCAGGCCCTTGCGATACGGATCCCAAACTCCACAACAGTAATCTAAATGTGGAAGCACTAGTGTTTTATACGCTATTTCCTTCGTATGAGCATTACAATTCCTCAGAATACGACCTATGAATCGTAATTTAGAATTAGCTTCGCCTACGACGGAAGTTATGTGCACGTACCCATTTCATTTCGCTTTGTACTCAGGGCCGGCGTTAGGGGGGGGTAAGCGGGTCAAAAGTACCCGGGCCCGCCGGCTGATGGGGGGCCCCGATCACCGATTGTAGGGGCTCTCGGCCATGAAGTCAAGAATCCACCCATTGTCGCCCGGCCAGTTTGTAGAGAAGAAAAAAAAAAAAAAAAAAAAAAAAAAAAAAAAAAAAAAAGGTCGCCCATTTTACCCCGGGCCCGAAATTCCTAGCGCCGGCCCTGTTTGTACTATTACCCCCCGGTACTTCAGCGAATCAACCGTGTGAACAACTGGATTGTCTACTTTGTACTCGTGAGCAAACTGATTCTTTTTGTTACTTATTCGCATTGCCTTGCACTTTTAGTAATTAAGTGTAACCTGCCATTTACGGCACCATTTGTAAATAGCATCCAAATCGCGCTGAATTTCTATGCAACCGTGAGAGCACCTTATTTTCTTACAGACGAGATTATTTTTCTCTAAAGAAAAAGGACATAAAAATAATATTGTTCTAAATGTTACTTAATAACATTTAAAACAATATTGTTTTCAATACCTACATCCAGAATAATAATTTTCATGTAGCAAAACAAATATTTGTATACTAAATTCTAATGAAAAAGAAATGACGCAATGTTGCGAGTAGTATTAAAATGGACTTTCTGGTGCAATCTTAATATCATTGTGCCGCCAACCGGCTACAAAGGCGAAGCTGCTGTAACTGCGTATTACCTTAAAACGTAATTAAAATTTCTGTCAGAGGCATAATAAACGGCTTTTTACCTGTCAGTCGGCCTGTTACCTGCCGAAATTAATGGCTGATTTTTAATTGAAATTGCTGTCAAAGCGATAATAAACGGCCTTTTATCCACCTGCGCAGATTGCTTTACCCCCAGGCGGGCTGCCTGCTGCCTTTTAATTAAAATTTCTGCCGGCCGGATAACAAACGAGGCTATTACCTACCCGTGTATTTAATGGTTGCGGTTCCGGACCGGAGTTCCTTCAAGGTCGCCTGGAGCTGAAGGTGACCTTTCCCCTCCAGCGGAGCCAGGTGCAGGCCGCTACTTGCCGCCCTGGGAACCGGTTATGTTAATTAGTAGGCGCGCGCTAAGTTGCGTCCCTGCCGCGAAGGCGGTAAACCGTCAACCCGGCTTCAGTTTGCAAAGCTATCAACACTGTATGAGCTGGATAAAAATTGCTCAGTTACATGGCCATTTTTCTGTACAGTGGTCTTAATATTGTAATTTTGACAATGTTATCGATTTTGTCATAAATTAATCACGATTATGTACTTAATTCAGTCTAATATTCGCATTTTCCTCCGTTTTTCTATTCAGTGGTCTTAAAATAGTAATTATTCGCAAATTCATCGTAACTAATGAAATAATTAGCATATTTTCGTATAGTGTGGTCAACGGTTCAAAACCCCGTTTAATAAAGCGGGAAGGAATTCTGCAAGATAGAGAAGGGAGAGAGTGAAACCTGGTGCCGGCCCGTTCAGGCCTACTCTTCCGAAAGATATGTTCCCATTCAAGATAGTTTACTAGAATTCGGTCAGTTTAGTTTTGCGTGATACGTGGATAATAATTCGTATGGCTTTATTATTCTGGATACCCCCAGAAGAGTTCGGCCGCCAATAGACTGAGTATCGATTATCTGTGCATGCGGAGTTTGCTATGAAACCCAAATAGCCTTTTATTGCCTGGAGTCACCGCGAACACTTATATGACGCAGGACACATTTATAAATGTGTTGTTTGAATTGAGCATGAATGGTACGCAGAGTAATGATAATGTATGTATTCAACCTAGAACGTTATTTATTTTTTTATTTATTATTATTCATACGAGGGACGAAGAAGGGGGAAGAGTGAAACTAGGTGCCACCCATTCACACCCACTCTCCCGAAAGATACAAACCCATTCAATAGTCGAATCACTATCAACAGTGTCGTATGCCTTCACTCCATACACTCTGTAGAGAGGATGAACCCAAATCAGGTATCATAAGAAAAATGAAATGAAATACCAAAATCATACTCTCGAGTACTAGTGAAATCGCTGAGATATCCAGCACTAAACATTGGCGGTAGATAATGGTTAATTTTTATATTCTTGGAGTGCTTTCCTGCATTTATTCTAAATGAAGGAGTTTAGAGCTCTGATCAAAGATATTTTAAGTTCCTAAGTCTTGCCAATATTTCACAGAAATAGTCGGAAAGAACACATTTGTATCAACATTACACGTAATATGTGTACCACCTAGAGGTATGTTTTTGTCTGTCTCACACCCACCCACAAGCTGCGCCTATAAAGGCTTCAAGGTTAAGGGCTCACGCCTCCAGCCTAACAAAAGAAACCTTCTCTGGCCTGGAATGTAGATGACCTGCCACAACAGAGTTTTCTGATTTCCAGATTTTATCATATATACCTACCTAAGGATGATATAGTGGATCTGCCCGCTCGACCAACGTTTCTAGATTCATTACGCTTGGACAGTAAAAATTTCCGTGGTGGGGGATGGTCCTCACACAATAAAAGGGAGATCTCGAATCCTAGCATTTTCAGTTTAAGTTTCAGCTAATATGGACGCAGTACAACTTCTGTATGAAATTTCTGATGTTCTTAACGCAGGTAGGATGTACATCAAATGTTTTTGGCTAGTAGGATTCGGCATATGATTTAGAATATTTATCTTGTTCTTATTATTTGTTTTACTTTGCAATCACTCATTGGATCTGATCGGAATATTTTATGTACATATTTACTAAAACCTAAGCCGTGTGAAACATTTCATATAAATCAATATGAAGGCGTTGTTGAATTAATATTCATATCGTTCTCTGTTTTATCTCAAATCCAATTATCAATAAAGTTATTAGCATGTCATAGAACATTCCCATTAAATGAAGATATAGGGAAATAAGTTGTCATGTGTTTTTCTTCGGGATGGTTCCTTCAACAGGTCATGCCTGAATTCCGGCCCAAATCCTGTAAATAGTGGGATCAGAAAACAGTGTATTTTTCCAGAATTCTGAAATTCCCCACGTTTTTAATCTAAACCGATCATTATGAATTAGCGTAAGTTTTAATGTTTGATGGTTGTGTACAACAGACATTCTTGTTATGTAAGTCATAGCTTTCAGTGTTTAAATTGCCTTCCACTAATATTCATGGCTGCGCGACTCTGATGTAAACCGATCCTTGAGCACAGTAGTAACCAATTTTTCAAAATATTCTTTATATTAAGCAAACTTTAGGTATGGTTGCTTAAAAAGGTCATGCTTGAATTCCACTCCAAATCCTGTAAATAGTGGGATAAGAGAAATACATGTCAGATAAACATTTTTTATATATTATTATTATTTTTTTCCAATAGAAGATTGGAACGAGGTAATCCCTCCTCCAACTCGAGGGGGTATTGGGATAGGCACCCGGAAGAACCAAAAGCCGTGGTTCGGCCTTAGTGTAACAGAGGACGCCCTGAGTTTGCGGCACAAAATCCCATCATTATTGTTGCCGACGATGACAACGATTGGATTCAACCGTTAGCCGGACGTCCTGAGCTTGCGGCGCAAATTCAACCTCAATCGTTGCCGATAAAATCGGGCACAACGATGAGGAAGAAATTCAACCTCCAATCGTTGCTGATGATTGGAGCCCAACGGTGAGGAAGAATTTAATATCGTGCGGAACAGGAGACGCAGGGTACTGGGAGCTATGGAGAAATTGATATAGTTGATGACAGCATAGAATTTTTGTGAGAAGTCCCCGGTCCTTTACCATTTTCTGTAATCAAATGACTATTTTTTTAAAATAAATTATATGTTTATACAAATGTTGTTTTTTCTTTATAAAATTCCTAATGATACTCATTGAGCACAGCAGCAACCATTAATAAACGGCCTGTTACCTACCTGCGTAGATTGCTTTACTCCCACGGGCTGGCCACTGCCTTTTAATTAAAATTTCTGACAGCCGGATAACAAACGGCCTTCTACCAACATGCGAAGCACCAACACCCTATAAGACATAAATTGTATTGGAAATAATTTAGTATGTACCACTTTCCATGAATTTCATTTTTTTTTAAAATGTACAAAATAGATATGCTGGTAAAATTCTCCTGCAAATTCTTTACCCTGGAAGAATTAATCAAACAAATTACGTAATTTGTTAATTTTCACTTTTTTGATGGTAAACACTATAGCTGACCAGTTTGACATTTGGAAAGGTCTTGTAAATATCGTAAATTAGTGTCAAGGTTGTGTAATTTCCGCACCATCAGGCCATAAAAAATTGTAATAATTGCTCAAATGCACAAAAGGTATTGAAAATAGCTTTTGAAAAAAACACATTCTGATCACTGTCCTATAAGACATCTGACAACTAGTGTAGTATATTAGACATACCTGTTGAAAGTCACATTAAAGTACTGAAACTGAACCAAACAGAGTATGGAGAAGGTGAAACATCATCAGTTTCATTAAACAGTATGTTACCAGCACGACCCTCCAAACTACCGAATCATAAGGGGTACCAACCAACACTAGATGAGACATAAATTTAGTTATATATATAACAAAAATTATGTCAATTTCCGCCATGAATAAAGTCTACAGTTGACATAAATACCAGCCATATAATGTGCATGCATTACGACAGAGTGTTATAGAAATGTGTGCTATATGGGCAAAAAGAGAGAAAGTGTATGTTTCTGCTGTCATGGTAGTCTCCAGATAAACCTTCCGAACCCCCCCCACCATACACACCACGTTACCATCATGAGAGTATGTAAGGGATAAAATGTATAGATGTTTGCATCATACAGCTCAACATTATCGATCAAACGTGTTGACAGTAGTTTGGGGTAAGAGAGGTTAACCCAAGTTAGGTTATTCCACTGCATCTTATCAGTAACTCAGGTTACTGTAGGCTGGCACATTGAGTAGGGCTAAGTTAAATCTTGGTCGGCGTGCTACAGTTATGAGCAAAATTTGCTCAAAATAGCTTGTTAAGCGTTAATGTTATGTGTTAGCTCAGGATAACGCGCGAGCGTGTTAACCTGCGCTACCAAAATGTAACATGCTGGGATTACCTACTCTAAATCACCTACAATAACCCAATTACTGCTAGTGTGTGATGGTTGATAACCTAAAACTAGTACATCCCACTCTTGTTACATAAAGTTATCGCTTCACATTAGCCTCCAATTTGTGAAAAATGAGGGTTAACCTGAGCTTATCCTAACATTTCCAACCTTCATTACATGAAGTAAACGCTTCACAAGCGATTTTGAGTTAATGGTGCACATAACTGTAACACCCCGATCGAGAATAAACTTAGCCTTATTCAATGTGCCAGCCTACAGTAACCTGAGTTACTGATAAGATGCAGTGGACTAACCTAACTTGGGCTTATCTATCTTACCCCAAAATACTGTCAACACGTTTGATCGATAATGTTGAGCTGTTTGATGCAAACATCTTTACATGTTATCCCTTATATACTCTCATGATGGTAACGTGATGTATGTGGTGGGGGGTTCAGCAGGTTTATCTGGAAACTGCCATGACAGCAGAAACATACACTTTCTCTCTTTTTGCCCATATGGTACACATTTCTATAAGACTCTGTGGTAATGTATGCACATTGTATGGTTGGTATTGTTATTCATGGCGGAAATTGACATAATTTTGTAACATTTTTGTTATATTTGACCAGTATTCATTATTTTTTATAAATTTTGTACGTTTTCACTCCTTTTTAATGAAATTCGCCGAAAGTGGTACATACTAACTTATATCTAACTCATTTTATGTCTCATCTAGTGTTGGTGTCCGTTATGATTCGGTCTTTGGGAGGTTCGTGCTGTTAACATACTGTTTAATGAAACTTATGTTTCACGTTCTGCTTGCTCAGTTTAGTTCAAACTCGGTACTTTAATGTGACTTTCGACAAATATATCTCATGTACTACACGAGTTGTCAGATGTCTTATAGGACAATGATCAGAATGTGTTCTTTTTTTTTTTTAAGCTATTTTCAAGTCCTTTAGCACATTTGTGTGTATATTACACTTTTTTATGGCCTGTTGGTGCGTTGAATACACATCATATGAATAGTAGAATCATTCATGCACTTGTAATTTTCATGTCAACCCTTAATTTTTTCAGTGGGGGAAAATTGATATACTGTATTCTAATTTTTGTCTGTGAATTTGTGATTTTTCGTGATTGTTACCGATTTTTGGTGATTTTCTGAATTTTAATGCTTTCTATCATGAAATTACACAACCTTGACAGTAATTTACAAGACCTTTCCAAATGTCAAACTGGTCAGCTGTAGTTTTTACCATCAAAAAAGTGAAAATTAACAAATTATATAATTTGTTTGATTAATTCTTGCAGGGTAAGGATATTGCAGGAGAATTTTACCAACATATCTATTTTGTACATTTTTTAAAAAAATGAAATTCATGGAAAGTGGTACATACTAACTTATTTCCAATACAATTTATGTCTTATAGGGTGTTGGTGCTTCGCATGTTGGTAGAAGGCCGTTTGTTATCCGGCTGTCAGAAATTTTAATTAAAAGGCAGTGGCCAGCCCGTGGGAGTAAAGCAATCTACGCAGGTAGGTAACAGGCCGTTTATTAATGGTTGCTGCTGTGCTCAATGAGTATCATTAGGAATTTTATAAAGAAAAAACAACATTTTTATAACATATATTTATTAAAAAAATAGTCATTTGATTACAGAAAATGGTAAAGACCGGGGACTTCTCACAAAAATTCTATGCTGTCATCAACTATATCAATTTCTCCATAGCTCCCAGTACCCTGCGTCTCCTGTTCCGCACGATATTAAATTCTTCCTCACCGTTGGGCTCCAATTCATCAGCAACGATTGGAGGTTGAATTTCTTCCTCATCGTTGTGCCCGATTTCATCGGCAACGAATTGAGGTTGAATTTGCGCCGCAAGCTCAGGACGTCCGGCTAACGGTTGAATCCAATCGTTGTCATCGTCGGCAACAATAATGATGGGATTTTGTGCCGCAATCTCAGGGCGTCCTCTGATACAATAAGGCCGAACCACGGCTTTGGTTCTTCCGGGTGCCTATCCCAATACCCCCTCACCTTTTTTTGAGGTCGAGTTGGAGGAGGGATTACCTCGTTCCAATATTCTATTGGAAAGAAATAATAATAATATATAAAAAATGTTTATCTGACATGTATTTCTCTTATCCCACTATTTACAGGATTTGGAGTGGAATTCAAGCATGACATTTTTAAGCAATCATACCTAAAGTTTGCTTAAAATAAAGAATATTTTTAAAAATTGGTTACTGCTGTGCTCAAGGATCGGTTTACATCAGAGTCGCGCAGCCATGAATATTAGTGGAAGGCAATTTAAACACTGAAAGCTATGACTTACATAACAAGAATGTCTGCTGTACACAACCATCATACATTAAAATTTACGCCGATCCATAATGATCGGTTTAGATTGAAAACATGGGCTCGCTGCATTCCTTATCGATCGCTAATGACAAATTCCTGTCGCCACATGAAATTCCTGGCTGCGTAGAATCAGCCAGCCTCGGGCAGACGGAAACTGCGCAGATGCCTTTGGCTATGACTCATGCACATGTAGTAACACCAGTGCCGGAATAATGAATCTGTTCAAACATATGCTTTCATAATGGCGCTCTAGGAATCCTTTAGAAACCTGTCATTTGGAAATAACCAGTAGCGTTGGGTAATGACGTCAGTGGGATTCCCAGACGCCTGAGAGAGAGATGGAATATGCACATTCTCTATGTGACGTCATTGGCCACTATTAGTGCATTTTAATCGCCGTCCCCCTGACGTCATACGACCTTGGTCGCCATTGGCCCATTTGAATTGCCCGCCATACAAGGAACTTAAAACTGTGACGTCACGTGGACGAGTGGAATATCTGTGTTGCGTGCCTAATGAATTTATGCTAGGCCTTAGGAAAATACTTTCTCGGCTAAGAATAGAAATGCAATGAATGATTTTTTTGTGTAGCTTCCTTTAAACGGCGTTTTGAAGTGTGTGTGCAGTAAATTAGTATGAATATCGATCCATAAGAAAAATGTTCACTTTATATCGTTTATTGTCGGCGGAAATTCACTCTGAATTAATAAATATTTCAAAGATGCCTGCTGCTTCATTTTCAATAGTGAAAAAATATGCGAAGCGACTAAATTTAAATTTGCTCGTACATTTATGGAGAATGATCCACGTGAAATTCAGCAAAAACTGCACCTGTGTATAAAAATAGAATTTCCACTGTATGGTGTTGAATGATAATTGTTAAAGGTATGCGTCATAACTTAAGTCGTAGTAATCTCAGAAGATAGGTTTGTCTATATTTTACGTCAAGAATTAAATGTGTCGAATCTTTGTGAAAGGTGCGTACCCCATTTGCTGACCACAAAAAATGCTAAAATGAATTTCTCAATAATATTTGTACCGCTTTCAAAATGATCCTGACAATTTTGTACTCCTATTTGTTACTATGGATGAGACGTGAGCCCAGCATTGCACGTGGAAATCAAAACAGTGGGAGTAAACGGGTGGCTCTGCCCAAAACAATGCGAAGTCAATTTCGTCTGCCAGAAAAGTCTTCATTGTGTTTGAGATGCGAAAGAAATTAATATCCTTGATTACATTGTAAAAAGTAGAACATTAGCTGACGAATACGACGCACGTCTTTTGGACGAAAGAGACGTTGCTTACAATGGAAAAAAATCACAAAGAGGCCTCTGCGATGGGAAAACTAAGGGATCTGAAGTACAATTTGTATGAACATCATCTCTATTTACCAGATTTTCCCCCTCTCATTTTCAAGTATTTTCAAAGACACAAATTCATGGATGTGAAACATTTTAATTTAAAGTGCAGCGTATCATGCCTCGTTTTATAACAATACCGACCGAGCATTGCTGAGGCAGTTGTGGCATTAATAGTATACATCCGCAGTGATTGCGCATATAAAAAAGGTCGCCGGGTACTCAGACTATCGGGCGGTCATCGTACAGAAATGATTTACCATTAGATCCGAGAACGACCACCGGACTCCGAAGCACTGGCTTCACGCTCTGACCTGCTAAAGCTGCAAGCACCTCAACCTATATCCATTGGGCCAAAGAAATGTTCTGTTGTTTACTTAAGAGCCAAAGAAACTGGTATAGGCATGAATCTGCAAACAGAGGTATGTAAACTAGTGATGGGCAAAACCGATTCTTTTGATGAATCGTTTGGAATCGATTCACTCCTCGCTGAGAATCGATTCTTTTAAACGACTCTTCGATTCTTTTCACATGATATTTTGAATGACGAAAATAGATAACGAGTTATTAACCAACAAGAAGGAAATGATTAACAAATTCTAACTAAAATAATAACATTTGTTTTTGATAGTTAAATTGTAAGTTATTTATTGCAAAAACAATTTATTTTATTATTTAAACAAATGAAAACACTAATTTTACAATAAAAAAGACTAGGCAAGATTATAAGTGTAAATGTAAATAATAAATACCTGAAACGTGAAACTGGACCTGTGACTTGAATGTAGTGAAGCACAAAAAGCAGGCTCTCCACTAACTATTTGAGCGCCCTTGCGCAATACCGATTACGCCGCCCCCTGTCTAACTACTACCAGTGGTGGATCTGGGAATTTTCCGAACCGGGTCAGCAAAATGTGAGATTGCCACACTGTGAAATTTTCAAGGCTTCCAGCTAATTGTTGTCAAACCTCATTACTGATTCTAAGCCTTGTTGCAGATTGTAATTGTCGATTGAGATTGTTGATTTAGATTGTTGATTTTGTAGGTGGCATGTTTGTTACACGTCTCGCTAGAGGGAGTCCATAAACCACGTAGATCGGTCTTGAGAGGTGGGTGGAGGGGGTTGGAAGGTGGGATTCCGAGCCAGGCCAAATAGCTTTTCAATCATATTATTTGTCACACTTAAAATGAGATACAGAACACTCAACACCATGTAAATATTTATTTCCGTCACGGAAAAAACTACGTGGGGAGAGGGGGGTTAGAGACATAAGCCACGTCGAGTTACTTGGGGGGAGGGAGGGTTCACAAGAAGCCAAAATGGAGCCTACATGGTTTATGGACGCCCCTTACATATGCTCCAATTTTACTCCATAAATTTGGCAAATTTTTTGAATTTGCCGGATGGTGCTTTTCTTAAGTTAAACAGCGTATCACTAACATTTTACCTACAAACCAATAAATCAGTGTTTGTTTAAATGGCATAATTTAAATTTTATATTTATTTCTTGGTTTCAGTATTAGTATTTTGGGGAACGTCCAGAAATTACGTGAGGCTATTTTCCGGAAATCTAGACCCCCTCCCCCCCTCCGTGAGACTTGGTGAGATTTTGCCGGACTCCCCCCCCCTCCCCGTTGGTGAGATTTCATGAGATTTTCACGGAACCCCCTCCCCCCAGTTGTTCGACCAGGAGAAGTTTCGAGACTTTTTTTAGCTGTCGTGCTCCCCGAAAGAATGATACCCCCTCAAAAGCCGGTTTTTGGCGCTGTAAACTGGTATTTTTTACGCTTTTTTTAGTTCTACACTCGTTCAAGTTCAAAATTTCACGTGAGATATCCGTCGACCCCCCCCCCCCCTTGGTGAGATTTCGTGAGATTTTCCGGACCCCTTCCCCCCCTAAAAAGTTTCACGTAATTTCTGGACGGTCCCCTATATTCATCGACGGCACTGTTCCCCAACGTCTTTTCGTTTAACCTTTTTCCTCGTAGAAACCTCACCAGCTGGAACAGTATATATGCCGCTTCAGCACCTGCTAATGTTTGTAATGGTCCAATTCATAAACTTCGTTCATTTCTATTGCAAAATGTTTGCATTATCCACAAATTTAAGAACTGAAGAACAACTAAAACACTGATGAAGTTCGTATGATAATAACCGGACGCGCTCCATCGCAATTAAATTCAGTACTCGATGCATTCGCAATTTGAAAAACCCACGCAACATGGGAATAGCAGATGGCTCTGAAATCGGTATACTTTTCCCTGTCCTCAAATTATCGGGAAATACTTTATTTGTGGTAAAAATATAAAAGTTATAGGACGTATAATTCATTGATAATTTATTTGTAAATCTAAATCTGTGTTGTGGTAGCATCTATAACAGTCTGGAAGGAAACCAAAAACTTATAACTAGTTCCAAAAACACTAGAAAAATGTGTATTTAAGAAAGTAAATTCCTAAATTTAAAAATACTTTTTATTTCTGTAATATATTTTTAATTTTCCTGTTCCAAAGATAAATATTCTTTATTTCCTTACAAATAAGTTGCCAAACCAAGAAACACGCAGTGGGAACTAAGATTGTGAATCGAAAGGAATCACGAGTTACGCAGATATCAAGAGTTAAAAAGAGCCGAATCCATGGAAGAGTCATTAAGACAGAAGTGAGCCGAGAGCGAGTGAGCCGAGAGTCGTAAACATTATCGAGTTAACGACTCGGAGTCGACTCAGAACCTGGACGAGTCGGTGAGCGATTGCGCAACAACGGCTCAGCTCCGGAGCTCCCTCTTAACAACTCTTGAGTGAACCGTGACTCTTCCAAGTGAGTCGATTCCGCAAACGATTCTTTTAGACGAGTCGACTCTTTGAATCGATTCACGATTCTTTTGCCCACCTCTAATGTAAACACTCAGAGTACGGCGCTCCGATCGGCAGCGCCTATAAAAGACAACAGTTGTCTGGCTCAGACGTTAGATCGGTTACTGCTGCTACAATGGAAGGTTATCACGATGTAAATGAATTTGAATGTGTTGTTATAATCGTCGGACTCAGCATCTCCGAGGTAGCAATGAGGTGGGAATTTTCCCGTACGACCATTTCACGAGTGCACCGTGAATATCGGGAATCCGGTAAACCATCAAATCTCCGACATCGCTGAAACCGGGAAAAAGATCCAGCAAGAACGAAACGAACGATGACTGAAGAGAATCGTGACAAAAGTGCAACCCTTCCGCAAATTTCTGCGTATTTCAATGCTGGGCCATCAACGAGAGTCAGCGTGTGAACCATTCAACGAAACATCATCGATATGGGCTTTCGGAGCTGAAGGTCCCCTCACTTACCCTCGTTGAGTGCATGACACAAAGCTTTACGCCTCCCCTGTGCCCGTCAGCATCTAGATTAGATTGTAGATGATTGGAAACATGTTGCCTAGTCTGATGAGTCTCGTTTCCAATTGCATCTAGTGGATGGACGTGTACGTGTATGGAGACAACCTCATGAATTCATGGACCCTGCATGTCAGCAGGGGCCGTTAAAGCTGATGGAGGCTCTGTAATGGTGTGGGACGTGTGCAGTTGGAGTGACGTGGAACCCGTGATAGGTCTAGATACGACTCTTGACAGGTGACATGTACGCACCCTGGCTGATCACTTGCATCCTTTCGTGTCCATTGTGCATTCCGACGGACTTGGGCAATTCCAGCAGGACAATGTGACACCCAACACGTCCAGAATTGCTACAGAGTGGCTCCAGGAACACATTTCTGAGTTTAAACACCTCCGCTCGCAACGAGACTCCCCAGACATGAATATTATTGAGCATATCTGGGATGCCTTGCAACGTGCTGTTCAGAAGAGATCTCCACCCCCTCGAACTCTTACGGATTTATGGACAGCCATGCAGGATGCATGGTGTCAATTCCCTCCAGCACTACTACAGTCATTATTCGAGTCCATACCACGTCGTGTTGCGGCACTTCTGCGTGCTCGTGGGGGCCCTACACGATATTAGGCAGGTGTACCAGTTTATTTGACTCTTCGGTGTATATAGATTCTCAGCTGTGTATAATAGATTATAGAACAGTTCTTCATCGTTATTCCTTTTATTATAGGGCTGTAAATATAATTTTTTTAACCTCAACCATTTTTCAATTGTAACAATAGTAGTAGCATCCATTCCAGGTCGTAATAGGTATTAGCTCACTCCGAATAGAGATGCTACTCGAGAAGTGACATCATAAGCACCTTTCCACTGTCCCAAGCCGCTCGTAATACTATAGGAAGATAGCTAAGCGCTTTCTGGTATAGCCTGTCGACGCGTCATTATGAATTCCATGAGAACTGGAACACGGCAAAAGAAAGTCACCCTTCAGGAAGGAATCTATTGATTGGAAGAACGTTTGACAAACTGTATTGAACTTTTTATTTAGCTTCTGGCTTCATACGCGAATAACAATAAAAACATACCCTCAACTAAATCAAATTGTTACTGGATACAATACAGATAACAATTAGTTGAATGATATTCCTAATCCATTCAATTGCTGTTACCTATTTATGAAATTGCTTCGATAGGTCCTTGGAACAATGTGTAGAGGTATTCGGTAGCCTTTCATGTCCATAAGAAATCTCCGAGATCCACATGGTGTGTACTGACGGGACTTAGCAACAATTTGACTCGTGACCAGTGCTACTGAAACAAATTATACTACCGTACATCGACAATGGGTGACACTAACCATGTGTGTTGCCCCTCTGCCGGTGACATATAGAACCTCAGTACGGGGTGTTATGACCTCCTATAACAATACAGGTTGCACAAGGGCTTTCATGGGTGCCAACTTAGGGGTTTCCCTCCTAAATTTAGGGGGTATACAAGCGTGATGGAATTTTTTTAGGGGAATTTTTAGGGATATTTTTGTAGGTACTTTATGATTTCTTGTATTTATTTGTTGAATATTTAAATAGCGACATCAAATCTTCGTACAGATCCTCGTTACTAAGAATTCGGACTTCTCTATGACTGAATATATTTTTCTGATCACAGAATAAAATATTTGTTTCTGATCAGGGCCGCCTAAAGCGGGGGTGCAAGGCGTGCACCGCAAGCGGGCGGCACGTCGAGGGGGGCGGCAAAACGAGTGATCGACAGTCGCCGCCCTGCGGTAGTTGCCACTCCATTGTCGCCGAGACGAAATTTGCAGCGTATTATGTATCAGGGACGGCAATCTCACGGTTTTTTTGACCCGGTTCGGAATCCTAGATCCAACACCACTGGGCCTGTAGTTAGACAGGGGGCGGCATAATCGGTATTGCACGCGGGCGCTCAAACAGCTAGCGGCGGGCCTGTTTCTGATACGTACTTCTTTTGAAAAAAAAAAAACGTAGATTGAGCGTTTAATGTTTACCAGAGACATATAATTGTTTCGGTTCCCTATGGAAAGACTTTGGTTGTTGCGGCAACAACCAACGTGCAACAATGTTGCCGTTATTGTTTAGTTCTTTCTGGTCGTATTAACTGTGCTGTTGTGTGTATCCTGTAGTGTGTCGACAAACAGTTTGTTAATCATGTCTAAGAAGTTAAAGAAATACAGTCAAAGGTATACAAAGACGTGGGAAACAGATCCAGATTTTAAAGATAAAGTAGTTTCATTACGTTTTTATAATTTGTTTTCATTATGAATCTGATAACATTATACAATTTTATATTTACTATTTGTCTTTATCCACATGATGATCGGCGCCATTGAATTACAGCTGTAACTGTTCTTGGATGAAATTAATAAGAAGTATTTTATTTTCAATACCTACCCTGCAAATAGTGTTTCTAGGTCAGATTTGTTAAAAATCGGGACGGAAGGTAAAAAGGAAAAAGAAAATCGGGGAACAGGGTTACAGATCGGGACAATAATTTTTTTTTTATATACAGAAATTGCATTTATTTAGATAAATTGGGCAGTACAGGGGTAGCAAATGATAGGAACTTACGAAGTTTTTTACTAAACATAATGATCTCAAAAACTCTGCATAACCAGAACAAAACGAAATGGTGTTAGAAATATTGAATAATTTATAAATAAAAATATTACTAATCAAAATATACTATTTATTTTTTTAGTGGTTTTTACACTTAATTTTGGTGATTTTTGTGGTTTTGACATAAGTTTTAGGGGTAAAAAAATTTTGAGTTGGCAACCTTGAGGGCTTTGCTTACTGTGGATCAGGCCGTCGAGCATGGGTTAGGGTGAAAACATGCCGAGCAGGTCGCCGTGCAGGTGGCGGTGGCGGTCGCGCTGTAAGTCGATGTCGCGGTAG
The DNA here is from genome assembly GCA_031002005.1 of Vandiemenella viatica. Lineage (NCBI taxonomy): Eukaryota > Metazoa > Arthropoda > Insecta > Orthoptera > Morabidae > Vandiemenella > Vandiemenella viatica. The sequence continues at coordinate 44,238,415 of CM061919.1, read as the reverse complement.
ATGGGCAAAAACATGCCGCGCAGTTCACGCTGGAGGTCTAGGTAGGTACTGCTGCTAGTGTTCACCAGTGTTTTTAAAATCCTTGTAGGTGCCACACGTTGTAAATCGTTAATATTTTGTGTTTAATACGAGTATCATTTACTTTATTTGATCTCCAATTATTTGTGGAAGCGATAACGATAGGGATGATGATGGTCTGTCAGTAGCCACAAAGTGGTGGCTACTTTCTACGGCTGTTATCGGAAAGTTCAGTTAACAGCAAATAAATGAACGTAGACAAACGCTTGGTGAATTTCACCGTTTAAATCAGGATCTGAAAAATCATCCAGACTAATTCCATGCCCACCTACGAAACACACCACAAACTTAACGGTAAAATCCTGGAGAAACTGAAGTCAAATGTTTATAACAGTTACCACAACAATCCAATACATGCTGAGTGAAAACTCGTCGTGACTATAAATTAATGGTAATTATCTATTGTATACTATTATAAATCTGTCAGCAAGCTGCGTTTGTAGTGAGGCTTGATCTCTAATAACGCAAAAACTACCGCATCAATTTGCATGGTGTTTCCAAATTTTTAAAGCTAATGTTGCTGATCAACATCTGCAGAAGTAGCTAACGACTAATATGTACCATGGGAAGAAGCAAGTCAGTAAAAAACTTCAGAAATGTGAAACTGTAGACCACAGATAATTATACACATTCAGACGGTCACTCCTTTCATAAAGAGACCTGACAAAATTTAGGATTTCCTTTTTTTTTTTACTTCTGCGATTCATTTTTCTGGACCGCAGTACTTCAAAATAAAAAGAATACGTGAATCAAGTGTAATCAGCATTTACTTGAATCGTAACAGGTCTGTTGAATTACGAAAAAGTTATATTACTAATATTGAAGACATATATTGTCTCTGGTAGACTATTATACAGTTTGTCTCTGGAACAAAATTGCTACGTGAACGCTGTACAATACAGCCACAATAAGCCAATACTTAATACGAAATTCAGTTTTTTCTCGAAGAGCGATGTCTGAAAAACAGCTATTATAAATATCAGCAAGTAATAAAACATACTTCTTTCATAATGACTTGTGCGGAATTGCACATATTTGGAAGTACTTTATTCGATTAATATGTCTCGTGGCTATAACGTGCAAATATAACTAGGCATCCGAAAATTCAGGTACATGCGACTCAAATAATTACATAGAAAATACGGATATATTGAAAGAAACTCAAATAAAAAAATTTTCATATCCTAATGCTACACCGCGTAAATTATAAAGCTAAAAGCATCGTCCCTTTGGCCTATAACAAAGCATATCAGCTGTCATCACTGTCCAGGTTGCATTTCAATCGATTTACAACTTGCGATAATTTTGCCACTCAGAAATAATTGCTTGAGTTACATGCATATTAGTACATGTACTGTACCGTGATCCATTTTGACATTTTTGAATTAATTATATCTGACTGAAATAATGACAATAATGATACGATGATTTGAAACCAAGATTAACTCCAATTCACGTAAATTTCTATTTTAAAGCAGGAATAATTGATGGTGTATCAACATAAAATAAAAACCAATATCCAAACAGCAAAAAATAAATAAATCAGAAAAAATTGAGATGCTGTGATTATTGGTAACGAATTTTTATTTCAAATATAACTAGGCATCCTAAAATTCTATTCTACACCGCGTAAATTTTAAAACTAAACCCGTTATGCCTGATGCTAAACAAAACGAGTCAATTGTATCTGGTCCAGGCTGTTGTTTCGCCAGGTACTTACATGCGACTGAAATAATTACATAGAAAATACGGCTATATTGAAAGAAACTTAAATTAAAAATGTTTCATATCCTAATGCTACACCGCGTAGATTATAAAGCTGCAGGCATCGTCTCTTAGGCCTATAACAAAGCATCATATCAGCTGTCAGGTTGCATTTCAAGCGATTCACAACTTGCCATAATGTTGCCACTCAGAAATAATTGTTTCAGTTACATGCACGTTACTACATAAACTGTACCATGATCACATCTCGACATTTTTGGATTAATTATATCTGACTGAAATAATGACAGTAATGATACGACGATTTGAAATCAAGAGTAGCTCCAATTCACGTAAATTTCTATTTTAAAGCAGGAATAATTGATGGTGTATCAACATAAAACCAATATCCAAACAACAAAAAATAAAAAACAAAAAATAAATAAATAAATCAGAAAAATTGAGATGCTGTGATTATTGGTAACGAATTTTTATATTTCAGCACACTTCCAAGAGAACTAAGTCGTAGATTACTGCTATATTTACATAAATTTATGGCACCGCGGTTATGTTGCAATCCTCGGTATCCACATTTAAAAATAAACTTTTTTTGTTAAGTATCATGGAAACAATATTTTTCATTATATCCACAGATACATCCTTAACAAAGCTTATACCTAGCTATATAATCCCAGGCAAAGTTTACACATAAAATCGCCAAAAAAATTACACATAATGATTATAATATCAGCTTTCTTAACGTTACAACTGTTATATATCCATTTAAATTTTCGGTAGTACGGTTAACGTGGAATCCTCAGTTTTAGCTGAGTTAAATATTGCTTTCAGAAATAATATTATTTATTACTACCACAGATATTCTATATTGTAACCAAGTTTATGCTCATCTATATACTCGCAGCCAAAGTTCACGCATAGTGATAATTGCAGCTGTGAAAAACGTTTTAATTGTTAGTGCTGTGAGTTGGGTAAGTATAAAAGTTTATGATATGCCCTTGCGAAAGAGATCTAATCTGTCGGAGTCACTTCTGCAGCTAAAAGATGTCGCCGAAATCGGCTAAATGAGAGTGAAATAGACCGACAACATCGTCTGCAACGTCAAAGAGAACGAGATGAAATAGCTAGAGCAAATGAAAGTAACCTGCACCGAGAAAAGCGATTTACCTATAACCGGGTTCTATACGCTAAATCCATAGCTTCTGAAAGCGCACAGATGAAAGAATGTTGTTTGAACCGTGAAAGGGTTTCTCAGGCTTTGGCTAGAGCAACTGAAACTAGAAATAACCAAACAAAGCGTTTACGGATGGAGCGTGAACGTCAAGTGCAGATGCGTCTTAAAAATAAAAAAGCTCTGCAAGACGCAATAGAACATCAGTCACAAAGGGCGTTTTGTGAATGCAATGTGTGAAGAACTTGTAGAAAATAAACAGATTTCACAGGAGCAAAGCAGTGACAATCTGATTTGCACCAAGCTGATGACAGGCTTAGAGGACCTACAGTACGGGTATCTCTCTTAGACGGTGAAGGGTCAATGTATGCGATATAAATCAGCAAGTAGTTCCATGGGAAAATAAATTTATGAGTGGATTTAACTGCGAAGTTGGTTTTAATTATGCTGAATTTGGAAATATTGGAGGGCATGACAAAAGTATGCAGACAATGTGGGGCTTTAAAATGGAAAGCTGAAAGTAATGGTTTATGTTGCTCCTTTGGTAAGGTCAAGCTAGAACCTCTTCACGATCCACCAGACCCATTAAAATCTCTCTTAATAGGAGAACATAACAAATCAAAACACTTTTTGAAACATGTGCGTGCCTACAATAGTGCTTTTCAGATGACTTCCTTTGGGAGGAAAGGAAATAAGGGAAGGATACTTCATACCAACCTTCAAAGTTCAGGGTCAGGTTTACCACCTCATTGGATCATTGTTACCCACAAAAAAATGCACCATCAAAGTTCCTGCAAATTTATTTCATTTCAGATTATCAAGCACGCATGTCGGTTTTACAAATTTAGATCGAACTATTATCGTGGAACTGCAAAGTCTCCTACACGATAATAACCAATACGGTCGCGCTTTCAAGAATGTTTTGCAATCTATTCCTGACAGCGATCAACATAATTACCATGTGGTAATAAGCGCGGACCACAAACCTCGTAATTCGCACAGTGGCCGCTACAACGAGCCAGCGGCTAATGAGGTAGCTGCAGTTTTGGTGAACGAGCATCGTGGAACTCGTGATATTGTTCTTCGGCACATGTGATAATCGTTTGCAGCGCATCAGCGAAACAAATCGTGCGTATGACTCTCTACAATACCCGCTAATGTTTTGTCGAGGTGAGGATTGATACCATTTTGATCTTTACAATGTTAATCCATTGTCTGGTGTAAAAACGAGTAAAAAAACATCTGCCCTTCAATTTTACGCCTACCGTTTAATGGTTAGAGAAGGGACAATAAATTATTTGCTCCTGTTTCGCCAATTACTTAATCAGTATTTGGTTGATATGTTTGCTAAAATAGAATCAGAACGTCTGTTGTACATAAGAACTCACCAAAGCCGTTTACGAGCAGAGAATTACATACATTTACAAGATGTTCTGAGGCAAGACGTTGCTATCGAAGATATCGGTAAAATGGTCATATTGCCATCAAGTTTCTCGGGCGGACCCCGCTATATGCACGAACGCAGCCAAGACGCGTTCGTTTATGTACGGAAGTATCGGCGTCCTGATTTATTTATAACAATCACTACCAACCCAAAGTGGGATGAAATTAAGAACGAACTTTGTGAAGGTCAGGTATCTTACGCACGTCACGATATTATCTCTCGTGTCTTTCATTTGAAATTAAAGAAACTAATGGATCTCCTAATAAAGAAAAGATTTTTGGTGCTGTTCAGTGTAATATGTTTTCCGTAGAGTGGCAGAAACGAGGATTGCCTCACGCCCACATTCTGCTATGGTTAGAGGAAAAAATTAGACCTACCACTATGGACAAAGTTATAAGTGCAGAATTTCCAAGCATAATCACAGATCCTATCCTCTATGAAATCGTAAAAAGCCACATGATCCACAGACCTTATGGACCACTCAATCCTCATTCCCCATGTATGAAAAATGGTCGTTGCTGTAAGAGGTTTCCGAAGTCACTGAATAAACAGTCAGTAACCGGAGAAGATGGCTACCCGGCATATCGTCGCAAATCTGTTGAAGATGGCGGGTTCACTGCTGAAGTTCGTATGTGTGATAGAGTTATTGATGTTGATAACAGATGGGTTGTTCCATATTCTCCCGTACTTTTTCGCACCCTGAAGACCCACATAAATGTTGAATATTGTGGCAGCATACAGGCCATCAAGTATTTATGTAAGTATATAAATAAAGGCACTGACCAAGCTACATTTTGTATTCACAGTAATCATGATGAGGTGGTGCGATACCAATCTGGAAGATACCTCAGCTCTTCTGAAGCGATATGGCGAATTTTATCATTCCCAATCCACGAATGATTTCCACCAGTTTTTCATTTGGATGTCCACTTGGAAAATGAACAGCGAATTTATTTTCTCCCATCCAATATCCAACAACAAGTGAGCAAACCTAGAAATACCACACTTCTTGCATTCTTTCAACTGTGCAAGCAAGACACATTTGCCAAAACTTTGTTGTACGAGGAAGTTCCTGCATATTACACCTTCAACAAACAAACAGGAGTTTTCAACAGAAGACGAAGGGGTACCCCAGTTCCTAACCATCCTGATGTCTATAAGGAAAAGGCACTGGGTAGAGTATACACCGTCCACCCAAAAAACAGTGAATGTTTTTATCTTAGACTACTACTTAATACTGTACGAGGACCTACCTCCTTTGCCGATCTGAGATCTGTTGATAGCTTTGAACACGCTACCTATCAAGCGGCATGCGTCGCTAGAAATTTGCTGGAATCTGATAATCACTGGGATAATGCTTTAGAAGAGGCATGCCTCAGTGATAGTTCGCCTAAACTGAGAAAATTGTTTGCTGTAATGTTGGTTTTCTGCAACCTGTCCAACCCTAACCAACTATGGTTGAAATATCAAGAGAACCTTGCCCATGACGTAATGAGTGAAATCATATGTAACGAGTCCCATAAAAACAACCACAACTACAACCTGGAAGTTACAAATAGGTGCCGGGTAACCTCTATTGGGGGCAATACTCTAGAGCACTACGGACTGCCGAGGCCTACAATGGAGAACAAATCAAAGAATATAAATGAATAGGGAACAGGTTATGACATCAATCAATTAGCGCTTCTCGCAAAAGAGAAAGAAGCGGAACTCAATGCCGAACAACGACTGGTATATGAAGAAATCATGGATTCTGTCAGGTGCAATAAAGGGAAAATATTCTTTCTGGATGCGCCAGGAGGAACAGGAAAGACATTCGTGGTAGTAAATCTATTACTAAATAAAGTGCGTAGCGAATATAAAAATGCGTTAGCTGTAGCATCATCAGGTATTGCAGCCAGCAACGTTGCTACCAAGAGGGAAGACCGCGCATTCCTGCTTCAATATTCCACTGAACATCGAGTTCAATGACAGTGCAGTATGTGACATATCCAAACAAGGTAACAAAGCCGAAGATATTAGAACATGTGAACTTATTATATGGGACGAATGCACTATGGCACACAAAAATGCAATTGAGGCTGTTGATCGTTCGTTACGAGACATTCGTAATAATAACAGAATAATGGGTGGCATTACATTTCTTTTTCTGGAGATTTCCGCCAAACGCTACCTGTAGTGCCAAGAGGTACAAGGGCGGATGAAGTGAATGCATGTATAAAACAGTCATCTTTATGGTTCAGCATACAAAAGTATTCTTTAAAAACGAATGAGAACATATCTCCGAGCAGATCCAGAGTCTCAACAATTTTCCAAAATTCTGTTAGCAATTGGCGAAGGAACCATGCCAGAAATAAACGGAGAAATAAAATTGACTTCGTCACTTTGTGTTATGGTGCCAAACATCGCTGATCTAATTTCGAGTGTGTATCCTGACATAGTAAATATTATCAACAAAGAAAAATCTTGGTTTTGTGAACGTGCGATACTGGCACCCAGGAATGAAGACGTGAATGTCATCAATAAGTATATCCTGGATATGATCAAAACAACGTCGATGACTTACGTCGCTATAAACACGGTTGAAGATCAAGCCGACGAGACTACTTACCCAACCGAGTTCTTAAATTCCCTCAGCGCATCTGGTCTACCCGCGCATGAACTGAATATAAAAGTTGGTACTCCAATTATGCTAATGAGAAACATATCACCACCACAGCTGTGCAATGGGACTAGACTTCTGGTGAAATCATTGCACAAAAACATCATTGAGGCCGTTATTTTAACAGGATGTGGACGAGGAGAGGAAGTATTGATTCCACGAATACCATTGGTTCCTTCA
>CM061919.1:43740735-44230158 GCA_031002005.1 Vandiemenella viatica | reverse complement strand
AAATTGTTCGGTTATTGATACAGTTGATTCCATAAATATTTGGGGTTAACAGTATAGAACAGCATGTAATGGGACCGCACATATGTTCGGTCATAGGTACAGCTAATTCTAGACTGCGGTTCATAGGTCGAATTTTGAAGCATTGTGACGCTCATACAAAGAAACGAACGTGTAAAACCCTCGTGTTCCACATGGGGATTACTTTTTGCACTATTTGTGAACCATATCCGTAGGAGTTAATTCACAGCATTGAGGAAGTGCCTTCTGAGAATAGCCGCTCGACTTGTCACTACACAAAGCAAACTGTGCCAGACCTGATTCAGACTTGGTGTAACTTCTCTCCCCCCCCCCCCCATTTTTATTCATCTAATTTACTTTAGTACCTTTTCTTTTATCTCTTTATCCCATTGCCATATTACTATTAATCAGTCTTTACACCCAAGACTGCTCCTTTGAGCCATACACACACAAGAAATCTTAATACGGGGTTATGAACTACAATGAAATCACTTATTAAAACAAGTTCCACCAGGGTCGGCGTTATGGAGGGGTAAGCGGGTCAAAAGTACCCCGGGCCCTAGCCTCCGAAGGGGTGACTTAGGGGGCGTCCATAAATAGGTGAAATAGGGGGGGGGGCGGAGTTCGGCGAAATCTCACCAAGTCTCACCAAAGGGGAGGGAGGGGTCAACGGAAATCTCACGTGAGATTTTGGAAATTATTGTTGGACTATAGAGCTAAAAAAAAAGATCTGCAAATTACGCGAAAATCGATTTTAGGGGGTATTTTGTCGAAAACTTGTGTGTGTAACCGGCTTTCGGTGAGACTTTAAAAAAAAAAGGTCTCTAAAAAAAGATGTAAGGGTGATTTTCTAGCGGAGGGGAGGGAGGGTCTCACGGACCAGATCTCATCAGAAGGGGGGGGGGGTCGGACCAAATCTCACGAAGTTCTCACCAGAGGGGGGGGGTTGCCTTAAGTACGGTTATCCGGGGCCTGAGAATCCTAGGCGCCGGCCCTGAGTTTCACATTTATTATTACTTTTAACATTGGCACATAAATCATCACAATTTTACTATTATTTGCTTCCAAATAGGTTTATCATTGTTAGTGACCCGGCCTACGAGGGGAACTCTTAAAATAAGTAGTCACCACATATCAAGACATTTATTTTTCTTCTCTACTAGTTTCTAAGCGTGCTGACAATTTGTATGCAGATGTATTATTGCTTCCCGACCCAGTCGTGTCTCAGCCAGCAACAGCGAGCTAAGGCTACTATATCTCCCAATACAGCAAGAATCAGGCAGTCGGCCCCACCTGACTTTATTGGAGTCCCGCAGTGGCGTCGGTCCCGGGTCTGTCTGCCTCTAGCACAGCGATGACGACGCCTCCATCAGCGGCGGCGTCGGGCAGTCCTCTCCCCAGCTCCGTCCCAGAGCCTAGGGTCTTACCATCACCCCCACCATCGGTCTCTTCCTCAAGTGGGGACAACTTTCGGCCAATCATAACCTGTTACCAGGTCGTCTAGGTGACTTCTTTGAGGCGGTCATTGCTTCAACGCCTACTCATCAGCATTCTACTTTCAGGGCACTGCCTCGGAATTTCTGCAACCTGTCTAGCTCGCGGTTGCTGCCTTTATTTCGACATCGGTATGCGTACCAGCAGTGAAGACTGTTACACTTTCTTGTTCTTTTTATCAACTTTTAGAATTTACAAAAAAAAAAAGATAATAATTATTTTACCACTCCACGTATATGACAGAACAGATTAAGCACAAGAGAGAGAGAGAGAGAGAGTACAACTTATCTTGCTTGAAGCATGGCAAGGTTTTCTTCATGGCGCAGCTTCACCACAAACTAACTAGTCCATACTGAACAAATTGAGACATCAAACTGAGAGTGAGTTCACTTTCGTTACGCTTTTTAAAACAACCCGCCTAACGGGAATCCTAAGCAACTGTCAATGATCGGGTTTCTCTTTCGTCCAGCTCAAGATAGAGCTGCCACCCTCGACAAAAAAAAAACATGAGGGGGGGGGGGGCTTAGCGTATCACCTCTGGCTTATGGGCAATAATATACAAAAACCAGAGAGTTAAGCCTCTTGCTCCCCTAAGAAAAGCGAGATTTTATTTTCTAAATTTAGCTGGCCGCCGCTTGGGTCAAGGTGCCTAAGAGTCTGGCAGTTGACGTCACAGCGTCATCCCGCCAAAACCCTTGTTGGCTGCCATATCTTTAAAATATCTTTAACTATAGCTTTTCCTTATTCTGCTACATACTACTCTTAATTTATGCTCATTACTAATTATTACAGTCCTCTAATAGTTTCCATTTGTCTGTCCTTTAAAGTTGTTCTTTATTATTAATTTTTCGCCGAACCGCCAACAACTTCATCTTTATTAACCCCATAATATCAAATTGGGACGTTTCAATCGCCAGTCAGCAGCTACCAGACCGCACAATGAAATTCAGTAAAATTAGATTTCGAATGGAATATAGCTGAAATAAGTGAATTACCTTCATCCTTAAACGAGCCATTCTTGTATATATTTGCAATCTCGGAAACGGCTATAAAGATTTTGATGAAATTTCATATTTAGATAACGTTTTGTTTTTTAAGATTACCTAAATAGTTGTCTTCCCTGCAAAAAACACAATTTTACGAAATACGAACAATTTTTACACTTGGTATTTCGAAAACGGCTCTAACGCCATCTCGTAGACGATTCGGGTACCAGAAAGCGCACTAATATTTTCTCTTTGGTTTCAACAAGAACTCTTACATATTTAAACGAACAGTTCTTGTATACTAGCTGACCCGTGGGAATACTAGCACTACATGATTAATTGTAAAACATTTAAAAAGATGATATTTAAAAAGTAGATATTGACTTTAATTTACAAAACTTCTTTTAAAATAATCTTAGCAGTTGTAATGTTATCATTGTTTACTTTTTGATAGTATGTGTTTCTAAAACAAACATCAACATTACTGAATTGTAAAAACGGTTATCATTAAATTCTACCAGTTTTATTGTAAAAGTTTAAAAAGTAGATACTTAAAAAATAGATACTAGCTTTGTCAGATGTGATTTTTTCAAACTTCTTAACCTTACTAAGCTTCGTTGAAAACAATATTAACATAATAGGAGCATTTTTATCTCGGAAACGGCTGACATAGAAGCTTCAGGTGATGCCTACTGATGTTATTTAAGTTTCTCTTTGATTTGAGCAAGGAAATGTGCACTTCAAAATGCCTAGGCAGCCGTTAAGAAAAACTTTGAACTACCTCCAAGAAAAAATATTAAAAATAATAAATCCTTGAAAAAAAATACAAGGTTACACCAAAAACTTCGTAAAGCCACGAGATCTCGTAGAATTTTGAGGTACCAGTGAGACTACTGTTTTCTCATTGGTTGTAGTAAGCAGCTGTGAGATTCAAAATGCACAGGAAGTTTTTTTTTTAAAATTAACTACAATCAAACTTCACGCAGTCAAGACTCATCTCAAGAAAACTTAAAATAAAATCGTCTCAACCAAGTTACTGGAATTTCGCCCTATGAAGACTGAAGACTTAACTCAAGAAAATCCTGACCAAATTCGACCTAAGCAGATTTCTATTATGAAACGCTGCCATTAGCTCGACGCATACGTGCTGCTAAAGAAAGATGCTTGCAATAATAAGTTAGGTAAGATACTATAATTTAAATGTTCAACGAGAGAGTAATCGATTGCGTGCGTCACAACCTGTGGCCAATGAAAGTGTCGAACAATGTGAGCAACGTAATTAGTGGGGGAAAAGTGATTACTGTGCTAGCTCAAAAAATTGTGGCTACGATTCTGGGTTCAAATCCTGGTGGGGGTAAGAATTTTTAAGATTTGTATTCGGTCATATTTTTTTTTAACCTTGCTGGGGCGTTCTGTGGTTCGGATTCTACGTTAAATTGTAGACCCCAGAGCAACGGAACTGGCCGTCCTACCTCTGATACAATGACTTACTAAGTCAGGTTTTATACTATCCAATCAGGTTTTATACTATCCAATCAGGTTTTATACTGTATAGATATTTAATCTATCCAATCTAATACTATTTTATGAGCAACTCTTGTAAATAGATAAAATAATTTCTCACAAACGTCTCTAAGGATTTTGATGAAATCTTGCATACTGAACAGCAATCGAAAGATGCCGAGCGAAGATCGGTCAACCAGGTACAATTAAGGAGTAAAATTACACATGATCGTCAAGCCAAAAAAAGAAAAAGAAAGAAAATCAGAATGGCATGAGGGAAAAAATAACCTTCTAATTAAGTTCATACTGGAGCAGAAATTCTGTTGAAGAAATTGTTGGCTTTAACGTTCTCCTGCTACCTTTAAAACCTAGGGTAATGTACGAAATTGTTGGCTCGTATACTAAACATTGTCTACTCTATGTGCGAAAATACAGTACTTTTATGCTCACGGAAAATTATCGTTTCACTCACTTTCCTGTTTGCGAATTACTAACTTCACTATATCCACTTGATCCAATTCCACCGTGTGTATTTATTACATCAAGCTGACATTTGTCTTTTGGGAAAGGGGCTTGAGACGTCAGACTTTGAACTAGGCCCAGGAACTACTGACTATTGGTTGCGGATTTGTGTATTAGGCCAAGGGTTTGGGAGCGCGCAGCAAAAAATGCGGTCGTCACGCAAGGTCTAACTATAAGTGAGAATACATCACAAGCTCAACTTCTCAAACGAATATAGAGCTACTGTTCAAAAGTTACTTTTGGGAACGAGAAAAAGATAATAATAATAGTAAATAAAAAATAACAACACTAAAGATAGTGTCTCTCAAAAAGAAAATTAGAAACTCAGTTTGGTTTCTAAGTTGAAGTTTAAACCAGGCATGGAGAAGAACTTTCGAAAATAATTTGTGAATACTGAGCAAGATTTAAAGTCTTGTGATTTATAACTGTCTGAAACAAGAATGAAAAGTATCAATTATAATAATGGGAAAGGGCTTTCCTCCATCACCTGACTTCCAAGACTCCAAACAGGCTCCATAATAATATAAGGGGAGAGGTCATTTGCAAATAATAACAGTAAGAGTTATAATTACTAGAACACGTGGCTGTGAAATATCTTTAGGGTGTTCAAAGTGGTTAGAACGTCGACTTGCCAAATATCCTTGGTAATGTTACGTCAGAGCGTCACTTGGATGCAGTATTGATACATGGTCTTCATTTTTGATTACGTATTTGGTAGCACTCAAATTAAGCGCTCGTTATGGACGTGCTTCTTACTAAAAGTTGTAATGTCAGTTTCTACCGAACAATTGACCTGTAGACTCAATTTTTCTGTCACTGGGTGATACATCACGGGAGCACGAGAGGAGCCGTATTTTGTATGACATCACGTGATGAAAACAAGGTGATATGTAGTGAATAAGGAAAAAAGGTGAAGTCACCTGACAGAAAGTACACTTCCAAGGGTCTGTCAATTGTGTTACCACAGGTTCTTCATCACTAGACCTTGTGGTGTACCCGCGAGTAGGCATGGCCACCAGTTACAGTTACTCTCTACCATTAAAATTTTGTATATAAAATACCTTGTTCAATTTTGCCTGGGTGCCATGGAAGGAGTCCTTCCAGAATTTGCAATAAACATTTAGAAATATAATCATTTGTTTTTTAATTATAAAGGAAATTTATATTAATTTTATATACTGACACTTGCATTTATTGCTATCACCAGAAGGAAAGGTGATTTAAATTAAATAACATATATAACAAGAAAATTAAATCTACATAATCAGAGAGCACAAGTTTTTACAGGTTTTTGCTTTCGGGTACTCGGGTTGACTCGGTTTGTTCTGGCGGAATATAATTGTGTAATTACCATCTAGTTGGTGTTTATGTTGAAGTCAGCGCTGTCGATCTTCTGGAATTTCTGTGCGCAACACACAGAAAACAAAATTTAATCGTCGCACTGTGTTTAACACTGGACGAACACTTGCTTTGGAACACATTCAATGATCATCCTTTCGAATGGCGTCTCGCTGGTCCAGCTGCAATCGTCTCTTCAAAACGAGGGTTTTCGCGTGAAAAAAAAAAAAAAAACCCGAACCTTGTGTGAGGTTGTTATCAATTAATACACAACCGCCGTTCCCGCTGTCCTTCAGGTACCGCTAATTCTTTCCTTGTTCCATGCACACCTGCGCATTCACGAGGGTCCCCGCACATGTGTCTCAAAGACGCACCTAACAGCGCCCAGTCGGCAGGCGGAACAAAATTGTCCTCGTGGCACTCAATCATGCAGTGTCAAACGGATATGAAGCGTCCCGATAAGAGGACCGCTTCAACCTCTTAAATCCCGTATCTGATTCCCTGCGATTTTTTCTGCAGGAGATCGTACAAGATGTATTGTTTTACCTCCACTTCCAGGTACCGTTGACGAACTGAAAACGAGAATAACTGCAGTATTACAAACCGCAACGCCGGTCGTAATGCAAAGACTGTGCAATGAGTTTAGATAGCAGTTAGATATCGTTCGGATTTCTCGGAGCGATCACATCAGCTTTTATTAATTTATAGTAGCCTACTTATAACATATTTTTAAGTATTGATTGCCCAAGATTGATTTTTTTTTTTTTCGTTTTGTGAATGTAACTTTCCTTTGGTAAACGATGACGCTGGCCCGTAAACACGGCTCGCAGTTATCACTTCCCTCTAGAGTCGAGACGTTGTCACTACCATATTTCAAAGGCCGGCGTGACACGCGCCAGTCGATCCATCCGTCTTCACAATCAGATTACGCGACAACTTGCTAATTGGTAATCGGATTAACGGCTGAGATACCATCTATCAAAGCGAGGCTTCCAGTAGTTGAACGTGCCGCAGAGATACCATTGTCTACTTTGATCTTGACATATTATTTGATATAAACGTCAAATCTTGAAACTATGAACCATTGTTGAATTTATTTGCTGTATTTTTAGCTTTTTTCAGAAGTTTACCCTTCTTGCATTATTTCTCTTACATTTATCTAACAGCAGTTTTTTTCCTTTGATACGGTAAATGTTATAACACAAAATTAGATGATTTTTTGTAATAACGTTGGTTACCATGTATCCTGAAAGTAGATCACTGTAAAATGCATCTCAAAATTTACTGACATGGCTCAGTCAACCTTCCACAATCGACACCGTTTATGTAGAATAGCAATAATTCGGGTGAACTTGTGTTCCCACAGACAAATTTTTTTCAGGTTTCATATCAAAAGAGAAAAGTAGCCCTATTGCCGTCTCAGGCCTCTAGCTCATAAACAAAACGGGTTAAAGAATTCTGATTTGCACATATAACATTAATTTTTTTATATAATTCGAGAAGGTGTTTCGTACAAGAAAAGTAGGAATAGATGTTTAGAGCAAGTTAAGTTGAGGACTAAGATAATTTTTCTTTCAAGACGTGAACGGCCATTTAAGTTGTCAGTTTTAGCTCAGTTTTGTTGCCGGGTGTCTCAAAAAGAAAACTGTTACCTAGCATCTTGAAGTTTGTCCCCAATATCGACCGTATACCGTAATTAAACGACGAATACAAAAAAATACTTACATCCAGTATACTTTCTAAGTTATGAACGAACGAAGCATAACTTTGTTCTTGTGGTGGTCTTAAGTCGGCTGTATACGCTTAAAAGCAGTGGCTTGTCTTTAAGGTCACACCGTCTAGTCTTATAGCACTGTATCATTTTGTGTTGTAATTGGAAATGAACCATGGAATTAATGCAGGCCAGCGATGAGACCCTTCTCTGCATAATTAACGTGACCATATGTCCCGCTTTCAGGCTGTCTGTCCCGCTGTCCCCAGCGAGAGTAACAATGTCTCGCTTCCGCAAACGAAACCACAATTCAATACTGTATATTCATTCATCTATTAAGGTCTAAAACAGACGAGGCGTTTCGCGCCGCTCGGCGGTCGAGTCGACACATGGTGAAATGTAATTAAATGGAGCAAAACACACGATGCCGCGCGGTTCCGGCAACCGCGCGCGGCGCATGGTTTCCCCGCGACATGCGCGCGGCGCCGCCTCGTCTGTTTTGAACTCGCGGCGTGGAGGCGGCGCGGCGACACAGCCATCTGAATAGAATAAATCAGAAATTGATTTTTCTCCCCTTTTTGTATCATTGCACTTTAGTGTTCAAATGTAAAACACTTAATATGCCATTACATTAAACACACACAATGAAAATTCGAATTTAATTTTTTACTTTTCTTGAAATTATTTCCTGATTTCATATTATTTTGATAATACACCTTTTTAGACCTCCAAATTTAATGTTTTTCTATTGATCCAGCACCGAAACTTTATCTTAACTTCTAACTTAATCTGTACTTTTGAACCGAAAATACAGTCTGATCGTTTCGAAAGAATGTGGCAATCCTATTTTTTATGACTAGCGTTCTCATATTTTTCATTTTACTAGAGAAAAATGAATTCAGAAGCACTGATGTCGTCGTTTTTTCTTCTGCTGTTCCACCGGTACCGTAACCACAGAAGCATTTCTTTCGCTCTCGCCTTTAATATCCATTGTTTTGCAAAGTATTTAGTTATACGCTGCAAATCAACGGTCCATGGTTGTACTGTATTTCTGATGTGCGTACTACCAGTGGAGTAGCTAGGTTAAAAAGGGCCCCGGTGCAAAAAAAAATATTTTGGTCCTTCAGGCCAGATGGTCGACCTACCAAATCTTGTGAGGTTTGATGGCGGTTGGGTCCCCGGTGCACGGCACCGCCTAGCCCTCCGCTTACTGTAAACTGTTGAAAAAAATACGCGAAGGTACTATATTTCAGGCGGGTGGATCAAAATTTTTAAAACACCAACTAATAACAAACAAATCCCTACTTTGCCAAATATGTGAAATCACATTAGTGTATGATTGATTACCTTTTGAGTGATGGGATGGACGTGTATCCGAACGCGCCTTTGTCTTGCTGCGTTCTGAACTGCTATGTTAATGTCGAAATTGACAACGTACAGCTGTCTGCTTCGTTTATGTTTTGTGAGTTATTTTCACGTAGAGGCTGTTCTTCCTTTTGATATGAAATTAAATTTGTTAAGGGAAATGACGAAAGTGCCTCAATTTCAACTGAATTGGAAGTCAGTGAGCGATGGTTTTATTACTTTAGGAGAGAATTGTCTTATGCTTATTCAGAACATTTTGACGATGAATGAAACTGATGGGGTCAGTAAAGCTAAATTCCTTTTGAATTTCGCAAGCCATTTTTTTTATTTAACGTTTACAATACTGTTAACAACTTGATAGTAATAACATCATAGTCTCAGATGTGTATATTATTATGTCAACTTTAAAATCAGCGCTAGAACGACAGTAGTATGGATTTGCGGGAACAGGCTCAAAAGATACATTGTATCAATCTATTGTTATGCTAATTAGGCTATTGTTCTAATTGGATACATTGTATCAATCTATTGTTCTATTGTTCTCCCCCCTCCCACCTGTCAATCATTTTCACACCTATTGTTCTCTCCCCTCCCACTTGAGGAACCACTTGACTTGAGGGCCACTTGACTAACCTCAGTTACACCCCTATGTGAGAGAGAGAGCGAGAGCCATTGTCTTTAAACGCAGACTGCCTTCCGTGTAACTGCGTTAAGTCAGTTTCTGCACACATATTCGTTGTTTCACCTCGTTTGCTACAAACACTAGGCTAGTATATATAGTTATCACCCTGTGCACTTCCTCTGACGTGTCTATAATGCTGGTAACGTTATGTGTGTTTAGACTCTGCATGTTATTGTTATGAAAATAAAGAGTGAGCAAACATGTAATTCATACAATTTACGTCTTTTGTGGAGGAAATTTAAAGAGTACTCCATATGCACATGTGAATGCAGCATCCGATGCACTTCCACTGACACGTCTATCATGATGGTTACGTGACGTGTGTGTTGACTCTGGAGAACTCTACCAAGTTTCGTTATTCATCAGAAAATATTTATTACTGAAAAAAAAAACACATTTTAGTTTATCCGGTGACTGCCATTACACTTTTTTTCCCCCCATATAACACGTATTTCTGTAATCCACACACATTATATGAACGATATTGTGATACACGCAGGTGTGATTTTTATGTCAACCATTGACTTCATTCATGGACGAAATTTACATTTTTTACCGATTTTTGTTATATATGACCAAATTTCTTGATTTTGTACATTTTCACACTGTTTTTTTTATGATATCATAGAAACAGCCGCATACGTACTTATATCCAACAAATTTATGTCTTTTCGAATGTTGGCGTC
Source organism: Vandiemenella viatica (assembly GCA_031002005.1). Taxonomy (NCBI): domain Eukaryota; kingdom Metazoa; phylum Arthropoda; class Insecta; order Orthoptera; family Morabidae; genus Vandiemenella; species Vandiemenella viatica. Next base: position 44,219,853 of record CM061919.1, on the reverse strand, counting down.
TATTACAATTCGCTCTTCAGACCAGTATGTAAGTGATGAAGCGTCACGCCACTACAAGAACTCATAAAAATAACTCTGTAAAGGGTTTTATTAATGGAAAGTGGATAAAATAAAACAAATTGAATAACTTACTATGTGTATTTTATTCACACTGTTCACATCAATGTAGTATCCTGGGTTATAATTCTTAATTACTACATTGTTAATAGCAGGTAATACAAGTAAATTTTTATATGCAATAAGTTCATATTTTAGTAGATTATAGTCCAGTGACGAACTGGGGGCCAATTGAGTCACATAAACATCACGAATATGCATATCAACCAGTTTTTGCACTGTTGCCATATGATAGTCTCGTAGCACTTTACTAGATAAAATGTCCACAAATTCTGTGTAGTATCTTGCAACTAGGTATCCCCACCTCTTCTTGACGGTCAAGGCGCTGGACACTGCAGGCTGCGCGTCGATGAGGTTCTTCCAAGTTGAATCGCTGAAGAAGATGCCGCTGGTGGGGTCAACATTTGGGTAAAAACATACAGTTTTCGTCCTGGCAATCGTACGGAAGGAGACGGCGTTCTCACCAAGTGGAATGTTTGTCTGGGAGCTGCCTGTGTAGAACAAATCTGACACTACATCCAATACTTGAGTCAGCACGACCCATTCTTCATACGTTAGTATAACCTTGGTGCGGTATCCGACTTTTTCGAGCACTACTACTGGTTCAAATTCATGTTTGGACGATAAACCTATCGTCAAACGCTTAGAATCAGCAGCATTGAGCTGATACACAGACGAAAACAACAGTACCGGGCTGGCCATCTCTGTACACTGGCACTAGCAGTCCATTTGGGTAGTAATCAGGTCTAGTCCGTGGTGGTGGGGGTAAACGTATTCAGTCCTGTCCTTAGCTAAGGCTGTTACGACTGAAAAACTCTGACGCCAGACATACATACCAAGCGACATTACATTTTATTTGAAAGTACTGGGAAGTAAGGAGTTGTTGTCCTGAATTATGGAGAAGTGTTCTAGTGTTGTGTCAACGTGAGTTAACTGCTGACAAAGTGATTCCTACTGCGATTCATCGTCATTTCAAGGCTGTTTATACCGGCAATGCCGTTGATAGGTCTACTGTAAATCGAATGGCACTAAAATTTGGTGATTGCGAGAATGTAAAGGCCATAATTGTATGGACTGGTGGCAAGGACTGGGAAGGAATTCGGGAATGGTATTTTGAATGAAAAACTCGACATTCATCTGGAGTTGGTGGTCGTGGTTTTCTTTTTTTTTTATGGTTCTACGCCTCGTCGACATCGAAGCCTTTAGAGGTGGGAAAGGACAGTGGACGAGGAACGGTGGGGAATTCGGCCATGGTAAATGAAGAAATCATCCCCGTCATTCGCCTCGAGTTAACGGTTGCTGGGGTTAAAATAGTATCATTTTACCCAAATACTGAGCCTAACAACCAACGGTGATTCATTTTGGAGGAACCTCATCAGCGTGCAACTCGCAGTGACCGACGCCTTGGCCGTTGCCCACGTCGAAACGCAATACCATAGACTTGTTAGCCACAACATAGGCAGAGTGCGCGGCAAGTCGAAACTCTGTTACTTTTGAATGTCAATAACTTATCGAGGACTCTCGGTCAAAAATATAGCTAACGTTCAGACTGTTAGAAATTGTGTAAAATCTTTCGTAGTAATCTTGGGGGATACTACAGCACGAATACGTGGCCTGCAACCAGTGTACGATACTTACCGATCGTCACGGTGCCTTGCACGAGCCCCCCACGTGAATGTTCCCCCGCAGTACAGGTGACAAGAAGCTGTTCCTGTAGAAAACGACCAGTTCGCACCCTTACTCCGGCATGATGAAGAAGGGTATCGGAATTCATCAGACCATGCAACGATCTGCGTCATTAGAGGCGGGATGTGACTGGAGACAAGGAACGGGGAGGTATTCGGCCATCGCCTTTTTGAAGGAAACACCCCGGCATTCGCTTGGAATGATTTAGGTAAACCATTAAAAACCCAAATCTGGATGCCTGGACGGGGGTTCGAACCCGCGTCCTACCGAATGCGAGGCCAGAGAGTTAACCGCTCACCCACCACGCTCGGTATGAGTCGTAAGAATACGCACAAAACTTTGTCCAAAACACTCGCCGTCACAAACGTCTTTCGCCGAACTTATCGCAGTTAGTAAGTCTTGGTCACTCAATATCCGTACAGTATGCAATATGCCTCTGCCAAAGAAGCGGGATAAGTAGCAAGATTGTGTAGTTGATTAGAGTTACTGTATTAGTCTCTAACATGCAGCGCCCCAGCTAAAGATGTTTTGTCAAAGTTCACACTATTTCCCTGTTAACCGCTCACCCACCACGCTCGGTATGAGCCGTAAGAATATGCACAAAACTTTGTCCAAAACACTCGCCGTCACAAACGTCTTTCGCCGAACTTATCGCAGTTAGTAAGTCTTGGTCACTCAATATCCGTACAGTATGCAATATGCCTCTGCCAAAGAAACGGGATAAGTAGCAAGATTGTGTAGTTGATTAGAGTTACTGTATTAGTCTCTAACATTCAGCGTCCCAGCTAAAGATGTTTTGTCAAAGTTCACACTATTTCCCTGTGTCTCTGGTAGCAGCAATATCGGCGTAACCAGTCATTTCAGATGTTTGGAAATTTCATAATTATCGAAGCACCATGCAAAAAAAAATACTTCTCAGAATAGATATTTTTCAGTATTGTCCACGAAAATTACCGAGCGTGGTGGGTGAGTGTTAACGCTCTGACCATGCATTCAGAAGGACGCTGGTTCGAATCTCCGTCTGAGCATCCATATTCTGGTTTTCCATGGTTTCCCCAAATCACTCCAGGTGACCGTTCCCTGCATCAATCCTTTTCCCGCCTCTAATGATGTCGATGTTGACGAGGTGTAAAGCCATACTGGTACGCTAATAATTTATCCACTTACGATGGTGATCCCTTAGTTCGTGGCCTGACATTAATACACATGAGATTCGCATTCGGGAAGATGCGGTTTCGAATCATTGTCCGGGCACCCACATTTGAATTTTCGCCTTGGTTTGTTCAAAAGGTCATTGTCGAATTTCTGCCAGTTACTTGCTCCCCGGTCCTTTCCCACTTCTAACGATTTTGACGTCAACGAAGTGAAGCCAGAAAAAAAAAAAAAAGGCTTTTCCATAGCATTAATTTTTCGGGTGATATCCATACTAACCTGGTTGCTTACATATAAGTTACACACTTCAAACACGTTCTTTACCCACCTCCGTATCAAAATTGATCTGTCATACAACGTTGCAGCCAGCAACATTAGACATGTGAAATAAGGTAACGGAGCTCCGTTCGGTCTTTAGAGACGGGAAAGGATGGGGGGGCAAGGATGGGGGGCCAGGATTGGGAAGGAATTCTACCATGGTCTTTTGAAGGAAGCACTTGGCATTTGCCTGGAGTGATTTGGGAAACCATGGAAAACCCAAATTTTTCTACGTTAAACTGCAGGTGCCCTTAAGTAAGATAAGGATGGAAGGAACTAGCCACCCTATCTCCAATATATCTCCTTTGGTAAGGTTTCAACCAGAAGCTTAAAGTACTTCACTTTTAATTGTGCGCGCTAAGAGTGAGCGGCTGTTTAGAAAATTAAACTCTGCAAACAACGAAGTAGCGTTCACGCAGCGGAACCTTGAATACTTCACAGTAAGCTATGTCTGGTTACATGCCTATGAGTATCCACCACCGATACGGAATTTCGAACCGGGGGCCTGCCATTCATATCTTGCCTGTGTTCTTGACGAGTTTTGTCTTTGGCATTTGCCTGGAGTGATTTGGGAAACCATGGAAAACCCAAATCTGGATGCCCGGACGGGGATTCGAACCGCCGTCCTCCCGAATGCGAGGCGAGAACGCTAACCGTTACACCACCACTCTCGGTAGAAACGTTCCTCGCCTCTAATGACGACGATGCGTAACGCCATACTGGCACGCTCTGACCACGCATCTAGGAGGGCTCTGGTTCTTATCCCCGTCCAATGTGTAACGACATACTGGCACGCTATGACCGCGCATTTAACGCGATGTGTGTGTGTAGACAGCGTGGCCAAGCCCGCCGCCCCACCGCCTCGTATTTTTTTTTGGAATATTAAAACGTCCAGCAGTAACGCCACATACGCTATAGAAACCTCACCCCCCCAGCAATACAAAGCGTGGCTCAGAGCCCCAAATTTAAGCTCAACTATCAGAAGTACAAGTTTTTTAAAAAATATTATAGTTTAATTGGAAAGGTTATTTTCATAGAATTATCATGATATAAACATTTTTTTTTCTCGCGTTATGCCAAGAGTAGAAATTAAAAGCTTAATATTACGCGAAATGAAGTTGAGCTTAGGTCTGTGCAGCTGGCGCGTTCGAGTGGGCGATAACAAAAGGGAGCATTGTGTTAGACTCGACCCCTCTTTAGGGCAGCCAACCTCTGGCTCAAGCGAAGCGAAATTTGTAATCAGCTATCGGAAATATAGTTTTTTTTTAAAAGTATTTTTATGATAAATAGAAAGCTCAGTTTTTTACAATCAACGCTGTATAAATTTTATCATCGTACTTAGTGTGATTGGGGTAGAAATGACGTGCTTAATATTACGTTAAATGAGCTTTCAGAAATGTGTTTTCGTCGTATGTTTAAAGACATTAATTCCTAACTTAAGAAAGAAACCTCATTGGTTTAAATCGCATTTTATTAAGCGCTCAATATAAAGTATATTGCTTATTCCCGTCCATTGAATGCCGTCAAACAACGATCGCTGGTTCGAATCCCCGTCTGAGCATCCATATTCTCGTTCGTCGTATGTTTAAAGACATTAATTCCTAACTTAAGGAAGAAACCTCATTGAATGCCGTCAAACAACGATCGCTGGTTCGAATCCCCGTCTGAGCATCCATATTCTCGTTCGTCGTATGTTTAAAGACATTAATTCCTAACTTAAGAAAGAAACCTCATTGAATGCCGTCAAACAACGATCGCTGGTTCGAATCCCCGTCTGAGCATCCATATTCTCGTTCGTCGTATGTTTAAAGATGGTTTAAATCGCATTTTATTAAGCGCTCAATATAAAGTATATTGCTTATTCCCGTCCATTGAATGCCGTCAAACAACGATCGCTGGTTCGAATCCCCGTCTGAGCATCCATATTGTCATACAACGTTGCAGCCATCAACATTAGACATGTGAATTAAGGTAAGTGTGCTCCGCTCCTGTACGCAGTTGGATTGATACAGGTTGTACTGGTCTGGAACTTAGGACGACGCGGTTTGAAATACCCGTCCGGCCAACCACGTTTCGATTTTACAAGATTTTTCCGCAATCGCTCCAGGTGAATGCCGGGGTGGTTCCCGCAAAAGGACCATAGTTGAATTCCCTCCCGTTCCTTCGTTCAATCCTCTGTCGCCTGTAAAGATCATGATGTGAGACGACTGAAGAGGCATTACACTCCATACGATGAAACTGGAGTTAGGGAGAACAGTTGGTCACCGCAGTGTTCTAACAAAAGAACAATAGAATCCGAGGTTCCAACACGTCTGCTTGCTGTCCCGTCCGTGGCTGGAGTCCTGCGGTGTTTGTGGCTGTCGCGTTTGACGGCTGCCGCACGGATGCAGCCGCCGAAGGTGCTGCAACCGCAGCGACGAGCTGCGCCGCGGCGCCGTGCGGACGCAACGTCACTCCTGCAGCGGGACTCAGCCGCGGCATGTTGCCGCACCGCGGCAACTTGCCGCGGTTCAGCCGCCGCTTGCCGCGGCACTTGCCTCGGTTCAACCGCCGCTTGCCGCGCGATGTGTGTGTGTGTGTATAGACAACATGGCCAACCCGACGGCGAACCACGTGGCGGCGCCCGCCCCCACCGCTGCAGCATGTACCTGTTATTTTGCCTCGGCATGTACCTGTTATTTGCCTCGGCATGTACCTGTTATTTGCCTCGGCACGCACTGGCAAATACCTCCGCGAATTCCTCGTTCGAAAAAGGAGCGGCATGTCGACATCTGTCCGAAAGTGCAGTTGGTCGTTCAAGTGTCTGGCAACGGCTGCGTCACACCTGGTGCGGCTAGAGGGGGGCGTGGTCAAGGACAATAGGGGTGTAACTGAGGTTAGTCAAGTGGCCCTCAAGTCAAGTGGTTCCTCAAGTGGGAGGGGAGAGAACAATAGGTGTAAAAATGATTGACAGGTGGGAGGGGGGAGAACAATAGAACAATAGATTGATACAATGTATCCAATTAGAACAATAGCCTAATTAGCATAACAATAGATTGATACAATGTATCTTTTGAGCCTGTTCCCGCAAATCCATACTACTAACGACGTGAAAGAGAGTGTTTCTTTAGTTAAAAAGTGATAATATTAGAAATAATTTTCTATTATTCGTTGATAAATATCTGGCATATCCGAATAAATAATTTTTTTATTAAATCAATTGGTTATGCGGAATACAAAAATTTAAAACATGACGTTTCATTATTTTGATGACTGTGAAACAATATTAAAAATTCTAAATTTACAAGAAAAAATGAGTATGAAAATGGACGAAGTGTACTTTGAAATAACAATATTAAATGAAATCTAGTTAAAAGTAAGAGACTGTAGTGAGTTCACCTACAAAACTACAGGTCAAACATTAGAGCATATTTTAAAATTTATTTAAGGTTATTTCAGTCCTGTCCTTTATTCCCGCCCCGGCATTCAATTACGAATTTGAAATGGCGAAAAGAGAGAAGCAGAGCGAGTATCTCATTGATAAAAAAAAATAAGCTTTTGATCTACATTAATTTAAAAATTGAATGCAGTAAAAAATATGACACTTTTAGTGTAGACAAAAAATCGTTAAAAGCTGCAGTAAATGAAAAAATAAAGTTTTTATAAAATAAATAACTAATTTTTTATCCTTTTCTTACTCTTTCCATAAAATACTATATTTTTTGAAATGCACTATATTTTTATAGCTTATTCTAAACAGTACTATAATTAGCCAAAAAAATGATGGCAACCCTAGTGGAGGCGGAGGCCGCGCGGCGGTTGGGGCGGCGAGCGCCGCTTGAAAAGTCGCCTCGTGTGAACAGTTGAGGCGGCCGCCGCGCCGCTTGCTTTTACCCGAACACATTTAAATGTAGTGTGTTAGTAAGTGATGGAATAAAACTTAAATGCACTCAGGATATCAACATCTCTGTGATATGTGTTGCTGTGCGAATAAAATGTTTGCATTGGAATTGTATTGCAAAACAAAAAAGTTTCCATAACAGAAAGAATATTTGGATATCTACAATTGTATTTAAAAAAAAAAAAAAAAGTTTATTGACATCTCTGTGATATCTGCTGCTGCAATCTAGGTATTTTGCTCTGAAGCGTATCATACGCGCGACCTCTTTAAGCATCAAATTCCGATTAATTATTTCTTAATTTATGATTTTACCTAATTTGAGACGTTAATCTTTAAAACGATATGTCATTTATCAATTTCGGTTTGATATTGAAGGAGATACATGGCGCGTAATAATAATAATTGTAGATATAATAATGATACTTTTCCACTTTAAGGGTCCTATTCCAAAAAAATTCTTTTATAAAATATGGTGTGACCAAAGTGGATACCTTGGACTTTAAAATGATACCTCATTTATCGATTTCGGTTAGGCATCAGGCGAGGTAAAAAAGTTTTAGAAATGATGATTTTTTGTCCCTTAAGGGTAGAGTTTGGAGTATGTTGTTTCTTAAAATATGATGCGACCAAAGCGGATACTTTAATCTTTAAAATGATACCTCATTTATCGATTTCGGTTAGGTATCAAGGGAGGTGACAGAAAAAATGCGCTGTAGAAATATTAATACTTTTGCCCTTTGAGGACGGAATTTTGTAAAATTCCTTTCTTAAAATACGATGTAATGAAACCGAAGACCTTACGAAGGCCTCAGTCTTTAAAATGATACCACATTTATCAATTTCGTTTAATTATCATGGGAGATAAATGACTGGAGACACACAAAAAAAAACCTTATAAATACTGATATTTTTGCTCTTTAAGGGCTAAATTCAGAAAAAAATCCATTCTTAAAATATGATCTTTAGAATGATACGTCATTTATCTATTTCGGTTAGATATAAATGGAGATAAATGGCTCGTGACACAAAAATGCGATGAAGATACTTTTTCACTTTAAGGGTTGAATTTCAAAAAAATTTCTTTCTTAATATATGATGTCACCAAGGCGGAGACATTAATCTTCATAATCCTACTTCATTTATTGAAGTAGGATACTTCCAGGGAGATAAATGGCTCGAGACACGAAAAACCTATTTTAGAAATACTGATATTTTTGCCGGTTAAGAGTTCAGTTCAGAAAAATCCCTTTCTTAAAATATGATGTGACCACAGCGGAGCCTTAATCTTTAGATTGATACCTCATTTCTATATTTCGGTTAGATATTAATGGTGATAAATGGCTCCAGACACAAAAAACGCATTTTAAAATATTGACATTTTTCCTCTTTTAAGGTCTAACTGCGAAAAATTCCTTTCTTAAAATATAACGTGACCACGGCGGAAACCTTAATCTTTAATATGATGCCTCATTTGTCTATATCGGTTAGATATCAAGGGAGATAAATGGCTAGTGACACAAAAATGCCTTGCAGAAATATTGATACTTTTGCCCTTTAAGGGTCGAATTTCGAAAAATTCCTGTCTTAATATATGATGTCACAGAAGCGAAGATCTTAATCTTTAAAATGATACTTCATTAAACGATTTCAGATAGGGTTCCAGGGAGATAAATGACTCGTAACACAAAAAACAGTATTTTAGAAATATTGACATTTTTGCCCTTTAAGGGTCGAATTCCGAAAAATTCGTGTCTTGAAATATGATGTGACAAAATTGGAGCTTTAATATGACACCTCATTCATTGATTTCGGTTAAGTATGAAGGGAGATAATGGCTTGTGACAACAAAAAAAAAACCTTATAGATATAATACATATGATTTAAAAAATATATTATTTACGTTCTATAAACACTGTCCTATAACACGGGCGTTTCCTTATATAAATGTATCACTGCATCCTATATATACCTTCTTGAAGTTTCATGTACAAAAAATGCAGCGGACTTATTGTGTGTCTAATTTGCATTGTCTTTTACACACAAACGTATTTTGTGTATCTTGTATACATATAAACAACAGCTGTGCATTTTAATTACAAAGTATTTGCATTGTATACGTATTTACAGTGGACATAAAGAATAATCATTAATCAGTATAATTTGTCTCCGGCCGCCAAGTGAGTTTCGCTCACCACCAGGGCTTCCTTAGTAATTTCCAGTACTAATAACAGGTAACTTAAAGTAACGAAGATATCGTTCATAGTTTAAATTCAATCTTTTATTGAAAGAAAATACATTTGCAAATATTGAGCCACAAAACAAATGTAGACTCCTGTTATTATTATTCTGAATGAGATCGGTCATAGCGAAAGTTCTGGGCGCTGAAATAAGCAGGACAGACGTTTCTCGAACGCTAAACAAAACAGGTAAAAGTAGAAATAATTTCAAAACAGTCAAAAATTATTCAAATTCAATTGGAAATACATGCTTAAATGCGACAAAGGTTCACAAGTTTTTATCACAGCATTGATAAAAAATAAACAGTACAAGTAATTAAAATCACACTTTAAACATAATGGCTGGCCTCAAATTTCCAATATTTTAATTCTGTGCAATGTACCTAGTATAATTGATGTAGTATTTCTTTACACGGACCTTTTAACTTATCTATAGCATTTTTATTCAATATAAAAATCAAAATACTAAATCTTATCGAAATAAATTTACATTTTCTTAACAGCTGATTTCTTTCTTCAGTACATACATACTCAGTTACTTAAAAGGAATCGTAGTTAATAAGTCCTGTGTCAATTTGCGGACGATTTACTGGTAGTTGCGGATTTACGCATGTGGTACAACAAATCACAAGAAATTCAGTATACTGGGTGTTTTCCATTGTGGAATATTATGTGACGGAGGGAATAGTTGAACACGTGGCAGTTGTGATGAGAATAAGTAGGTTCAGCAAATCATTTCCCAAGTTACAATCACAACAAGGCCTGGTTTTCAGTACTGGTGAGGTATTTTAGGGAGTGGTTCTTTGTGTGGAAGGAAGGTACCAGTATAGAACAAAAGTAAGTGGAAACAGTTCAAGTAATAGTAAGAATAAGGGAAGAAACATTTACCACAAAACAAAAATTGGGACATGAAGAGGCTGAAGAAGTCGGCAAGAACAGAATATCATACACTACTGGATGTAGAAATTGCAACTCCAAGAAGGATGTTATTACAATGAAATTTATTCAACACATTAGGGACATGACAATACATGAATGATTACAAATACCGAATTGTACATGCATTTGGATCCTGAGAATTCAGTGCTGTGTCAATCCGCCAGCCACGTGCTTCAATTAAAGCCTCTAAACGTCGTGGCATCGACTAAAGAGACCGTGGTTATGCTGCCGGGGAATACACTGCAACATGGTTTGTAGATGCGTCCCCAAAGCATCGACAGTGGTTGCAAGAGCATCAGAACAAACAAGTGGGCCAATAGGCCCGTTTACACGTACGCGCCAAACTGGCGGTTTGGAACGGCGCTCCGGACTGCCGCGCCGGAGCGTGAGGTTGGACCGTCGCTCCTGGAGCGTGCGACGAAAAATGGTCAACACTCTAGTCGCGCGCGCCAGGACTGCGGATTGGAGCGTACGCGCCAAAAATGACCGTTATCCCGTGGCGCGTGGACTTTCCGCCGGGTTGGAAAGTTTTGTTGGCGGTCCAGCTTGGAACAATCGGTTTTCAGGTCGTTGTTCTTTTTGTTAGTTGTGCTTGTGTTTATAAGTGTATTTAAAATTTCCTCCAAAAGAATTGACATAAACTGAGCAATATGAGCTGCTTTACATTTTTTTTTTTTTTTTTTTTTTTTTTTTTTTTGGTACAGAAAGAATTAAATAAACAAAGTGTATATGGGCGGAAAGATGGCACGAAACTAGAGATCTATATGGACACATGCCTCTTTAGTGATAGCAACGGGAAAATAAATGACCCAGATGATTTAAAAAATTGTCTACGAAACGACAATTCCATATATAACTATATTTTAATAATAATAATATTTCATTAAATTGCAATGGAGCGCACGCTCCTGAGGCAATTTCCCTACACACTCATCTTCCACCTTTCCTGCACCCACCACTATTTGCCCTCTACAAATTTTAACTTTAAATTCTTTCAACGTTTTTGGTAAATTGCTCATCATTTCTCTTTGTAGCTTATTCCAGTACCTGACACCCTTACCTAAAAAGGTGAAGTTAAAGTTAGTATCTCCACAAATATCAAAACAAGACACAGTCATGAGGAAGAGCATAACTGCAGAGTAATGTTAGCCTCCTACTCTTCGATTTTTGACAACTGAAATATCCCTCCAAGATTTGAAATTGCTTGCATATATTTTTCTCAGTTCTTTTCGAAATGCTCGCCGAGTTTCTTGAATCCTTTCAGTGACGAAATCTTTGTTTTCACTTTCACATAAATTTATCCTGATGAATTCTATTCACTAATCATATTTACGATTTTTTAAATTTTTGTAGTTATTTGATTTAACCTTCCACAAACATAGAAAATTCTTATAAAGTTCTATAAATCCTTCCAAATTATCTCTTGACCACATTTTTCAAGATTTAGATTTTTGTCTGTTAAAGCAGGGTAAAGTTAAATAAAGTCACCCAGAAATTCGAAGCAACAACGAACTTGTACTGACGCATCAAGACTGCAGACCGACAATGCACGTGTAAACACAAGGCCCCGTTAGACCTGCGCGCCAGATGTGCGCATTAGGAGCGCGCGCCAGGCCTCTCTGACCACCGAGCATTTACACGTAAAGGATTGATGCGCGCGCCTGGAGCGTACGCTCCAAAACCGTCGGAAAAACCGTGCGTGTAAACGGGCCTAATGACCATATCACAGACATGTTCCGTGCGTGAAATGTCAGTTGGATACGCAAGCCTGGATAGCAGTGGTCTTCGAAGTTGGCTTGGAGTGGGGTGTGGCGGGTGTCATCTTTGCGAATGCGGATGTTCAGTACTTGACATCCGCTGATATTTTGCGGAAGCGGATGTGGAAAAATAATTTATAATTATTTAGATTTTAAGATTTTATCAAAATAAATTTAAAATCAATCTTTTTTCATAATTAAATTCTATTTCTATATAATACTGTCATATTGATTTATTTTTGCGTCATCTTTCAATAACAAAAAATGTGGGATGATTTCACAAGTGAATTAAATTATTTACATAGTTACGCACGCGTCTAAATATCAGTCTTTGTCATATGAACTTTGCGGAGTTCGTGGCTAGACTAATTCAAGCGTCAAGCATAAAGCCACGCCACCGCGTATCTCCGCGCTCGCCTCTTTTTTTTTTTTGGTCTTTTAACTATACTCCTCGTCAAAGTCATTAGAGACGTGAAAAGATCGGGGCTAGGAACGGTAAGGAATTCGGTCATAGTCTTTTAAAGGAAGCTTTCGCCTGGAGTGATTTGGGGAAGCCATGGAAAACCCAAATCTGGATTCCCGGACGGGCATTCGAACCGGCGTCCTCCCGAATGTGAGGTCAAGCAGTTACCGCCTACCCGCCACGCTCAGTTCTGTGCCCGCCACCTTCCTTCCCACCGCTCTAGTGGCGCATTCACAGTACAACTTGTAGGACTTGCGAGATCTGATTTCCGATTAAAGAACTCTTGATGGTCCGCGAAAGAGGTTACAGGTTCCTTTCGATTCATACATTTTGATTTAAACACAGACTGCAAAGATTGTGTAAAATAATAATTTCATGTGATCTAAAAATTCCAGTCACAGAGTTTCTTTTCAGCCGTGCAGTGCACCTCTATTGTTGTCACCTATTTTTAAAAGGAGACCTACAGATTAACGTGAAATTCGAACCACGGAGCCTCCCAGCATCTTAACATAAAAAAATAAATCTTTACCAGAGGTAAATGTCAATTTTAAGATCCATAAAAATTACAGCTGAGACAGGGATTTGAATAAGGGACTTTCAGTACCCCAATCGTATGCCGTATCCATCTGATTAGAGGCAAATCTGGATGTAATGACGAATAAATATTCAAACATAGTGAAATCAACGTACTTTTTTTCTATATCATTTATTTTTGCTATCCCAAAACACAAATGTACTTTTATATGATTGAATACATATTTTTCAGTACTTCTAAATTCAGATGCTTGCGGCGTGTGATTCGGGTATGGAAGGTCCCAGGTTCAAAATCCGGGTCTCGGATGCAATTTTTACAGGCCTTAAAATCGACCTTCACGTCTACCAAAGCTTTGATTTGTTAATACGAACATGCAAGGACTCATTTTACGAACATCTGATGAACCTAAAGCAAGGCTGAAAAAAGGGGCACTTTTCTAAAGCAATCAGTAACGCTAAAACTACATTTAGTCGCAAAGGACCAGAAATTTCTGAACTATTTGTATACGCTTCTCCATATCGACCAGCCCAACACCGGCCCGCACCGTCAAAAGTTAAACCAAACCAATGATAGTCGACACACGGTGCGGTGTCGTTTGAACTCACGTCAGTCGAGTGAGTGACAACAATAAGAAAAGTGTCGGTCGCTAACAGTGCGGGTTCGTTGCGGTCTTTTGTAGCCCGACGTTTACTTTACATGAAAGTTCAAACTTGTAAATTCGTCGCTTAGGTGATAACACCGTTTAGTTCATTGTTACTTTTATTGTAAGATCGGCAGAAACAACCACTTTTTTGTTAGCTAAGAGACGATAGGCAGAATCTCGAACAAAGAGAAAATAATAATATATATAGTAATGTAAACAAAACATCCACATCAAAAATTTCGGATGCGAAAGCCGATATAGGATTTCACGCGAAAGTTCCGCACTTTGCGGATGAGTATATCCGTTACATCCCTAGCTTGGACATTCATCACCACGTGAAATATGTCTTGTGGAACTGCCTACGGGAGGGGCAGTGCCACAGGCTCCTAAACCTTCTTGGTGTACTACGGGAGCGTGCATAAACCACGTAGCTCCATTTTGGCCTCCTGTCAACCTCCCCTCCCCCCAACGTAGCCTGACGTTGCTTCGCTTTTGCCTCTACCCCCCACGTAGCAAGTAGCCTTTTTCCCAATTGACTCCAGAAAACATTTTGTACTGTTTTCTCTTGTCAGTCTATCGTAAATTACATACGGGGATAATTAAATGGTGGAAACAAAATATTTACATGCTGTTGTGTGTCCTGTATCTCATTTTAACTATGACAAATAATATGAACGAAAAGTTACATGGCCTGGCTCGAAACCCCCCCGTCCCCTCCCCCCACGTAGCCCAACGTAGCTTTCCAGCCATCCCCCTCCCACCCCCCCCCCCCCTAGACCGAGCCACGTAGGTTGTGCACAATCCCTAATTGCTGACCAGATTGACCTCAATATGTAAGAAGCGAGATCGCATGATGACATTTGTCCACAATGCAGTCTGCCTAATTGTTTCTGAAGGGGCCTGTTGACGATCAAATTTATTTGACAAATTTGTTTGTCAAACTTCATGTTTTCATCAAACAATACTGCAAATGCTCAAACCAAAGATCAAACAAATTTGTAACTCTTGCCTATAGTTTCCCGGGATGTGAGGCGTCGCAATGAGTAAAAGTAAAACATTTTTGGCGTTTATTCTAGCACTGTGTATTTTTTTTTAAAGTGCAGACGTTGATCTAGATCTAGTGAATAGTTGAAATTAAGATAAAAAATTTACCCACGAAAATTTATCACGACCCGGGGCGGTTGTTGATGGTGTCACCCAGGGCCGCCGTAAGCGGGCGTGCAAGGCGTGTACCGCACACGGGCGGCAGGCAAGTCGAGTGATCGACAGCCGCCGCCCCGGGATAGTTGTCATTCCATTGTCGCCACGACGAAATTTGCAGCTTATTATGGAGGGGGCGAGCTTTTTTTTTTTTTTAGCTCAACAGCTGCTTCAGGCGGCCGGCAACAATGGGGGCGGCAATTAATGTTTGAAGGGGCGGCAATCTCACATTCTTTTGACCCACCCGGTTCAGAAAATTCCTTGATCCACCACTGGCTGTAGTTAGACGGGAGCGGCATAATCGGTATTGCACGCGGGCGCTCGAACAGCTAGCGGCGGGCCTGGACTGTCACCCCTTGAAAAATTAAATTCAAAATAAGTAAAATATAATATCTTGTAAGTGTAAAATATGATATTAATAAAATATAATTAAATAAACATTTATTGTTTTTAAAAATTATAGTTAATAAAATTGTAATATTAAAATCATTCAAAAATTCACAAATAAACTAAATACAATTGTTTACACAATCTCCGATTTTTAGCTTTGACAGCTGCAAAGTCGTAAATCACATCTTCAAAATTAACAATTTGATTTACTTCATGTTCAATAGTCAATATGGCAAGATTTTATCCACGTGTTGCTCACCGGTGATCGAAAGTGGTTTTAGATTAACTTTAACTCTTCTGAAGATCGGGCCTCAGTCCGACACTCAGCCGTCTTTGGATTGTTTTATGTTTTGACGGTGCTGATCAGTGTCGCCCTGATGGATGTAGAGAAGCGCATAGAGAGAGTTCGGAAATTTCCCTTCCCTTACGACTAAATGTTGTTTTCATGTTATTATTTGCCTTTAAAAAAAGTTTTTTTTTATCCATGTTCATCAGATGTTCATAAAATGTAGGAAGAGTCCTCGCATTAAAAAATCAAAGCTTTGCCAGAGTTGAAGATCAATTTTAACACCCACAAAAATTGCAGCCGAGATCCGCATTTGTAACTGAACCTACCACATCCGAATAATACGCCGTAACCAGACGCAAGACTAATCTAGAAGTACTGAAAAATATGTATTCAAACACATAAAAGTCGATTCGAGTCTTCTGATAGCAAAAATAGATGGTATGGAAAAAATATTTTTTTTATCATGTTTGAAAACTTATTTTTCATTACACCTACATTCGGACTGGTGACTCAAATGGTTACTGCGTGTGATTTGGAAACTGAAGGTCCCGGTTCAAATCCTGGTCTCGACTGTAATTTTTGCGGGCATTAAAATTGACATTTACCACTGACAAAACTTTTATCTGTTAATGCGAAGGACGCTCGGTGGTTCGAATTTCACGTTAATCTGTAGGTCTTCTTTTCAAGTTAGCTGACTACGATTTAGGTGCACTGGGAGTTTCCCATTAAGAAATTCTGTGACTAGAACTTTGAGATAATTATGAAATTATTATTTTTACTATACAAAACCTTTACGACCTATATTTAAATTATAATATGTTATAATCTCGTTCTTCACTAACAAAAAGTACTGAGTGAATCGAAAAGAACCTCAGACAAAACAAACACGTCAAGTGCGAAGTGGTTGACATTTCATTGAGATTGGGTTGATACTGTTAATACTGCGCTGGGATACTATTTTTGTACATAAGAGGTCAACCAGTTAAGTGATTACGTGAGTCAGATAAAAAAGTATTTTAATGTACTTTTGTACCAAAACTGCAAAATATTAGTACATTACTCTATAATAAAGTAGGGTGTCAAACCTACCCGTCATCCCCAACACTGATTTCCTGAAACAATCACTTGAAAATGTTAAAGGAGACTAAGACCGGGTAGGAACGGTGTTGCAAAAACTGCGCCCAGTGAAATTTGCGGCCAGTGAAACCTGCGGCCAGAACTCTCAACAATGCTGTAGCGGTATGTTTATTATAGAATAGGATCAAACTGGTTGTATTGTTAACAGCCGCCCCGCCGGCGCTCTAAGCGGATTGCTACGTGTGTAGCCTATGTTTCTAAACAGCAGGTTGACACTACAGATGTTTTATAGTTTATAACTGTTATTAAAATACAAGTTTTATTCTTGCTTAAAGACGTAGAAAATAATTGTAATAACGAGCCAGATACTTACAGAATCGTAGTAGATTTCATGCAAAATCTCCCTTTGCCTCACATTACTAGTGCAGGAAAAAAATATTCTACCATCAGCAGTTGTGGGTTAAATGTTTTTGCATTTATGACTTGACAACCAAAACAAGCAAAATCTCTACCTACCATGAAGGCACTGCCAGAAAAGGAGGCAATGTGGTTTCCTCTTTCCGAAATCACTTCATAGCATAATCTCATCCCCCAAACTGTAAAAGAAACCCAACCGTTTTCCGACGGATGTACAAGGCAGAACATGAATCATAAGTTTTTACGATTTCTATTTAGTTTTTCACTGATGTGTAAAGCAACAATCAAGCGATATTTTCCAGTGAGGGGTCACACTTTTCTCCCATGTGATCGTATCTTTGGTGTTATCAAGATACGATTAAAATGAATGGACGGAATCTACACAACTGATCAATATTCAAAATTTATTAATCCAAACATTTGTGTGTCTATTTAAAAAAAAATAGAAACCAGCTTGGCTGTTTCGGGCGTGTAATGTAACATGATTTGTTCACGTAAAAACTTCCAGGCCAGGATTTAGTGAGACCAGGTCGGGTCGTCTAAAGGGCGTTTAGAGTGATTAGGACGGCGCGGCATGACACAAAGAGAACAGGTTGTAACGGAACAATCGATAGATCGATATATCGATCCTTAACGGAGAGCGGAGTATCAGTAGTGGAAGGGAAGATGGTGCGAGATGGTATTGTGGTGTAAGAGCGCGGACTAATAACTGGTTGTTCGATGAACTAATAAACTGTAAGTCAGCTACAGAAACTTTATTAAGAGTGACTACAGACTTGATGGCAGTGATAATTTCAGTGCAAAGTGGAGATAAGTAGGAACTGTGAGTAGTAAAGTGTGTTGCCTTTGCATGTGTGTTAGTTGTGGCGATAATTATTGTCTTGTTCATTGCTTAAACGAGCCTGACAATCTTCATATTTACGAAGTCCGATTAGCATTATTCATTTGGTGGTTTCTACGGTTTGTAGTAGTTTGAGAACATTTACGTAATAAATAAGTGTGAACTGTATTCCGGAGTGATGTTTCATTTGCATGCTAGTAGCTCCGTTGAAAGACTTTATTTCGGGTAAATTGCCCGTGGCGACTGTGGTCAATACCGAATCTGCAGTAGTTTTAGAGCTGCTCAGAACTGAATGCAACTGTTTGTTTAGTAAATCAATCTGAACAGACTTATTAATTTATTTATAAACATATACGCTAACAGCCATAAATCATTTACATGGCACGTAAGCGTTACAAGGTATTGGCCGCAGAGTTTAGGTTGGCCGCAAATTTCACTGGTCGCAGTTTTCACATATCCCGTAGGAACACGGGCGAGCTATCTAAAAGTGTGGACGGGAGGGGGTGAGCCGTCACTCGGCCGACTGTCGTTGCGGTGACGGCACAGGCCAGTATTCCCAAAGTGCAGCTCGACCTTTTACACTTAGCAACTGATACATAAACTGGCCAAATTAAAATCCCAACACCCAGATGGTGTTGTACTAAATGAATGAAATTTGGCCCCAAGTATGCCCGCATAAAGAGTATTAAATGGTTAAAAATTGAAAGTTTCATATGTAATAATATCAAAATTACGTTGCTATTTAATTTCATTTTTTTAAGCGTATAAGTGGCAAACAGTGTGGTGTAACATGAAACTTTGTTGTCCACAAGTTTTTTTTGGCTAAGTATGCCAAGGCGAAGAGTGACAACTCTCTATACCCAAATGTCTAACTGGATTGGCCGTAGTGCAATATCAGTATACAGACCTGTTACACAGTGGATGAAAGAAGGCTCTAATACTCCTAGAGCAGACATGGGTCCATACAGATGGATAACAGCACGTGAAGACCGCCAAATGGTGTGAGTGGCTGTTGCTAGCAGACGGTTGACTGCAGGCCAGATCCAAGCAGTGGTTACAGATAGTCCCCCCCCCCTCCCTGGACGATTGTAAACTAATTGCTTGAAGCTGGGTCACACTCTCTGGCCCCTGTGCAATGTGTCCCAATAATTTAATTTCATTGCCAGCATCAACTAACTTGGTGTAATGCGAAACACAAATGGACATGTGAATGGTGTACATTGTGTTTAGAGACGAGTCTCGATTCTGTCTGTGGCAAAGTGATAATCGACGACATGTTCGCAGGCGTAGTGGAGAAAGGGCTTACCTCCTGTGATTTCAAAGCGTCACGCAAGTGCAGCCACTGGTGTCATGTTTTGGCGGCAATCAGTCTCGACAGCATGACTGAGTTGGCTGTTGTTGAAGGCAATGACAGCCCATCACTATCACCATCCAAATCGCATTTTCCAACAAGATAATGCCCGTCCTCATACTGCGGCCATCGTCACACAAGCCTTGCAAGGAGTTTCGATCACAATTTGGATAGCACGGTTCCCAGATTTGTCCTCAATAGAGCATGTCTAGGATACCAGGAGTAGACACATTAGATCACATGGTCACCCAGCACAAACTGTGCAACAACTGATTGCAAAAGACATGCACGCGTAGTGAGACATACACCAAGAAGACATCCGAATACTTGTTGTGTCAATGCCGGCAAGGATTCACGAATGTATTGGTGCTCAAGTTGGGCGCATTTCTCAGTGAAAATTGTTTCTACAGGTAATAACTTAGCCTGATTCATTTACATTTATTATCATTTCTTCTAGGTATGGCGTTGGATATATCGTCAAAGTTTCCTATAATTCTACCACTCATGTATGCGTGTCGTGATTTTAATTTCCACCAGTGTAATTATATGGCGACCATAAGATTCCGCTATAAAGTTAAAAAAAGTCGAAAGCTACCCATTTGCTATTGAAAAGTTAACATAAGCTGTATTTAAATGACTTTGCAACCTCAGTATTTGCAGGATCAAGGGATATTGAGAGGAAAGTTAACAGAAGTGGCTTGATCCAAGTAGAGGCAACTCCAGACCCAGATGGGGTCCCATTGGTGCAAACCTAAGATCCGTGTCCCACAAGTTGTGAGACCCTGGGGGATACTGTATAGTCAGAGAACATTAAGTTCCTTCATAAAAATAGAAGAATAAATAAAATATAAAAACATAATTAAACGTAATTTTAAAAAAAAAACATTGGTTCAGATAATAAAAGAACATGCCTTTGTTATATCTTCCGTCTTTACATGAAGTAATTAACAAGTATTTTACTCCCCGCCTAAGATACACGTAGCTACAGACTCCTAAATATGACATTGCATGCACTGAAGACCGTCTCCACGTGTAAATTTTACATTTCTAGCACTGTAGCGTATAAATAAAGATGTAAACGGCTCGAATATTCGTTCAGTATATGATTAAAGTTCAATTTTTGTTCAGGAACAGAAATTCGACATCCCTGTCGATTTAAGGAACCCATAAGAATTTAGGTAACTGTATTCGACAGAGAGGTTACTCATAATAAAAATCTTTTTCTGTAAATTTGTTATGGAAAGTTCTTAGAGAATCATACGCTTATTTATTTCATCGCCATCATATTTGCATATTCTCGATCAGTAGAAAGCATAGCAAACTTACATGAACCTAGAGTTAAAATGCTTACTAATGTTACGATTTCACTAGCAAGAAACGCGGTTCCGACTGTTTTAAACACATGCCCCACAAAAACTGATTACCAAGGAAAGACAATACCATCAACGAACACTTGGACTCGTTCGGATTGACTTGAAACCTGACAGTATTGCTATTTTAATGCACAGTTTTCCCAATCACTTTATTTGTATTAATTCTAACATGATACGATTTCATGTCGAGTATAGGTGCACTGACACAATAGTCGGTACGCAGAGTGTAAATCGGATAACGCGAAATGTACGAATCTGTCAGATGGTAAATTCAAAAATTACTAGAAAATACTTCAATGCACTTGTGAATCTTAGCTAGAAAGCTATTAGAATTCTAAATAAGAAAAACAATTTTGAAGCCTAAACTACGCGTATTCCGACATATGCTTGGCTGCTTTTTTTTTTTTTTTTTTTTTTTTCAAAGGAAAATCTAACATTTTTCTTGAAATAATTTCGAGGATTTTCAATTTAACTGTCTAATTGCCTTGATTCTCTCATTTTAGATATATATATATATATATATATAATATATCTTTTAATTTTAAAACTACCTCTCTTTATACAAGAAAACTTACATTATATCCACCGCCGCGCCGCTTCTAACAAACCAAACAACTAGGGATGCTCGATATACATCGATGTATCGAAAACATCGATGTATCGAAAACATCGATGTATCGAAAACATCGATGTTTACTATTCGATGCATCGAATCAATCCGATGTATCGTTTAATTACGATGTTTAACGATGCATCGATGTTTTTCATTCGATACATCGAAAGAACACATGCGTTTCTTCGACGCGATAGAATCAGTTTTATAGAAATACAAAAACAGAAAATTGTATTACTATACATTATTTTTGTCACATAAAATATGAAATTTCATTTTTTTACTTGAATATAAAAGCAAATACATATGCAACACGATTAGTTTTAAGGAAAAACAAAAACTGGAAAATTGTATCGCTATACGTTATTTTTGTCACCTACAAAATCACATTATTTTTTTTTTTAATTTGGATAAAACTACAAAAAAACTACGTTATATGATTGGTTTTAAAGCAAAACAATAAACAGGAAATTGTATTGCTAGATTTTATTTTGTCACCTAAAAAATCACATCACATTTTTCTTTTAATTTAATTTTGATAAAACAACAAAAAAATTACAGTTGACATGAAATTTCGCGACAGTGTAGGGTGGAGCCACACCTTAGGGCAAGGCTAAAAGTACCTAGTGGGCTTCAAAAATTTGCTAATAGTTACTGCTCCTCATTATAAAATACCCAGCAGAGCAACTGTGACACTGTGGCTTGATGACAAGTATGACATCTTGGCAACATTAATAAAATCAAAACTCTCAAATGTTGAACACCTCACATTAACAAGTGATATATGGTCAGACATGCAGATGCGCAGCTTTTTGGGTGTCATAGCGCATTTTGGTCTAGACACAGTGTTCGAATCAATGAAAGTAATTCATCGGAATATATAGCAGACATGCTCCTTAAGACCTGCAACGATTGGGGATTTGATACGGACAAAGTCTCTGTGGTCGTTACTAATAACGACCCGAATATGGTAAAAGCTGTGGAATTAGGATTTGCAAAGAAGAAACACATCCCTTGTTTCGCTTGCACACCTAATTTAGTTGCTCAAAATATTCTCAAAACACCCTTAGAAAATATATTGTCATAAATAAAGACCACTGTTACTTTCTTTAAAAACAGTTGTTTGGCAAGCGACGATATGAGAAAGTCAGAAAGTGCTGAAATAAAGTTAATACAAGGCCTGCCAACACGCTGGAATAGCACATATTATATGATTCAAAGATTTTTGGAGCTTAAAAATGTTGTAAGTGATATATTGATTTGCCATAAAACAACACCTCCAATGCTGACTGGTTTGGAATTAAATATCGCGTCATTTCTTCTTAACATACTACGCCTACTTGAAGCAGCAACTAAAGAAATATCTGGAGATAAATATTGTACCGGCAGTAAAGTGCACGCTTTCAAAACTCAAATGAGTTGAGACTGATGAACCTTTAGTGATGGAAGTACATAAGCTCGTCCTAAAAGAAATCAACAAATGGATGGGGGCTATCGAACAAGTTTCGTCTTTAGTTATCGCGACCTTATTGGACCCACGGTTCAAAAAACTACATTTTGAAGACCCGATGGCTTCAAATGCAATTCAAAAGATCAAAGATATGATGAAGAGGGAGCTGGAAGAAATGCGAACAGAATCTGATTCAGATAGTTCAGACAAAACATCGGAAGATTTCAGTCTTTGTACCGATCGTCACAAACTAGTTCAAAGAAACTGGAAATAAAACAAGACCGAAGAAAGTGTTTCCGACGAGCTATCTGTCTACTTGAGAACTCCGGTTGGCCGGCTTAGTGAAAATCCGTTAGAAGTATGGTCAGATTATAAACAACAGTTTCAAAAATCGTACAAAATAGCTTATAAGTATTTAACTTCGGTAGCCAGCACAGTGCCAAGACTTTTTTCGGAAGCTGCACAAGTTTTAAATCAACAACGAAACAGAATTCAAGGAAAGCGGGCTAATAAAATTTTATTTATGCAAGGTTTAGAGAGAAAATATTGGGATTTATAAATTACAATTAGATTAGAATCCCAACACTGCCTCTCTTTCAGCGTTCCACCTTTTGCTTTTATTCTATCTTTCTATTCGAATTTCTAATTTATAAATCCCAGTAGTTTCAAATTGCCTTTGTAAAAGACTAATTAAAAATATAATTCAAATATATACTTCATTTTGCTAGTTTCCTAATCTTTGTCTTATTTTTAAGCTTTCCTAACCTTTATAAACCAATATTTTTTATTCGATGCATCGAAAACATCGATATTTTTATTCGATGCATCGTGAAACATCGATGCAACGTTCCGATGCATCACAAACATCGATGTATTTTCTGGATGAACATCCCTACAAACAACAGTGACGGACGGCAAGCACTTATATTGTCTCTGGCAAGCACAACGAGTTCCTGTGATTGTTGGAGCTACTGAGCGGTACTCTCTTTGTTTAAGCGTGCGGTGTTGCCAATAATTATACTCTACTGTAATGAAAGAGCACAGCCCCCTGGTTCGTATTTGAAAAATCGATAGATCAACTTAAAAACAAATATTCAAAACATTCAAGGTAGACGTGTTTCGACACCAAAGGATAAAAGAAGTAAAAAAAAAATGGATCACACTAATTTCGATTAGTAATTTCGAAATGCGGGTGGCGGACCGCCCCCCCCCCCCCCCCCGCTACGCCACTGATCACGAGAAATGTTATGCACAGGAACAGATGATACACCAACTTCATGCACTTGGACTTTTGAAGTAGTATCATTACTATGTCCTAAGATTTAAAAAAAAAAAAAAATGGATACCATTATGCACAAATCAATACCAGCTACTCAGAAATTATCAATAACCTTGAGGTATCTAGCTAGTAGCGCTGATTTCAAGCCTACATTGCGCCTCGTATAGAATCAAATTATCATTGAAACATGTTAAGCGTTAAATGAAATATGCCGTCAAACATCAATCAAAATTTCCATCAAACATGTTGATTGTTTGACAAACACGGCAAACAATGCCGTCAGCTTGGTGGGTGGAAGTCAGAATACACCAGACACCCTCAGTGTGGAAGTCATTTCAGCTTAAAAGCTTTCTCAGGGCAGCTTGCAGTTTTTTGTGGTTACCGCTCCTTGGCAAAAACACAGTCCCACAAAACAATGAACAGCAGCATTCATTCCAAGGGCTCTACTGAACTTTTAAGGCATGACTATAAAGAAGCCTACCTGACTCAAAGCCCCTCCTCCCCCCCCCCCCCCCATACGAAATCCGCTCTAGCCCCTCCTAAACCAAAATCCTGGATCTGCCACTGTACCCAACTACATTAAGAAAATCTGTGAGGAAAGAAGTTATTTATATAAGTCAACAGCATGTATTTAAAAGAGGTTATTTGTAAGACTCTCAGTTACTAACTTGTGTAAAAGACACAAGATTTGTAAGATGAAATGGACAAGGGAGCTGGAGTAGATAGTGTGGCCCTGGGTTTTTCCAAAGCATTTGACATAGTTAGCTATAAGATGGTTGTGAATTAAGTTTAGACCATTGGCATAAAAGATTATCTTGCTCTTAAGAGGTATGAAAGTAATATTGAATGTGGGTAATGCAATGTGAAAATGAAAACTGATGTGCTTCAGGGCATTATTGTAATGAATGCTTCTGTTGTTGATCTACAGTCAGAGGTTAGGCTGTTTATGGATGACATAATACTGTATTGTAGGATTACATAGAGAGATTAGTTTGGGAAATTGCAAAGGGATTGCATGGAATGAAGGTAAGTGCCAAGAAGGCTCAACTTATTAGGTAGGTCTGTGCTGATAGGAAAATGAACGATTTGTATGATTGTTTAGTGGAATACAATTTAAATACTTTGTACCGGTAATACTACAAATTGGGCAGGGCACTTTGTGGAAGTTGCAGGTAAAATTTTTAGAGTAGCATTTTTTGGCGAGGATAATGAGATAATGTACCAGGGATGTAAAACAGGGAAGTACAGAAATTTAGTAAGGTCCTTGCTAGAGTATTGTGGCATGATGAGCAGCCTATATTATGGCTATCAAATGCTGGAGTTAGAGGGGTTGCAAAGGAGGGTAATGTAAATTATCAGGCAATGCATTCAATAACTGAAATGATAAAAGAGTTAGGTTTGGAGTATTTGTAGGATTGGAGGCTGGTGAAGAGAACCTGGGTAGATATAATGGAGGATTTAGAACAGCACCTGGAAGGGTAAGAGCATCATGATAATATATTTACAATTGATTTTGAACTTGAGAGAGTTGCAAAATTTCCATTTGTAGGTGGAGGATTAGTGACCTAAGGAGGAGACGAATAATATGTATCATAATGAAAAATATTTTAATCACAACTAATAACAGTAAGAGCAGAGAAATGCTCACTGTGTGGTTATTTTTCTTTTTAAGCATGACAGTCAAACATTTTGTTCGTAAAACAAAAATTCTTGCGTGACTATTACACATTCAAATTACTTTTCTTTATTGTTGCAAATTTTTATGGCATTTTTCAATAAAGCATTGGTAAGTCACTTAAAAAACCACATATTTCTTTGCTCCATTCAGATGATACTTGATACTGCAAGCATACAGAAGCTGAAATAGATTAAAAACTAAAATGGTTTGGTGAAACTCATTTTTCTCCCTCAAAATAGATTTGCCATTGACACTGGACAGCTGTGTTGAACTGCCACTGTGCCTGGTTGTGCTCTAAATTTTTGGCAATAGAATCCAACTAATTTCCCATATTCTAACTGAACACTCTTTGATTTTCAGCACTCCTTCTATAAAACTGTCATATAAAAATTCTGTATTTGTTTGAGTTGCCTCATAGTTTTGAGCCTACCGAAAAAGTCATTTAACAAGGGTAATTTCTCTGTATGGCAATAAAAGCATGTGTTTTTTAGTTCAAACTGCATTAATTTCTCTAAACTTTAGTGCACTTAATGAAGGTTTCTCCAGCAAATGGATGCCAACCACAAAGATATGATTCTGGAAGGTCTAAAAAATATTTTTCTACAGTGACTAACACCTTTTTATTTTACCTAAATTGTTTTCCAGCCATAAATGACCTCAAGTTTGGAAGTAGGTGGAGGTCAAAGAGGCCCAAATCTTGTGAATAGGATGGTTGTCCTAACAATTCATACTTCAGATCCCTCAGTTTTCGCATTGCTAAAGCACCTATGTGGACAGTTGTATTGTCCTGATGAAAGGAGATTTCTTTCTGATATAATCCATGCCTCCTCTCACAAATTTTTTCATCAAGTTTGCTCAGAGGATTCGTATACATTTTGCAAGCCTTTCGCTTCCCAGTAAACACTGGCCATTACATTTTTGCCTTTTTTTGATGCATTATAATTGCTTGTAGTGCGTCTGTGGGGCTTTCCTTTTCTTGTACATTTATAGTCATATAAAGCTATAGACGCGAAGACTTTTGTTATATACAAAATATGTCAAAAAACCCATCGTTTTTGACCATAAATCGTTTATTTTACCTTAAGGATATTACATCTTACTATAGCAACCTGTAGTAGCTAATGCATTTAGAAATGATAAATTATTCCCTCCAATTGGCAATGGAAGCAGTAGTGAGAGATGTGAATGCATTTGCTGTATTTATTTATTACAGAAGGAAAAATATAGCAACTTTGATGAACAATGATGACATGTTTATTCCCTCACTGTTCCGATAATAATGACTACTCAGGCATGACCCCTCCGTAATTACAGTACAGTGGAGGGGTTGATTGGAAACTTGTTGCAGAAGTTAATCCTCTCATTGTCTCAAACATTACCCATCAACCAGTGGCATGTCCCCACTTAATGGTACAAGTTGGAAGCTATGTGTTGAGTCAGGTTAATTAATTGCCTATGTAAAAACTTGTTTATCACATATCCCATACTTGTTAAATCTACATTGTGGATTTGATTCTCTCTTTGCATCTATGCTTATATACTGTACCCTTGTTATTAATGGGGGTATAAACTAGTTTATCTGAGCTGAGGCATGGTGCTAAATTATGTTGTTAAGCATCAAACGGCATATTCTCTCTCAAAGAACCTAAGTCTGAACTGTGGTCACCCTGAAAGCCCCAGATCTGACCCTGTTTAGTTGCTAATGCTCGATTGTAGAGAATAGATATTGAAATTTCTCACCTAATTTATGTACTCCATTTCAATTTACAAATTTATTTTTTCTCCCCATCTTGATCTAGCTAACTAGTTGTGAGTATTACCTTTAATCTTCTAATTTCCATGAATTACAATATTGTATATCTATTCTTTTTTGTAGTAATATTCAACTTTACTGTTTGTATGGTTCCGTACCTTGTAAGTGAAATATTTTAACCCTTGTATATTTGCTCATTTACTCATCGGTCTGTCACACCCTCATAAGTTCTGTATCTTTAAACTTGGAAATTTTTAATTATGCATTATATTAATTCTTACTAACCTTAACATAACCATAAGATAAAATTTTGAGAAATAATGTGGTTGGGGATGATATTTATTGTAGGGAATTTAATGAGAACAGTGACAAACAACTCTCAGAATGTTTGGATTTTCCTTTTTATTGCGTGATTGGATGAAGCCTTTGCTAAAAAATCATTGGGGAAAAAAATACCACTATCCACTTTTCATTTCCAAAGCTGCTGATATCTTTTTTTTTTTTTTTAATGGTTGCAGCTATTTTGTTAAGGTTTACAGGAAAACTGTTATAATCTTTCTGGAGTTAATGGTTTTTGCAATATAAGTAAATAAGTGATTTTGACAACTTTGATACTTCATCAGATATTTTTTAATATATGTTATAGAGAATCAAATAATCAATAATCTGAGAAAGAACTTTTTCTTAAAATTTTCAAAATTTTGCCAAAACACTCAGTAATATTTTAAAATCTTTTTTGTGTTTGATCTACATATACCACTTCAAAAATAATTTCTCAAAACTTATAATTAAGTCGCTTAAAAATAATTTGTTATTGAATTTTTAAAAGTTTTATTTAATTTTTTTTTAACTTTGCAGTGAAATAAATTTAACACACAATGTGCACATGGAATGCACTGTGTTGAAAAGTAATTAATACATGACAATGTTAATTATTTTATGCAGTGATTGGCCAGTCTCCTCCGCTTGTCGCTCTGGAATACTTACTACACTTTACTACACAGCTAGGTGTAATTGTAATATAATAACCTCTATGGCACTGGTACATAACTGAAAAGTGTAGGTTGTATTAGTTGATATGAATAACTGAGTTGCAAAACAATTTTTCATATTTTGTCAAATGTTGCAGGCCGTTACGTTGGCAGCCGGCCTATCAAGTTGCGCAAGAGCACTTGGAGGGCACGCAACATTGAAACAGTGCGCAAGAAAGAGAAGGAGAAAACTGCACTCATTGGATTACTTACCGGCAGGTGACGTCAGCCAGTGGCCTAGTTCAGATGGTGGAACCAAAACAGTTTGTGCTATGCTTGCTGGTATGTACTCTATTGGCAAACAGTACAAATGTGAAAGCTGGTAGTAAACATATTCATGACTTTCATTTAAAACTTATGATTATCTTTGATACATGTGAACAAGAGTTTGTAAAGGAACCTAGTAAATTAAGGCTTAGCTCACAAACAAGCCGAAAAGTAAATATAAAATTTCAGATTAAGCTTTTGAAAAGTAAAAAATTTGCATTTTGAAATGGTCTCCAGTGGTGTTCACGTTATAAAAGATGTAAACAAGCAAGGGATTAACCCAGAAATTCATAATGTTTTGTGTTTTGTCTATTTTCTGTATTTATCACTATAGCATTGTGGGTCATAGCTTAGCTTTCATATAATGTGTCCTTTTAATTCTCTTCAAACAAAATTTAAAACTTTTGTGCATGCACCATTATCACTTAGACAAGTTTTAGTTAAAAAATTTATATTTATCTCATTCAAGATGAGTTAAATTTTTTTTTATTTCAGTAAACTCTTTGTTGCATAAACATAAAGTTCAACCTCAGAGTAAGATAAATTAATAAAAAAGATAATTGTGTTAATTTGATTCGGTGTTCTTAGCAATAATCTTTATATTTTATGAAGTGATAAACTTTTAGATCACCCAGAACACATTATTACGACGTGTCATTTATTAGGGGCAATATCTTTCCAAGTATTCCTCCACTCCATTGCTGTTCTTCCATTTTTGCTGCAGTGAGCTAGAAAATCTATTTACTCATCTGCTTCTTAGTATGGGGCTACAATTTCTTACATTTGCCTATATTGAAAATGGGGCAGTAATTTAATTTAATTACAATGGAGCATACACTCCGGTGGCTATTTACCTATACACCAATCTTTCCCCTTTCTTGTACCCATCTACTTATGCCCTCTACAAATTTTAATTATAAATTCTTTTAGTATTTTTGGTAAATTAATCATCACTTACTTTGGTAATTTATTCCAATCCCTGACTCCCTTACCTACCAAACAAAGTTTTCCACACCCTTACGTGAAATCAAGTGCCAGCTTGCAACCAGTCACATTTTCCTTTCCAGGCACTACTCATAATTCTTCCACCAATATCTTTCCACTTCTCATCATCAAAATACGCCTCGTACACTCCCAGCACTCTTTTCACCCTCCTCCTGTCTGCCAGTTAATCTCATTACAGCTCCTTTATCGTATTAGTTACTGGTTGTGTACTGCATTAATTACATTGACATATCTTGCAGCCCTTCTTTGCACCCTCTCCAACTTCTGTAATTGATAACCAAGATGAGGGTTCCATACTGCATCACCATGTTCAAGCAATGGTATGACCAAAGTTTTATAACCCATTTCTCTGGTACATTCCCATCACTCTCTCCAATAAATGAACAATTTTTAAATCTTTTTCTACAATTAAACTTCTCAGCTATTCTCCTGGTAATCCATTCCAGTCCCTGATTCCTCTTCCTACAGCAGAAAATTTTTCCACCCATTAATGTCTGAAATCAGCTTTTAGTCATGGTCATATTTTCCTTTCCATGTACTGCTTCTAATTCTTCTACCAATATCCATTCAAGCTTCAGGGTCAATTTATCCGTTGTATACCCCCAGATCCCTGCCGAGGAAGAAAATCCATGTTGTGGGTCCAAAAGTACTGCATCATACCAGAGAAATAAAATGGCTGAGCTTTTATATCCCAATCCCCTCACTTCTTTGGAACATCACTACATTGATTCTTGGCTGTCCGGGTGGCGCCGCGTCATGTTTCTTGAAACCGACGTTTCGACCCTCATTCTGGGGTCTTCTTCCAGGGCAGAACTGCGTCTTTGGCCAGCGAGTGGTCTTGTTTTATAGCCGAGGCCCGCGTCCGTCTAGATGGTTCGATTTGCCCGGCCAATCAGATGTCCGAGCCGTCACGTAGTTCGTTGGCGTGGCGGGGCGCGGTGCGATCTGGTGGGGGGTGACACGTGACATGCTCACTCCGTAACAGCGAGAGCCAGGCGTCGTGCAATTTCTGCCCGTTGTCTTCGTTGATATTGTTTGGGCGTTTAGCGATTTCTAACGCCTCCTTTACCCTCCTTGGCCACCATTTATCCTCACGCACTGTAAGTGTGGTGTTTTCAAAGTCTATAGCGTGATTGGTTTCAGCTGCATGCCGTGCAATGGCGGATTTATCGGTGTTATTTGATTTATAGTTGCGGATGTGCTCATGCAGCCTCTCCTTTATAGTGCGCCCCGTCTCTCCTATGTACACCCGACCACAGGTGCACGGAATCTCATACACCCCGGCAGCCTGTAGTGGAGGCAGTCTGTCCTTGACCTTGACGAGCTGGTTACTGACTTTGCTGTGCGGTTTGTAGACAGGTTTTGTGTCAACTTTTTTGAACAGCTTTCCGATTCTGTCAGTAACGCCACTTATGTAGGGTAAAACCACAACTTGTTGTTCCTCAGAGGTGGCTTGGTTAGATGTTGAACTGGCATTTTTATCTGTCGTGGCTGCATGTAATGCCCGTCTAATACAATTATTATGGTAGCCATTGGACTTGAATGTGTGTTGCAGTGCCTCCAACTCCGTCGCCAAACTGTTTGCGTCACACACTTTCGTCGCTCTTGTACACAAGGTCGTGGGACGCCTCTTTTTGTTGCTGGGTGGTGGTGCGATGCGGCATGTAGATATCTGTTTGTATGTGTCGGCTTCCGATACACTGAGTGTCCAAGGGTCCCGTCGTCAAGTTTGGTTACTAGCACGTCTAGGAACGGCAGCTGTCCTCGTTCCTCCGTTTCCATGGTAAATTTAATTTTCGGATGTGCTTTATTTATATAATCCAGGAATTTGTCAAGGGCACATCGTCCATGAGGCCAAACAACAAAAGTGTCGTCAACATAGCGTCACCACAGCAGCGGTTTGAGGGGCGCGTTATCCAACATTTCGGTCTCCAGCGCCTCCATAAAGATGTCCGCCGTTATCGGCAAAGCGGTGAGCCCATGGCCGCTCCTTCCACTTGGGCGTAAAATTTCCCGTCGTACTGGAAGAACGTTGATTTGAGACAAAACTCGGCCAGGTCAGCCCATTCTTCGAAGATGTTGAGGGCCGATAGCTTGGTGCGTATTATTGTCACTGCTTCTTCCACCGGTACGTTAGTGTACAGCGACACGACATCAAAGCTCACTAGAATGTCAGTTTCTTTGATTTTAAGTGATCATATGATTTCAACGAAGTGTGAGCTATTTCTGACTGTCGAAGCGATACCTGCTGACAAGGGTTTTAGTTTTTCGGCGACATAGCAGGCTAGTGAATGAGTTGGAGAGTTAATTGCGCTGACGATCGGCCTTAAAGGAACTTCTGGCTTATGTATTTTTGGCAAGCTGTAGAACCGAGGAGTAGAGGTGTTATTTCTCTTTAGTCTAGCCTTGATTTCTTGTTCAATCTCTGAAGAATTATTGACAAAAGATGCTACTTCAGAACTCAGTTTACGTAGAGGGTTCCTATCTAGCGGGGCATATGTCTCGTCTTCTAAAAGCATCACCACCTTATTGTGGTAGTCTTCTGATTTCATCAATACTGTTGCGCTTCCCTTATCTGCAGGAAGTATCACGATGTCTTCGCGCTGGCGTAATCTATTTAATGCAAGTTTTTCCTCTCGCGGTAGATTGCTGCAAGGAAGTTTGGCTCGACTGAGGATTCGCGCCATCTCACGTCGAATTTCGTCTGCCTGTTCCGTGTTTAACTTCCCTACGGCACTCTCTACCCCTGCGACAATGTCCAAAGTCTGCAGCTTCGACGGTACCGGAGCGAAGTTTAATCCTTTAGCCAACACAGCATTGGTGGCTGCATTTAGTTCTTCCCCAGTTAGGTTTACCACCGTGTTCTTTGTCTCCATCTTTGCTGTTTCCGGGTGATGTAGACTTTTCAATTTTTCGAACTTGCATATATGTCTTGTTCTTGCTTTGTCTTGGATATTCACTGCAGATTTTGCTGTGGCTGCGTCGAGCGTCGTCCAATCGGCGTACAAAAGAAGACTGGTGAGTTCAAGGTGGAGATGAAATATTCTGCCTTCGATGCGAGCCAGCTCACTTGTTGTCTGATGTATCCTTTCTCTCAGCAAGGCAAAACCCATGTTATGCAGAATTCTAAGGGCGGCTCGTGTGTTGAGATGGTGGCGTATCTTGAGGAAGGACGGTAACACATCTTCGTCTCTGCAACGAAGTAAAAACGCTAGTTGACAAAGTTTCCGCGCCCGTGTCTCACGTAGTTTAGAAAATTCCCGTTTTTGATAAAATATCTTCTCCCATTAGAGTTGAGTCAAATGTAATCGTAGGCTTCCGCGGCCAGAGTCAGTTGATTCTTGGCTGTCCGGGTGGCGCCGAGTCATGTTTCTTGAAACCGACATTTCGACCCTCATTCTGGGGTCTTCTTCCAGGGCAGAACTGCGTCTTTGGCCAGCGAGTGGTCTTGTTTTATAGCCGAGGCCCGCGTCCGTCTAGATGGTTCGATTTGCCCGGCCAATCAGATGTCCGAGCCGTCACGTAGTTCGTTGGCGTGGCGGGGCGCGGTGCGATCTGGTGGGGGGTGACACGTGACATGCTCACTCCGTAACAGCGAGAGCCAGGCGTCGTGCAATTTCTGCCCGTTGTCTTCGATGGTATTGTTTGGGCGCTTAGCGATTTCTAATGCCTCCTTTACCCTCCTTGGCCACCATTTATCCTCACGCACTGTAAGTGTGGTGTTTTCAAAGTCTATAGCGTGATTGGTTTCAGCTGCATGCCGTGCAATGGCGGATTTATCTGTTATTCGATTTATAGTTGCGGATGTGCTCATGCAGCCTCTCCCTTATAGTGCGCCCCGTCTCTCCTATGTACACCCGACCACAGGTGCACGGAATCTCATACAACCCGGCAGCTTGTAGTGGAGGCAGTCTGTCCTTGACCTTGACGAGCTGGTTACTGACTTTGCTGTGCGGTTTGTAGACAGGTTTTGTGTCGACTTTTTTGAACAGCTTTCCGATTCTGTCAGTAACGCCACTTATGTAGGGTAAAACCACAACTTGTTGTTCCTCAGAGGTGGCTTGGCGTTTTTATCTGTCGTGGCTGCATGTAATGCCCGTCTAATACAATTATTATGGTAGCCATTGGACTTGAATGTGTGTTGCAAGGCCTCCAACTCCGTCGCCAAACTGTTTGCGTCACACACTTTCGTCGCTCTTGTACACAAGGTCGTGAGGACACCTGTTTTTGTTGCTGGGTGGTGGTGCGATGCGGCATGTAGATATCTGTTTGTGTGTGTCGGCTTCCGATACACTGAGTGTCCAAGGGTCCCGTCGTCAAGTTTGGTTACTAGCACGTCTAGGAACGGCAGCTGTCCTCGTTCCACCGTTTCCATGGTAAATTTAAATTTAGGATGTGCTTTATTTATATAATCCAGGAATTTCATCTCCACCTTGAACTCACCAGTCTTCTTTCGTACGCCGATTGGACGACGCTCGACGCAGCCACAGGAAAATCTGCAGTGAATATCCAAGACAAAGCAAGAACAAGACATATACGCATGTTCGAAAAACTGAAAAGTCTACAACACCCGAAACAGCAAAGATGGAGACAAAGAACACGGTGGTAAACCTAACTGGGGAAGAACTAGATGCAGCCACCAATGCTGTGTTGGCTAAAGGATTAAACTTCGCTCCGGTACCAACGAAGCTGCCGACTTTGGACATCGTCGAAGGGGTAGAGAGTGCCGTAGGGAAGTTAAACACGGAACAGGCAGACGAAATTTGACATGAGACGGCGCGAATCCTCAGTCGAGCCAAACTTCCTCGCAGCAATCTACCACGAGAGGAAAAACTTGCATTAAATAGATTACGCCAGCGCGAAGACATCGTGATACTTCCTGCAGATAAGGGAAACGCAACAGTATTGATGAAATCAGAAGACTACCACAATAAGGTGGTGACGCTTTTAGAAGACGAGACATATGCCCCACTAGATAGGAACCCTCTACCTAAACTGAGGTCTGAAGTGGCATCTCTTGTCAATAATTCTTCAGAGATCGAACAAGAAATCAAGGCTAGACTAAAGAGAAATAACACCTCTACTCCTCGGTTCTACGGCTTGCCAAAAATACATAAGCCAGAAGTTCCTTTACGGCCGATCGTCAGCACAATTAACTCTCCAACTCATCCACTAGCCTGCTATGTCGCCTAAAAACTAAAACCCTTGTCAGCAGGTATCGCTTCGACAGTCAGAAATAGCTCACACTTCGTTGAAATCATATGATCACTTAAAATCAAAGAAACTGACATTCTAGTGAGCTTTGATGTCGTGTCGCTGTACACTAACGTACCGGTGGAAGAAGCAGTGACAATAATACGCACCAAGCTATCAGCCCTCAACATCTCCGAAGAATGGGCTGACCTGGCCGAGTTTTGTCTCAAATCAACGTTCTTCCAGTACGACGGGAAATTTACGCCCAAGTGGAAGGAGCGGCCATGGGCTCACCGCTTTCGCCGATAACGGCGGACATCTTTATGGAGGCACTGGAGACCGAAATGTTGGATAACGCGCCCCTCAAACCGCTGCTGTGGTGACGCTATGTTGACGACACTTTTGTTGTTTGGCCTCATGGACGAAGTGCCCTTGACAAATTCCTGGATTATATAAATAAAGCACATCCGAAAATTAAATTTACCATGGAAACGGAGGAACGAGGACAGCTGCCGTTCCTAGACGTGCTAGTAACCAAACTTGACGACGGGACCCTTGGACACTCAGTGTATCGGAAGCCGACACACACAAACAGATATCTACATGCCGCATCGCACCACCACCCAGCAACAAAAACAGGTGTCCTCACGACCTTGTGTACAAGAGCGACGAAAGTGTGTGACGCAAACAGTTTGGCGACGGAGTTGGAGGCACTGCAACACACATTCAAGTCCAATGGCTACCATAATAATTGTATTAGACGGGCATTACATGCAGCCACGACAGATAAAAACGCCAGTTCAACATCTAACCAAGCCACCTCTCAGGAACACCAAGTTGTGGTTTTACCCCACATAAGTGGCGTTACTGACAGAATCGGAAAGCTGTTCAAAAAAGTCGACATAAAACCGTCAACAAACCGCACAGCAAAGTCAGTAACCAGCTCGTCAAGGTCAAGGACAGACTGCCTCCACTACAGGCTGCCGGGGTGTATGAGATTCCGTGCACCTGTGGTCGGGTGTACATAGGAGAGACGGGGCGCACTATAAGGGAGAGGCTGCATGAGCACATCCGCAGCTATAAATCGAATAACACCGATAAATCCGCCATTGCATGGCATGCAGCTGAAACCAATCACGCTATAGACTTTGAAAACACCACACTTATAGTGCATGAAGATAAATGGTGGCCAAGGAGGGTAAAGGAGGTGTTAGAAATCGCTAAACCCCCAAACAATATCAACGAAGACAACAGGCTTAAATTGGACGACGCCTTGCTCTCGCTGTTGCGGAGAGAGCATGTCACGTGTCACCTCCCACCAGACCGCGCCGTGCCCCGCCAGGCAAACGAACCACGTGACGGCTCGGACATCTGGTTGGCCGGGCAAATCGAACCATCTAGATGGACACGGGCCTCGGCTATAAAACAAGACCACTCGCTGGCCAAAGACGCCGTTCTGCCCTGGAAGAAGACCCCAGAATGAGGGTCGAAACGTCGGTTTCAAGAAACATGACGCGGCGCCACCCGGACAGCCAAGAATCAACTGACTCTGGCCGCGGAAGCCTACGATTACATAACTACATTGACATTTCTAGTAAATGTAAGATTTTGAAACCTCTCCCAACCACCTACCAAATTGAGTCTGATATTAATCTTATATATATATATATATATATATATATAAATAAGTAAGATAGGATAGTGAAAAAAACAGTTACCTGTCACTTACCACAGATGAAGGCAGGAGGGCGAAACACGTAAAAACACAAAAACAAACAAAATGCACAATATTTCGGCTTTTTAGTCTTAGTCATGTGGGAGGCGAGACATATGGCAGGGGGAAAGATGTGGTCACAGCTTTCCCCCTGCCATATGTCTCGCCTCCCACATGACTAAGACTAAAGTCGAAATATTGTGCAATTCGTTTGTTTTTGTGTTTTTACGTGTTTCGCCCTCCTGCCTTCATCTGTGTTAAGTGACGGGTAACTGTTTATTTTCCCTATCCTGTCTTATTTTCAATGCCTCTCGGCAGTTTCTTTGTTTCCTTTATCCAATATATATATATATATCTTAGACCTGTGTGTCACTATATTTCACCTTGCAGCCTACTGATGTATGTGTGTGGTAGTAGCATCGAGTCTCCCATCGTGCACTGTGGTGGTTGTGTGTCGGTAGTTATGGAGGTATGGGAGATATGGTGGTTGAAAGTGGTCAACCTGGGGTACTTTCATATTTCAACCAATCACGTGTGTGCCCTTATATTTCACTTTACAGTCAAAACTACTTAGTGCAGATCACTGGCGTTTGTGTATGGTAGTAACCTGGAGTCTTCCATTGTGCACTATGGTGACCCCATGTTGGTAGCTGTGGGCGTGTGGTAGATATGGTGGTCGACCTGATTTAGAAATAGACATGTGTGTCCATATATTTCACTCTGCGACCAAAACTATCTAGCGTTGTCCACTGGTGTTTGTGTGTGGTAGTGACCTCGAGTCTCTCATAGTGCACTATGGTGGTTAGATGCTGTTAGCCATGGGGGTGTGGGAGATATGGTGATTTAAAGATCTAGGGAATTTTCCTACTTCGAGCAAAGACATGTGTGTCCCTATTTTGCAGCCATAAATACCCTGCACAGATCACACACAAAATCAATCAAACATTTTATGTGCGAGTGGAGACTTTCCCGGCATACTGATTCATTGTAAGCTTCACGGGTGTTTAGTCGGATAGTGTAATTCAAACACGTTTCAACAGCTGGCTCTGCTGTTTTCATCAGCTGCAGATAGCATTTGTCAAATTAATTACTTTAGCTAAGCAGTCTAGGCAGTAACTTCAAATTACAACATCTAAAGCTATCCACACCTGATGAAGCCAGCAGAGCCAGCCATAAAAATGTTATGTTTTTATGACACTATCTGGGTGAACACCTGTGAAGCTTACATAGAAAACATGTTATAATTGTTTTTATTAACCCTTCCACCAGGGTGCCACATTAGCTTTCTTTTTTCATATTGAAAGCTTCTTTAGTCACTGCCATTCTACATTTTATTTTCTGCCCACCATATATATCTTCCTGTAACTGGGAAGCGAAGATATTTGAAGACATTTATGTGTTCTGTTACTTCTTTACCTGTCTGGAGATGGTTTTTTTTTACCTTCTGTATTTATTACAATTGTCTTTGTCTCCTAGATATTTATTTTTCATTTAATTTTTTTTTTTGAATTTTCAATTTTGTTATTATTATTATTTTTTTTCTCTCTCTCTGACATTCTTGTCACTGTGATCTAATCTGATATGTTCTATCCTTTTTCCACCAATCTTCATTCCTTTTTGCCATCCAGACAAGATTTAATTATTTCTTTCAGGTATATTTTGAAGACCATGGATGGTGAATAACAGCCTCATAGAATACTCTTGCAATGTTTAGTGCATCTGATATTCCACTTCCAGTCCTAATTTTTTTTTCTGATTCCAATAATGATCTTTATTAATCTCATTTCTTTCCGGTCCAATACTTTCCTGTTTTTAATAACTGTCAGCATGTATGATTTTATTGAAAATAAGATAGGGTTGTGAAAATAATCCATCACTTACCACAGATCAAGGCAAGAGGGCCAGACGAACATCAATAAAACCATTTAAAAAATGCAATTTACAATTTTTTGGTTGATAACCTTAAACATATAGGAGGTGAGACATATGGCAGGGCAAAATATGCCTGGATATCCTGATCTGCCTCATGAATGAATCAAACATTAAAAACGAGGGAGGGTGGGCATTGCACCGGTGGTGGGAGAGAAAGTTGATCAATGATAATTGTCAAATAGAATAATCTCTGTGATGATCAGTTGAGGTAAAATTAATTTTTTAAGAATATTATTTGGATCTTTTATATGAGTCAATAAATATATAAATAAAACTAGAGAGATATTATTTACATATTAACAAAATATATGTGAAAACTGACTGTAAAATTGCAAAATAGTAAATGACAGGTTTAGTGTAAGTTTAAGCCAGAGATATGTGTGTTGTCTAGGATGTGTTGATGGGCAAGTTTCCATCTAGGAAGTTCTGAAGTGGTGGTGGTATCCGGAAATCTCTGACAGCTCATGCTTCAGCCATCGGTTATAATTTTACTTCCTAAGAAGCAAAATTCACTATCTTCTCCTATAGCAACCAGCCCTAATTTTATATATAATTTACTGTTATTGGTATCATTTCAGATACATTTCATCACTTTTGTATTGCTCTGGTTTATATTTAGTCCAAAATTTTCCTTCACTATTTTGTTCATCACAGTCAGTAACTTCTCAATATCCTTGGCCTGTTCTGCTAACAAGACAATGTCATAAACAAATCATAGCATACTGATTTTTTCCCCTTGAACAATTATGCCACATTCAAATCTATCTTTCACTTCCTTTATTGCTTCTTTACATAAATAAAAATCGAATATTAATGGACATAGACTATAACCTTGTCCCACACCCTTTTTAACTGAAGCATGTCTCTCATGATTCTCTACTTTTTTATCAACTTCAAAAAAAGGAGGAGGTTCTCAATTTGTCTGTTTTTTTATGTATGTTCAGCGATATCTTCACCAATTTTGAACCAATTTAAATGAAATTTTTATAGTGGATAGGGTATACCTCCAAAGTGGTCCCATATGAATTTCATAGAGAAACCAGCCCTTCTACGCCTTTACACCCCTTAATTTTGATAGAAACCCACATTTTTTATCCAATTTCGATGGAACTTTGGACATATGTAGTCAAGAATGAAGAGAAAAATACTGTCAACTTTTGCTTTGAAAAAACTTAACCCCTATCCACTCCCTTAGTTTTTGTCAATGTTCTTTACACAAAGGTACAGTGGACACCATTTAACTGATCTCCATAAAAGTTGGAATATACATGTAATTTTTCATGGAGAAGGTTTCTGACCAAAACAAATGCCCCCTCTCCCCCTTTACACCCCTCAATTTTATACAAACCTACATTTCTTATCTGATTTTGATTGAAATTTGTATATGTTTACTTTAAAATAAAGAGAAAATTCTGTCAACATATGGTCTGCCAAAGTCCAATCCCTCACCCTCCTTCCACCCCCTTAATTTTTGTCAGTGTTCTTTATAAAAAGCTACAATTAACACCATTTGATTGCTTACCATGGAGAAGGTTTCTGACCAAAAAAATAAAAAACCACTCCCCCTCCCCGTTTACACCCCTTAATTTTATACAAATCTACATTTATTATCTGATTTTGATTGAACTTTTGGGTAATATCTAGATTGCGATACCGCTGCAATCACTTACCGCCTCGCGATGTAAACACTTCCAGATGGAGAGAGTATGACGTCACTACGATGCTGAATGTGACGTATAGGTTCCACGCGCAACTTTAAATGTCAGTAACGAGGACTTCCACAGAAACTAGTCCATGACTAATACATCTCATATCGTGAAATAGTTAATTTTGCACCAGTACCACAGGAATAAATGAATTTGCTATGAGGTTTGGATGCAGCCTGGACCACATTGAAATGTAACTATTGAACAACTTATTGCGGATACCTAATTTCTACGTCGTATCTACCGCTGTTATTGTCGTTTACGTATTAATACAGCCTGGACCATAGTGAAACGTAACTATTGCACATGATATTGCTGATACGAAATTTCCAAATCGCATACATCTCTGTTAGTATGGTTCAGGCTGCGTTACAACCTAAACGCAAACGGTTACTGATGAAATCTTTTTTTATATAAATATTTTATGTCGTATGAATGATTATAATAGCAATTTCAGCCACGTGACGAAATATAGAAGAATGGAATCAAATACAAATCAATGGAATTGTGACTAATAATTATGGCACTGTTACTAATGACATTACGGGACGTTACTAACGAATGATATCAATTATCAGTATGGAATGTTGTTGATATCTTAATAATATTATTGATTGTGTAAGTAATAATTAATAATTTTATTTAACATTTTCAATCTGTAATTTTTTTAGTATTATTACTATTGGTTACGTTATGTTCTATAGCCTTACGTGTATTCACAAATCGACCGAAGGCTGAACACGTCACATGTAGTGTCGTCATACTCTCTCCATCCGGAAGTGTTTACATCGCGAGGTGGTAAGTGGTTGCAGTGGTATCGCAATCTAGATATTGCCCGAACTTTGTATATATATACTTTAAAATAAAGAGAAAAGTTCTGTCAACATTTGGTCTGCCAAAGCCGAACTCCTCCACCCCCTTAATTTTTGTCAATGTTCTTTATAAAAAGCTACAGTCAACACCATTTAACCGACAACTACGGAAGTTGGCACTTATATGTATTTTTTCATGAAGTAGGTTTCTGACCAAAAAATCCAAAAACCACCCTCTCTCCCCATTAAACTGCTTAATTTTTATACAAACCCACAGTTTTTATCCGGTTTATCTAGAACTTGGCACATGTTTAAAACTGGACCCCTCTCGCCGTTTCTATCCCCTTGAGTTTTGTCAGTTTTCTTTTTAAAAAGCTAAAGTCGACACCATTTGACCGATCTATATGAAAATTGACTTATATATGTAATTTTTTATGGAGAAGATTTCTGACCAAAAAACTACCCTAGCTCCCCTTTTACACGTCTTAATATTTGTACAAAACCACATTTTAATCTAATTTCGGTGGAATTTTGCATGCATATACTTTAAAACAAAGAGAAAAAGAAAAATACTGTCCACACTACTTCTACAAAAACCCAAACTCTATCCTTCTTTCTACCCCATTAATTATGGTCAACGTCCTACCGTTTCTATCTGATTTTGAAGGAAGTATGCATATATATACTTCAAAACAATTAGATAAATACTGTCTGTGTTTGGTTTAGAGAAGCCAAATCCCTCTCCCCCTTTCCATCCCCTTAATCTACACAAAGCACAGTTTCTATCCGATTCTCATCAAAATTTTGCACACATATACTTTAAAACATACGGAACAATTGTGTTTAAATTTGGTTGCAGAAGCCCAACCCCTCTTCCCTTCTACCCCCACCCCTCCTAATTTCCAATGTTTTTTTATATATGCCCACCGTTTTTATCATATTTTGATGGAACACTGCTCACGTATGCTTAAAAACAAAGAGAAACATAGTTTCTACATTCTGTAAACAAAACCCAACTGCTCACTCCCTTACCCCATTTAATTTTTGCAAATGTTCTTTACACAAAACCACAGCTTTTATCTGGTTTCGTTGGAACTTTGCACATGTATACTTGAAAACATAGAGAAAAATACTGTCCACACTAGCTTCACAAAAACCAAACTACTCTTCGCATCTAAATCCCTTAATTGTTTTCTATACATACCTACAGTTTGTATCTGATATCAATAGAAATTTACACACGTATACTTTAAATAAAACAGAAAAGACAGTCTACATTTTGCATGCAAATGTCAATCCCTCTTGCCCTTTACTACTACCCCTTTTGATTTCCAATGTTCTTTACAAAAATCCACAGTTTTAAATCCTGTCGAAATCAATTAAGTTATTTTTAAGTCGTGGCAGACTATTCATAAAATAAATGTGTCCTAATGTCTCAACATGTACCTCAGATTTCAACTTGGACCCCAAGTTTTCACGTTGTGAAAACCAATTAAAAATCTATATTTTCTGTGTGATGCTGGAACAAACAGATATACTCCAGAGACAGATTTGTGTATGTGGTATGTATCAATGCCCAGGTGTTACATGTTTCAATTATCGAGCATCAGCTTGAACACATGTTATGATTAGGTTGAAACACAGCCTGGACCAAAATGTAAACTGACATTCTTTAACACAACATCCAAATCATCCCATTCCGGAGTGTATGGTTATATAAAGTCAGAGCACTTTAACCACTGCTCTACCAGGAAGTTTGCAAAATGAGAACTGCTGTGGCTTATTTAAAATACAAAACAAACTATAATACCAATAAAATTTTAAAAATAAAATAATTGTTTTAAAAACATAAAAACCACCTTCAAAAAATGCACACTATAAATTTTAAAATAACTTTATACTTTTCTTAGAAGAAAGTAAATCTAAATGGACAATGTTTTACATTACTATTATTGAAATTTTTACATTAATCAGTTATTTTTGGAGTTGGTTCCAGCCAAAGCAATAAAAACAAACAGATAAAAACAATAATGAATAACAACAAACATAAAAAAAAATCATGTTACTACTTACCTACTATTAATGCTAGAAATATGTTTCAACAAAACTGAAACATACAGATGATATGCTGATATTATACTAACTGTTAAGCATTTACTGCATGATGCAGCCTACCAACTGACACTGTAGTGCCAGTGATATGCCTGGATGACCAATGTGGTCAAGCCACAGATTAAAATAGTCTAATTTGTTTCCCTAAATTGTCTTCTACAATAACAATATCTGCCTCACTACATTCTGTAAAATATTTGGAGTTTTTGTTCATACCCCTGAGTTGCCTCGAACACCCAATAAAGTTTAGTAATTCGTTCTTCACGATGTGACAGCTGACACCGACTCCAAAAATAACTGATTAATGTAAAAATTTCAATAATAGTAATGTAAAATATTGTCCATTTAGATTTGTTTTCTTCTAATCAAGGTATAAAGTAATTTTAAAATTTTTAGTGTGCTTTTTTTAAAGTCTGTTTTTATGTTTTTTAAAACAATTATATAGTATCTACTTGATTCTTATAAAGATCTCGATATTTTAGACCTGACTTCTTTAAGATTTTGAACATCTTGTCCCACCTAATGTTATCAAAAGCTTTTTCTGAATCAATAAATACTAAAAAAGTATCTTTTTTTTCTTGATCCGCCCTTCAAGTATTAATCTTAAAGCCAGAATTGCTTCCCTCATATCCCGATTTTTCCTAAACCCAAACTGATCTTCACCTACTATCTCTTCTATTACCCTTTCCATTCTTCTGTTTATTATTCTGGTCAGTAATTTTGAAACATGTGATGTTAGAATAATGGTGTTATAATTCTCACATTTGTCGGCTTGTGCTTTCTTCGGAAGTGTGAAGATGATATTTATATTAAAATCAGTTGGAATTTCTCCTGTTTCATAACTTTTTGATATCAGCTTGAGTAATCTTTTGATTCCTTCTTCTCTTGGGGATTTAAGAAGTTCTGCTCGGATCTTATCAATTCCATCTCTCT
Organism: Vandiemenella viatica; assembly: GCA_031002005.1. NCBI lineage: Eukaryota > Metazoa > Arthropoda > Insecta > Orthoptera > Morabidae > Vandiemenella > Vandiemenella viatica. Next base: position 44,175,710 of record CM061919.1, on the reverse strand, counting down.
TATTTGCTTTCAAGTCATTCAGAGCTCTATTAAATTCTGTCCTCAAAACAGGATCAAAACAGGGTTATACTAAACTCTTGATAAAATGTAGAGTGCATTTTTTAATCCCTTTTACAGTTCATTTAGGTTCCATACTGCTTGTGAGGAAATAATATATGATCAGAGGGGTAGGTATTACATATGCAGGAAGAGTGAATTAATTATCATAGAAATAAGAAATGTTGATGAAGTAATAAAAATAACAAAACCAAATGAGATCACAGTAAACTGTCAATCTTTCAGATACAACTTGGCACAACATAGCAGTGTTGCATAGTAAATTAATAATTAAGTCACATGCTATTATATGCACAATTTTCGGTTTTTAATCATTCGACAATCTTCAACTAGTAATTCTTGGGGCCACATTTCATACATATATTACAACTCTGTTTGGATGTAATACTTTCCATTTCAGCCAGTGAGAATACCAAAAGAATTCAGTTTATTTGGCACATTGAAAAATAACGATTTTGTATGTTTATATTGTTGAGAGAAAGTTGTTTATAGAAGGCATGACATGTATATAGAAAAATCTGAAAAATAAGGTTACATTCAAGAGTACAAGCTCTGAGAATGTGGGGAGGTGCAGTATCCACAACACCTGCTGATCTGCAACAAACTAGACAAGCCTTGTACACTCGAAGAGCTGTTTGTAACAAATGACAAGGCCACCCATGCTACTGTTTACTGTGGCTTTTGCGGAATACAACTGTCAGTCCTGGCTATGTGATAGAGTTGTTCAATTTGTTTATGTAACTGTGTTGGAATATTGTTTTATTGTATGTTCAGTTTATTTCAATAAATTTTATTAAAATAATGTCTTGGATATATATACACTGAAGAGCCAAAGAAACTGGTACACCTGCCTAATATCGTGTAAGGCCCCCCTCTAGCAATAACAGGATGTTGCATGGACTTGACTAATGTCTGAAGTAGTGCTGTAGGGAATTGACACCATGCATCCTGCAGGGCTGTCCATAAATCCGTAAGAGTACGAGGGAGTGGAGATCTCTTCTGAACGGCACATTGCAAGGCGTCCCAGATATGCTCAATAATGTTCATGTCTGGGGAGTTTCGTGGCCAGCGGGGGTGTTTAAACTCAGGGGAGTGTTCCTGGAGCCACCCTGTAGCAATTCTGGACGTGTCGGGTGTTGCATTGTCCTGCTGGAATTGCCCAAGTCCATCAGAATGCACAATAGGACATGAATGGATGCAGTTGATCAGTCAGGATGCGTACGTACGTGTCACCTGTCAGAGTTGTATCTAGACATATCAGGAGTCCCGTGTCACTCCAACTGCACATGTCCCACACCATTACAGAGCCTCCACTAGCTTGAATAGTCCCCTGCTGGCATGCAGGGTCCATGAATTCATGAGGTTGTCTCCAAACCGTACACGTCCATCCGCTTGATACAATTGGAAACGAGACTCGTCAGACCAGGCAACAAGTTTCCAATCTTCAACAGTCCAATGTCAGTGTTGACGGGCCCAGGCGAGGCATACAGCTTAGTGTTGTGCACTCAGCAAGGGTACACTAGTGGGCCTTAAGCTCCGAAAGCCGATATCGATGATGATGGCCCAGCATTGAAATCCACAGTAATTTGCGGAAGGGTTGCACTTTTGTCACATTGAACAATTTTCTTCAGTCATCGTTGGTCCTATTCTTGCAGGATCTTTTTCCGGGTGCAGTGATGTCAGAGATTTGATGGTTTACCAGATTCCTGATATTCACGGTGCACTCTTGAAATGGTCGTACGGAAAAATCCCCACCTCATCTCTACCTCGGAGATGCTGTGTCCCATCTCTCGTGTGCCGACCATAACACCACGTTCAAACACCCTTAAATCATGATTACCTGCCATTGTAGCAGCAGTAACCGATCTAATGCCTGCGCCATACATCTGTTGTCTTATATAGGCATTGCCGACCATAGCGTAGTACTCTGTGTGTCTACATATCTATGTGTTTGCACACGCCTACCTATACCAGTTTCTTTGGCTCTTCAGTGTGTAAATTCAGATATGTGGGATACATTGGGTAGATGGTAGGAAAAGTGTTGTATCTATTAGAGAGGATTTAATGGAAGGAGGCTGCAGAGCCTCGGTCAGGTTGTATGTTCTACATATTTCATTTGCAGTTCACTTAGTGATACAGTAGTAACTTATACTGAATTAATAACAATGGAAGTATAGAACCAATAAAATTAAAAACAAATTAGGAAACCCGAAAAATTTTGCCGTCCATGTAATATCAGTTTTATTCCTGGTCCAGGCACAATTCAGCATGATACGTATGGAACTACTTTCACCTGCATTAATTAATACCTTTAGTAACATGGCACTTATGAAACCAGTCTAAATGGTTTGTAAAACTGATTTCAGAGCGAATTATGCTGTAAAAAAATGTGTCAGTTGCGATTCTGGTCAACTTAGCCACAACCTCCACTAATATTGCATAATTAGTATCTCCCAACTAAGCCCCTCAATCATTTCCTTGCCCAGATTTGCTGCACATGGTGGTGCAGTGCATGAATAAAAATCACTTTTTGTTGCCTTTTCTGGTATTCTGGTCATTTTCCCCACAATTGTTGATTCAAATTGATCATTTGTAATTGATAATGTTCAGTATTAACAGTTTCACCAAGTTTTAGTAGCTTGTAATAAGTCATACCATTTTGATCCTACCAAACACAGCGATTTGGCCTTGAAGTTGATGGTTCACTTGGAGTTATCCATTATCTTTTATGCTTTGGGTTCTCGAAATTATCCACTTTTCATCACCTTTCTTTTATACCTGGCAAGCAGCATTTCACAAGTGGTTTCTCTTGCTGTCTTTCATTCAGTTCATTTGCAACCCATTTTCCCATCTTCTGGATCTTCCCCATCACTTTTAAACATATGGAGTCAGCTTCCCGTGTTACATTTAATTGATGTGCGAGTTATTGTTGTGTTTAAGCATTGTCCTCATCCAACAATGCTTGCAACTTGCTGTCTTTAAACTTCTTCAGAGGTCTTCTAAGGTCTTCATTTCTCTCATCAAAATCACCACTTTCAAGTTTCTTAAACCACTCAAAACACTGCAATTTACCAAGAGCACACTTGCCATAAGCTTCAACAAGCATTCAATAAGATTCAGCAGCAGTTTTCTTTAAATGGTAACAAAAAATCAGTGATGTCCACAAATCGTAGTTTGTAGGCTCAAAACTTGACATATTCAATATTATTGAAAACTACTCTGTCATATGAAATTTGTATTATTGTGAGTTGAAAATCTCTGTCAGCTTTCAAAAAAAGACTGACGACAATGAAGCGATCTGATGGTAACTGCATTGATAGTTAGTACCATCTATCAGCAAATTCCAGTTTCATATTTACACACCTGGTAGCATCTATTATTTCCTGGTTAGAATATTAAAATTTGTAAAATATAAAAGAAGGCAGGTTGTGAATTTGCCACCAGCTCATAATCTCCAGTTATTAATAATGAAAATACTAGATCAGTTTTATAAATCTTCAATTAAATTGCTTCTCTGTCTGGACATAAAGTTTATTAATTAAAGGTTTCTTTTTTTCCAGTTAATGGAAGGAGTCCCTAAAGCTTCCGAAAAAGAATTGCAGTGTGTCTTTAAATAGCAGTGCATCTGTGTTATTATATGGTGTTCAAAATTTGAGAATGAATAAATTTACTTGTGTAAATATTAATGCAAAACATAAAAAAATTTAGTATTTATTCTACAATTTAATTTTATCTTGTAAGAAAAGTGAAGAAAGTGTTAAATTAAGGGAATAAAACAAAAATATATATATTTTAATAAATGTAGAAAGTTACCAGCTCTGAACAGATCTTGAATTTATATATACTTGTGTAGCTGCTGTAAACATTCATTCTATAGTACTAGACCCAAAGTCCATCAAAAATGACGGGTTTAACGTATTTTTATGGTAATTTATTTCTCTGCAGTTGCTTAACTAAATAGAATTGTTACAAAATAAAGCTGATTGTTATTTATCGCCCCTTGTGCTGTAAAAAAAGTTTCAGTTGTCAACTTGGTCCAAGATACAATTCAGCCTAACCCCAACTCTGCTAGAAAAGCAAAGCTTCAATCACGCGAATTAATACATTCCCTGTATCACATGTCAGTATCACCATGCATCACGATCCCAAATCTTCACAGGTTCTTACACCTTTCTTTCTTATTATCTGTGATGAAGATCGATGTTATAACCGCTGACACAGCTTACATCGGCTGAAATAATGACCCCAGTGAAAACTAAGGATGCTAAAAATAATTCTTAACAACTTACACTATGCCACGTAATATTTAATTGTGGTTTAGGCCACATAGACTGTGATCAATCTGGAACTTCTTTCATTCAAACCCTGTATTGAATTCAGTAAACAAAAAACAAAAAAACTGATAATTAATATGCCAATTTAAACAAAATACATATTTTTCTTTAAGTGTTCTGACAAGTAATTTCTTAGCAATTGCATAACTAAATAGAATTGGTATAAATTAAAATTCAATGTAATTTCTCATGCCTTGTGCTGTAACAAAAAGTTTCCGTTTCCATCCGGGTCCTGGTTGCATTTCAACCTAACCGCATACTACTCTAAACTTGCCGCCAGAACAACAATACTTCAATCTCACGCATACTAATACATGTACTGTATCTCATTTTATTGGCAATAATCGATCACTATATAAATTTGGGCTCTAGCATAATCACTGGGACTCATAAAGCAACTGTCCTTTTGGACTGAAAATTGTTACACACATTCGATGGATTATATTGTTTAATGTGTGTTGCTCTTAGAGCTGTAAAATATATACATATCTTACAAACTTCACTCAAAAAGTGACATAACACAAGTGACTAGGAGAAGCTATATAGCGAAGTATAATGATCTTGCACATGTTCTTTGAACGATATTATTCTGGAATATGTTGCTACCACAGCCATCAAAAATATAAATATGGAACAAATTACAAAAAATAAAAAAAATAAAACACTGCAACAACTTTGAACTGATAGCAAACAAAAGAATTTAATAGTTGAAATGCAACCTTGTAGTAGGGGCCTGGTGGATATATATGTTATATTTATCTTTCATACCTTTATGATTAATAAAGGGGATTTTTTATATTAAGTTTATGAAGGAGTGAAAATATGGATTTTGCAAGAATCTCGATGTTAGTTGGAATATAGGAAAACTGTCACAATATGACATTTATTTCTTATCATTGGCAATTACAAATCTGAGCGAATTTACCGTTAACATTAACACAAATTGGCAAAATCATAAAAGCAATGCTCAGAGGTACAATTAGCCGGCATGAGCAAGCAAACAATTGTGTATTTACTTTAAAATCCATTTCAGAATTAATATGCAAGAAATAATGATATTTGGAAACAATGTACAATACAAGTTATGACGATCTCAGACATAGGTATCATGGGCACCACGAATGAACAATATGCCATTCGAAAATAACGAATTCTGGCAAATTACGCTGCTAGCTCAGAGTTTTTTTTTGTTACAGAGTTAGAACATGGATCTTTCCTCTCAAAGACGCTTTAGGGTTCAGTTTCATGGAATTTAATTTAATTTAATTGCAATGGAGCACAGGCTCTGGTGGCAATTTCCCTACACACCCATCTTCCCCCATCCTGCACCTACCTACATTTGCCCTCTACAAATGCACAATCAGATGGCTTGGTCTTAATAATTTACCATTGTAGTAATGCGTCTGATGTCTGCGGTGTTCAGAGATGACCCACGGTATGTGAGATCGTCTCACAAGGCGGCTACAGGCATGTCCTAGTGGTAATCCGCATCATCGCATTACTGGCTGTGTCGCTGTGCGGAAGCCACTCCATCAAGCCGGCAGATTTCCGACACTAGGAGTCGGACTCAGCAGTTAGCGAGAAAAGCCATCTTTTGGAGTCCACGACAGAATAGACTAGCATAGAATCGAATCAAATCTCGTCGGTTTTCCATCTGCGAGGAAACTTCTGGCTCCGCCCCTTGCAGTCTCGAAGATCACATTTAACAGAAAATTCCCAGGATTTTAAGTTATGTGCTCATTTGGATTGGATCTTGAGGTTGGCCACCTAATGTCATGTGATATCCCCAATATATTATTTGCCCCTCATATATCACATAGCTCGGAAATATTCGGCTAAGTTCGCGGGGTGAGAGCGTACTCGGGTGGCGGGTTTTTATGCCAGATCAGTGGCCTGTTAGCTGCCCACCCCAAGGTGAAAACCAGTGATGTCCGGCAAAACCCTTTATCTGTGACTTCCTGTTGTCATGGTTCGGGAAGACCACGATTAGCTTCAACCCTACACAGCTAAATAATTCTTTAATATTCGTTGCAACAAAGTACACTGAATGTTCACCATTGCATTACAGTCCTCACTTGGAATCTTGCGTACTTTAGGAAATTACTAACAAAAAACTATCGAGGTGGTTGCCCAAGTTTTATGAAAATTACTCTAACCTTATGATTTATATAATAAAAAATGCACCTTAGAATATGGCGACAGCACGTCATGTTATAACCTGTGTCAAAATGGTGTTTGGTTCTTATTGTTAAAGCATAATTTTCTAGAAATTTTGATTTATCAAACATTTTAACTATCAAAATTTTCAAAAAGATTCATTAGCAGGGCCTATGGATAGGTTGGAATGTAGCCTGGACAAGAATGGACATAGATGCTTCCTTTTGTAGCTTAATGACTTTGTTTTAATTATACAGTTGGTTTCATTTTCATTGTTTTTGGTCATTGAAGCATTTTGTTGCACATAATATTAGTATCACTGGAGGTCGCATACCATAACAAATGGCGTACTGTAATTGCTTAGTGTGTAACATTATGGCAGATTTTTTTTTTTTTTTGCTTGAAGTTTGTGCATTATATTCTATTTTAATGGGTGTATTGGAAAGATATTACTAAATAATATAGTCGAAGGAATGTTTGCGTTATCATTATATATCACTATATGCCTTCTCCCAGTAGCTCGCCACTTAACATTACAGCACTTTTCGAGTGAAGTTTGTAAGGATGGATATATTTTACAACTATAAGAATAACATATATTAAATAATATCACCCAACGAATGTGTGCAACAGTTTTCAGACCAAAACGACAATTCCTTGATGAACCTAAATTTTATCAAAAATCTTCAACAAAGAAGAAAGGGATAAAATCAAAAATCTTTAATAAAAAAGAAAGCTGTAAAATCTTTCTTTTTTGTTATCCGTGATTCAGACCGATATTACAACGTTTGAATAGCTGACATAGTTACATCTCGCGGAAATAATAGCCTCAGTAATATTACTCAGTGAAAGCAAAGAAGATTAAAATAAATCTTATAAACTTACATTATGCCACATAACATTTGTTTTTATTGTAGTGTAGGCTACACAGTTCACAATCAGTGTGCAACTATTTCCACTCAAACGAATTAATAATTTCATTAACAGGGCACAGTTTAAATTATTTTTTGAAAAAACTAAATTATTCATGCCCTCTGCTGTAGCGTCAAATTCCAGTTATAATTCTTGACCCATGCTAAGCAACAATCTAATGAAAGCTTTCGCTAACATTGATGTTCGTAAATTAAAACTTTTATCTTACTTATCTATGGACAAAGAATTTAAGGAATAGTTCTATTTATCAAAAGAATAATACGTAAATATAAGCATCTAATGATGGATATGACGATTTAAATGCAATACATACTTTTTTCACTGTTCTGTTAGTTAATTTATTCGCAGATGCTTAGAAATGTTATTAAATAACATGCATAACTAAGAAAAATGGCGTGAAACGTGATGTCATAGTGTGACGTCATAACATGACAGTTGATGTCATAAATGACAGAGTTGCTTATTATATGTATTTGTGTTAAGTACCTGCAAAATTATGTAAATTGTCTTCGGATTCAGTTATTTGTTTACTTCCAGTGAGCATGTAATACCTGCAGATATCTACTGATATTATTTGTCTCTATGTTACCTCTTTCTGACACGTGTAAGAGTGATAAATTGTATGTCTTTAACTTATATAATCATGCAAGTTTTCGTTCACTATTATTTGTCATTTGTGACTATATCTGCCGTATTTGTGTATTACAGTTATGCCATTGAGTGCTGTCAGAAAAAAAGAGTCCAGCATTTTCCTTCATGCATTATTTTTGAAGATTAATAGATTATGGTGATATTTGTAAATAATTTGACAATTTTTTTGACATATCTGCTGGCAATAAGTATTATTAGCTACTTCTGTATGTTTGTTTGCTGACAGTGCTTTTATCTGTAATTGGTTTAAATGTCCACAAAAAATGACTGATACAGGCATGACCTTTGCCCGTGGTGGTAAGAGACTTTTGTTCTGGAAAAGTTCCAAGGAAAGTATCATCATCATTATTCTCCAGTGCTGGCCACGAGCACTCTTAAGGACAGTATCGGGGGCTTAGAGTCATAACAGCGTATCTACAAAATTGGCCATTTTGACATATTTACACCACTATTACTGTGAAGAACATATCTCTTCAATGAAAAAACACTGGGACTCCTATCTTTAACTGTTCCGGAGATAATGTGTAGCGTATCTACATTTTCACTTTACTGTTTATTTTGAAAATGACGTATTGCCTTTTGCATCATTTCAGCTCCCTTTGCAGTACTGTATTGTTCAGTTATAAAAGAGCGTATCTGCAGCAGTCTGGGGAACTGTATTATTCTTGCAAAGGCAAATATGTCCCTGGGCGGTCAGTTAAACCAAAAGATTGTTCAAAGTGCTTGACTTTAATTTTAATGAGGGTAACAGATTAAAAATGCACCAACAATTTTGAAGTTTAGGTGATATAAACAGAAAAGATGGATAAGCAAAGTACTAGGACCTCTGAGGGCTCGTCCAGGAGAAAATTTACATCACAAATGCAGCACTAGCTAAATCAGATGCAGTCAAAGAAAGAATTAGATCTCACATTTAAAAGCTTTCCAAAACTCCCTTCACATTATGCTAGGAAGGATTCGGAAAAAGAGTACTTGCCACAAGATTTAAATCTTTGAAAAATGTACAAAATGTATGTGGAAACTTGCAAAAACGATAACATAACCCCTGAAAAGGAATCTTATTATCGACTAATATTTAAGACAGAATTTAATCTATCTTTCCATATACCTAAAAATGATTTGTGTGATAACATGCTACAGATTCTCTCGTATGAATGTCAGAGAGAAAGAAATTCATCATTCAGTACAGGATGCTCACATATCTCGTAAGTGTGTAGCAAGGGCTATGAAAGACCACATCAAAATGGAAGCTGCAACAAGAAAAACTCATTTAGCTGAATTTGATCTAGAAGCTGTCTGCTACTATCCAAAGACAAATGCTAAAGCGTTGTTTTTTTGTTGAAGACTTGCTGTCTACAACCTAACCATTTACAATACTATTTCAAGAGAAGCTGCATGTAACATGTGGAGTAAAAGTACCGCCAAATGTGGATCTGTAGAAATTTCAGTTATTTAGAACGAAATGCAGATGGAAAGATTGGAACTTCTTTTCTGATACGTGTGGAGGGCAGTGGCGTAGCTAGCTAGCTATCGGAGGGCTAATTGGTGTCGTGCACTGGGGCCCCTAAGCTCGGGGGGAGGGCAAGCTCAGCTCAGGGGGCCTTCACAAGACTTGTACAACTAAAAAGAAAGAAGAAGAAGAAAAAGAAAAGAAAAAAAAAAAAAAACGATATCGCCCATCTGACATGAAGGTCCAATTTTTTTTTTTTTTTTTTTTTTTTTTTTTCGCCGGGGCCCTCGTTAACTTACATCACTGGTAGAGGGCTAAATAGAAATTCAAATGTGTCTGTTATGTTCCTGTATGCTGTTAAGCACCTTGATATCCCTGTTATAAATCACATGTTTTTTGAGCCAGGTCACTCGCAAATGGAGAGTGACTGTTCATGCCTCGATAGAGAGAGAAAGGAAAAAAACAACTGTTGGATATATTTGACCCATCAGGATGGTTCATTGCTGTGAGAATTACAAATAAGAAAATCATGTCATTGAAGTTCAGCTTATTGTGCTTCTTGTTAAACAGAAAAGTTGATAATGATGGAAATAATGTCAATTGGCTCAAGATACCCTGCTTTCAATACCGTAAAGAAAAAACCAAGTGCATTTACTTTAAATACAACCATACTACTGAAGAATTAAAAAAAAACTCGAAATATCCCTCAGAACTAAAACAAGGCTGCAAGAATCTTTCACGCTTAAGCCAGCATATTCCTCTCCAATTCCAATACAGAAAGATAATCTCAAGGACCTCCTAGATCTGTGCAATATGGGACTCGTACCCTAGCAGTATCACCTCTTTTACAAGTCATTAATGGTAGGTAAGCCTACTGCAGCTGACGAAGGAACAGAACGAGTGCTGATGACGATAGTGACTAAAGTGGAATAATATATGTTATTAAGGTTTTTACAACTCTCTCATTGACAATTTTATAAATATGTGTTTCATGTTTTTTGGCATTTTATTATTGCAATTATCTTTTTGCAGTGTTTAAAGACGAAAAACAGCCTAATTAATTGGGAAGCACTGTAAAATTCTTTAAAATGTCTAAAGTAAATTGTTTAATAGTATTAATCAAAATTCAAACAAAATAAATTGTTGGTTTTGTAATTACAACTCTATAGGACGTAACTACTCAGACGTTTAAAGTCAAAACATTGTATCTGCGACATTGTTCACTTTGTTGTTCTGCATTACCTATTGTTACAGATTACAAATTGTTGGATTTATGTGAATACATTCTAAGGACCTTGAGGTATCACAGCTACAAGTGGCTTAAGCTTAGATGGTAACAATGATATTTTTTCAACAGTTGCAAAAACTTCTTTTGCCTTTTTCTCAAAACACACATTTTGTAGATACATCGTAATGACTCTAAGCCCCCGAGTATAACATCAAAAAAGAATGATGATTAATTTTTTTCTTATATGTTTTATGAATAAACTTTCTCTGATTAATTTATCTGAGTAATGGTAACAGAAACTATTGTAGGTCTAAAATAACAGTAGGTTGTCGTAAAACAAAATAACGTTCCTATATAACAAAATCCCAGACTGCCGTTAGTTTATTTATCGAGATGAAAAGTATCCTAATTGATGACATAAGCTGTCACTGAGTGCAGTTTTCTTAAGATCCATCTCTTAGATTCAGTGTCATACATGAACAGGCAAAGAAAAAAATCTAGTTTTAATGGTTTTGGCATCTCTGTCATCAGTAGTGTACACTGGAATTACTCTTTTTTTTACTTATATTCAATGTATAGAAAATTTAAATATACAGTATAGATGATACTAGTAATTTTGTTTTCAGATACTTAAATTTTCGTAATCTCATGATATGACTATTTTGTAAGATGTCGGCTTGTACTCCCTATGCCGAACCCTACATTGTCAGTTGGCTTGCAGCGGCTATGTATTGATTTTGTGGGCTTTATATGGAAACTCGGGCGGAGCTTGTCAAATCTTTGGAACCATCTTCTTTCTTGAAGATGACTTTCATCTTTGGGCATCTTGATCATCTTGCATGTCTCACATACCTAAACAATATCTAGTGGAGTATAGAAAGATATCATTTGACACCACCCCATTAATATGTATGGGAATGTTAGGCAGGAAAATACCAGGATAGTGTTGGTTTAGCTGAGAATCTACCTAATAAATGATGATAACCAACTATCAGCTCAGTAATACCATTTATTGATCATTTGAGGACGGTGTGCAATACAGTTGAGAGAGAGATCTTCAAGGATAACTCCCGGTAGCCTTTATGAATAATAATTAGTACAATGGCTGTATATATATTGTGTAAGTTAATTAACTAACTGAATCCCAAATTAACATAATGGTAGCATGGTGTTGAGGCAGAGCTAACGAGACACAGTTTAGCTAATTATTAACCCATTTTGCCTGGCTTGTATCGCTTGACGAAGTAAGGATGAGTTTGGTCTGCTGTGCCCGTACAACACCTCAGATTAATCATTTGATGTAACAATCTCTGTGTTGGCATATAAGAAATTTATCGGCAAACAACTTCTGCTGACAATTGTGCCTGCAAAACTGACCTGACTTGAAAATTAACTAACTTCACAAAATATTAAATTTAACTAAAGATCATAATTCCTTTCCAATAAATAGATATATATCCAAAACGAAGTCTAGCAGTATAGACACCAAGCGTGGTGGGTGAGCGGTTATTGCTCTGGCCTCACATTCGGGAGGACACCGGCTTGAATCCCCATCCGGGCATCCAGATTTGGGTTTTTCATGGTTTCCCAAAATCACTCCAGGCGAATGCCGGGATGCTTCCTTCAAAAGGCCATGGCCGAATTCCTTCCCATTCCTTGTCCCCAGTCCCATCCCACCTCTAATGACATCGACAAGGTGTAAAACCATAAGTAAAAGAAAAAAAGAAGAGGTATAGATGTTAGAAATTGTGAAGGTCAACACTGAAGTTCTAACATTTAGGAATTTTGTTTGTTGACAAGAATGAGAAGAAAAATGCTTTTATATAATATAAAAACAAGGAAGGATATGAAAAAAAAAACCTATCAATATACAGAATGGTAGTGACAAACAGCTTTAGTATCAGGTGAGACCTGTGATAAAAGTTTACAAATAATAGTATTAAAAAAAACTCGTGTTTATAGTTTATAGATGACAATATTTAGAAAGAGGTTAAATTATTAAATTTATTAATAAAAATAAAAACATTATTTGGATTTTTCAGTAGGGTCTTACCAGAATTTGAGGTTAAGGATACGTTTATAAATTAGTTCCCATATATGGATTTCAATAGGGGTTGACTCTCATAACCCTCACAGTAAAACAGTTATTATAGTTGTACAAACTGGCATGGACTACCACTGGAGGGCTTCATTCCCATTGAAAACTGTTTTCCTGGGGGGGGAAAATTTTTTTACCATTTTTATTTTTGTACTAAACTTTCAATTTGGCTTTGTGCAGTATATTTTTAATAAGTCAGAGAGATGTGTCAATAAAGAAGTTAAAACTTAATTTTTATGGACCTTTTTCTTGCATTTTTACGTATTTTGTAAACACGTCCTAATTCGGATTTTCTGTAATTCGAAGTTTATTTATGGTCCCTTCAGATTCGAATTGTGGAAGTTTCATTGTATGTGGATAATGTGTGAAGTGAGGTCAACAGTAGTGGAAGAGGAGGAATGATGGAAGGACAGAAGACACTTGAGAGTACTGTCAATAATAATAATAATATTACATGAACTTACTATGCCTTCATAGCAGGGGGAGAGATGACACTCCCACGTGGCGCATCCCAGGTGGCGAAAAGGGGGGTCCTCACCAGTTTACCGACCGGCGGACTTCAGTGAAATAAAATAGCTCTCGCAGACCAAACACAAAAATGACGGATGAAGGAGGAAGGTAAAAGAAGCCAGAGAACACCATGAGGCAACCTCTAAGGCTAACAACCATAGTTGTGTAACACGGATGTGTAGACATTTAAAAAAAAATTTAAGCCAAACATGCATGATGGCAAAACTTCTAAAGAATATTACCCCAGGGGGTAAATCTTCAGATGAATCCCTTGTCATGAAAGGTGCGGCACAAGAGTCTCATTCGGATTCTGGGGGAGACTTGGCATCATGCAAAAGACGAATCGGAGTGTCTTGGAATGTCTCTAACAGTCGCAAACTCAGAACCAAATCCAAAACTTTTCTAGCAACATTCAATATAAATTCACTGACCCAAACTAGTAAGATGAAAACCCTAACTACAGCCCTCCATGAAAACCAGATATCTATAATAGCACTACAAGAAACACGGTACCCAGATGAAGAGATTTTCGATTCTGAAGGTTATCATTTCTTCAAGAGTCGAGCCCAGAAAAGGATTCTCAATGGGTCTCTGATGCTTGGAACAGCTTTTGCTGTGAAAACTACAATCCTCGAATCAGTTGAAAACTTTGAACCAGTAAATGATTGGCTATCTACAGTAACAATCAAGTGCGCCAACAAAACCTAGACACACATAAATGCACCTCCCCCCCCCCCAAAGGGTAGAAACAGATCAGACCCAGATGAAGCGGAAAAATTTTGGGATCTACAAAATGAAAAGCTAGCCAAGGTTTCCAAGCACCATGTAAAAATTCTTTTGAGGGATTTCAATGCACAACTCGGGCGAGAAAAGAAATACCGTGCTTTCAAAGGAAAGATGGCACACTGGCCACATCAAATGAAGAAAACTGTAAGATCCTTTCTGACCATTTTAAAAGTCTACTCATCTGTGATAAGTCCGTAAATCCTATAAAGACAGAGGAACCTTTACTCAGTCAGATACCCGGTATCCTTATCACCCGACAAAAATGAAATCAAGCATCACATCACCAGACTCAAAAACAATAAGGCACCTGGAGAAGACTTCGTAACTGCAGACCTATGGAAATATTCCCCTGAAGAATCAACAGAAATCTTGCAAAAGGAAACAGAAGAAATTTGGAATGATGAAATTGTACCCGAAGATTGGAAAACAGCTTTGATCCAGCCGTTACACAAAAAAGGCAGTAGGAAGATTGTTGACAACTACAGAGGAATTTCCTTGCTTCTGGTAACATACAAAATTCTCTCACTTGCCATCCTGGAGAGATCAGAATCCCAAGTTGGCGACCAAATAGGTGAATACCAAGGGGGCTTCAGAAAAAATTGCTCGGCTGCGGAAGAGATCCACAACCTCAAGACGATCATCAGGTCAAAGCAATAAGTGTCAGTTTTTGTGGATTTTAAAAAAGCTTATGACTCGATAGATCAGGAAGTGCTTAATGAATTTGGAGTTGACCTAAAATTATTGGCTATATTATATTTACACTGACAAATACAAAATCAAAAGTTAAGTTTTTAGGATGTATGTAAGATCCTTTTGAAGTCACAACTGGAGTCAGGCAAGGTGACAGTCTGTCTCCACTAATTTTTAACTGTGTTCCAAAAAAGATCATTCAGACCTGGCGAGCGTAATTAAAGGAAACTGACTACAGCCCATCAAGAATAGGAACTAAATCTAAAAGGATCACAATAGACACTCTGGCTTTTGCTGATGACATCACTATCGTATCAGATGACTTAGAATATTCTAGGATCCAAATTGATTTGCTGAAAGAAATTATTAGAGGAATTTTGGTTTCCTACTTTAAGAATAGTGTCCATCAAAAGACATCCAACAAAGAAGTCTACAGCAAAATAGAGAAAATCACTGAAACAATCCACAAAAGACGGGCCCGATTCTATGGCCACCTCAAACTGATGGAGGAGAACAGACTAACAAAAAAAATCTTTAATTTATTTGATTCCAGACCCTAAACTGCAATGCCCTGTTTCGTAAATATTAAAGAATATCTTCATTTGATGGGACTAGAACCAGAAAATACTTTCAACAGAGATATATTTTGGAAGAAGTTAATTACAAGTGGACAAGCCGATACGAACACTCTGAACAGAGGAGTGCAAACAGGCGCATTCAAAACGAATGAAGCAGTTCTCGGCCCAAAAGAAGATGAAACTTGCTGCCAAATGCTTAACGTGGTCCTAGTTGGCCTCAACGAATAAATAAATAATAATTATTATTACCATGTACCACCATTTCAGTTCATTTTTTGGAAGGGGGGAAACGTAATTTCAAATAAAATTTTAGGTCATTCGAGGAGGTTAAGGACTGAGGGTAAGGAAGGGAAATGATTTTGCCCATGACATTTGAAGGAACAATTCGGTCATTTGCCATAAAAAATCAAAATCTGGGAGGCTAGATCGGGATCCCATTCACCTCTTTTCTAGTTCTGCACCAAAAAACAATGACTTGTATTTTTCGCTGCCATCCTGCCTTCATATCTACTAAGTTATGGTTTACTTTTCCTATCCTTCCTTGTTATGAATTGTGAATCCTTTAGTTCTTACTTTATTTTTAATTATTCTTTTAGACGTTGTGATATTGTTGGGGCCTTTCTTTGCAGTGTCAATATCATCTGCAAAATCGTAACATTTAAAAGTCTGGTTCAGGCATGAAGTTAAAAAAAAAATGTTAAGAAGCAGAAATGTGACCATTCTCAGTAATTAAACAGTTTCATGCTCACAATAAATTAATGTTCCATTGCAGTATTAAAGGAGGAGAAAATAAAACCCCAAATACCAAAGCTGATGGGAAAGATGAATAAAAAAAAATTAGGAATATATCATGAAAATTTAATTGGTTTTAGTTTATGTGAGGCAGTAATTATGATTTGTTGGGTATCTTAGAGAATAAGGAATTTATTTTATTTAATCATTAATTCTATGAAATAGTTTTGAGATATTTTTGCAATACAAAGTTATGGAAGTACTGGTTGAGGGAACCTTTGCATTGCCGGGCTGTATGAGCTGGAGTATTTGGTGTGGAAAGGACAGCAGCTGATGTGAGTTTTAGGCTCTGATGTGTAGGGAATTATGCATTGGGACTTCTAACAACAAAAAGTTCACATTAAGGAAGATTGAAATAGGATTAGAGCTTGATAAAATTTATGGAGCCCACTGGAGATATCATAAACATAACATAAACTAACATTAACCTACTGCATCATACACATGGACCTTCATGTATGCAGAAATCCTTAACCCCCCCCCCTTTTTCCCTCCCTAGTACCAAATATAATCAATTGTTAATGTCACCAAGAACTTTGCATTCTTACTACCTGAGGTTCAGTCTTCATACTCTTTTGTTTTCTAATTTATTGAATATAAGGAATTGGTTTACTAATCTATATATATATATATATATATATATATATATATATATATATATATAAAGATGAATGTATGTATGTATGTTTGTTTGTTTGTTCTTCATACAAATCCACAGTTTTCATCGTATCTCGATGAAACTTTGCACACTTATCCTTTGAAACAAGGAGAAAAATACTGTCTACATTTGGTTGAAAAATTATCTGTATAAATAATACATGTTGTCTCATAATTTAGAAATACTACTGAATGGCGATACAGACGTGTTGGATATGGATGTCTGTATACAGCTTTCTCCGTGTATCGGCCAGACAGCTCAGTGGTTAAAGCGCTTGCTTACAAATGTTTGGGTCGTGGTCTCCAGTTCAAATCTCCATGGAGCCTAAGATTTTTAAAAATTGTTTTTGATCGTAAGAGTCACGCCTGGGCCGTAGGTTATTCGGATTGAATGTTAAACTGTAGATATCATAAAGTTAGGGGTGCAATGCGAGACAAATCGTAGGTAGTCTTGCAATGCTGTAGGTGTACACTTTTTTACGTTATAATGATTCCTCGGGGGTTGTTCGCAGTCAGAGAGAGAGAGAGAGGTGTGTGTGTTTGTGTGTGTGTGAACCGCAGTAATAATACTATAAATACGGAAGCAAGTCTCTGTCTTTTTGTTACGTTTTGACGACCAAATGGCTATATCGATGTTGATGGAATTTGACAAGAAAATCTGTATGAAGGGCACAGGACATTTTTGCGGTATGTTTAATAGTTGTAGCCACAAAATTTTTAGACATTATCGAATGGTGACAGAAATATGTTGGAAATTGATTTTCTTCAAGAGACTGGTTCGACGGTAGAATGATATAGTGATAGCTTTTCTGTCATATTATGCCGACTTGGTGTTGTTTGGGACCAATCCTTCGTTACCAACAACTTTCTATATTCAATTCTGGCAAAACATTCTTAATCCACGCGTACGAAGTTGCGGGTACAAGCTAGTCTCTCATAAAGCTACACAAACTATTATCTATACTAGCTAAAAGCAGACTTTGTGGTGGCTCACGAATTTTTGTTATAAAAAATATTATATACAATTAAAGAAATTACTATCATCAAAAACTGTGATTTTAGTTTGTTAAAAAAAAAAATTAGGCACGTTTATAATAGGACACAATCTTTAAATATTTAAAATATCAATTTATTTAGTTTGTTTTTAATCAGATACAAAATTTCTTATTCAAGTTACTTCCTGTTTTCTACATTTTAAGATTTTTAATATTACTAATTCTGTAATAAGAAAATCTTCTATTTCATGCTAGTCTTTCTGAAGTTTTTACTCTCTATAACCCAACAAATGTTAAACCAACAAAAGTTTCTTTTTCTCCAATATCTACAACAACTTTATGTAATGTTAAATCTTGAGCTTTATGAATTGCGATTGCGGAAGCTAGTTGTAATGGATATTTTTTTTCCTTGTACAAGTGATATTGCGTATTTTACAAAAATTTAGTTATCCGGTGCAATCGGAACACAACCACTATTTTCATATGTTGAATAAAAATAATTTTCAAAATGAACAATTATCACTGATGGCACTACATATATATGCTAATAAAAATTATTACAATTGTTTTGCAAAATAATGATTAATGACACATCTAAAGATAACTCTGAATTATTAGGGAGAGATAATTTATGTTCAATTTCACGTCTAGACATACAGTAGTTTTTTTTTTCAAAACGTTTACCACAAAAATTGTCGGCTAGGTCGCTCGCCCTAATAAGATCAGTGAAAGATTCTGACTTACAAAGTTTGTGGACACATACCTCCAGATCGGAAAAATTATAATGGGACATAATTGATGAATGATATTATATCAGTTTTCCAGCACAGGAATAGTAATAAAAGAACGAAAATGTCAGCATTGTACGCGCTTTCATTAGGTATGAATTCATTGTGAGAAATATTTCTTCATTTTTATGGTCTGAAAAGCAAAGTTTGAATTAATATTTAAGGTAATTATGTACAATCCGTGTTTATTTTCATAGCAACATTTTCGTACCTTACTTATATCTTAAAGTAAAACTCGATTGATCAAAAGAATTAATTTTTCTTTCTCAAAAACTCTTTATTTACTTAAAGCGATGCAAATCCGACAGTGAAATTATTGTTAACCATTGTAAACACCTTTTAACTCAAGGATTACGTATATTCATGGAATAAAAAAAAAAATCAAAGAATTGAATTCTGGTCTGCGTATCCAACCCAAGTCCTATGTAAGTGAAGAATCATTAAAAAAAAAAAAAAAAAAACTAACTTAGTCCACAACCCAAAGGTTGGTGGATCCTACCGAAGGAGGCATACTAAGCCATTGTGTCAGAGGTAAGATGGCCAGTTCCTTTCCTGTGGGACCTACAGTTTAACGTGGAATCCGAACCATGGAGCGACCTGGCATAGGTCATACGATCCAAAACAATTTTTAATGAAAGCAACCGCCTTAACCTCTGAGACCAGACCGCTCTTGGAGAATCATAGAACGTGTATAATATGAACCATGAACACCGACTTAAATTTCATCCCACCAATTCAACTACTTACAAAAATTTAGTTTAAGTTCTGTTCAGAAATTTCCTAAAGTTTTCAATTGCTTTCACCTTCAAACATTTGTACACTAGATCCGTAATGTGTAACCTTATTGTAATGCATATTTACTGTTAGCTAAAGGAAATTCCCTACCAAATGATCTATACAATTTCTTCTAAGAAAAATACAGATACCCTGCAGTCAACTGAATTAACTGTGGACGCCTATTATTTTTCTGTTTTCAATAGACAAATAAAAGTTTTGCTTTAAAGTTTCTGGATGGTGACTGCTTGAAGTGTGGTTAGGACAGCAAATATACATGTGTGCCTTGCTGCTCCTACGGTACAAATTTTGTTCGCCAATTCCTCAAAAAGTTATGAGCAGCAGTGGCAGTTAAAGCTGGAAGCCACTTACAAAAACTCAGTAGACTTGTATGAAAACTGAATAGTTACCAATATATTGCACGCATATAACACAGAAACTGCTGCTGTTAAAGAAAATCGCCAAGTAAAAATAATCAGCTGTTGTCACTTATCTCGATCAGAATCGTTTCGTAAAACTTGAATATCTTGATCACAACTCGTCATTCCATTACACCAAAAAGCTCTGACACACAATTCTATAGCAATAACACAGAATAATGCCTCTTCTTCCACATTGAAGCACGCAGTTGACTGGCTGTGGTTGATTGTAGAACATTTTTAAATAGTGGGACTCCAGCAAGGACTGTGAGCAAGTAACTGGAAGGAATTCGGCAAGGCCCTTTTGAAGGAAGCATCCCGGCATTTGCCTGGAGTAATTTGGCGAAACCATGGAAATCCCAAATCTGGATGCCCAGACGGGGATTCGAACCCGTGTCGTCAAGAATGTGAGGCCAGAGCGTTAATCGACTGGGAATTTGTGGTGAGAGAGGAACAATACAGAAAATTATGGAATACTTTATGAAGATGTGGTGATGAAAACAGCTTTCGTTGAGTCACTTCATTGACAGAAACTGGTCAATATCAGAGGCTTGGTGATCTTGGAGACGTAGCCATTATCTTTGAAATGCAGACAGTGTTGTTGAAGCGGATTCCAGGTGATTCCATTGCATAGAGACCTCTCGTTTTACAAAATATTTTATGGTTCTTGTGTTTGGCTTCATTAAACTACCGACCTGCATGCATTTTTGGTTTGTTTCAGTTATGTGGAAATACATTTCTCTCGTTAAACAGTTCTCAAAATTTCCAAGTAGAGTGCTTTAATTTTGATTGTCATTAATATTCGCATAGTTTAGCACTAAAATTATACGGTTATTTAAATAACTGATTAAGGGAGGCAGAGGGATTTCTTTGTATAATTACAAAACCACTGCATCTTCATTTAGGTAAGTCACAGATTTCTTTTTACAAAGAACATTCGGCAACCGTAGATCATCATTAATGCAAAAAAATAGATTAATATCTCTCTTTCTGGAGCATAAGTTGTGGTGTGACAGCGTCACCCACAACGAATATAATTAAATTGTTATTAATTATATTCATTAATTCTTTATAATGTTCAAATTTATTAATTTATTAAAATCTAGTGACATGTAAATAGCGTAAATAATGAGGGTTGTATGGATAGATTAAACATATGTTAAACCAGGGCAGCCGAAAGTATAGTTTGTTGTAGATTTAATTTTCTGTAAAGCTCAGGGCTCAGAAAAGGTAGTGAATATTGAGGGCTGGAACCGCCATTTTTCGGACGGTTGAGAGTGGAACAATGGGGACCTCTCCGACCGGGCGGTGCCACAGCCTCACAACGGCTATCTCCCGTTAGCTGGGCGCTGACCTTCCCCACCCCGGCGACTGTCCTGAAGGCCAGGCAGGAAAACGCGCAGAGGGAGGCGGCAAATGCGACGCATGATATCAAACACGTGACGACGGAAATGTGTAGATAGCCAATCATGAACATTTATTGGGGTCTACAGTACTAATTCAAGGGAGTTTTGTTACATGTGGAGTGGCAACTTTCCGAAGAAGAAGAAGAAGCCATCTTGAACACTTGCAGCCTGGACGAGGAGATGAACAGACGTGTCAGCCGACACGCTCTCGTCTGATGATCATTGTACGATTGTGATCACTCTTGCTTTGGAAGCGAGATGTTGTGTGGCATGCCTGCCATTTTCTGGAAGTCATCCTAATAACGCGGTCGTATCCGCTTATTTGGCTTCCATAGCTGCAATGACATTGTATGTCACGCTCCATCACGTCGATGACTTTATGGTAATGTACCGGATACTGACGGTCACTATTCATTGGATTTTACCGGACTTGTGAGCCCTTAAGCGGTTCTGGGATAAGACTTTGCTCCCGTCATTCACTACTGAGCTAGCTGGTTTTATATTTCACTTTAAATTTTCAAGCATCTTGTTATTTGTAAATTCATTTTGATGCTTTTCTTTCATTTTATACGGCACCCCTGGGATTTTCCTTTATTACAGTATAATGTTAGCTTCAATTTGATGGCCTGTGTTGCCACGTTGTTCCATGTTAACTTTGCTGTTTTTATTATTTGTTGAAATATTTCAATTCAATTTTGTTTGCTTTCACCGGCGGATTGTAAATGGCGGGTATTGCGTGTTTTTGCTGATCTAATTGTGATTAACGTAAAGTTAATTATTACCCGGCCTTGTAAAAGCCATAAGACCCAATAAACTAGATATTGTTTTGTGTCTAATATTCATGGTTCTAGTTCAACCTTCATCCTTCATTATATATTTTAAATGTTTTTCATTTTTCAGAATTATTAATAATAATTCCCCCCTCCCTTTTTATGTAATTGATATTCACATTTGGTTCACCCCGAATTGTATATTTATTACATAGTCCATTTTCTCTGAATAGTTCAGTTTGTGGCAACGTTATTTCCGATTAAAGTTTGAAGCATACCAATTGGGCGTACCTTCCATTTATTCTTTAATTTTGATTTTGATTAAACTTTATATAGTCTGTCAGTAAAATTATATAGTTGTTTAAATAACTGATTAAGGGAAGGAGCAGGATTTTTTATTTGTATAATTACAAAACCAATGCATCTACATTTACACAAGTCACAGATGTATTTACAAAGAACATTCAACAACCATAGATAATCTTTAATACAAAAATTTATATTTCACTTTCTGGAGAATAAGTGATTGTGGAAGGATATCCATCATAAAATGTTCTTGGTGTGCACGTAATTTTAGTTTCAAATGTTTCTATGATTTACATATTGTGCATAATCCATCGCCTAGTGTAAGGGCCCGCTTCGCTCACCTTAATTAATACATGTATCTAGTGGTAATTATTGTGCAGCCATTATTGTTAATACATTTTAAGCTAATTCCTTTATATGTGGCAGCTATTGTAGTATCTTAGTAACAGTTTACAAAAATAAAAAGGCATATTTTAAAATACAGAAAAATATTAATGAAAGAAATTACCAGAGCATATTTAAGGTCAAATTCAAAACTTTCAAACATTGTGTTACTATTTGTCAGATGAAGCCTTTCAATGTAATTTCCAATCTCTGACAGAGAGTGTATAAGAATCTTTTGCACCCATCAATTCAGGTTAAGTAATTTTTACGATAAAGTAAATACTATAGGTCTGTACAGTAGAAAACTACAGATAAAATTAAAGATGGCACATAGAAACATTTACTTGTTATAACAAACATGCAAAAAAGAAACTAAATCCATCGTATCTCATCATTCAGATTGCACCAGATAACCTTTATGATGAATTAAACATCAGTAGACACATTAATAAACACCCATGAATGATGACTTTATTTTGGTAGCAACAGAAAAAAGGTGTTATGCCAAGAAACATATTTTTTACGTACTGTCCATAAATTGAATTAGCAGTAGTAATTTTCATTGACACTGCTTAGCCGTGCTAAGGCCTTTCCTTTGGTAATAGGAACTTGTGACTGGTTGCCGATTATAATCACAATAATTATTTGTGATTTGTGCCTGTCGCTTACTGACTGTGTGTTTTTTTATTTGTATTAATCATTGACTGGTTAAGGAAATTGCCTGGGAAAGGTAGATGATTTAATGAGAAATATCACAAATTATTCTCCTAATAGTTTGTTACTCCCCTATGCATTGATTATATTTGATGTCATTTTACTGTATTTCCTCATGTTACAAGAATTGCTAATAACATCATGCATACAAAATGCGACATGATTTCATACTAAATGACTCTGTGGTTAGGTTGTAATGCACCCTGGACCTAACATATAAAATATAATTCCATATTAAAGAACTCTGTTGCTAGTTTCTAATGTGGACCATTAGTATTTTTTGTACAATTGGCCCAAGGCTGACACCATTTCCTTTAAGAGAGTTTGATTATTTTTTTAATATTGACCCAATGTTGATACCATTTCTTACAGAACAGTAACCTAAATGTAATTTGCCTGCATTTAGGTTGTTATACAGCTGGATCACAATAATACTAGTAACACATACCCAAGTGAAAAACTATATTAACCCTTTCCTCCCTGACGGTACTTATAAGTACCACTGTATTTACCACCATATAATTCGCCAATGCCAGTGTCCACTGCATTGTTAAGCCTGTTGATCTATTGTTGTATGATTAGGTCAGACAATGACAACATTTATTTTTAAATTCTGCGTGAAATTGCCGAGAAATTAATTTTCTAAGTTGGGGCTTGACAGCATACTGACCAAAGTAACAAGTGCTACATTACAATGAATTTTTAGATGATAATTTACTTGGTAAGTGGCAATTTCTGTTATTACTTTTTTAGTTTGAACATTTAACCATACATTTTTTACCTATAAAATATGTTTTTCTAGTTTCTTTACTAAATAATCTAGAAAAACCAACGTGGACTTATAAGTACCGTCAGGGAGTTCTGGGTAGTTTTATACAGATTATTGGTCAATAGATTTAGCAAGTATACAATTGGTTTTATCATTGTTTTAGATATTTTCAAATGGATATTTTTATGAAATACGCTTCTGACTGAGGCTCTTCTCTTAGAAGTTTATAATTTATCAAGGCAAAATGAAGAAATGACTGGAATGTTCTCAGATTACTCATTAGGTCAAATAGTGGTCTTAGAATTGACCGGAAAAAATGGAGCAATGACAATGTTATCTAGTATTATCATTATTTTTCATCAGTTTCATTATTAAAAAACTGAAACAACTTTTGTTTGTGGGAGAATCAGACCCTACTGCAAGGGACTTTCTAACAATCTGCTGATGGAAAACTAAAAAGAGGAGATTGTGACAATGAATTTACAAACCTAGATATTTGCTACTGGAAATGGAAGGATAAAAAGGTCATACATTTAGTATCAAATTTTCATGGCAGTGGTGAAACTCCACTACATTGGTTGGGGTCAATGGCAACGTCAACAGATGAGCCCTCTCTTGGGTTGGATTGGTGACCTGGTGGATCTTGGACAAGAGGGCCTCTCTGGCCGGTCATCGGGGGCCACCTCCGGCAGTAGGTCCCGTAGCATTTCGCCCATCCTGCCACCCTGTTGTTACACCACTAGTTATATGCAAAGAAAAAATGGATTGAAGTCGACAATTTCATGCTCAGGAGTCGTCAAGGACTACAACAATACCTTCATGTGTGGGGTTGATACTGCTGATCAGCTGATGACTTTGTGCAATGCTGACAGAAGATTACCGAAATCATGGTAAAGATTGTTTTTTGGGAATTCTGGATGTTGTATTTGTCAATGCCTATAACATAAATGGTCCGATATTTGAAAAAAGTTTGTAAAATTTTTTAGAAAATCCTTTGCACAAGGTATGATGACTATGAAGGATATCGGTAAGAAGAAAAGGTCATCTTTATATATTTCACCAAGCCCTCATCCATTCAAACAACACAAGTCATACTATTCCACAGCGAGAGATGTAAGATTGGGAAACAGAGGTATACACTGTCCCTAAATTGTAAAAATCAGATGAAGATGTGAAGTATGTAGAATGAAGAAAATACAGTCAAAACATCATTCCAAATGTTCCACTGCAATGTCTTTTGTGTCTGAATGAGCAAAAATATATATATATATTTTTTTTTTTTATCGTCATGAGGCAAACATTTCATACCAATATGAACATAATTGATTTCAATTGCTATTTCTGTACATCCTGTGACACACAAAGTCCCTGACAGGTACTTATAAGTACCGGCTTAGTAATTAGCACTTAGAATTCAAAAAAAAAATTGAAAAAAATATGTGTGTTTAATTTCAAGTACCTTTATACAAATATATAATTGAAATTATAAATTTCCCTTTATTTCCAATAGCCGGTAGGAAAGGTTTAACAGAACCCAAATAGTAGTATAGTAGTTAGGGCTTTAAAAGACTACAAAGATCAAGGATGTTTATGTAAATAAAATATTACACTTATTAAGTGTAATTAACATATTCCATTATTTTAATGTGCTACAATCCATAGAACTGAAGAAATAAATAACTGAAGTCAAAAAACAAAACAGAATTCAAAGAGTAGTGGAGCAACTTTTTGTGATCATTTCTTGGATAGAGTGATCACCATTAGATGTTTCCATTTTATGGGTCGCCCGGTACATCCTCTTCCATATCTGCAGTCACTCCGAGATATTTCCTCCACCTCTCTCCAGTCAAATCCTTTTGCAACTACGTCTTTCTTTGGTTGGTCCATCCATCTTGTCTGTGGTCTTCCAATTGGTCTCATTCTATTCTCATTGTTCAAGAGCGCTAAATTTGGCATTCTTCTCTCACCCATCCTCATCTGAAGTACTGAGTGATCTGTGGCACCTATCTGTCCCATTTCGAAATTATTGTCATTTCTTCCTCCATTCTGCAGTCACATAAAGTCATAAGATATCCACATATTTTAAGCTACATGGTAAGATTTCGGACTGTGAAAAACCCATCCACATTGGTGTGATAGTTTTTGCATACTGGCCTAACAGACCCTCAGACAGACTTGGCTCATTACAGGTTAATAATAGTAAAGATAGAATAAAACAGCTTAGGAGCTATTTAGTCTAACAAGGCTCCTTCCAGTCTTACTGGGAGGGTACAGTCTCAGTGCCGTGTATCCAATTGTTTGTGGTTGAAGACGTAGGTCGAAGCTGGTAAAAATAGGCATCTCTTCACCATATCAAGCAGAGAATTTATTTGTGCTGTAAGGTGCCCATCCAGTATTCTCATACTCCATCAGTCCATAATGGGGGTGGTTAGGTAAGTCACCATACCATTATACTCCTTCACAAGTTAGCATACACCCAGTGAAGTATCTTGAGGATAGCACCAATACTCCAAGCATACATATTTCATTGTGAATACACAGTTTTTTTAACGTTATGGTATAAAAATAAACCAAACCTGCATATATGTGTGTATCCTGTAAATGCCCCTATGGATGGCTGCTGAATACATCAATGCAGTGTTGTCAATCTAACTCGACCCTTATCTAGTCTCTTTAAAAGTAGCCGATCCTGTCAGTCTTGACTGGACCATTAGGGTCACTACAGTGAGAATGAATAAATGGTAAAAATGAAGTATGAGATGGGAGACAAAAGTCTGAGATGTTCCAACAATCCATAAATACACTCTGGAGGTAAACCATATGCTGTGGTTAAGGGTTGCATGTCTTGTGATTAGTAGCTGTCTACAGAACCTTAACAACAGTGTAGAAGTCTTTGGTAGGATGTGTTTGGTAGATAATGTCATCAGACAATTGTCTAAGGACTTATATCATCCGGTTACACCTATTGCACTGGTAGTGTTACAGTAAAAACATTGTGCACTCAGAGTACTTCTTATTGAAAAATTTTGCCATAGTATACGCTATGATGTTATGGTATCTAGATGGTTCTTTCATTGCTTGAATTTTACTAGCACTTAGGTTATATGAATAGCAGTTATCGTCTGACTTTAACTTCATGCAGACTCCCAGACCTGAATACCATGATCAAAACTAATGCTGTGCACACGACTGAAAAATATAGGAATAATTAACAAGAATGGTGAAGGGGATCCTTTGGATGGATGAAGAAAATTTAAAATGTAAACAGGATATGGAAATCATGTAAAGAGCTGGGAATGGAAAGTATGCGTAAAAGTTTTTTGTGAATAATTTGTTAAGATGTGTTTACATACAGAGGATCATCTGTATGTACAGTATCAGGTAGGGAATGAAAGGTGGAGGAGGTAACAAGTCTATATTATTGGTACATGCTAGTTTCAAGTTCAGGGGTAGTGGTTGCTATAAGGAAAGGCAATGAACTTTGATAAAATTGTCACTTCTTAATAAACTGTTATTTTTTGTATTGAATGTTAGTATGTGACTATAAATCACACATGAAGGAGTGTTTACTTTTATATTACTTTCATGTAATTTAAATTATGTCTGAAGGCTCCAAAAAAATTGTCATTTTGTGTTAAGGTACTGCCATTCTGGATATAATTCACACTTACTGTCCATCACTATTGTGGTTTTTATGTTCTCTACCATTTTTCAAGCCTTGGAACCTGCCAGTGTAGTTATGCACATTAAAGCACACAGGTCTGGGGGCCCAGGTCCAGCATACTGGCCAACCTGACTACGATTTTTAGGTGGTTTTCCGCAATGATGCTGGGTCAGTACCTAATCTCCGCTTCAGAAACTACACAGAGCACAACTCATTTCGCAGACAGCTGCTCACCTATCAAAACTATGACAGGTCTATCTAACCAGTATGATGTGGAACCTTGATTTTAAAATATGTACAGCCTCTTGAAGATGATACTGATGCATGACCCGCGAAAGTGGAAACAATTATTATTATTCTCGAATCATAAACATCAAAATACACAGTTAAAACATTGTACAAACATTTTGCCCAGTACTTTGCAACCTCTAGTGCATTCGATGTTACTTGAAACAAATCATCTTTGTTGCAGGGTGGTGATCACATAGGGCACTCGAGCATATGGTTCATTGTTTGGTCCTCATCACACTCGCACTTAATATTGGTAGCATCAGTAAAACCCCATTTCACTAGGTTTTCCTTGGACCTGCCCACTCCTGTTCACAATTGATTTAAGGACCAGCAGACATTCCAGTCCTCTGCGTGACCAGGTGGCAAGCGTTCTGCAAGATCTTAGGGACCTTCATTATTTTCCACAACTGTAGTCTTGCCTTTTCAGGTGATCCAATTAGTTCCCGTGATATTCTCAGGAAACTTTTCCTGGATTTGAGTCTCCAGGCTGGTGGTGTATGGCCGTGCAGTGGATGAGTGCTTTCCTGTTCTATTTTTGTCTCCTCCTTTGTTCGCAGCCACTTCTCTCTGGATACTGGTTGGTGCAATCCCCGAGAGCTGGTAAAGCCTGTCAACTGGGATAAGCTTTAGGCAACTTGTCACTAGTCTACAGGTATTATTGAGGGCTATATCCACCTGTTTGGTGTGAGATGATGAATACCAAACTGGGCATGCATATTCTGCAACAGAGTAACAAAGGGCCACTGCTGATGTACATATAGTTTTGGTTGACTGCCCCACAGTGATTCAACTAGTTTGCACATTAAGTTTTCTTGTAGAGATCTTCATATTTCAATTTGTGCAGTGCTTCTTATATGTGAAAGTTCTGTTGAGTGTCATTCCTAGATATTTTAGGGTGTTAAATGTTTGAAAATCGATACCTGACCACATTACTTCACTACACAGAACACAAAAGTTTTCTATCAATGATCATAATCATTTATTTTTGTTTATAATGGCTTGAAAGATGATATTGCCCACATAATTATTACAATAGTTATTAAATCACCAAATTCGTTATGTAACCACAGTTATTGTGAATTCACTTTATGCAAGACTAGACTCCATATTTCAAATATGTGAAGTGAGGAAAGAGATATTGTTCCAAAAAAAAAAACAACAAAAAAAAAGTTTTTAGATTGAAAATATGTGCTGCAATAAAAATAAATATAAGATTTCCTTAATAATATTTTTATTTCTTTCTTCAACTGTTATCATGGGAAAAAGATAATGGAAAAACAGGCCATTTTACTTTCACATCAGACATTGTATTGTAACAGCCTGAAGAACATTTTACCAATACTAACTTCCAGAAAGGAATTTGATAGTTCTGAACCATATTACAGTTAAATAATTTTAATATAAAACAAATAGGCCTAATATATGATACACTTATATAATGTAACAGTAAAGTTTCTCCAATTTCACATAACATTTACTGACATACACCATGAAAAATCTCTTATTGTAGAATTAAATTTGTTGGTCCCATACAAAGGATACTTTAATAATTTAACTAAAGAAAGACACTGCATTATCAATTATAATGCATCTAGCTTAAGTTCTCTAACTATATGTAACAGCAATTAAGTGCCTACTCTTACTCTGTCATAAACGTCAAAAGAAAGAATGATATATCCAAGACAGTATGCAACAGACAAAGTCATGTTAATGTATGAAATCCTTTTCTTACTAGATTTAGTTTATAATCTCTTAAATTTATAAGTTATATAAGAGTGGAGGCTTTCTTGACATTGTATGTTTATAAGTTTTCCCATCAGTGAAGCTAGTGAGTTGTATTCAGGTGTATCAACCTATGCTCATAAAGTTTAGTTTATGTCAAAAATTAACCAGATTACATAAAAATTTTTAACAACTAACAAAATTACTCTTACCTCAACTTCTGTACATATATGAAATATTAGCTGTTAAATAGCAAAAAGTAAATACAAATTAGGATAGGGTAAGAATAAATGCTTACTTTAAGAACACACTACAAACACTATACTTAGCACTTCATCAACAAGATAACATTGTGTAAGGGTGAATGCTGTAGGAGATTGCCTCACAGAGTGACTATTGCTGATGAAGGACTATGACCCGAAAATTTCAATATTCATTGTGTTAGCGGTTGTTCACACCACAGAGTCCTCATCTTATGGTAAATATGTCAAATGTTGATGTAAGTATTAGTAGCATAATTTTCAATCTAACATATTGTTCCAAAATGAGGATCTAGATTTTTGTCAAATTGGTTAAGTATGCACTTCTGAAATGAACCATTGGAAAGTCTTTGAATTATTTTGTAACCAGTGCATGTATAAATCCAAACAAGTTATTATTAAGGGTTTAAAAAATGTGCAATTATTGACACAAAAATCTAATTGCCAAATTAAGAAACTCGTTGAAGAAAAATACATTATCAATCATTGTCAAATAGGACATTTGAGTATTGGTTGTAATATGCTTGAGAAGACATCTGATGGCAGTTTTAAAAGGATCTGAAGTGAAGATGTAAGTTTTAATCATTTGTTTTGCCATTAAACTAAGCAAATATCATCTTTTACTTCAGTTCATGTAACTGAGAGGGGACAGTCAGAGGGTAAAATGTAAGTTTAGCATCACAAATGAGACTTCCAAGGCAAATGGAAAAAGTAGAAATGGTGCTACAAGAGGCACTGAATGCAGAGGTGACAGGAGGAGATAATGACACAGAACTTCTGATTAGCAGCAGAATTTGGAGAAGTTTGGAAATGGAATGGGGACAGGTATGTGTGGGTAAGATGAAAAATTCTTAGCCTGGGACAGATATGGCATTTCTACCAATGCAGTTTGTTACAAGTGCTGATGTCACAAGTGTCACTATAGTGGTGGTAAATAAGGTAAAACCTGTTGGAGTGGATGAAAAAGGTGCTTGCTAGGTGGAGAAATTCTTAAAAAGGTAGAAAGCAAAAAGTTTAAATGCAATAATGATGGTTTGTTATTACAATAAAAGATTTTTCTGGTTCACAGTCAGAGTTAGGTCTTTTACAGATAATAATAATTCCGTGTGGTCGTAATGTCCTGGTGACAGGGTTTCCATTGCCTGTCCATTCCGCCCTTGTCATAGGCACCTAGCCTAACCCGGTATCCTACCGGGTATAGGGGCTTACAGTTTAATGTGGAATCCTAACCACGGAAGCGTTCTGGTGTACTTGACATTACACAGTAAGCTATGTCATAGGTGAAATTCAGAGGTGAAAATCTCCGCCAAGACCAGACAGGGATTCGAACTGAGGACCTTTCGATCTCCAGTCAGACATCTTAACCACTGAGCCACCAGGCCAATCCTTTTGCATAATGGTATAGGATTAAACTAGAGAGTACCAAGAACAGTTACAGGAGACTCTGAATGGGATATCTAGTAAGATAAGTCAACATGGATGTAGATAAATGGCGAGAGTCAGCTTATTAGGCAGATAAAAAAATGTTTTATTTGATGGGTGGAGAAGAAATTACTTTTAGAAGACCTTAACTGTAAATAACTTGGCATAATATTTTATGATAAATTTAAATGGGCAGAACATGTAGTGCATGTGATATGGAGTGGTTTCCAAGTTCTCCATTTATTGGAGAGGGTGAAAAGGGGATTTACCAAAGAAGTGAAGGAACTGGTTACAAAATCTTGGTCAGACAGTTGTTTGAGTATGAGGTATAGTATGGGATACACATTTTTGGTATCTAACACAAGGGGGGTGCAAAGGAGAACAGATTTGTTTGTGGAAGTAAATGTAGAACACAATCAGAAACTGATACAATAAAGGAACTGAAATCGGATTAATTGTGACAGGAGACAGCTGAAGAGAAGGCTTGAATTGTATAAGGCTTATTAATGACAATGATTCAGCTGATGATTGGTAAAAGTATTAAGAGTAGAGCTTCAAATCATTTCCAACAGTTAGCACTTGTTTTCAGGCTTAAGGGAATCAGGAATTAGAATACATTTCCCATGTAAGTGCTGAACAGATTACAAAAAATAAAATAATTTGAAATTAAAATTTGTAAACTCAGAAGTAGATATGTGATGAAATGCACTACTGCCTGAGCTACGCAATTGCCAAGCATCTTTGTATCATTTTAAAAATTATTCTACCAATTTTGTGCACTAATTTGTTACTATGGATGAGATAGGAGTCCACCTCTGCGTGCCCAAAATGAAACAGCCATCCAAACAGTTGGTGGAATCCGGTGGTTTAGTGCCAAAACAAGTAAATTTGATTTGATCAGCAAAAAACGTCATTGACCCTATTTTCTGTGATGCAAAGTGATTGATTACTTTGAAAATGATAAAACAACGCCTGGTAAATACTATGTTGGTCACCTGGAACAATTGTATGAAAATAACTCATTGACAATAATAGGCAGAATTGCATATATGAGCCCACAAAATTTAGTACCTATGATGTCTTCATTCCGACCCTCTTCTGTGTTCTAAGAATTATTTGCAGAATTAATCCACAGACAGCAAGCAGAGTTGTATCTATACACATACTGTAAGTAATCCACTCTCAATTCTGGCACACACATCCATAGTTAGAAACCAATATAAGATCATAAGACACTGTCAACTGTCTACAGATAGATGAAATCCTCTGGGATTTCCTGCCATGAGAAATAAAATGTTATCTAAAAGACCTGGCAGCTTGAGGTCAAATTGAAAAAGTTTATGCTACAGATTCCATAGTTTATGCTACAGATTCCATTTTCCGCACAAAAGTTTTTTTCTTCTTGAAATTTAAAAACTGAAAAAGGAAGGAAATAATATTGACCTTATAACAAGAAAGGGATGGGGGAGAAGATATTGACAATCTCTGATATGCTGCTGTTAACACTGCAGGTTAGTAGCTACCAAAGGAAATTAAGAGAGATGCTAAATAACAAGCCCATTGTTATGAGCTGGTAACATAATTTATCTTAAGAATGAAATCATTTACTGTTCCACATCTATGAGACTTCTCTCAAAAGCTATCAAACTGGATATATCTATATCTTACTGTGTATACAAGTTTGTTGGTCAAATCGGTGTATCCTTATAACAATAAGCAACAATAAATACAGCACTTATTTGATACAATTTTCTTGAAAGTCTTTTTCCATTTTCTAACAGAATCCAATAATTTTGTTCAAACTGATAAAAATTACAGAAGAAGCAATAATCAGTGGTGTTTTTTTTTTTTTTAATTTATTTTTTGGTCATGTTACTGAAGAGCACAACACATTCATACAAATTGGGGAAACACGTAATTAGAGAGGTTCCATTTTATTAATAGATGTGTACAGTTGAATAAATGAAGAATTTTTGTTTTGAAGCAGTGATAGATAAGTTCATTGGAGCAGAATTCATAAATCAACAGTTAATTTTTTTGGAACATCCTCAAAGAAAGGCAGTCATTAAAAAAATTTCCAACTGGGAGGAAGAAGTCATGTATAATAATAATAATTTGTAATTAAATTGTTATGGAGCGCACACTCCGGTGGCAATTTCCCTACAGACCCATCTTCTTCCTTTCCTGCACCTATCTACAATTGCCCTCTGCAAATTTTAGCTTTAAATTCTTTCAACGTTTTTGGTAAATTATTCATCATTTCTCTTAGTAACTTATTCCAATCCCTGACACCCATACCCAAAAAAGAAAATCTTCCTCCAGCCTTGTGCCTGAAATCAAGTGCCAGCTTGTGATCATGATCATCTTTTCCCTTCCATGCATTACTTTTAATTTTACACCAATATCTTTCCATGCCTCATCACCAATATACGACTTGTACATTCGCATGACCCTCTCCACCCTCCTCCTGTCTTCCAATGAATCCCATTCCAGCTCTTTTATCATATCTGTTAATGATTGCATTCAGCAGTGATTTCCAGAAACAAATCCAGCCCTTTTTTGCACCCTCTCCAACTCCTGTATTTGATATGCAAAATGTGGGTACCACACTACACTACCATATTCGAGTAATGGTCTGACCAAAGTTTTGTAACCCAATTCCTGTACTTCTCTCGTATATCCCCTCATCGCTCTCTCCAACAAGTGCAGAATTTTGAAACCTTTTCCTACTACCTGACCATTGTGTCCTGCCCATTTAAGCTTGTTATCAAATGTAATGTCAAGATATTTACATTTCAAATCTTCAACAAGCAATTCTTTCCCCACCTTATAATTGTAATGAACCTATTTTATTTCTGTAACTTCTTTGCATTTATCTTCATCTAATGTTTACCAACCCAACTAGATATCCTGTCCAGATCACCCTGCAGCTGTTTACAGTCCTCTATCGTTTTGATCCTTTTATATAGCATTATGTCATTTGCAAACAATCTAATTTCTGATAGTAAACAATCAACACAATTATTCATTAGAATAATGAATAGCAATGGTCCCAATACGCTACTCTGTGGCACTTCCATTTTTACTTCCACTTCTTTTGATACTGCATTTCCTACAGTAACTTTCCATTTTCTACATTTTAAAAATTCTTTCTCATCCACTCCAATAGTTTTTACCTTATTTACTACCATTTTATGGCTCAGTCTGTCAAAAGCCTTCGAAAGATCTAGTGCTACACTATCAATTTGAATTCCCTTGTCCATTTCATTTGAAATATCTTGAATATATCCCACCAAATCCGATTCGCATGAATATCCTTGTCTAAAGCCATATTGCCTTCCTGAAAACCATTTACGCTTCTCTCATATATTTCTGATGTGGTTGCATATCAATCCATTAATTTACCTACCACTGATATCAAACTGATCAACCTGTAATTTTCGACTCCATTTCTCACCCCTCCTTTTTATGTACCGGCACTACTATGGTAAGCAGCAAGTATCCAGACTCAATTTAAATAATATTTCAAGATAAGGTACAATGTCACATCTTTAAGATATCTGTAGTAATATTATCTACACCAGCCCCTTTATGTTTTTTCACCTTTCTTATTTCCTTCATGATATTCTCAGGATAAATTTCAAATTTTTTGTCCGTTCAATTCTAATTGTGTTGTTAAGCTCGTTCTCGGAGTTAGACTTCTGATTCCCCTTGTCCCTAATGCTCTCACTAAACCAGTTACTTAAAATCTCTGACTTTTTCAAATCCTCAGTAACTTCTTTTCAGTCCTAATCTATAAGCATCACAACACCCTCCCTTCCCCCGAGTTTTCTAACATAGCCATTAAAATTTCTAGATGGCCCTCCTGCACAGATTCTAATCTTCATAAATCCATCTTTGGTCATCTTTTAAATCCTTGTTTTAAATATTCCCTACTATCCTGCTGTCTCCTAACTCTGTTATATTCTCTTCTTACCAACCTCTTTAACCTCCTCACTTCCCTATTATAGTACACAGGTACCAATAATGACCATTGTACAGGGTGTCCACAATGAATATCGGGGTTTTAATGCTTTATAAGATTTATTACATTATCCTTACAGTTATAAATGATATGTCAAATGAAAGAGCAACTCAAACAGTTTTGTTCGTTGGCACTAGTGTGCATGTGCGTGAAATGTTTCCGCTGCGATCCGCTAGAATGCGGTAGTAGCAAAGATGGCGACTAGTGAAGAGAAAGCGTTTTGTGTTTTACAGTTTGCAAAGACTGAATCTGTAGTTACTGTGCAGCGTGCATTCCGCATTAAGTTCGGGCGTGATCCTCCAAGTGACAATAACATCCGTAGATGGTATCATCAGTTTGAAGATACAGGCTGCCTTTGTAAAGGGAAGAGCGCGGGATGACCAAGAGTTAGCGAAGAGACTGTTGAGCGAGTGAGAGAGTCGTTCACTCGTAGCCCAAAGAAATCTGTTCGGAAGGCTAGTCGCGAATTAGAAATTTCTAAGTCGACTGTTTGGAAAGTTTTAAGGAAACGCTTGCAACTACGTCCTTACCGTTTACAGTTGTTACAGGCTCTAAAGCCTGCAGACCATGGTTTACGTGCCAAATTCGCTAACGAAATGTTGTTACATAACGATGAAGATTTTCTACATCATGTTGTCTTCAGTGATGAATCGACCTTTCACCTCAGTGGACATGTTAACACTCATAATGTGCGGATCTGGGGCTCAGAAAATCCTCAAGAGATCGTACAAGTGCAACGAGACTCCCCTAAAATCAATGTTTTTTGTGCCGTATCCCGGCGGAAAGTTTACGGACCTTTCTTTTTTGATGAACCGACTGTAACTGGTACTTCTTATCTTGATACACTAGAGCAATGGCTCTTCCCTCAGTTGGAACAATATGAACCAGAGAGATGGTGCGCAACCTCACTGGCATAACGAAGTACGCGGTTGGTTGAACGTAACTGTACCCGATCGCTGGATTGGCCACAAGGGGCCCAATGACAGAGCTTGCTATGCGTGGCCTTCACGTTCACCTGACCTAACGCCATGCGATTTCTACCTTTGGGGTTTTATCAAGGATCGTGTGTATGTGCCTCCGTTACCAGCCGACCTCCTTGAATTACGACAGAGGATTGAAGCAGCTGTTGCAACAGTTACTGAAGACACACTGCTCAACGTTTGGGAAGAACTCGGCTACAGACTTGATGTGTGCCGTGTGACAAATGGTGCCCACATAGAACACTTGTAAGCTTGTATATAAAACTGCTTGAGTTGCTCTTTCATTTGACATATCATTTATAACTGTGAGGATAATTTAATAAATCTTATAAAGCATTAAAACCCCGATATTCATTTGTGGACACCCTGTATTCTCACCTCTGAAATCTGAGTATGAATTTAATTTCTCCCCAAGAGCCTCATCTTCATCTGTCATTATTCCATTGTGGTAAGCAGCCAACACCCTGATTTTTCTTTATTACCCCAGATATCTACCCCAAGAAACTCATGGTCCTGATCTATGAACACCAGTGAACTGTGGTTGTTTTTGTTAACTAGTATGAAAACTCCTCCACCAATTGCTCCTCTATCTCTGCGGTACACTCTGTAACCATCGGGAAAAACCTCACTGTCTAGTACTTCTTCTTTTAACCAACTCTCTACCCCAATTATTATTTGTGGTTCATGTATCTCTAGTAAGTTTGTAAAATCGATTACTTTGTTCATTATACTTCTACAGTTGACCAGTAACACCCTTATTACTGGCTTTATATTTTCAACATTAACCTCCTCCTTCCCAGTTTTACCCCAGTCAGTTTTTGTTTCAGCAACTTCATCTATTTCTTTAACATCTGTGATTTTTCCCACCATGTATCTACAATCAGTATCACTTTGATCATCTATTTTCATCCTTTCACCAGCAGCCCCTATCTTAAAAAGGCACAGTCCTGACTCCATCAGCACTGGAAATGTGTTCCCTTACTGCTTTAGCTATCAACTCAGAAAGTACCCCCTATTTAGGTGTAGGCCATGCCTAGTATAATCCCATCTACTAATGGTGTTTACAGGCTCAACCCCCAAAACAGAACTAATGTCTTTCCCAAGCAGCACTTCGATTTCCACATTTACATGACTCTCAGTCTAATTCAACTGTCACGGCCACTTAGGACTTGCAGGAGTTCCACCCTATTTGCTGCGCCTCCATCACCTCCCTCAGGTCACGCTCTATACTATAACTCGTGTTTCTAGCAATACTATTCCCCACACCTTCCACTATCACTATTCTATCGTCCTTAGTGAAACTCCTACAAAGTGAACCTATATCCCCTACTACCTGACCTAATGATGCACTAGGTTTGAAAAAACTTGTATGGTATTCACGTTATGTAAAGAATTTATGTTTAAAAATGAGATTTACTTAATACATGTAATTGTTAGTTCCCAACTGAATCTTAATTAGTGCATATACTATTGTTCTGCCATTGAAGGTTTTTAATTATCTCCAAAATTTTGATAATCTGCTTTGTACTTCTGTCATCTGTGGATAAGTCACAATCCCTTCCCCGGTGATTATTTTTAATTTAGGTTCTTTAGAGTAATACTCTACAATGCCAATGGTTAGAATGTTGGATAAAGTTTACTACAGTATTCAAGAGAATTGGAAAGTGGTATGATAGATTGGTTCAGTCATGTCACTAGGTTGGCACAAACCAGACTTCCAAGATGGTTGAAGGCGACAGCAGAAGGTGGAATGATAAAGGATGATAGCAGGAGTGGCACCTGGTAATAGATAGTGAGAGAGGAAATGACATAACCAAGTAAATTGGAAAGTTATGTATCTGCTTACGGTCTCCTACACCACCTTCCCTCCTTGATTTTCTCCTGTTGATGAAGAGCCAAGTGTCGAAATATTCATTGTTTTTTCCCTGTGTTTTGTGCTTATTTATGTGTTTACCTCATGATACCATCATCTAAGGTAAGTGGTGGTTCATTTTGCTATCCCTTTTTTTTTGTAAATAAAAATTAAGATAGGGGAATAAACCACCACTTACCAGAGGTGATGTCAGGATGGCCTCAGTATACGAAAAAAATAAACACACGTGAAACATTATTATCGGGTGTATCTCTCAAGGGACATGGGATGCATAAGGTTCTAGTCAAGAGAAACTGGTTGTGATTTGTGGTAGCTGAGAATATGTAAGGAGTAGTGACAGGTTCAAAATATTTAGGAAGAAAATAAAAGACATTAGTCAAAATAATATACTCAATCTTTGCAAAATGAATAAATTACAGTTCCAATTTTATTCATTTAATTTGTTAGTTTTTATTTATTCAGTTGGCAAAGTTTACATATATATTTTCTTTGATTATGCCCACTCCATGTCCATTTCCCCCCCAATCTGTCATCACCCCTTCCATCTACACAAATTCCACAAATCGCAACTATTTGCTCCTGGCTCCCATTTGTGCACATCATGTTCTTCTTTCAATGAAGGGTGTAAAACCAATAATTACAATGTTTCATGTGTGTTCACATTTATTTGGTGTGTCAATGCCGTCGTAAGATTTTTCTCCCCTATCTATTTTGTTTCCTTGCAGTTAGTATAAGGCTAGAAAGAGACATGAAAGAATGTTTTGAAAATCATATTTCATTTACTTTCATAAGATTATTTTTTAATTGTATTTGTGATTCTGTTTCTTTGTGTAAACACACACTTTGTTTGAGGCCTGATTTGCTGAAAGGTTGCCGATAGTTTGAATAGAATCGACCAAAATTTCACTTGCGCATGAAACTATTTTCTCAGCAAAAGTGGTGAATGTGGTACATATTGTTTTATTATTAAACAAATTGTGAAATCAAGATCTGGTTGTATTATTATTGCCTTTACATAGCGGCTGTACATTTCTGAACTGTAAATCACAAAGTAGGTTAACTTTATTTAATGTTTTATTCATTAAACAAATGGATGTTAAATGGTGACTAATGCTGATAAATGCATAATTTCACTTTATCCATAACAGTAGGTTATAGAAATAAAAAAATATAAAAAATTAGACATTAATTTAAAATAAAAATGTCAATCACTGAACTCTGAAAAATGGCACTGTAATAATTGTAGTAATAGAATCTAAGTGATTTAGTGGATTTGCTAAATTGTTAGATTCAAACTGTAGTCCAATTGTCCATACTTCATTTTTGTTTGTCGTTTTTAAATCAGCAATAAAGGACCACATTCTTTCTATTTCAGATTTAAAACTATAATTCTCTCAATATCCACAATACATAAAGGAAACACACAACCACCTCCCAACCTGCCCCCATCCCCCCCCCCAAAAAAAAGGAGCCTGCAAGGATGAGATCAGAGATGTAAGGTGGTATAGCCAAAAACCAAGGGGATAATTTAATGCAAGTGCAACTCTTAGTTAATACTTCACAACACTTTTTTAATATCTACAAAACATGTATTCACTTTTCAAAAATATTATTTGTACCTTTGTTCAAATATCTACTGGGCCATTATTAACATAACAAACTTGTTTTAATACTCAGTTCTGTCTGAGCAAGCAAGCAACTGTATTTCAGTTTACAGTGTAGATGTTTTTGTTTTACAATTTCCTCTCATTCAAGCTAACCTTGATTACAGATGGCAGCATTCTGGAATGTGTACAAATATCAATGCAACACAAGGCTGGACATACACATTACTTTAAAATTAATTGCAAGTTCTTATTTATACAGTAGGCAACACTTATAATGATGTGCTATGATACATATAATCTAACATATTTAAAGACTGACACCATTAATTACTAAAAATTGAGCTCATAATCAATAAATGCATCAATTTCTAGACCAGTTTTGTAGATACAACTTCCACACCTCTGATACAAGTCTTCTCTCTGGATATTGTTCTCTTTTTATATTGTTTGTATGTCTCATCAAACTACCACAAAATCGTTGTTACCATTTATTGAGCAAAGGTGACATGTAATGGTGCTGTATCTTGGTTACAGGAACTGCTCCTACGTTTTTTGTACAGCTTGTGAAGGCAAGGTTTTATTATAAACTTAATACTACTTTACCATTTAGAATTTGCAAGGCATCTTAGTTGCAGGCTGGAATAAAACGTCAAAATCGATGTCAGAGTATCAAAACAAATAAAGATATAACTTTCACAGTGTACAATCCACCGAGTTCCAAAACAAGGAAGTGAATCCAAATCTTCCAAAGGCACAATGGATGAAAGAAAACAGATCTTCCTGGCACAGACAGAACTTCTGAAAAAAAAAAAAATAGTTTGATTATCTCTATATGGATAAATAATTTGCATTCTTAATTTGAAAATGTTATATTAAGACTTAGGATTTAAAACTTAAAATCCTTAAATATAATAAAACTGAAATGGGGAAAAGTCTATATATATAGATAGCTACAGATACCATGCTTTTCAGCTCGCCAAATTACAATCACATATCCTTTTTTTTAAAAGCATGTCTGTCCTTCAACATACCTCCAAATGGTCTTACAATCAAACTGCCAATATTTGGTTGTCCCCCACAAACTCACCCTGCCCTACATGCCTTTCGCTACCAACAGTCTTTGGCCCTTACTCACCTTGTTCTGCAACAATATACCATTCTGGCTAACCAACATTCTGGAAACCTCATATCCCTACACAAAATACTCATGTTATCATTCCCACAAGTAATTACAACTTTGCAGCATATTTTACAGCAAGCAGTTAACTCCAGCAGTATGCATGCCCAGAAACATTTACAGAAGTTATCCAAATTGCTGAAGTCCCATCTTGCACTAGGGCAGTTTCTTCCACACCAACCAATGGTCTACCAATCAAAATCACAGCCTCCTCTGATTTCCTCAAAACCGTCCATTGTCCAGCTCCTCAACATACCTCAACCTCCCCCTTTAAAACCTGCACCTCACTCTCTGCACCAAATCTCTACTCCCAAACCTAAACTGTCAGTTATAAACCTATCCACATCACCATTATCTGAATCCCAGCTCTCTGTACTCTCCAAAGGACTCACCTTCTCACCCACCCCCCACATCTGACCATGCCAAACTAGTCCGTGACTCTCTATCGTTCTGCCGTACACTCCGCTGGCGGTATCACTTTGCCACGCATAGCAGTGAACAGAGATATCAGGAAAACCTAGAAACAAGTCTAGAGAAATTCAAACCAGCATCCACACTTGACCCTCCACCCCTTCCCCAGAACCATCCCCTCCAAATTTTTGAAGATTTCCTTTCCACCAGTTTGGCCTCTCCCACTTTCCTTAAATCTTTACCAAACACCGATAATCTTAGCCCAGCTGAAACCCGTGCCAGAAAACAACTCTCCAGCAATTCAGATCTCATTATCCTTCCAGCTGACAAGGGCTCAACCACTGTAGTCATGAACAGGAATGACTATGTGGCTGAAGCTCTTCGTCAGCTATCAGACACCAAAACCTACTGCTGCCTATCGGAAGATGCAACTCCTGCTGTCAACAAAAAAATACAAGAATATGTACAGTTTAGTGGACCTCTCCAAGGTCTCACCCCACAATCCATTTCGCTTCTCACTCTTCAAAATCCACATACTCCCACCCTTTATCTATTGCCCAAAATCCATAAACCTGGCAATCCAGGACGCCCTATCGTTGCAGCCTACGGATCGCCAACTGAGCGCATCTCTGCCTTGGTTGACCAGTTGTAAGGAACTTTGGCCGATACTGGGGTTAGAGTATCGCCTTTGTGCCTTAACTTACACTCTTGCTTACAACCCACTGTTCGATGGAAACTCTTGCTAAATAATTTTGATTTGATTTGACCATGTAGCCAGGATGACTCAACTAAATGCCTAGGTCGCCACAATATTTGATACCCCCAAATAGAGAAAAGGGTTCAAGCAAACTACTGAAGCACACAAGTTCACTATCAGTAAAATCCAAAGTTTTATTCTTCAAAGTCAAAAGTTCAAAATGGCATTTACAGTTGAGCAGGCATATCGAACACTCGATCCAGAAGTTACAGATTGTGGAGAGAAATCTAACCGACCGAAACCCCTTTAGTAAATTTACAAGTTCTTAACAGTCATTGAAGTTATGATTTAACACGACACGATCCCTCATAGTTGAACTAGCCCACATGGCGAGTTACAACCAGCGCGACGAAAGACAGACCGAAACAGATTCCAAATAGCAACAGACAGCGAACCGGAACAGACCGACTGGAACAGACCACGGACAGCCACAGACCGGCTCTTTTATCGAAACCACGAGAACCAGTGACGTCAGCAACTGTATCACATCTTTTTGCTTCCACATAGCTCAAAGAGTATGAAATTTATTTGAAGATCCCGACTATTAAAAATGTTTAAACTTTGACAGTATCCGGACTTATCCACTAGAAGTCCGACGGCAGTCTCTTGAGAAATTTAGAGTAATTAATTTTAAAGTTTTAGCTGTTTAAGACTCCGCGTAGTGATACATTCAAATCTGGGTAAAATCCCCAAGTGTTCTAGAACTTTTTACGCGCGTGCACAACAATCTGCGACAATCTATTTTACAAAAACTTAATCTCCGGACAAATGCTTAAACTTTTTATGCAAACCCAAATATGTATGAACTAGTCTTGATTAGGGCTATCTGCTGATGTAAAATTTAAATTGATATCTCTTTTAATAAAAAAGCTTATTATTTTCTCTTAATTAGAATCACTAATTAGACTTTGCTGAATTACTTAATTTTATTGCCAAAATATCGGGGATAGTGCTGACTACAGCTGGTGATAAAAGTTCGGTTGTAGCTTTACTGGATTTAAAGATATTGCGAATCTTAGAATTTCTACTTTTCCGATCGCGTGTTTCAAAACATGAACAAACGGGAACATCTCTTAACCAAACTTTTCCCGATATGATAATTACACCTTAAAATGATTATTATAGCAAGTTACAACTGTGAGCAAGATTACAGGAAAATTACTTAAAGTTGAAAATTACACTTCTCGAAATTTCTAAGTCCCGCCTAAGCAAAACTAGAATTTGCCAAAATTCTAAGGTTCTTACACAGTACCTACAGCCCATTGTTAATCAGCTCCCTTCTCATATAAAGGACACCCAGCACTTTCTCTTCCGGCTTTCTACGTTACCCACACCTCTTCCTTCCGACTCAATACTGGTTACCATTGACGTCACGTCCTTGTATACAAACATTCCACACTGGCATGGCCTCAGGGCCATGGAACACTTTCTGGACCAGCGCCCTCCCAAACAGCCTTCCTATGACATCCTTCCTCATAAAATTAGCCCACCTTATCCTTAATAACAACTACTTCTCCTTCGAAGGCAACATCTATCACCAAACCTGCGGAACTGCCATGGGTACCCGCATGGCCCCCTCTTATGCTAATCTGTTCATGGGCCGGCTGGAACAGACATTTCTGGAGGAAGTCCCTCTCAAACCCCTCATTTGGCTTCGTTTCATTGATGACATATTTATGATTTGGATGCATGGAGAAAATGAACTGCTAAATTTCCTGAACCATCTCAATAACTTTAGCATGCTGAAATTCACTTGGTCCTATTCCCACACCCAGGCCACATTCTTGGATGTTGATTTGTCCCTATCCAATGGCTATCTC
Source organism: Vandiemenella viatica (assembly GCA_031002005.1). NCBI lineage: Eukaryota > Metazoa > Arthropoda > Insecta > Orthoptera > Morabidae > Vandiemenella > Vandiemenella viatica. The sequence goes on along the minus strand of CM061919.1, from coordinate 44,131,456 downwards.
AATTCTTCAGTTCACATCAAACCAACCAATCTTCAGCAGTATCTCCATTTCGACAGTTGCCACCCATACCATACCAAACGTTCACTCCCCTACAGTCTTGGCATTCGAGGTAGTCGCATATGCTCTAACCAACAGTCTCTCATGGATTATTCAAACAGTATTTCAGAAGCATTAATATCTCGCAACTACCCTCCAGCTTTGGTTAACAAACAGCTTTCACGTGCTACATCACAACTGAATCAGCCAATCAATCATCCCAGACCCGCAAAAACCAACCACAATCCAGTCTTGGTCACACAGTACTACCCAGGCCTCGAATCCATCAACAGAATCCTCCGGCAGGGCTATGATTTCTTACAAACATGCCCTGAAATGAGATCCATTCTTCCTAAAATCCTCCATGCTCCTCCTAGAACTTGTTTCAGCAGACCTCCTAACCTCAGCGAACTTCTAGTCCACAAACACAGTCTTCCTCTTCCTAACAGTCAACCCCAAGGCTCTTTCCCATGTAACAGACCACGCTGCAAGATGTGTGACATACACCATGCTTCCACCACTTTCATCAACCCGGTCACAGGGGAAAGCTTCCCTATCATAGGACACGCCACCTGTGAAACCACACATGTAATATACCAGTTAACATGCAACCACTGCCTGGCTTCATATATAGGTTTGACCACTAATGCACTCTCCATAAGAATGAATGGCCACCGTCAGACGGTGTTCACACAGAACCCAAAGCAACCAGTTCCTGCCCATGCCATAACCCACGACTTGAATAATTTCAACTCTTGTTACACAGTCCGTGCTATCAGAGTTCTCCCTAATAGCAGAAGGTGGGAACTTGCCTACCAGTACAAACTTGGCACAAGGCAACCACCTGGTCTCAACTTAAGATAATGCCCGGTCATTATTATTAGTAGCACATATGTTTAACCTTTTTTTTTTTTTTTTTTTTTTAATTCCTCTCCTTTCCATTACCTATACTGAACCACCACTAACCTGAGGTGATGTTTACTTCATAAATATTATTATTATTTATATATATATATATATATATATATATATATATATATATATTTCAATATATATTTAGTTCTAATTATATTTTGATCTTCCCACCAACCAGAAATTAGTTTGGATATTTATTTTTGTTCGGGTATTAGCTCTTTTTCACTGCCCCTCTACTTTTCCGATGTTTGAATTTACCCCCACCATTTTCTCAACCGGCGGTCTTTCTGTGAGGCAATCTCCGGCTGTACCCACCTCTCATAATGTTCTCTCGTTGACGAAAGGTTTTTTTCCCGAAAATCATATATATTATTTCTATAAGGTATTTTTTTGTCACAAGCCTATATCTTCCTTCATACTTAACCGAAATCAACGAATGAGGTGTCATTTTAAAACTTATGGTCTCCACTTTGGTTAAATCGAATTTTAAGCAAGAAAGTTTTCGGAATTCGACCCTTAAAGGGCAAAAATGTAAATTTTTCTAAAATGCTGTTTTCTGTGTTACGAGTCAGTTATCTCCCTGGATACCTATCTGAAACCGTTTTATGAAGTATCGTTTTAAAGATTAAGATCTCCGCTTTAGTGACGTCATATATTAAGCCAGAAAGTTTTCGGAATTCAACCCTTAAAGGGCCAAAGTATCAATATTTTTGCAATGCATTTTTGTGTCACGAGCGATTTATCTCCCTTAATATCTAACCGATATAGATAAATAAAGTATCATATTAAAGAATAAGGTCTCCGCCATGGTAACATTATATTTTAAGAAAGGAATTTTTCGTAATTCGACCCTTATAAGGCAAAAATGTCACTTTTTCTAAAATGTGTTTTTTGTATCTCGAGCCATTTATCTCCCTGGATATCTAACCAAAATCGATAAATGAGGTAGGATTATGAGCAGTAATTTCTCAGCTTTGTGACATCATATTTTAAGGAAGAACGTGTTTGGAATTCAACCCTTAAAGGGAAAAAGTATAAATTTTTCTATAACGAATTTTTGTGTCACGAGCGATTTATCTCCCTTAATATCTAACCGATATAGATAAATGAGATATCATATTAATGACTAAGGTCTCCGCCGTGGTAACATTATATTTCAAGAAAAGAATTTTTCGTTTTTCGACCCTTAAAGGGCAAAAATGTCGATTTTTCTAAAATGAGTTTTTTGTATCTCGAGCCACTTATCTCCCTTGATATCTATCGAAAATCGATAAATCAAGTACGATTGTGAGGAATAACGTCTCAGCTTTGCTGACATCATATTTTAAGAAAGAAGTGTTTGGAATTCAACTATTAAAGGGAAAAAGTATAAATTGTTCTACAACGTATTTTTGTGTCACGAGCCTTATATTTCCCTTGATATCTAATCGATATAGATAAATGACATATCGTATTAAAGACTAAGGTTTCCGCCGTGGTAACATTATATTCTAAGAAAGGAATTTTTCATAATTCGATCCATAAAGCGCAAAAATGTCAATATTTCTAAAATCCGTTTTTTGTGTTTCGAGCAATTTATCTCCCTGGATTTCTAACCAAAATCGATAAATGAAGTAAGAGTATGAAGAGTAATGACTGAACTTGGTGACATTATAATCAACCTCACTATTCATCGCATTTTATTCGCGAAATTTTCGCACGGGTCGTCTAGTTTCTTTATTGTTTGTGTTTGTGTCTTTTATGTGTGTTCGCGCCCCACATCCATCATCTAAAGGTAAGTGGTGGCTCATTTCCCTATCCTAATTTGATTCCTTTCCGCTACTTAGCGTCTTTTTTTCATTGTTATTATATATATATATTAAACATTAGGATAGGATAAAAACCACCGCTTACCATAGAAGAGGATTCCTGCAGCATTGGTACACGAAAAAAACACACGAACACACATAATATATAATTTTCGAGTCCAAGGCTCTTCATCAGTAGGAGTGAGCAGGCTGCACGCTGGTGGCTGGCAGCCAACTGTGTAAGCTACAATGCCAGTAGCTCATGGTGGGGAGGAAAACAACGTGGCGGAAAGTGAGGGTGGGGGTAGAAAAGCATAGGCTGGAAAATGATAATGAATAGAAACTAAAAGTGTACATAGGGGCCCGTCGCGGAAGTGCAGTGGATCTCAGTTAATGGTAATAAATTCCTATTAAGAAATGGACATATGTGCAAACAGCTGAAAAACAAAATATTCGGAAATTTGAAATTAAAAATAAGCAAAATTCGAAGTTACAATCTATAAAGATAGGTTCTGGTGAGCCATGGTTCTATGGGAGAAGGTGGAAGTGAGGGGGGTGGGTGGGAGGAAAATTGGTGCCATCTTAAATTCAGACATGGTGGTTGTCCGGTACCCAGTTGGTACTGATAAGCCAGTTCCCACTTTCTAAGTTCTGAAATACTGCTTTTATCTGAGAGGACTCTGATGGCACAGACCGAGAAACGTGTTAAAAACGTTGGTACAATGTGTGGGGGCATGATGAGATACAGGGTGGTATATATATATATATATATATATTAGAAATAATTTTGTGGGACTATTAATAAAAGGAAAAAAAGGAGTCAACTTTTCTTAAATAAAAAAAAAAAAGAGAGAAGAATAATTGAGTCTGTCTGGATGAACTGGATTCACTATTAGTCAGTTTCTTATTAGGGTTTCAAATAATGTATACAGCCCATTGTTTGGCAGGTGAAATGGGGATCGATTCCTTTTTGATAAGATGTTGAAAAGCTGAGATATTTAACATATTTACACATTAGTATCCATTTTTTGTTGAACGCAATGTAAGCTACCTTACTCCTTATTTTCAATATTCAGTTAAAATCCGACGAAGTTTGAGGATAACATTCAATACGTGATACCATAGTTTGAAATCGAGGTAACAACACTTCAGGTTCAGAAAAGTAAATAAACAGCATATAACAACCTTAAATAAGAAGTTTCAAATAAAATATAAACTGTAAACTTACCTAAATGAGCGTAATCCATAGGTTTCCATAATTGCAAGTAAACAGGTTGGGTTAAACAACCATAGCACTAATATTCCACACATTTAGATGCACTAAAGCACTGGTATAATAATAATTTCACCATTCTATATTAAATTCACCAATAACTCGCAGTTCTAGACTGATTTAAAGCAGTAAATATGATTTTTAAAGCATCACACCATGTGTTAATTTCAATCATAAATTCCAGCATATCTAAGTAATTTCAGAGCTTCAAAAGTAGATTTAAACAAACTAAATAACGGCAAGTCAATATTCTCCAAGTTTCTAATAGCCCTCAACTAATAAACAGAAGATATAAATGAGTTAAAATTCGTTATCCTGTGACATCGTAGCAACCAACTTGTAATTTGAATTTCTATCTAGCAAACATATTTCATAAACCAAAAACTTTTCTAAAGCACTTAAATTTAATAAAGGTACGTTTTAAAAATAGTTTCAGGCCACAACCAACTTTAAATAAAAAGTGAAGAAAATTTTGCACCACCAGGAAATCAGCAAATTTTAGAAATTCAATAACTTTTGACATCCTTAACCGATTTAAAAGATTTTTACACCACTGAACTCAGCAGAAGAGTCAGCTTATTAGATACACAAATAAAAAACAAAAGGTTAATTATGAATATAAGGTGGGGAAAGAATTGATTGCTGAAGACTTGAAATGTAAATAACTCGGAATTACTTTTGATAACAAACTTAACTGGGCAGGACACATAGAACAGGTGGTAGGAAAAGGTTTCAAAGTTCTGCACTTGTTGGAGAGAGTGATGAGGGGATGTATGAGAGAAGTCAAGGAATTGGGTTACAAAACTTTGGTCAGACCATTGCTCGAATATGGTAGTGTAGTATGGGACCCTCATTTTATGTATCAAATACAGGAGTTGGAGAGGGTGCAAAAAAGGGCTGCTAGATTTGTTTCTGGAAATTATTGCAGAATGCAATCAGTGACGGATATGATAAAGGAGTTGGAATGGGATTCATTGCAAGACAGAAGGAGAATGAGGGGGGTCATGGGAGTGTACAGGGCATATACTGGCGATGAGGTATGGAAAGATATTGCAATAGGTATGAAAAGTAGTGCATGGAAGGGAAAAGATGACCATGACCACAAGCTGGCACTCGATTTCAGGCACAAGGGTGTAGGAAGATTCTCTTTTTTAGGTACGGGTGTCAGGGATTGGAATGAGTTACCAAGAGAAATGATGAATAATTTACCAAAAACTTTGAAAGAATTTAAAGATAAAATTTGTAGAGGGCAAATGTAGGTAGGTGCAGGATAGGAGGAAGATGGGTGTGTATGGAAATTGCCACCGGAGCCTGTGCTCCATTGCAATTAAATTAAATTAAATTAAAAAAAACAAAAAAAGAAGCTGGTGAACACTTTGGAAATAGTCTAAACTGGATACTTTAAACTTTAGCAAATTTATATTCCGGACGTGATGTTCGGCAGTACTAAAGTCATTGAGCTTTCCGATTAACCAACTTTCAAAAATCATTTACACTGGTCTGGGAGCTCTGAGAACAAAACCAACCACATCACCACACTCGTTTCGTTACGTTCTATCTCTTGTGATTTTCTGGAAGTTCTCCATTAACAAAATTTTTTCTAGATAGCCTGTTGTTTAGGTCAGTAGGTCATTTCTGATAAAGGTAGGCCGGTCGCTCGCTTCAAGGCAGTTCGTGGAAACACTTGGTTGGGATAGCATGTAGCACGTTGTTTAGCGAATTTGAGTGAGACCGGCTCGCGGGTGGTCATGGGAGACCGGAACAAACATGGCTGACCGTCGGAATTGCCAACCGTAGAACTTTGAAATTTGACAACATGTGTTCATCAGTTAACTTTTACTTTCATTTCGAGGTGGAGCGGTCTGTTCTGTTTCATGACTTGTGATCTTCGGCTTAATGATTTACTCCGACTGCCATTGCTAACTGTGACTTTATGTAAACTTAGTGAAATTTTCAGGAATATATCTTTCAGTGATTCTGACTTCAACTTTTATTTATAACTTTAGTACCTTTCTTACACGAGGTTAATTCTGTGAGTGGCGACCGACTTCATCATTACAGTTAGCATTCTCCAAGGTTTTTCACGGTTATAGAACTTTTCTCGAACTTTTGGCAACATTTTGGAAGAACTCAAGTTTAGGTGTACAAGCTAATACGTACCCCGGTATCCACGCTTTCCCCTAACAGCAACTCATGCAAAAATTACTTGTTGGTTTTGGTAAAGGTTTCAATTAATGTAAATCCCATGATCCCAGGAGTAAAATATGATATGTTTCATTTGCTGTGAAGTAAAAAAGCTAAGAAATCAAAATAAAAGTGGCTGCAAATTAGTAAATATTTTTTTTTTCCCACACAAAAACTATTAATCAGATTTTGACGAGGTTTCCAACAATGTACAGCTTACCACCATAAGGTTCTAATGGGGTACATTTCATTTTGTTGCGATGTTGACAATCTGAGACGTATCTCCAAATTAGTATCTAATGAAAGTAAATCACTTCTCCCAGTCAAAATATATACCGGCATGCATACCAACAGCATAGTACTTTTTCACCACAAAATTAAAGCCAGAATGAGTTGGTGGAAGGGAGTAAAAGTACTTTGCTAAACTGAAACCGGATATTCAACTCCAGCGCACTCCAAGGTTCAGCTATCGCATTAAACTGTAGATCCCTGTTACCTGGTGGGATTATTGGGCTAGCTTGTCACTGTAGTATCAAATAAAAATAAATAAATACTAGCATTTGTCCACTGCTTCATGTACACAGACTCTGGTGTGTATAGAAATCCTTTACCTTTTTTATTCTAGTACCATGGAGATGCAAACAATGAGTCATCTAAAATTTTCTCTTCTTTTAGTTATTACCTTCATTTTGGTTATCATACTGATGTCCAAAAGTTTCCCTCCCCCCTACTCATATTTTAATACAATACACAAAATATAGGAAATTAAAGCTATGTGAAAAATTATCCATATTAATATGTAGATATGATTATTATGTATTAGTATTATATTAACCCATGAAAAAGTATAGAACTCTATCACTAAGCATAAACTTTGGTTAGGATTACACATGTGGTCACAACGATAGATATAATTTTCATAACAGTTAACTAAAAAGATCACATTTTTAAATTCTGATTTGGAATAAAATAGCAAAATGTTAGAGTTTTAATATCAATATTTGACTAACACAGTGGCGGAATGTGCAGCCAATAGAAACTAGAGATGGGCAGGTCTGAGAATTTAATGGAATCAGGTCAGGATGTACATCCAGCGTTGCGGACCTACATCCAGGATCCGTGTCTGACGGACCTGTATGGGTCCAGCTCTACAATTGGGTGGGTAGAGTGTATGCCGGAACTGGATGTGGGTGGACCTATATCCAGTTACATGTCCAGCGGAGCTTCCGAACCTACAGTTGGGTCAGTGGAACGTATGGTGGATGTAAATCCGACCAAGGAGAACTGCAGTATGAGTTATATCGTGTTGATCCATTAATTTATGAAATTAAAGAGTACTAAATGTGTGAATTTTGTTTTATTTCTATCTGAAATTCACAACTGTACTTAATATAATAAAATCACTATATCAGACTGATAATGATCAAAATAAAATTGAAAATTGCTGTGGGCTTCTATAAGAATAAAATTTAATCATTTGTTAGTACTTTTGTAAGTACTGCCACAAAACAAAACAAACAAAAACATTTACTGAAAATGAAACTTTTAAAGTACATTTTGAAATAATTATTAGCTTTCCATAACCTACTTAAGAAACAGTTTATTATAAATGAACAAAAAACAGAACTGCATGCATAACTTATTGAGTGTGATGCCAAGCATTTTAATTAGATAACATTAACATGTTATGTTGTGCCAGCTACTGTAATGTGCTTACTCAGCTAAGAACATGTTTATTTTATTCAGTGCAATTGCAAAAACTTTTAAATTATTTGTAATTTCATATGAGATTATTTCCCATACAGTTGCAAGTATTTTTACGTAAGTTTCAATTGTTCGTAATAATAACCAATTGTTTGAGCCATTGTTAGACACTCTGGAAACAACTGGGTGTGTGTTTTTTAATGTCGGATTATAAAATATTGCTCTAAAAGTGGCCAGCAGAGTCGTTTGGAATAATGCTACGTAATTATGTACATGTAGTGTACCTTGGAAACCCTCAGAAAAGAGACCAATCTTCATTATAAACTTTTCATTTATTTCTTTTTTATATTTATTTTTATTTTTTTTTAATTTATTTTTTATATTTTTATTTATTTTTTGCATAAAGAGATGTTAAATGCACCATCTGATTTCTTGTTTAAGGCTACCCTTCATCAAAATTGAAAAGTTAAAAACTCTAGGACGGAATAATATTCAAACTGGAAGTTAAAAGTTTAATAAGACTACAACGAATTAAAATTACAAGTAAAATTTTAAGTCCATTCTTATTAAGCACTCCTCACCTTGAAAGCATGCCATAAAATACACCAGAACCAGACAACTAAAAAAGTACTATCAGGTTTTAACTACCCTTAGACATTTAATAATTATTGTAATTATCTGTTATTAGTTAGGGATTAAGAAATAGTTTTTCAATTATAATCTAATCTGTGATCCAGTCTCACAGTAAGTGACATAACAGTCTTAAAAACATAGATTTCAAATCGGATCTGTAATGAAAAATTGCGTGAGAAGTATGAACAGCTCCCTGTCCGACACACAGTTCCAGCTCCGCTGTTGCAGGTCCAGCTGTGGTTCAACCACCGGCCACACGAGACTTGTGGCGCACTGATACAGGCCCGGCCGGATACAGATCCAACAAGCGCTCGGATGTACGTCCATCCCTAGCGCAACTTATACGGGTCCGCGGAACCGTATCCATCCAGACCTACCCATCTCTAATAGAAATCCTGTCACCAGGTCATTACATCCACACAGAATTATTATTATTAAGCTGTTTACAGTAAATTAAAAATCATAATTTAGCTATGGTTATGGGAGTGTAAATGTGTGACTTTGTGGTTTGATTTCATCAGGTTTTGATATCGATATTAAGATGATTATTGTAAATCAAATATCGCAATTTCATTGCGCTTAATGTTAATCGTCTTTGTGCTACTCTGTGATAAAGTGGTTTGATCAACATGTTCCCTTCAGTTTAATTTACTATAATTCAGAAAACTGAAGAAATAAATAATAAAAGTCAAAAAATTAAAATTAAAACAATCAAAAATTGACTGTAGCCCCATATTCATTGCCACATTCTCTCCTAGTCTTGAATCTGGAGTAGGTAAGGTGCAGGCCTTTAAGATGGCCATAAATGATCACTCCATTTGGATATTATACATATGGATGACACCCATTCGGATGACATCCAAAAGCGTAGCACATACATCATCATTCTAGTCAGCCACGGCAATGAAAAACTAGGAAAAGCAAACAACAATAAGTTGTCAGTTTGTTATACAACAATCTAGTTATGCCAAGTACTAAATAAAATGAATCCGAATTAATTTTAAAGGATATTCAAACTATTGAATACTGAATACAAATGCTGAGAATTAAATAAACATCCAAAAAAGTGTGAAATTATGAAAAATAAACTCTGTGATATTACGAAAACTTTTAGAAATACTACAAAATGATTATAAAATGATTATGAAATTTAAGTAGTTTAGCAGGCTAAAAATAGTGATAGAAATGTCACATGCTACAAAAAAACATATTTAAACAAGTAGACTCCTATAAAATTAATCTTATTTTACTGTGTTCTTTTTAAAAAGAATGCCGCAAACAATTATCTTCTTTTTTTTCCTACACGGTTTCTCTGTTGGCGTTTATGTCTTTATTTTTAAATAATATTCACAATTGATCTATTGCCACATTTATTTATATTTTGTCATGGTAGTCAGGATTAGACATCTGCCACAAGCAATGTAAGTTTTTATACTTCTCAATAATCTCCGGCACAAAGTCTTGTTGAGATGACATTTTTTTAAAAAGAAGTGAAAAAAAATCATCATCCTAATTGTTACTTAATTATATTTAAAACTGTATTATTTACAATTCTACACTAAAAATAATATTTAACTAGTAGCAAAACAAATATTTCTATACCAGATTCAAAACGAAAAAGAAATGGTACAATGCTGTGTACTCCACTCAAAGCACTGATGTTGGTTGGTTGGTGACAGAATGGGAAGTGTTTGGACCACTGTTTTACCATACACGAGCCGACTGGAGTGATGGCTTGATGTCGTTCCACATGGTTTTCCCCACACACCGTCAATCGGCTTGATGACATGGTTGACGAAACTGATGGATATTCAAATAATCTTTCAGTCCACGTCATCCACATCAATTTTCCCACAGATGACATGATAATGGAACGGCGTCGCTCCATTTGGACGGATGGAGCGATCATATATGGCCACCTTTATGAATAGAAGCGTGGAAGGAAAATATAGTAAGGGAAAGGTTCTGCTGTTAGGTAGTAGCCACGTGAGAGGTGTAGGCCCTCTTCTGCACGTTCAGTTAGTCTACCAGGTCTAATAAGAACACAAGTTATAGTATAGAAAGTGACCTGAGGAAGGAGGCACAGCTTAACAGGGTAGAACTTATGCAGGTTTTGAGTCATCATAGTCAGTCACATTTGAACCATGATGTGAGGCAGGTAAACATGGAGACCGAGAAGCTTCTTGGGAAAGGCATTAGTTCTGCCTTGGGGGCTGTACCTGGTAGTTGCAGTTTCACTAAGCTCAGTCCACATCTAAATCTGAGGGGGGACTAGAGATAGGTCATTCGCGAGTGAATCAGTTCTTTTGAGCAATTCTTTTAAAAGAGCGAGTGAGCAGTCGCTCACTAAAAAGTGAACGGTAGTTCTTCTAGGTGAATTGGCTAATTCTGAAGATCAAGAAGAGCTTGTTCACGTCTGCTTTGTGGACTGCTGAGCTAAAAAAAAAAAGTGGGTGTGTAACCGGATTTTGAGGGGTGAGACCTAAAAAAAGGTCTCAAATATTACAGAGCAAGTGAGCTAGTGAACCGTTCAAAAGAACTAGTTCTTTTCATAGAGTGATCAAATGAACATTGCTCTTTTTAGTGAATCACTTTGCCAACCTCTAAAGGGGACACTTTCAGAGGACTGGTTGTTGTTGTTGTTATTTAGGTTTTAGGGCGCGTCGACGATGGGTTCATTAGCGCCCTAACAAAAACCAGGTGTGACAACGTGGCAAAATTGCCGTCTGTGTGGCCGACTGTAAAGGGGTCGGCCACAGAGACAACACAATAAAATACTAACATCCTAACTAAAAAACCGTCTGCGTGGCCGACTGTAAAGAGATCGGCCACAGAGACGGCAACATAAAATATAAAACTGAGACTAGAATATAAAATTACATTCAATAACTGGTTGGCTGTAGAAAGGCCAACCAGTTAAAAAACGAGTTAGCTGGCTGGCTGTAAAAGGGCCAGCCATATAAGCAGTGTCACAAGTAAAATCAGTACTTGGATTGGTGGTTGTAAACGGCCACCAATCCAATCTAAAACCTAGGCCGATCTGCCCAAAATTTTTGGGACATGACCGGCCAAGCTGCAAAACTTTAAAACCTTAGCCACGTTGTCACGGTCATCGTTTAAAATAAGGGACAGATCGTTGGCTAAGCCGACATCTGCTTTTAAATCTAAAAACAATACACATTCGGTTAAAATGTGGCGTACCATCAAAGGTACGCCACAAGCATCACACTCCGGAGGGTCCTCTCGGCGGAGAAGGAAACCATGTGTCAGAGGACAGTGCCCTATTCGGAGGCGAGTAAGGAGAACCTCGTCCCTCCTCGCCCACTGGAAGGAGCTGCTCCACGGCTGAATGGTCGGTTTGACCAGCCGGAGCTTGTTATGCTCAACTTCCAGCCACTGTGTCTGCCAAACATCAAAAACAAATCTCTTCGCCGCCGAGGCAAGGTCTGACTTTGGGACCGGTTCAAAGTCGGTTCTGACCTTGTCGCAGGCTAACTTGGCAGCTACATCAGCTGCCTCATTCCCCGGTACCCAGCAGAATAATACCTCCTTTCCACGAGATTGAAGGGAAAGGAGGGCGTCCTGGATGTCCTGGACTAGACGATCTGCTGGATACATATTTCCTATGGTCTGAATACAGCTCAGGGAATCACAGCATATGATGAAACACTTATCGCGATTTACTTTCATATGCTGGCGTGACTTTAGCACGGCGTAGCACTCGGCAGTAAAAACGCTGCACCTGCCGTCAAGTTTATAAGTGTAAGTCGCTCGAGGGAACACGACGGAGCAGCCAACTCCGTTAGCCTGCTTAGACCCATCCATATACACCGGGGTAAAAGTGTGATGCTCATTTATAACGTCTCTAAAAACATTATTAAAAACACTGTCAGCGGTACAAACTTTGTTGTACCAAGACAGGTCTAAAATTAATCTGGGCCTCTAAATAAGCCAGTGAGGAGATTTACTCCAACCCTGGTGATAAAAAGAGGGAAGCTCTAATCCGTATTGTTCTAAAATAGCCTTTGTACGGTAGCTGAACGGTTTAGTGGCTCTATGCCGGTTGGTATAGAGCCGCTCGTAGTTGGGATGGAGCACTATATCGTGAACGGGACTGCCAGGTGTTATGGCAACCTGCAGGTAGTGTCGCACCATGAGGAGTTGCCGGCGGGTAGTAAGCGGCGGCTCGCCTGTGTCAGCACAAATGCTGACAATAGGACTAGTGCGATTTGCACCCGTGGCGAGCCGAATTCCTGCATGGTGGACACTATCCAATATACGGAGATAGCTGTCCCGTGCCGAACCATACACAATACAACCGTATTCCAGCCGCGACCGTACAAAGGCTCTGTAAAACTGTAGCAGGCAGGAGCGGTCAGCGCCCCATGACCTGCCACACAAACATTTTAAAACATTTAAAGCTATAGAGGTTCTGGCTTTCACATCTTTAAGATGTGGCAGCCAGGTTAGACTACTGTCTAAAATTAGGCCCAGAAACCGGACAGATTCCGTAAAACATAAAACAGTGTTCCTCAGGGTAAGGTGGGGCTCCGGTAAGAGACTCCTGTTGCGAGTAAAAAGTACACACCGGGTTTTCTCGGCAGAGAAACGAAAACCGGCACTGACCATTCATTCAGCCTGTTCAGCGCGAGTTGCAGCTGCCGCTCGGCGCTTCTCAGGCTGGACGATGCAATAAAAATTAAAAAATCATCCACATATAAGGAGTACCCTATAGGACTCCTTATAACACTTAAAATGCTATTTATCGCAATAGCGAAAAGAGTCATGCTTAAAACTGAACCCTGAGGAACACCGTTTTCATGAATAAAAATATCAGACACTTCACTACCGACTCGGTACCGGAAGCAACGACCAGGTAAAAATGATTTTAAAAAACGGGGAAGGTTACCCCTAAAACCCCATTCGTGTAACTGTTTTAAAATAACATGCCGCCAGGTAGTATCATAAGCCTTTTCGAGGTCGAAAAAGACATCCACAAGGTGTTGGCTGCGGATGAACGCATCCTGTATTGCCGCCTCCAGCAGGATCAGGTTGTCCAAGGAGGAATGGAACTTCCTGAATCCACACTGAAAGCGGCTCAGCAGATTTCGGGATTCAAGACACCAGACGAGGCGGCGATTGACCATCCTCTCCAGTGTCTTACCCACACAGCTTGTAAGGGCGATGCTACGATAGCTACCTGGCAACAATTTGTCCTTACCAGGCTTTAAAATAGGGATAAGCGTTGCTTCTTTCCACGAGTCGGGGAAGTGTCCTCCGGTCCATATGTGATTAAAAATATCTAAAAGGTACTCCTTAGCATCTTTACTAAGATGCCTCAGCATCTGGTACTGGATCAAATCAGGCCCTGGAGCAGTGTCATTTGCACTGTTCAGCACTGACTCCAGCTTCCAAGATGTAAATGGGCAGTTGTAGGCCTCTGTATTCAACGAACTGAAGCACAGCTCTCGCCTCTCGGCAGCGGCTCTTTGTCGCTTAAACCGAGGGTCAAAGTTGGCGGACGAAGTGACGGAGGTGAAGTTCTCCGCCATCAGCTGCGCTATGCTTCGTTTGTCGGTAATAACACGTCCGCGATCCAGTAAACCAGATACTGGAGGGCGGGAGTATCTTCCAGATATACGGCGGATAGACTCCCATACTTTTGACGAAGGTGTGGAACGGTTTATGGTGCTCACAAAGTTCTGCCAAGACCGTTTCTTGCTCTCCTTAATAACACGACGCGCCTTAGCTCTGGCTATACGGAACGCTGCTAAGTTGTGATCATATGGTTGCATCTTAAATCAGCGCAACGCCCTCCTACGTCCCTGAATAGCATAACGACATTCGTCGTTCCACCAGGGGACGGGCGTTCTACGCAGCGTTCCGGAGCATTTAGGCATGGAGACGTCAGCCGCCTGGTGAATCACAGCTGTAAAATGATTCACCATCTCCGTGATGCCTTTGCGAGGCCGGAGGCATAGTGCCCTGCTATACAACGGCCAATTGGCTTTGCTGACGTTCCATTTGCGTCGGTTATTGCCTCTTCCACGTTCAAACTCTACGTGCATCCATATTGGGAAGTGGTCACTTCCATGAAGGTCGCGATCCACTTCCCAATGCACGGAGTCCATGATTGAGGGGGAGCACAACGAAAGGTCAATGGCAGAGGACGTATCGGTAGCAGTGGTGAAATGAGTCATTTGCCCTGTATTCAGGATACAAATGTCCTCCTGCTCTATCAATCTACCAACCACTCGGCCCCTGGGGCAATCGGTGGAGGAACCCCACAACGCACAATGGGCGTTGAAATCTCCCAAAAGGAGAAAGGGCCGAGTGAGTTGTCGTATGATGCTAACCAGGTCGTCATTGGTGACTGACACACTGGGTGGCAGATAGATAGATCATACGGTCAGTTCGATTGGACCGTGTATTTTCACCGCAACTGCTTGTAGTGAGGAGGTGAGAGCAATGGGTTCAGAGTGGACGGTGTTTCGGACCAACACAGCCACTCCCCCCTTGGCTCGATCACCCTCGGTATCATCCTTTTGGTATATGTCATATCCTCTTAGCACTGGTTCGTGCGATGGTCTAAAATGTGTCTGCTGTAAGCAGAGACACAATGGGTTAGACCGTGCTAAGAGTTGGACTTCCTCTTTGTGAGCCTGAAAGCCGTTAACGTTCCATTGGAGTATGGGAGCCATCTCACCTATTTGAACTCACCCGCCCCGGGTCGGGTGGGTCATCGTCCCGTGACTGCTGAGGAACGGAACCAGGTTCGTCCACCAGCATAACATCGTCTTCGTTGTAAGGCCTCGGAGTCTTCCGGACTTTTCTTCCGCCGAGGCCTGTTCCTCCTCTTCTCCTTTCCAGAGGGAGATCTGGGAGGAGAAGTCGGAGGGGATTTCACAAACATAGTGGGGTCCGTAAGCTTAAATTTCGGACCCCTAACTTTCTGCACTGTTTGCCATCCGCTACTGGCAGATGGCGTTGCCGTTACTGCTTCCCTTACAGTTGCTGTTTCTGGAACAAGGGCCGCTTCTGCTATTGCAGAGGGACCAATTGCTGTAGCGGATGGCTCTGCCTTTGCTGGTGGTCTAGCTGAACCTGCTGTCAATGTGATCGAGTTTACAGAAGTGAAGCTGCCGACGCCCGCGGTCCTTGGTGTTAGGACCTTAATGGGTTTTGCACCACATTTGCACTCGCACGAACACATCATACTCATGCCGGCGTCTACAACGGACGTCTGTGTTGCAATACTTTCTTTCCTGACGGGAGTTGACAGCGTTTTGGCAAAGCTTGCGGTGAAGACCGGTGGCGCAAGTGCCTTATACCGTTTCTTCGCCTCACCATAGGATAATCGTTCCTTCACTTTCAACTCCTGTACCTTCTTTTCTTCAAGGTACACCCAACATTCCCTGCTCCAGGCTGGATGTGGCCCGGAGCAGTTGACGCACACCTGTGGGAGGGTGCAGCTTACACCCTGCTCGTGTGCCGATTTTCTGCATTTCCCACAGGTGGGGTTGCCTTTGCAATTCAACGTCGTATGCCCGAACCTCTGGCACTTAATGCAGCGCATCGAGTCCGGGACATACGGGCGGATGTTTAGGTTAAGATATCCGGCTTTTATGGACTTCGGCAACGTTGGAGTGTCAAACGTCAGGACGAAGGTGGCAGTCTTCTCAAGACTGCCATTAACCCTTCACGAGATCTGACGAACCTCGACCACATTTTCTGATTTCCACTCCTTAAGGAGTTCCTCGGACGCTATATCAATCAGATCATGGCATATGATCACTCCCTAGCTAGAATTGAGCGTTTTATGGAGTTCGCATTTTACTGCGAACTCCCCGAGCTTCTCACACTTAAGAAGTAGGACAGCCTGCTTGTTGTTAGATGTCTCTAACAGCAGTGTCCCATTCCTCAGCTTTTTCACGATTTTGAGGGTTCCAGCTATTCCCTCTAAGGCCCTTCTCACTCAAAGGGAACGGGACTGAACACAAACTGAAATTGCTAACTAGTTACTGACCAATGTTCGCACACGATGCTACTCAAATCTCTGGAATTTCAGTCACTCGTGAGATTTGAGCGAGGCGACGATTTCTTCTGATTCAGATGAGGATGTTATATTATTCAAAGAAGGAATAGGAGATTTTAAAAAATTATTTTATACACAAAAGCTTTTGCTTGGAAAGCTACGAAGTGATGAAAATACCAACGATTTCCCGTTCAACTATAGAATGTACATTTGTCATGATGGAAGAATTTCAAGTGTTTTACAGTCACATACGATGTAATGACTAACAAAGAGTGATTAATATACTAAAATCAGCTTGCACAATTGTCAGGAGTGGGAAAGGAGTCCTGTACAGTCCGATTAAATTTGGAAATAATGCAACTTACACACTACACATAATTCCGCTGTCACAACTTAAAATTAGCCTAGTTCTCATTCATCAGCGTATGACACCAGAAATTATTTAGCCAATTACTTTATTACTCCACAAAGAGAACTTCCGTGGCAATGGAGTAATATTATGTAATTTAATTTAAGAAAAATAAATCTAAAGTGTTTATATAAAATATTATTCATTACTCTTTGTTAAAAAAATGTTTACATAGCTGAAAAATTAGCTTTCTGTCTGATAACACTATGCTTTTTCTGTTTCAACTTTCCGTGAATATTCACTCAACTTGTAGTTGCATAAACACGGATGTTTCTCAATTTCAGCAACAAGGTTTAAATTTATTATCTGATCCGCCATTTTTGTTGAGAAACTAGTTGAAAACTAGCAGCGCGGCAACTGGCATGCTGTGTCGCTTCGAACTAATCGCGGACGCGTTGCGGACTGGTTTTCAACCGATCGCCCTGTGTGAGAGCCTCCATACAAATACTAGTGCTGTGACTGGAAAGAAACTGACTTGTGATCCTAGTTCGTAACTGGCTTCTTTTCAGTAGTGCCATGTGAGAAGGGCCTAAGCCTTTCTGTATATAGAACGGAGAGACCTTTTCAAAGGATCCCTCCGTTCTTGTCATTATTACAAAGGCGTTATCAATTAGATAACCCCTGCTGTTACTCTGTCCCACTTCAGAAGGGGGGCTGTCAGCCCTTGCCCACTTCTTTGAACTGGGTGTATTTTTATTATACTGCGGCACACCCGAACCGCAGGGTTTTTTTGGTTATGTGAGGCTTCGTTTTGGTCCCACGAGTATAACCAATTTAAAAAAGAAGTGCTTATACAACAGGAGTGCGCAGGTGCCCCTGAGGTCGCACGTTAGCGGGTGGTTTGCCTCACCACTCATCCACCTCATCAGCACGTGTACCTTGAGGTTGAGGGTTTTTTTTATAGAGGTTTGTTCCGTCCTCGCGATCCGGGCGATGAAGCCAAGATCCCCGTTCTCCTAGTCACACAACGTTCCACCGCCACGCGCTACGGTGGTCGTTGAAGCATGGTAGGAGTTTACGGTGTGGGAAACATGCAGCGCTCACATGTTTCCAGCTCGGGCACCGCAGGTTCGCCAAACCCATACCTGGCACTTGCGTAGCAGGCCCTGCGGGGCAGAGGACTGGAAAAGAGCGATACTAGTACCGGTACATAAAGGAGACGTGAGAAATAGAGTAAAAAATAATAGGCCAATAAGTTTGACATCATTGGTAGGTAAATTAATGGAGATATTGAATTGCAACCACATCAGAAATATATGCGAGGAGCATAAGTGGTTTTCAAGTCGGTAACTTGGCAAGGATTTTCATGCGAATGTCATTTAGTAGGATTTATGCTAGATTTTTTGATTGAAATGGACAATGGAGGCCAGTCTGATACTGTTGCACTAGACCTTTCAAAGGCCTTTGACAGAGTGAGCCATAAAATGGTGATAAATAAGGTAGAAGAATTTTTAAAAGGTAGAAAGCAAAAAGATGGGATAGGAAATGCAATATCAAAAGAAGTGGAAGTAAAGATGGGAGTGCCATAGGGTAGCATATTGCGACCATTGCTGTTCATTATTCTATTGAATAATTGTATTGATGGTTTACTATCAGAAATTAGATTGTTTGTAGACGACATAATGCTATAAAAAAAAAAAAAAAAAAAAAAAAAAAAAAAAAAAAAAAAAAGGATCAAAATGTTAAGAGGACTGTGAACAGCCGCAGTGCGATCTGGTAGGATATCTAGCTGAATTGGTAAACATGGGATGAAGATAAATGATAGAAGAGTCAGCTTATTAGATACACAGACAAAAAAAATCAAAGGTTGAGTATGATTATAAGGTGAGGAAACAATTGCTTGCTGAAGACTTGAAATGCAAATATCTTGTCATAAAATTTGATAATAAGCTCAACTGGGCAGCACATATTGGACAGGTAGTAGGAGAAAGTTTCGAAATCCTTCATTTGTTTGAGAGAGTGATGAGGGGATGTACAAGAGAAGTAAATGAATTAGGTTACTAAACTGTGGTCAGACCATTGCTTGAATATGGTGGTGTAGTTTGGGACCCAAATTTTTTGTATCAAATATACGATAAAACTGAAGAAATAAATAACTGAAGTCAAAAAATAAAACTGAATCCAATGAACAGTAGCATGATCCTTTGTCAGTATTGCTTGGAAGGAGTGCTCATATCAAATAAAGAGTGATCTGTGGTGTGCTTATGTATTTGTTGAATCTCAAAATGATTATTATTTCTTGGCCTGTTCCAAGGTCACATAGTGTCATAAGTTATTTTCACAGGCTTTAAGCTAGGTCATAAGGTTTCAAAATTTGTTAACACTATCCAAATTTCTGCATCAGTTTTTGCATGATGCCATTTCAAACCCTCAGATGCAAGCAGCTCTTTTACTAATTTATAGTAGTAAAAATACAGAAAAATAATTAGTATCACATTCAAAAAGGGACTAAGATGTTCTTAAGTTTTTTTTTTTTTTACTGCTTAATGTCTCTTAACAGCATGGTCTTTAGAGACGGGAAAGGAGGGGGGGGGGGCAAGGAATGGGAAGGAATTCGGCCATGGCCTTTTGAAGGAAGCATCCCGGCATTTTCCTGGAGTGATTTGGGAAACAATGGAAAACCCAAATCTGGATGCCCGGACGGGGGTTCGAACTGGCGTCCTCCCAAATGTGAGGCAAGAATACTAACCGTAACACCACCACGCTTGGTATGTTCTTAAGATTGGGCAGTCTGCTAAAACATATATGGGGGACAGTAGGCAGGATTTTTGTAAGAAGGTTACACCTTTTGGAAAAGAGACCCAGAAAGTCAAGTTCACGGTATATGATTTTGTTTGCAAATTCAAGACCAAGAGAGAATGTGGTAAGGAATATGAGACTACAATTAGCTTTTAGTTGCCAAATAGGAGAGTTTATTTGTGAACAGTGGGCGGGTAGCTTGAGAGATCTGTTTCTGTGGGGTAAGTAGTAGCAGCAAATTAGGGGTTGTAACATGGAAGGTAATTAGCTGAACATACAAGTCTGCTACAAATGGCATGACTATTAGGATGGGACCTTTTTATGATAAAAACTGTAAAAGTGAAGGTACTGCTGTGAATTTCTAGGATTGGTATGAAAAAAGATATAAACAACAATGTCAAGGATGTGTATATAGGCCAGGTGAAATTGATGGATTTGATATTGTTTACAGAATTGAGGAAGTCAAGTAGGTGATTTCCACTGTAGGCAAATTTAGCATCTATTTTATAAGGGCATCCTTCGACTTGAGTAGGTGACTGAAATGTTATATTTCAAAAACCTGACATGGTTCCACCCAAATAACCAAGAACAAGATATAATACCATCCAGCTCCATACTATGATTATGATTATTAACTTTTCAATAATCCTCTTTGTACGTAAATATATTACAAATAAGAATACAGAAAATGTAAGGTAACTGATTAAAACACACAAAGGATACTGCGCCACATTATACATAAATACTATACAGTTAAGTTAAAAAAAAATAACGATAGGTATTGCCCAATTGATTAAATCACACAAAGGAAACCACATCACATCACATCATAGTATGAAAATTATTATATAAACTCATGGAAAAGTAAGGGAAAATTTCCCCTTTCTTATCCATGTAAATAATGCCTCGCGGCATTTCTTTCCTTTCATTGTTGCCTATATTATGTAAACTCAATTATTTAGTAGTAGATTTTTTTAACACTTGTTGAGAATGTAGAAAGAGATCATCCAAAAAGGTACCAGCATACCTGTTAACCAATGAGCTTTCAACTGAGAGTATCCTTCTAGTACTTAGAATGGACTTTGAGCTCATAAAATCAAAGTTGGCTAAGATTTCTGGAGAATCAACCAGCCCATTGACAACTTTAAAACAGGAAGTCAGATCGGCCAGTTGTCTACAAGTGGCCGATCTGACACACAATAAATATCATTAAAACTGAACACATCCTCATCATGCTTATAATAGCATAAACATTTACAGAATTTCTGTTGAACTTTTCACATATAATTGATGTAAATGGAGACCAGACAACAGACCCATACTCCAGTATGGGATTGACAAATGATGAGAAAAGAAGTATCAATGTTTTGGTATTATTATCCAAGACTATATTGCATTTACACACCAGGAATACCTCTATTCACAAAACAAATTTCATAAGAACATAGTTTTTCTCGGCATTGAGGAGACTTGACCCTGCTATGACTGGTTCCAGAGCCAACCAATCACAGCGTGGCAGCAGGAGTATGGGCTGGCTCAATAACATCGCACGTACTCGGCTGCACTTCACCAGAAGATGATTCGAATGCCGAAATATGGTGTAATTGTGTCACCCGAGAACAATTTTTATGATACAACAATTTTTTGCTACAACCCACTCTTCACACAATAACTCCATACTGATCACACACCAATAATTATCACCCAGTTCTCTCCTAGTCTCTAGTCAATTAACCAATTACTCTGGCATGGCATGCCACCCTATCTTCTTTCTTCCCAACGTCTATCCCAAAACTTGCAGGATGTCTGCAACTATTACTACCTGCTCCGCTGCTACAACACCTATCAACTTATCTGCCTTCAGTGCACAGCTTTTTATATTGGCCATTCATCATGATGAATAGCACTTAATACTGTCAACCTAGACCACCCAGTGGCAGCTCGTATCAGTTCACACAATATCCGTTTCTGCATTTTTTTGTGTAAAGGGAGGGGAGATAGGAATCATGTGCTGATACTCCTAAAATCTGTTGTAGGTTTTTGAATAGTCATTAAAAGGATAATTCAAGACTGCAATAGAGAGGAATGTGTGAGCTAGCAAATATGAAAAATGTTAAAGTTAAACAAAGTAAATATTATTGAAATATTCGATGCACAGTGAATCAAAACGAATGGTGCTGACTGCTGTGATCCAACTGGCAACCAACTTCATTACAAAGAAATGCTGAGGTGCTGAATAGCCAACAAAACAGGTTTGAGAATTTCAGTAGAAAAAAACTAAATTTACTACAAACATTAAAAACGCTCCAAATTTTGTAACAACAGATATTGGACGAATAGAGAAAGTAAAAAAATTTGAATATCTGGGTGAAATAATTCAAGAAAACTGATTAGATTAATCTGCCATAGAAGAAAGGATAAACAAGATGGGAAGAGCATATGATATTACCAAAAAAATTTATGACAAAAAGTGCTGTCAAAAAAATCTTAAAACAAGGCATTACAACTCGGTCGTGAAACCAGAATGTCTATACAACAGTGAATGCCTAGTGTTTGCCTAATAGATTGGATAAACTGGAATTACTAGAAAGAAGAAGCATGAGAAAAAACTTGGGTCCAGTTAAGAAACAGAACTATGGAAATTAAGAAGTAATAAGGAAATATACCAGAACATAGAAAATATAACAGAATCAATAAGGAAAAGGAGATTGCTGTTTTTTGGACATATCTTGTAAGATAACAACCATAGAGGTTGATTAATCTGTGACTTATATCACAGGCAAAAGATTATCTCTAGAGTTTATAATTAGTGTGTTTTTTTTTTTTTTTTTTTTTTTTTTTTTTTTTTTTTTTTTTTTTTTTTTTTTTTTTTTTTTTTTGCTGGTTGTTA
Organism: Vandiemenella viatica; assembly: GCA_031002005.1. Lineage (NCBI taxonomy): Eukaryota > Metazoa > Arthropoda > Insecta > Orthoptera > Morabidae > Vandiemenella > Vandiemenella viatica. The sequence continues at coordinate 44,108,851 of CM061919.1, read as the reverse complement.
TGGAAAGAAAATATTGATAACTTGAGTCTGAAATGTGAAGATTTCTTTTACAATAAAAAAAAGTATAACTGTAAATGGTTTAGAGAAGTCAATAAATGTTTCTTTTCATTGAAAAATATTGATTAACATGCAAGGAAGCTATCGTAAGACATTTTGGTGTTTGTCCCTAATGCAATACGTGCTGCAGGAAACGAGAGTGTCACCTTGCAACAGTGGCGTAGCTAGCGTGGGTGACGCCCGGGGCGGATATCGATGGTGTCACCCCTTGAAAACTTAAATTCAAAATTAAGTAAAATATTTCATCTTGTAAATGTAAAATATGATATTAATAAACAATAATTAAATAAAAATTTATTGTTATTCAAAAATAATAGTTAATAAAATTTTAATATTAACCACATTTAAAATATAAACATAAACTAAAAACAATTGCTTTCACAATCTCCTCTTTCTAGCTTTAACAGCAGCAATCTCGTAAATCACATTTTCAAAATTAACAATTTGAGTTATTTCATGTTCAATAGTCAATATAGCAAGATTTTAGCTACGTGTTGCTCACCGGTGATCGAAAGTGGTTTTAGATTAATTTTAACTCCTCTGAAGATCGGGCCCGATACTGTTCTGCACCGCAACCAACCCACAGGTTTCTTAGTGTTGGCACTCGATGGAAGTTTGTCTAAATGGCACGGTGTCTCGGCCAACACCCGGCCATCATTGGTTTGGATTATGTTTTGAAGGTGCGGACCTGTTGGATGTGGAGAAGTGCATACAGAGAGTTCGGAAATTTTCCTTTTCTTACGACTAAATGTTGTTTTCATGTTATTGTTTGCCTTAAAACAAGTGTCTTTTTTTCATCCATGTTCATCAGATGATCGTAAAATGTAGGAAGAGTCCTAGCATCTTCGCATTAAAAAATCAAAGCTTTGCCAGAGTTGAAGATCAATTTTAAGACCCACAAAAACTGCAGCCCAGATCTGCATTTGTAACGGGGACCTTCCACAATCGAATCGCACACCATAACCAGATGCCAGACAAATCTAGAAGTACTGAACAATATGTATTCAGACACATAAAAGTGGATCCGTGTTTTTCGGTGCAAAAATAGATGGTAGATGTTCATTTTATCATGTTTGTAAACTTTTTTTTCGCCTACATTCGGACTGGTGACTCAAATGACTGCGTGTGATTTGGGTACTGAATGTCCCAGTTCAAATCCCGGCCTCGACTGTAATTTTTGCGGGCCTTAAAATTGACATTTACCTCTGGCAAAGCTTTTATCTGTTAGTGCGAAGATAAGGACGCTCCGTGGTTCAAATTTCACGTTAATCTGATCTTCTTTTAAAGTTAGGTGACTACGATATATGTTCACTGCGAGTTTCCCAATAAGAAACTCTGTGACTAGAATTTTGAGATAACATGAAATTATTATTTTTATTATACAAAATCTTTACGACCTATATTTAAATTAAAATGTGTTATAATCTCATTCTTTACTAACAAAAAATACTGAGAGAATCGAAAAGAATCTCAAACAAAACAAACAAGTCAAGTTCAAATTAATTGACATTTCACTGTGATTCCGTTGAAACACGCGTGAATCTTTCATTCCGATACAGTGTGGTGATGATTTGTTAATACTGTGCTGGGATACTATTTTTGTACATAAAAGATCAACCAGTTAGGTGATTACATGAGTCAGATAAAAAAGTATTTTAATGTACTTTCGTACCAAAACTGTGCAAAATAAAGTTCGGTATAATAAAGTAAGGTGTCAAACCTATCTATCATCCCCAACACTGATTCCCTGAAACAATCACTTGAAAACATTAAAGGAGACTAAAGACCGGATGGGAACATGGGCGAGCTATGGAAAAGTGTGGATGCGAGGGGGTAAGCCATCTACATCTACATCCATACTCTGCAAATCACAAACATTGTGGGTGGCAGAGGGTAGGTGCTAAGCACCAATCTTAATTCTGCGAATTCCAATCCCTAATAGTGCGAGGAAAGAAGGAATACATAAAAGCATCAGTGTGGCATCTTATTTCTCTAATCTTATCCCTCTGGTCATTGCAACCTAAATATGTTGGCGGAAGAAGTATTTCATTGCACTTGAAATTTAAATTTTTTCGCATATTCTCCAATAAATTTGAACGCAAGCTACGTCGTCTGTCTTCCAAACTATCCCAGCCCAATCTATGTATCAATTCTGTGACGCTTTCATAAGGGCTGTAACAACAAGTCACGAATCGATCGGCTCTCCTCTGCACTCTCTCCATTGAGTCAATCAGAACCTTGCAATACGGATCCCAAACTCCACAACAGTAATCCAGATACAGACGCACTAGTGTTTTATATGCTATCTCCTTTGTATGAGCATCACAATTCCTCAAAATACGACCAATGAATCGTAATTTAGAATTAGCCTTGCCTAAGACAGAAGTTATGTGCATGTCCCATTTCATGTTGGTTTGTACTATAACCCCCAGATACTTCACGGAATCAACCGTCAGTCGGCTGACTGTCGTTGCGGTGACAGTACAGACCAGTAATGGCAAAGTGCAGCTCGACCTTTACAGGTAGCAACTGATACACAAACTGGCACAAATTAAAATCCCTACACCCACACAGTGTTGTGGTAAATGAATGAAATTTGGCCCCAAGGATGTCCACATGAAGAGTATTAAATGATTTAAAATTGAAAGTTATGTATGTAATAATATGAGAATTACGGTGCTATCTATTATGTAAATTGCTTTTTTTTGTGTACTCATTGCGAACTGAGTGGTGTAACATGAAACTTTGTTGTCCACAAGTTCTTGTTGGCTAAGTATGCCAAGGTGAAAAATGACAAATCTCTACACCCAAATGTCTAACTTTGAGAGAGATCGGAGAATTGACGTGTTTTAAAATGGTGCATCATATCTTGAAATCTCCCGAAGGATTGGCCATAGTGCAACGTCAGTACACAAACTTGTTCCACAGTGATGAAAGAAAGCTCTAATACTCTTGAAGCAAGCCCAGGTCCATACAGATGGATAACAGCACGTGGAGACCGTCAAATTGTTTGGGTGGCTGTTGCCAGCAGATGGTAGACTGCAGGCCAGATCCAAGCAGTGGTTATAGAGAGAGTCACCCCCCTCCCCGGACGATTGTAAACCAATTGCTTGAAGCTGGTTACACTCTCTGACCCCCATGTAATGTGTCCCATTAATCTGATTTCATTACCAGCATCATCTAATCCAGTGCAATTCAAAACACAAATGGACAGGTGAATGGCGTACATTTGTGTTTAGAGACGAGTCTCAAGTCTGTCTGCGGCAAAGTGATAATCGACGACATGTTCGCAGGCATAGTGGAGAAACCGCTTACCATGAGGTGATTTCAGAACGTCACACAACTGCAGCCACTGGTGACATGTTTTTCCAGCAATCAGTTTCGACAGCATGATTGAGTCAGCTTGTGTTAATGACACAATGATAGCCCACCACTATGTGGACGGGGTACTGCATCTTATTGCGATACCCTTCATGTTCACCATTCAAATCGCTTCTTCCAACAAGATAATACCTGTCTTCATAGTGCGGCCATCGTCACACAAGCCTTGCAAGGAGTTTCGATCACAATTTGGACAGCACGGTCCCCAGATTTGTTCCCAATAAAGCATGTCTGGGATACCAGGAGTAGACACATCAGACCACATGGTCACCCAGCACAAACTGTGCAACAACTGACTGCAAAAGACATGCAGGCGTAAAGAGACATATCCCAAGAAGACATCCGAACACTTGTTGATTCAATGCCGGCAAGGATCCACAAATATATTGGTGCTCTAGTTGGGCGCATTTCTTACTGACAACTGTATCTAAAGGTAATAACTTAGTTTGATCCATTTCCATTTGTTATCTTTTCTTCGGGTATGGCCCTGGATATATCTTCAAAGTTGCCTAAAATTATACCATTCCTGTATGCGTGTTGAGATTTTAATTTCTGCCAGTGTATTTATAGGGCAACCATAAGATTCCGCTTTTTTTTTTTTGCTGTCGTCAGTCTTTAGACTGGTTTGATGCAATCCTCCATCCCTTCCTATCCTGTGCTAACCTCTTCATTTCTACATACCCCTTACAACCCACGTCCTCAATTATCTGCATCATATATTCTAATCTCTTTTTACTTCTACAGTTCTTACCTTCAACTGTTCCCTCCACTAACAAATTAACCAATCCAGCATGTCTTAAAATATGACCTACCAGCCTGTCTCTTCTTCCTGTAAGCTTCTTCCATAAACTTCTTTTCTCACCCGCTATAAATTTAAAAAAGTCGAAAACTACCCAATCATTTGTTATTGAAATGTTAACATAGGCTTTATTGAAATGACTTCACATCCTTGGTATTTGCAGGACTAAGGGATATCGAGAGGAAAGTTAACAGAGGTGGCTTGATCTAAGTGGAAGTAATATCAGAGCCAGGTGGGGTCCCATAGGTGCAAACCTAGGATCCGGGTCCCAAAAGCCATGACACCCTCGGGGATGCTGTATAGTCAGAGAAGCAACTCTACATTAAGTTCCTTGATAAAAATAGAAGAATAAATAAAATATAAAAACAACATAATTAAAAAAAACAACGGTCAGGTAATATAAGAACATGCCTTTGCAATATCTGTCGTCTTTACATGAAGTACTTAACAAGTATTTTGTTACCTGCCTAAGATATACGTAGCTACAGACTCCTAAATATGACATTGTATGTACTGAAGACTGTTTCCATGTGTACATTTTAGATTTCTAGCACCGCTCTTGTAGTGTATAAATAAAAATGTTGTAAACGGCTCTAATGTTTGTTCAGTTTATGATTATGATTTCAGATTATAATTTCATTCAGGAACAGAATTTTGACATACCTGTCGATTTAAGAAACCCGAACGAATTTAGGTACCTGTATTCGACAGAGGTTACCCATAACAGAAATTTTTTCTTCTCTAAATTTATTATGGAAAATTCTTAGAGAATCATACGGTTATTTATTTCATCGTGATCATATTTGCATATTCTCAATCAGTAGAAAGCACAGCAAACTTACACGAACCTAAAGTTAAAGTGCTTACTGATGTTACAATTTCACTATCAAGGTACGCAGTTCCGACCGTTTTAAACGCATGCTCTACAAAAACTGATTACCGACAGACAATACCATCAACAAACACTTGAACTCGTTCGGATTGACTTGAAACCTGACAGTATTGCTAGTTTAATGCACAGTTTTCCGAATAATTTTTATTTGCATAAATTCAAACATGATACGATTTCATGTCGAGTATAGGTCCACTGTCGACAATAGGTAGGTACACAGAGTGTAAATCGGATAATGCGAAATGTACACAATTTATACACCATGAATCTGTCAGATAATAAATTAAAAAATGACTAGAAAATAATTCAAGGCACTTGTTAAATGTAGCTTGAAAGTTAATGGAATTATAAATAAGCAAAACAATTTTGAAACCTAGACTACGCGTATTCCGACATACGCTAGGTTGCTTTTTTTTTCTTTTACAAAAATCTAACATTTTTCTTTAAATATTTTCGAGAATTTACAATTTAACTGTCTAATTATCATGATTTTTACCAATAATATATTCTTTAATTTTAAAATTTCCTCTCTTTATACAAGAAAACTTACATTATATCCACCGCCGCTTCTAACAAACCAAACAGTGATGGATGGCAAGCACAACGATTTCTTATGATTGTTGGAGCTACAGAGCGATGCTCTCTTAGTTTAAGCGCATGGTGTTGCCAACAATTATACTCTACTGTAACGAAAGAGCACAACCCCCTGGATCACATTTGAAAAAGCGCTAGATCAACTTAAAAACAAATATTCGAAACAATAAAAGTTGACGTGTTTCAACACCAAAGGATAAAAGAAGTCTATCATTTTTTTTTTTTTTGTGTCACATTAATTTCGATTACTATTTCTAAAATGCAGGTGTCACCCCAAAATGGGTGACAACCGGGGCTGACCGCCCCCACTCCCTCCCCCAGCTACGCCACTGCTTTGCAATCTACAGAATGAATGATAACAGACTAACAAAAAAGATATTCAATTACCTTTCAGATAAAAAAAAAATCAACAACCAACTGGATTCAAGATTTGGAATGAAATAATATAAGAGAAGAGGATATTATGGAAATAGAGATCTTTAGAAAGAAGGTATTAAGTTTGGAAGGATTCCAAGGCAGAAGAGGAAAGAAATCTGCTCCAAAGTGGTCTGAGGAGAGAAGGAAGAAACAGTGAAATGATGAAGGAATATTGGATTGAAAGGAAGAAAAAACCAACAACAAAGGATGAAGAGTCGAAATTGGAAGGCCTTATCGGTAAGAAGAAGAAAAATGAAATTAAGTGTCATGGAGAGCATGCTCAAGTGGCTATTTCCGTAATAATCCAATTACACTTTTCTTAGTATTTATTATTATTATTATCTTATATACTTTCAGTGTTAAAGTTCCTCCCCCGTCTACATTTTTTAATTATGAATTTTAATTTTAAATCCCTTCAGTATTTTTAATAAATTATTCATCAGTTCCCTAGGTAACTTATTCCATCTGATTCCTGACACCCTTTCCCACAAAAGAAAATTTTCCCAGTCCCTTATGCATAAAACTGAGTACCAGCTTGTGCCCATGGTCATTTTTTCCGACCCATGCACTACTTCTAATACTTCGACTAACATACTTCCAAGCCCAATCACCAAAATATGGCTTGTACACTCTCAGCACTTTCTTCACTCTCCTCCTGTCATCCAGTGACTCTTAATCCAGCTCCTTTAACATATCAGTTACTGATTGGGTCCTGCAGTAATTTCCACAAACAAACATAGCTGCTCGCCTTTGCACACATTCCAACTCCAGTATTTGATACCCAGAATGTGGGTCCCAAACTACAACATCATATTCAAGAAACAGTCTGACTTAAGTTTGAAACTCAATTCTTTAACTTTTGGTACCTACCTTCATCACTGTTTCCAGAAAATGAAGAATTTTGTAACCTTTTCCTACCACCTGTCCAGTGTGTCCTGCCCAGCTGCATTTATTATCAAACGTTACGCCAAAATATTTATATTCCAAGCTTTCAACAAGCAATTCTATCCCCACCATATACACAGCCTTTAAGATTTTTTTTAAATCTGTGTAGCTAATAAGCTGGCATTTATCTGTATTTAAAGTTGACCTACTCAGTTAAATATTCTATCCAAGTCAACCAGTAGCTGTTCAGTCTTTTCCCATTTTATGCCATTATGTCATCTGCAAACAACCTAAATTCTGACTGTAAACCATCAACAATCATTTATTAGAATGATGAATAGTAGTGGTCATAATACATTACCCTGTTCCACTTCCATATTCACTTCCACCTCTTTTGACACTGCATTTCCTACTCTAACGCTTTGCTTTCTGCCTTTTAAGAATGCCTCTCCCCAGAAAGTCACCTTTTCATCCTATCCAATAGTTTTCAACTTATGCATTACCATTTTATGGCTCATACAGTCAAATGCCTTGTACACACTATCAACTTGGCCTCCCTTGTCCAATTTTCATCCGAAATATCTTGCAATTACCCCACCATCTGAGGTCACATGAATATCCTTGCCTAAAGCCATGTTGTCAATTTGTAAATCAGTTTCTTTCCTAACGAACATTTCTGGTGCAGTTGCAATCAAGCTCTACAAAATTTTGCCTATCCTGATGTCAAACTAATCAACCTGTTGTTCTCAGCCCTATTTGTCACCCCTCCTTTATGAACCAGTACTACGATCTTTTTCAGTATACTGGTAAGCAGTAAGACTTCAGCTTCATTTTAAATAAAATTTTAAGGTAAGGTACAATATCAAGTCCCACTGTCTTTAATACATCTGTAGTGAGCAGCAAGACTCCAGCCACATAAAAATTGAAGGTAAGGTACAATATCGAGTCGCACTATCTTCAATACATTTGTACTAATATTATTTACCCTCTTTAGCTTTCTGAGTTCCATCATAATTTCCTGAGGATCTGTTTCAAAATTTCTATTATATGGAGATGGTCTTCTGATTTATGCCATCCCAGGATGACAGTACCCAAAGATCTCATTACACCAGTCACTCAATATCTCTGCCATTTCCAAATTGCCAGTAACTTCTTCTTCATTCTTATCTACAATTGTTTGAACACCTTCCCTTCCCCCCCGTTTTATAATATATTCATAGAAATTTCAGGATGCATCATTCAGTGTTTGCCCTGCACCAGCAATATTCTTCATAACACATCTTTAGCTTCCCTCTTTGCTTGTTTAGATGTTTTAAGTTTTCCATACCGCCTTACTGTCTCTTAACTCAGTAATTCTCAACTTCCTGTTGCGGAATAAATATTTCCTCACCATTTTTCTATACTACCTCCTTGAATTCCTCCCACTTCAACTCATTGTACATGTGCCATCCTTCCATTTTCTGAACTTTTCTCTGGAATATTTCTTCAATTCTAAAATTTGTACCTTTTTATAATTGGAACTATTTTCCCCTTCAATTTTGGCAACTGGTTCACTAAATCAATATCCATTAGAACTGAAATGTGATCACTTATTTCTTTAAATTAGATAGGATAAGAAAAAACCATCACTTACCACTGATAAAGGCAGGAGGATGAGATGAACACAAGTAACTTCACAATTTTTTGGCTAAGAATGATAGGAGGCGATACATATGGCAGGGGGAAAGTTATGACCACATCTCGACTTGCCCCATGATTCGTGTGGCAATTTGGGATGTGGTCACATCTTTTCTTCTGCCATATGTCACTCTTCCAACATGAGTAAGGTTATTAACTGAAATACTGTGAAGTTTCTGTATTTTTTGTACGTCTGTATTTTTTTTTTTTTGTATTTTTACATGTTTATCTCACCTCCTGCTTTCATCTGTGGTAAGTGATGGATTATTTTTCTCTATCCTGTCTTATTTTCAGTGCCTTTAGTTACTTGATCCCTCATTTATCTGAGATTCCACAAGGTTTTTATCAGGTTTTTATTAGAAAGGTATCTCACAGGTACGGTCATTTTGCGTTCTACTCCACCACTTGTGCGAAGCCTCCTTGCCTTAATAAGGTATTTGCAAATCTATGTTCCCTTATGTTATTAGTCTATTTTCTACCCACAATAAGCAGAGTGAAGGAATTGCACCAAAGGAATAAGAGCTAAATTAAATTAGGCAGATAAGAATTAGGCTGGCTTGAACAGAGGAATTGATTAAAGCTAGGATGTTCCCTCTCACCTCTACTTTTCATGGTGGTTATAGATGAGATCTTAGAGAAGGGGACAGGAAGAACTGGAAAAGAAAACATGATACTGACAGCATTTGTAGGTTATTTAAATAATATGGCCAAATAGAGAAGCCCTGAGGCAATTAGTGATATCAAAAGACATCATGGTAATATACACCACGAAATTTAATACAAAGAAAAGTGAGAATATGACCACAATTGAGGGAAGGAGAGAACTGGCAAAATTGTGATGGCCGATGTAGAAGGTGAAGATACCTATGGAGAAAATTGGAAGGAACAGTACAGACATACTAAAAGAGAGAGGCAGACAGAAACATTTTTAAGAAGCACTGGAAACCTGATTTGGAGCAAGGATGTGGAAAGAGGAAACCTACTAATGTACCCAAGTACATTTCCAAAATTAGCCTTGTTGTCAAAATAGTAAGAAATCATGTTTATGTTGACATAACATCCAGTGCCAAAAATTTTTAAGTGATTAAAACAACCAACTGCTATACCATACCATAATTCATGGTGTTGAAAATTCTCTGGTGCAGTTCAGTGTTTTGGAGAATTACTACTGCAGTGTCTCTTATTTGTATGTTTTCCCATGATGCCCATTACAAAAGAAAAGTATCCAAACTCAACATTCAATTCTGGTCAACATCTTATGCTGAACTATGACCTAGCTGTTTACACTTATTACAAAGAAGTCACTGTTTTGCCTCTTCTATTGATAGTTTAGGTTTTCTAAAATCAATTTTCCTTTTAGAATTAATATGAACAACAATGCAGGTTTATCTTTGTCTTATGTCCATATATTTCAATGCAGAACAGTTTTTTATAACTATATTCAGCTTTAATTCTCTAATGAAATCGCATTCCGAAGATTCTTGAAACTGTTGTAATCTTTGCCTACTGTAGACGAGATGTGTACATTTAATATCCTTGTGGATAATTTATTTTCACTCAGTTTCATTAGTTTGTGAAAAACTTCTGTAATTTTGTAACACAGGAGTCTTTTCATCAACAAAAGTCATCAACCAACCTGATCAACTGTGGCATACCAATGTGTTAAAATTTTTATTTTGGCATTTCAAAACAAGTTCATCAACAGTTTTCCTAAGTGCACTTATTATTAAAATTGCAGTTTTAGTGTTGTATTTCTTTCTGTCTCACATATGCTGCCTGTTGTATCTGATTACTCATTGCAATCAGATGTCCCATTAATAATACGAGGCGCATCCAGAAAGTAAGTTCCGTTTCAATTTATCTCCGCTGCAGCGCTGCGATTGCAGTTCCGCACATGCGCTGTAGACGATGTGTATCAAGGGGAAGAACGTGCGCCATTTGGAGATCACTGTCAGTTACGTACGCTTTGTTGTGCTTGTTTGAAATGTCGGCGTTGATTGAAAATCCCGTCGCCTGTGAAATCAGGTCTGTGATTCGGTTTCTGAATGCGAGGAAAGTGAAACCAAGTGAAATTTATCGGCAAATTTGCGATGTTTACGGACCAAATGCGATGAGTGATTCGATGGTGAGAAGATGGGTCCGACAGTTCAATGGCGGGCGTAGTGATGTGCACGATGAAGAACGAAGTGGGCGTCCACCTTTGGTTACAGAAGAACTGGTTGACGCGATTGATGACAAGATCCAGGAAAACCATAGGTTTACAATTAGTGCTCTCGCTATGGACTTCCCCCAAATATCACGATCACTGATGTATGAAATTGTTACCAAACAACTGAAATTCCGTAAACTTTGCTCACGTTGGGTACCAAAGATTCTCACTGAGCAACACAAAACACAACGGATGGGTAGTGAACTTGAGTTTTTGACCCGTTATGCTGAAAGCGGCGAAGAATTTCTGAGACGGATAGTCACAGGAGATGAAACCTGGGTTTCTTACGACACCCCTGAGAGTAAGCGGCAATCAATGGAATGGAGGCACACTTCATCCCCACCAAAGGTCAAGCCAAAGCAAATCATGACACCTCGGAAAATGATGTGCACAGTGTTCTGGGACTGGAAAGGTATCCTACTAATTGACTTCTTACCGCGTGGTCAAACAATCAAAGCAGATGCTTATTGCGAGACACTTCGGAAATTGCGCCGTGCAATTCAGAATAAGCGCCGGGGATTGCTGTCAAAAGGTGTTGTTTTGCTTCACGACAACGCACGACCACACACTGCAAACGTGACGAAAAACCTCGTACAGGGATTTGGCTGGGATGTGTTTCACCATCCTCCGTACAGCCCTGACCTCGCTCCTAGCGACTTTCATCTGTTCTTACATCTCAAGTCTTTCCTTGGCGGTCATCACTTCACCAATGACGACGAGCTGAAAGAAACTGTTTCCAACTGGTTGAAGACACAGGCGGCAGATTTCTATGAAGAAGGTATACAAAACCTGGTGCCACGCTATGACAAATGCCTGCAAAATTTCGGCAGTTATGTGGAAAAGTAGTTTAAGAGTTGTAGAATTTTGTGCAATAAAAATTTCTTCTGTATCTGTGTACAATTTCATTTTATTACCAAACGGAACCTACTTTCTGGACGCGCCTCGTATTTTCATCTTCGTAGGAATTCAAAACTGTGCACACGTGCCATTTCCATTTGCCTCATCTTCAGGCCTTTAAAGTTTCTCAAAGTTCACTTTTGTAATTATTAACTATTAATTTCTTGTAGAAAATTCTGGTTTATAAATACTAACAACGCCGTACCCTTTTACAGCTATTATGAAATTTCAATGTTCCTTTCAAAACTGTGTATTTACTGTTTTTGTGTTATCTAGGCCCATAACCTGTTGTGATAAACAATGGATCATGTAAAATAGAGACATATTTGTACCTCCAGAACTAAACATGTGCACGTAGCGACTACACAGGGTACAATATGACTGAACACTATTCATAAACCATAACATAGCAGATACAATAGCAAGGAATATGCTTAATAGCATCAACTTGAAACTTTTTTCAGATACTACCTATATCAACAGTCTACCATCAGAGCCTTTATGCAGTACAGAAGAATGGAAATATGTCTGTATATATAGTGATACATAGCTGACTGATATACATATTTTCTGCTAAAGAATACAGCAACATGATGGGGGAAAATATTTTTATATGAGAATTAAATAAAAAACCTAAATAATAATATAATTAATAATGAAAAACGAACTGTACTGTTTGCTTCTAAACAATCTTACCAGACCAAAGCATGAAGTTAGCAACCAAGTTCCAAGTTGTACAGCTATACATTTATGCTGATTTCACAGAAAATTGATATTAAATGTGCAAATTAACTATTATCATATGTACCTCTTAACCAATTTGGAAACAAATTAAATCACCCTCAGACGTAGTACAGGCGGACTCGAGATGTCGACACTAGTAAATCATCATCAAAGAACTTGGTCTCGATGACAACATTTCCGCTGAAACACAGTGATGGATTATCAGTGTAAATGTACCCAAAATTGTAAAAAAAACTTAAGGCATATTTATTAGTGCAAAACAGGAGAGTTGGAAAATTCTCATTGTTTATTTAATCGAACTGCTATGGTGCCATGATAATGTAAAAGGGCAAATGTGGTAATTTTCAATGGTAAACAGAAGTTACATGAGCTTTATTTAATATGACTTTACACATTGTTGAGGTCATTAGGGATGGGAAAAGACTAGGAGCAAAGAAAAAAAGAAAATGGCCACAGACTTTAGAAGAAACAGTCGGAAGTGAGTTTGGAAAACAGTGGATAAGTGAAATCTTGATGACCAGGCTATAACTCGAATCTGTGTCCTAAATGCCAAATTCTCACCCAATGGGCTCGATTGAAATTCAGTTAAGAGGCAATGGGAAACAAAGGGCAGCACCCGAGGAAAGGAACATTCCCTTCACGGTCATGTTATGAGGCTATTTGCATTATTAAATGTTCAAGATATTTATATTATTGTAAAACTGAAGGGAAATTCACACCAACTAGGCCAGGAAAAACACCAGAAAATATTAGAAAAATGAGCACAATAGCAAACTTTATCATTAAGTCTTGATTATTAAAACATAAAATATTGATGCGGCAGAAATTTTGGCTCTTTAAAATGACATCAAATATTAAATCAGAAACTTTTTATTGATTAGTAATTAATGGGATATCCACTTACTTCAACACATTTGCTGGCATCATTTGTGACTCTGGTGCAGCTTCAAACATGGACTGCCACGTGTTTGTAGAATTTGGAATGACAAAGCCAAATTCAAAAAACCACTCTTCTAAACAGCGCCCCTATAAATTAGTTACAGTGAAATAGATTGAAAAATGTTTCATGTGGAAGTATTTATATGATGAAATGCTGGTTAGAAATATTAAAAAGGATTTGGAATTTTAAAAAAGCAACAAAAAATTGTCTTCATATACATAGAAACATTAGAGCAGGAAGAAATGCCATAAGCCAATATTAATATGGAAGTTGTAACAGCCCTCATACCTGAATTTTGAATAGTATTGTACTGTATGAAGTATTTGTAGTGAGCTAAAGTTTCCTTGAATATGATCTGGTATGTTTGTTTTGTAATTTCTTGTAAATCAGTGTATATAGACTTTATTTTATGTAAGAAAATTATTTAAAGTCCATTTAATATGTTTAAGAACTGAATGGTGCAAGAGAATTTCTTAAATGTTTGTAATTCCATGTATTAATGTAAGTTACGATGTCTACAGGACAATTTTCTACAGTTTGAAAGGATTTCTGTAAATAATTTTGTATTTAAGTATCTCTAATTACCATTTCTGATCATTTTGTAATGTTATTAATTAATTTTGTATCAATTCCGATTGTTTTTAATATGTTTGATTGTTTGAGTGATTGTTAATGACCGAGAAATATCGGGCGGATGCCTCTGAAGAATTCTCGTAATTTCGATAGAGACTATATAAACAGATTGGCTGGACAGAGCAATCAGTGAGTAAGTTGACTTCATTCAGTATTCAGTTTTACAGAGAGATTCATCCAGTTAGTTTCACAGAGATTATCTTTGCAACTGTTCAGAAGTGCATCTCTGTATTGTATCTATGCATGTGAATATCGCTGACTTTGTTTTGAAAACAATAAACAACTCTTCAACATAACCTTTTTGGTGGACTTAATCAATATAGTAATTAAACCACCGAAGACCGTAATATGGCGAACGTCAACAGGACGAGAAGTCATTAAACCACCGAAGAAGTAATAAAGTGAAAGACAAAACTGCACCTATCACTTACCAAAACTGTAATGAACACAAAAAAAAAAAAAAACACTACACATACATAAAAAAAAACACTGTATTTTAAGCTTAACTCTTACAATTATAGAACATCAAGCACTTGACTGTGTATGCTCAGGCACCCGTAGTCAAGGCAGCCACATGAATAGTTCTTTCTCATCATTATGTTCAGAGCAGAGGTGGTGGGGAGTGTCAAAAACAATCTTATTGGAAATGATAAGTGCAGAAAAAAGTTCATTGAAGGTAATAATTAAAGAAATATTTGAGTGATGAAAAACTATCATTATTATTACTAAGAGATTTTCCTCACTGTGGAAGTTTTATTCCAACACAACAATAAAAAACCTGGAACACATCTTGACTTCATCTTCTCAAAATATTTCTCCAGATATTTCTATCTTCCTCTTCTGCACCAAATTTTCTAATTGATATTTGTACACTTTGGAGCCAGGTAAATATGGGCCGTCCTCTTTTCCTCCTTCCTTTAACTTCCCATTCCTGTAATAGTTTTAGTGTCTTCCATCCTTCATACCATTCTAGTCTTTTTTGTTCTATAACTTCATACACTTCTTCTTTCACTCCCATTAGCATTATTATTTCGGTATTCCATACTTTTTCTTTTCTTGATATTCTTGCTGATCTTCTTCAGAAATCCATTTCTAATGCTTTCAACTTCTTAATATGTTTATGGTTGATTGTCCAGGTTTCTGATCCATATAAGACTATACTTTCCAATAATGATTTAAATATAATTCTTTTTGTTCCATTTATAACATCCTTGAGCATCCCGATTACTTTCCAGCCATTAGTAATTCTTTTATTAATTTCCACAATTCGATTTTCCTTCTATTT
The DNA here is from genome assembly GCA_031002005.1 of Vandiemenella viatica. Taxonomy (NCBI): domain Eukaryota; kingdom Metazoa; phylum Arthropoda; class Insecta; order Orthoptera; family Morabidae; genus Vandiemenella; species Vandiemenella viatica. The sequence goes on along the minus strand of CM061919.1, from coordinate 44,093,441 downwards.
CTAAAATTGAACCCAAATAGCAAAAATTATTTACCTTTTTAATTTTTATTCCATCAATATACAAATTCATCCAGATCATTAGTAAGATATTCTGTTTTTTTTTTTATATATAGTTAATCTTCAAGCTCCACTTTTTATATTATTTTGACAGTTGATTACATATGTAATTTGCATCCTCACCATCTTGTGCTATGACGACTTGATCGTCAGCAAATAGCAAATGATGTAGATATTTTCCATTTATTACAGTATTTCTAAACCCATTCTATTACACTTTTGAGACTTTGAGACCATGTTCTCACACTAACATCTATGTAAATTTTAAATAGGTCTGGTGACATGGGGCATCCTTGCAGCAGACCTTAACTTGTTTTAAATTTTCGTGATAATCCATAAATAGTTTTTATTTGGCATGTGTTATTTACATACATTTGTTGTATTATTTTAATTAAGGAGTTGTGACATACGTAATGCTTTCCATAGCATATTTCTTGAGACGGTATCATACACTTTTTCTGAATCTATGAAAATTAATCATATATTTTTTGATTTTTCCAGAATCTGCTGTAATGTGAAAATGTGATCTATTCATGGCCTACCTGCAGTAAATCCACATTGTTCTTCTTGTGTCTTATAATGAGTTTCTAATCTATTTTTTATTAGTTTGGAAAAAATTTTCATCAATGAATTCATAACACAATCCCACGATAATTTGAACATACCTTGTGGTCTCCTCACTTGAATATGGTAGTAATATAACCTAAAGTGATTTCCTTAGGTATTGGGTCTCCATGTAATATTTTATTGAACAATTTTGTTATAAAGTTGTAAAAAAACTTTGTCACCACCATATTTCATAATTTCCAAATTGATTCCGCCTGGCCCAGGAGATTTGCCATTTTTTCCTGTTCTTAATGCCTCAAGCAGTTCGTCTTATGAAATTTGAACGTCATCACCTTCCTGCTCATTGTCTTCTCATAATCCTCATTCTTCTCTGTTCTCACTCAATAATTTTTTTAAATATTCTTCCCATTCCCTTGGTTTTATCAACTGCAGATTGCTTTTGTCTTTTGTTCCTTGTCGGAGTCCTTTTAATACAGACCAGGCTTCTTGTGATCTCCCAAATCCCAATTTAAAATTAACATTTGCACATGTCCTTTCCCACATTTCATTTCTTGCTATCCATATTTTCCTTAGCGCTTCACTGCTTTTTTCCTTAAAAATAGTCCTCGTTTCTTCCGACTTATTACTCAGCCAACGATTGAAAGCATTCCTCTTTTCTTTTACTGCTTGCTCTATTTCTTCTGACCATCACTCTACTTCGTGTTTGTGTTTCTTTTCCTTTATGCCCAACACTTCTACTGCTACTTTTTTTTTTTTTGTTAAATTTTATGAACTCGTATATTTCTTTAGTACTTCCATCAAATGATTTATCTCATATACTTCCCATTCTAGTAACAAATAAAGTTCTTATACTTTCATCTTGTAAGCTATTAATGTTATAACATTTATTTTGATCCTTCTCGATGTGATTCCTTATTGTTGCAATCTTGTTACTCCCTACGATTTTCCATGACCAGAAACATTTCATTTTTACCAGACAGTGATTTGATCCACAATGAACTCCTCTGTATCCAACGTACATCACTTGCCTTACAATGGCTTGTTTGTCTAATGATAATTTAATCTATTGTAGATCTCTAGTATTCTCTAGTATTCTAGTATCTCTAGTATTCTGTTGCCTGGTATATTTGTGAATATCTTTGTGTTTAATAAAATGTATTTTTAATTTTAAATCAAATTGTTCACATAATTCAATTAACTGTACTCCATTATCATTACCTTCTGCTTCTCCGTGTTTTCCCACTATCTTGCAAGATTCTCTTGTTCCTACTCTTCCATTCATGTCCCCCATCAAAATAAATTCTTTCCTTCCTGGGATTTTTTCTATGGTTTCTCGGAGAGTTGTCATGAAAATATCTTTCTCCCAGTCTATTGCATCATTTGTTGGAGCATACACCCCAATAATCATGATCTCCATGGCAAACAGTATCATTTCAACTACAATAATGCATTCACTGATAAATTTCCAAAAAAACTAGCATAAAAACGTATAAAAAATAAATTAATAAACTGTACCAGGATGAAGAAGAAGATACCTGTAAGTATTATCTAGACTAAACAAGCTACATGCACCCAAGGAAAAAAACGAAAAAACCTATTTTGTTGATTCTTTCAATAAAATGAGAAAACTATTTTACTGTTTAAGAATATTATGTACCAGTATTTGCTACTTTGTGTGCAATAGTAGCCTGTGTGCTGAATCAGCACAGTGTTTAAGTGACACTGTTTTGCGAAGGACTAAATTACACATTCCTAGCAATCAAACATAAACAATCAAGCGTGGTAGGTGAGCGATAATTCTCCAGCCTCTCATCCAGGAGTAGTTGCATGTGACAGTAGCTTAAAAGGTATGGAGTACAAAGATGACAAATGTGAAACTGAGACACCAAGCCATGTTTCCTGGTGAGGCCAATGTAAGAACTCTAACAATGGAGGCAGGTGAACTACTATATGAGATGGGGCACAGTACAGATAGCACATCCTAGAATAGTTTCATCAGTGGTATTGTTATAGTAGGCTGTGGTGAGTGCATACTGCACATTTTACAACAAGGCATATTACAAAGGAAGGAACTGTAGGGTAGGTTAGGAGCTTTGTTGTTGTTGTTGTTTTTTGGTTTAGGGCGCGTCGACGACGAGGTCATTAGCGCCCTAACAAAAACCAGGCGTGACAACGTGGCGAAATTGCCGTCTGTGTGGCCGACTGTAAAGGGGTCGGCCACAGAGACAGCACAATAAAATACTAACATACTAACTAAAATACCGTCTGCCTGGCCGACTGTAAAGAGGTCGGCCACACAGACGGCAACATAAAATATAAAACTTGACTAAATTAAAATTATACATTAACTGGTTGGCTGTAGATGGGCCAACCAGGTTAAAAAACAAGTTAGATGGCTGGCTGTAAAAGGGCCAGCCATATAATCAGTGTCACAAATAAAAACAGTACTTGGATTGGTGGTTGTAACGGCCACCAATCCAATCTAGAACCTAGGCCGATCTGCCCAAAATTTTTGGGACAAGACCGGCCAAGCAACAAAACTTTAAAACCTTAGCCACGTTGTCACGGTCATCGCTTAAAATAAGGGACAGATCGTTGGCTAAGCCAACGTCTGCCCTTAGATCTAAAAACAATACACATTCGGTTAAAATGTGGCGTACCGTCAAAGGTACGCCACAAGCATCACACTCCGGAGGGTCCTCTCGGCGGAGAAGGAAACCATGTGTCAGAGGACAGTGCCCTATACGGAGGCGAGTAAGGAGAACCTCATCCCTCCTCGCCTGCTGGAAGGAGCTGCTCCACGGCTGAACGGTCGGTTTGACCTGCCGGAGCTTGTTATGCTCAACTTCCAGCCACTGCCTCTGCCAAACATCAAAAACAAATCTCTTCGCCGCCGAGGCAAGGTCTGACTTTGGGACCGGGTCAAAGTCGATTCGGACCTTGTCACAGGCTAACTTGGCAGCTTCATCAGCTGCCTCGTTCCCCCTGATTCCCACATGGCCTGGTACCCAGCAGAATACCACCTCCTTCCCACAAGATTGGAGGGAAAGGAGGGCGTCCTGGATGTCCTGGACTAGACGGTCTGCTGGGTACATAGTTGCTAATGCCTGAATGCAACTAAGGGAATCACAGCATATGAGGTACTTCTTGTCGCGGCGTGCCTTCATATGCTGGAGCGACTTTAGCAGGGCATAGCACTCCGCAGTGTAAACACTGCACCTGCTATCCATCTTGTATTTGTAAGTCGCTCGAGGGAACACTACTGAACAGCCTACACTGTTAGCCTGCTTAGACCCATCCGTATACACCGGGGTGAAAGTGTGATATTGATTTAAAATATCAGTAAAAATATTAATAAAAACACTGTCAGCGGTTAGCAGTTTGTTATGCCGTGACAGTTCTAAAATTAATCTGGGCCTCTTTAAAAGCCAGGGAGGGGATTTACTCCAACCCTGGCGATAAAAAGAGGGAAGCTCAATCCGTAATGTTCTAAAATAGCCTTCGTACGGTAGCTGAACGGTTTAGTGGCTCTATGCCGGTTGGTATAGAGCCGCTCGTAGCTGGGATGTAGAACTATGTCGTACACGGGACTGCCAGGTGTTATGGCAATATGCGTATAGTGTCGCACCATGAGGAGTTGCCGGCGGATGGTAAGTGGTGGCTCGCCCGAGTCAGCACAAATGCTGACAATAGGGCTGGTGCGATATGCACCCGTGGCGAGCCGAATTCCTGCATGGTGGACACTATCCAGTATCCGAAGATAACTGTCCCGTGCCGAACCATATACGATACAACCATACTCGAGACGCGACCGTACAAAGGCTCGATAAAACTGTAGCAGGCAGGAGCGATCAGCGCCCCACGACCTGCCGCACAGACATTTTAAAATATTAAGAGCTTTTAAGGCCCTGGCTTTCACATCTTTAGATGCGGAAGCCAGTTAAGCCTGGTGTCAAAAATGAGGCCCAGAAATCTAACTGTTTCAGTAAAACTTAAAACGGTGTTCCTCAAGGTAAGGTGAGGCTCAGCTAAAAGACTTCTGCTACGAGTAAAAAGTACACACCGGGTTTTCTCGGCAGAGAATCGAAAACCGGTGTGCACTGACCATCATCCAGCCTGTTCAGCGCGAGTTGCAGCTGCCGCTCTGCGCTTCTCAGGCTGGACGATGCAATAAAAATTAAAAAATCGTCCACATATAAGGAGAACCGAATGGGACTCCTTATAACCAAGATATACTGTTATTGCGATAGCAAATAGGGTCACGCTTAAAACTGACCCCTGAGGACACCGTTTTCCTGAATAAAAAGATCAGACACTTCACCACCGACTCGGTACCGGAAGCAACGACCAGATAAAAATGATTTTAAAAAACGGGGTAGGTTACCCCTAAAACCCCATTCATGTAACTGTTTTAAAATAACATGCCCAGGTAGTATCGTAAGCCTTTTCAAGATCGAAAAAAACACCCACAGGTGTTGGCTGCGGATGAACGCATCCTGTATTGCCGCCTCCAGGAGGATCAGGTTGTCCAAGGTGGAACGGAACTTCCTGAATCCACACTGAAAGCGGCTCAGGAGATTACGGGATTCAAGACACCAGACGAGGCGGCGATTCACCATCCTCTCCAGTGTCTTCCCCACGCAGCTAGTCAAGGCAATACTACGATAACTACCTGGCAACAATTTGTCCTTGCCAGGTTTTAAAATGGGAATTAATGTTGCTTCTTTCCACGAGTCGGGGAAGTGTCCTCCGGTCCAAATATCGTTAAAAATATCTAGAAGGTACTTTTTAGCATCCTTACTGAGATGCCTCAGCATCTGGTACTGGATCAATCAGGCCCTGGAGCAGTGTCATTTGCGCTGTTCAACGCACTCCAGCTCCCAAGATGTAATGGGCAGTTGTAGGCCTCTGTTCGACGAATCGAAGCACAGCGGGCGCCTCTCGGCAGCGACTCTACGTCGCTGAAACCGAGGGTCAAAGTTATCGGACGAAGTGATGGCGGCGAAGTTCTCCGCCATCAGCTGCGCTATGCTTCGTTCGTCAGTAATAATACGTCCATGATCCAGTAACCCAGATACTGGTGCGCGGGAGTACCTTCCAGATATACGGCGAATGGACTCCCATACTTTCGACGAAGGTGTGGAACGATTGATAGTGCTCACAAAGTTCTGCCATGACCTCTTCTTACTCTCCTTAATAACACGGCGCGCCTTAGCTCTGCTATACGGAACGCTGCCAGGTTGTCGGATGTACGATACACCTAAAACGCCGCAACGCCCGTCTGCGACCCTGAATAGCGGAACGACATTCGTCGTTCCACCAGGGGACGGGCGTCCTTCGCAGCGTTCCGGAGCTTTTCGGCATGGAAACGTCAGCTGCACGGTGATCACTTCCGTGAAGTGATTCACCTTCTCTTGTATACTGCCTACAAGTTGCAGTTGCGCAGAGCGGCAATAGAGTTGCCAATCTGCACAACTGACGTTCCATTTGCGCCGGTTTATTTCCTCCCCCGCGATCGCACTCGACGTGGCAACCAAATAGGGAAGTGGTCGCTTCCATGTATGTCGCGATCCACCTCCCATAGCACGGAGTCCGCGATTGAGGGAGAACACAAGGAAAGGTCAATGGCAGAAGACGTACCGGTAGCAGTGGTGAAATGAGTCATTTGCCCTGTATTCAGGATACAAATTTCCTCCTGCTCCATCAATCTACCAATCACTCGGCCCCGGGGGCAATCAGTGGTGGATCCCCACAACGCACTGTGGGCGTTGAAAATCTCCCAAAAGGAGAAAGGGCCGAGTGAGTTGCCGTGGTAATGCCAACCAGGTCGTCGTAGTCGACGGACAAACTGGATGGCAGATAGATAGAGCATATGGTCAGTTGTATTGGACCGTGTATTTTCACCGCTACTGCTTGTAGATCAGAGGTGAGAGCAACGGTTCGGAGTGGACAGTGTTCCGAACAAACACTGCCACTCCGCCCTTCGCTCGATCACCCTCGGTATCGTCCTTTCGGAATATGTCATAACCTCTTAGCACTGGCTGATGTTGTGGCCTAAAGTGTGTCTCCTGGAGACAGAGACACAATGGATTAGACCGTGCTAAGAGCTGGACTTCCTCTTTGTGATCCTGAAAGCCGTTTACGTTCCACTGAAGTATGGGAGCCATTCTACCTATTTAAAACCACCACCTCCCCCCCCCCCCCCCGGATCGGGTGGGTCTTCCTTTGTTGATTGCTGAGGAACGGAACAAGTTTCGTCCACCAGCATGATATCGTCTTCGGTGTCCGAAGACGATTTTCGTTGTGAGGCCTCGGAGTCTTGCGGATTTTTCTTCCGCCGAGGCCTGTTCCCCTTCTTCTCCTTTCCAGACGGGGATCTGGGAGGAGAAGTTGGAGGGGACTTCACAAACATAGTGGGGTCCGTAAGCTTAAATTTCGGACCCCTTACCTTTTGCACTGTTTGCCATCCGCTACCGGCAGATGGCTTTGCCGTTACTGCTTCCATTGCAGATACAGTTTCTGCTTCAGGGGCCGCTTCTGCTGTTGCAGAGGGGCCCACTGCTGTAGCGGATGGCAGTGTCTTTGCTGGTGGACTTACGGAACCTGCTGTCGATGTGGTCGATGTTGTCAGAGTATTGCTACCGACGTGCGAGGTCCTAGGTGTAATGACCTTGATGGGTGTGGCACCACATCTGCACTGACATGAGCACATTGGACTTGTGCCCATGTCCGCAACGGACGTCTGGGTAGCAATACTTTCTTTCCTGACGGGAGTTGATAACGTCTTCGCGAAGCTGGTAGCGAAGACTGGTGGAGCCAGAGCCTTATATTTCTTTTTGGCTTCGCCATAAGAAATCCGCTCTTTCGTTTTCAACTCCTGTATCTTTTTTTCCTCCAGATACAATCGACACTCTCTGCTCCAGGCTGGATGTGCCCCGGAGCAGTTCACACACACCTGTGGGAGCGTGCAGCTAGTGCCTGGCTCATGAGCCGCCTTTCCGCACTTCCCACAGGTGGGGTTGCCCTTGCAGGTCGCCGTCGCATGACCGAACTGCTGGCACTTGAAGCAGCGCATTGGGTCCGGTACATACGGGCGAATATTCAGGTTCAAATATCCTGCCTTGATGTTTTTGGGCAACGTTGAAGTGTCGAACGTCAGGACGAAGGTGGCTGTCTTCTCAAGACTGCCGTTAACCCTTCGTTTAATCTGGCGAACCTCGACCACATGTTCTGTTGACCACTCCTTAAGGAGTTCCTCGGTCTCTAAATCCATAAGGTCCCTGCTGGTAATGACTCCTTTACTTGAATTTAGAGTTTTATGGAGTTCGCACTTCACTGCGAACTCCCCGAGCTTCTCGCACTTAAGGAGTTGGACAGCCTGCCTCTGGGTGGATGTCTCCAAAAGCAGTGTTCCATTCCTCATCTTTTTTACAGATTTGAGGGTACCCGCAATACCCTCTAAACCTTTCTGAACATAGAATGGAGAGACCTTCTCAAAAGATCCCTCCACCCTTGTCATAATAACGAAGGCATTGTCAATAATACAACCCTTGCCGTTACTGTTGTTTACATCCGGGGGAGGGCTTTCAACCCTAGCCTGTTTGTATGAACTGGGTGTATTTTTATTTGCCTGCGACACACCCGGGCCGCAGGGGTCTTTGGTTTTTTTTGTGAGATGGAATTGTGGTCCCACGAGTAAAAAACCAGTATAAAAAGGAATGCTTATTACAACAGGGGTGCGCGGGTGCCCCTGAGGTTGCACGTTAGCGGGTGGTTCGCCTCACCACTCATCCGCCTCCTCGGCACGTGTCCGACCTTGAGGTTGAGGGTTTTCTTATAGAGGTTTGTACCGTCCTCGCGATCCGGGCGATGAAGCCAAGATCCCCATTCTCCTAGGCACACAACGTTCCACCGCCACGCCCTACGGTGGTCGTTGAAGCATGGTAGGAGTTTACGGTGTGGGAAACTTGCGGCGCTCACAAGTTTCCAGCTCGGGCACCGCGGGTTCGCCAAACCCGTACCTGGCACTTGCGTACCAGGCCCCTACGGGGAGGTTAGGAGCATTAGAGGGTTTGTTCAAGTGTGAAAATATTAATTTTTTTTTAAGTAAGGTGACATGGGAAGAATAGTGGATGCAACTCATTACTGAGGAAAGAAATGTAAAAATCATAGCCACAAAGAAGAATCTAATTCAGGAATTCCAGGCCAGGAGAGAACAAGGTAAGCTTTTAGTCTTCAGCTTATGGCTTTACTCCTTGTCAACATCGAGGTCATTAGAGGTAGGTAAGGACTAGGGGATAAGGAACAGGAAGGAATGCAGCCTTAGCCTTTTGAAGGCATTCACCAGGAGTACTTTGGGAAACTATGAAAAACCCAAAACTGTATGGTCGGACAGGGATTTGAAGCTAGCGTCCTCCAAATGCCAGCGCAGAATGTTAACACTCACCCACTGGGCTCAGTGACAAAATAACATTTGTTTGGCCAAATGATCAAGGGAACCTAGTGAGAAAGCAAGATTATGGTTTGTTTTGGGTTGTGCACAGTGGATTATGAAACGGGATATCTGTTTATGTAACAGTTTTAATTTAATTTCAATGGAGTGCAGGCTCCAGTGGCAAATTCCCTATACACCCATCTCCCCCCCCCCCTTTTCTTGCACAACCTTACATTTGCTCTCTAGAAATTTCAACTTTAAATTCTTTCAACATTTTTGGTAAATTATTAATCATTTCTCTTGGTAACTTATTCCAATCCCTGACACCCTTATCTAAAAAGAGAATCTTCCTCCAGCCTTGTGCCTGAAATCGAGTGCCAGCTTGTGGTCATGGTCATCTTTTCCCTTCCATGCATTACTTTTAATTCTTACACCAATATCTTTCCATGCCTTATCATCAATATATGCCTTGTACACTCCCATGGCCCTCTCCACCCTCCTCCTATCTTACAATGAATTCCATTCCAGCTCTTTTATCATATCTGTTACTGATTGCAATCTGCGGTAATTTCCAGATTCTGTCTGTCTGTTGATACAGTCCTGAATTTAAAACAATTTTCTGTAAAATTATGAAAAACGAATTTGACTCGCGTAGGCTCTTCATATAAAATACCAAACACTGTAGCAATGTTATGAATGACTATCATTCTTGTTTTTTTGTTCATCTGATGAGATAATTCCTGACAAAGCAAGATGCAAATATCACTAATTCATGTGTTACTATATTTACTCTGGCTTCTAGATTCTGATAATCATTATTGAAAATTCTGACAAGTAAGAGAGTATTTTTTTTTTAATCCTTACAGTTTCTCAAACAGTGCAGTCCAGCTTTTGATAGTGACAATGAAAATTCTGTTAGGTAATGAAACTAAGAAAAGATAGGCAAACTAAATGCATAACTGCAAACAGATGAAGGCAGGAGCGCTACAACAAACAAACACAAACATACTTTAAAATATTTTAATATATACCGCAATCATGTTTAGAGGTGAGATATATATGAAAGACTTCAGAAATGTGCACACTGAGACTCGCCACTAGTTCATCATGACCCTCTTGCCATCATCAGTAGTGAGTGATGGGGTTACTTTCCCTATCCTTCATTATTTTCACAATCTTTTCAATACAGTATGCTAAATAGTTGTAAGCTCAGGAGTGTTCACTTTGTTTTAAGGGATAGACGATAGAAAACAAAAAATATCTTAAACATTTTCGTCGTAAATCAGCAGTTTCCACAGATCAGAACTTATTTCAAAGACATATCTGCACTGAGACATCCAAGTTCTTGGAGTTTGCTCTCAATACCGCCTTATCACTTAGGGATAAAGACACTAAAGAGTTGCAACTTGCACAGCCAACAGTAAAATATAATCTATAATAACAACTACTCCAAACCTTAAATAAGACTTTTTGTTCTAATCTAAATTTTTCCATAGATTCTGCAGATGAAAAATTTATCTCTCTTGAAACTGCTCGGCATTTTAAAATCTTCTTTGGAACTCGCGCTTCATGTTCCACATCAGGTACAGACCTATACAGTGAAATAAATGCAATTTAAATATTTTGTGCATTTAAATTACTGATTTGAAAAAAAAAAATAAAATACAAAGATCACTCACAGGTCCTGGTAGCCTTGCCACAGAATTTTACCAGTATCGGCATCTCTCAGTACCATCCAGTTTCTGGATTCTGTATTAAAGAAAATGTTTGCTTCTATTAAACAATATTCTGTATTTATAAATGATTCCTGTGTTTTATAACTCAAGTACCATCAGAGTCCTCATGAATATTTGCATTATCATAATTATCTACAAAAATATAGTATATTTATTTGGTACTTCAGTAACATGGCAGAAATCAAAATATTTTCCTTACTACCAAGAATAGCATCAGAGAAAGTAAAAGAATGCTGCACATACAAGTGACAAAAAATTTAATTATTTAGCCAATTTGTCAGATATCATCACAAAGTCTGCATTTTAATTATCATACAGTCAAAGAAAAGTAGATCACTTATGTTTGAATTACAAGTAAACATTGCATGAGAAAGGCTTGTTGGTCAAATATTAAAATTAATATTTTTCAAGCATTACTTATATGCATAAGGTCTGCAAAGTTCCCACCTAATGACCTGAGGTCACACTTAAAAATGATATGATGCATTCTCAATGCTCCTCAAACACACTCAGAGGAGTGCAGTCACCCACATTTAAAGAAAAAATCAGTGATTCTACCATGTCGTGTGAATATTCTTTTTAAAGCAGTTCATAAGCTTTCTGGTTGATTGAAGCCAGGAGGCTTACACATGATGCAGGGCTGAAAGCAAGTTGTCTGATCTGACGACTACTCTCATCTGGCTATCGATGGCTTTATGATATGGACTCCCTTTGTCTTTTTGCTGTTGTCAGCAGAGGTATTCTTGATTTAAGTCTACTACTTGGAGGTAACCAAGGTACCAGATAGTTGGTAGTGTGGAATTTTAAATAAGTTTTACATATTCATTTATTAGGAAGCATTGTTGTTGGAGGTCATGAAGTGAAATATGGCTCAAGATAGGTAGCATGAATGTTAGTGTCGATATCAGTGTGCCAGAGACAATACACAAGGTGATATTTAGCTGTATTAACCAGTCCATTAAAGACACTGTTGTACCACACCACAGTGGCATTTTCTGCTGTTGTAAGAACAAGGTTGAATGTGGATATAATTAGTGTCACTGCACTAGACCCCAGGTGGTCATAAGTTTGTGGACAATATTTTTACAGGTTATTATTCTTGAGAGTTTGTGTTTGATTCTGTTTTAAGTGTCCTATCAATCATTACCCAAGCAACTCACTGTAACTAAGTTGTTTTCTGTTAAGGTCACTCTCAGCTCTCTATATGACTCCTTACTATTCAGACTGAAGCATGTGACCTCGTTTCACTTGCATGTGGTAAAAGTCTCCAGTTATGGAAGTACTGACTCAATTTTTTCTAAGGCAGCTACCAATGTTGACTCCCCTGCCTTGAATTTAGTGATGGTAAGTGTGGGTCCAGACAACCACCTGACTGATCTTACCAGAAGTTATTTCTGATAAGTCTTAGACATAGAAGCTGAACAAAAATGGGGCCAGTACAGACCCCTGACGGAGTCCGTTGTTTAATGTTTTAACTTCACTTGTGGTGTCACCTATTTCCGTCTAGAAGTTCTCCCTGCAAGCATATTATTTATAGAATATTAATTGCTGGGGAGAGTATTTCATGTGCAAGTTTACAAATAAAACCCTGCCACCATACAGTATCGAACACTGCTCAGAGGTCAATCATATAAAAAATAATGAAAAAAAGGTCAGCCTCGACAAATCTGGCAAATGCAAGGAACTGATCATTACAACTGTGATTTTCTTTTAAACCAACTTGATATATTGGTATTCTTTCCAGAATTTCACTAAGTCTATTGTACATAAGTTTTTCCAAGTAACTTGAATGGCAAATTGAGAAGAGCAATTGGTTTTTAGCTCTTTGGTTGGTTAAGTAGCCTCCTTGTTTCGATAGAGAAATTATTTTTGCCCTTTTTCATCATGTTTGGCAAGAACCACAAGAACTGTGTCAAGAGTTAGTCTGAGAAGAAATGGGTCACCCAGCTAACAGCATTACATACATTATACACTGAAGAGGCAAAGAAACTGGTACACCTGTCTAATATCGTGTAGGGCCCCCGCAAGCATGCAGAAGTGCCACAACATGATGAGGCATGGACTCGACTGATGTCTGAAGTAGTGCTGGAGGGAATTGACACCATGCATCCTGCAGGGCTGTCCATAAATCTGTAAGAGTACGAGGGGGTGGAGATCTCTTCTGAACAGCACGTTGCAAGGCATCCCAGATATGCTCAATAATGTTCATGTCTGGGGAGTTTGATGGCCAGCAGAGGTGTTTAAACTCAGAGGAGTGTTCCTGGAGCGACTCTGTAGCAATTCTGGATGTGTGGGGTGTCGCATTGTCCTGCTGGAATTGCCCAAGTCCGTCGGAATGCACAATGGACATGAATGGATGCAGGTGATCAGCCAGGATGCAAACATATGTGTCACCTGTCAGAGTTGTATCTAGACGTATCGGGGGTCCCGTGTCACTCCAACTGCACATGCCCCACACCATTACAGAGCCAAATAAGAAAGGATAGGTAAAGTAAACCAGTCGCCCATCACAAATGAAGACAGAAGGGCAACAATAAACACCCACACGCACTCAAAAGAACACCCTTTACAATATTTCAGAAAAGAAAACCTTAAACATGATTGGAGATACAAGGGGACTAAGAAGGATTTTATTAAGGAACTGTTACTATATAATGTTGGCGTAACATTGGGTCTTGCAGGTAACCAGGGCAGTGATGTGTATCTTGAGAAATACTTGAGAGTTAAAGGAGAACAACTTTAATGAGAGAATGAAGTGAACCAATGAAATGATAAAGAGGTTGTTGGAGAGTTTGTGTGATTGTTGCAGTTCTAAATAGTGTTCTACAGCACTGAGGCCTGACAGTTTGTATACCATCCATGGAGACAAGGAAGAAGTATGGTCGTAGATTGGTGGAGAATATGTACACAATTATTTTATTTTTTTTAAATTTTATCAGCAAAATATAAAAACATATTTGGGACAGTGAAAACTGCAAGAGCCAAAAATAGCTAAATTTTTACTTCTTTATGGTTCAATGGTAAAAGATAATTGATAAATTCCAAAAGACAAAAAAAATAAACAATTATTAAGTATTATTGGTCTCCCAGTATATCATTTCAGGTATTCTGTTAGTTCATTTCATTGATATAAAATGGCATTTTTCAGTCAGCGACTGTGTGGCAGTCATCAGTTTATACCAAAATCTTCAGTGTAATTCCTGAAATAGTAGATACACACAAATGTAAGTTAAATACTGAGAACAATAGGATTCTCGATTATAAATCATTATTAGCAGGATACACTGGGTGGGAATCAGATTTTCAATTGCAGTCTTCTTATTTAACTACTACGGTTTCAACAAAAGCATGTAATACTGAAATACTATTCATTACAGTGTGAAAATAAATCATAATTTTCTTTAATGTGGAAAGGTATTTTTTACATATCACAGACCCTTGACAAACATGACAAGTGACTTAAAGTATCAGAAGACTGAGTACATGGAATGTAGAGTTACAAGTGATGGGTTTGTTAAAATCAACAGCGTTGAACTCTGTAAATCATTTAGTTTTTTTACTAATGGCTTTACGCCTCATCGATGTTGACATTTCTCCTTTCCTCTTCCAAACTACTTTTGCCCTCTACTAATTTTTATTTTAAATTCCTTCAGTGTTTCTTGTTAATTATTCATCACTTCTCTTGACAATTTATTCCAGTCACTTACACCCTTATGCCTTGTGGTTATGGTCAACCTTACCCTTCCAAGCAAGTCTCTTAATTTTCTCACCAATATCTTTCCATGCTTCATCACCAGTATAGGCTTTGTTCATTCCCATGACTCTCTTCTCCATCCTTCTATCCTACAATGAATCCAACTCCAGCGCCCTTTATCGTATTAGTTACCGGATTGTGTTCTACGATAATTTCCAAAGACACATCTGGCAGCCCTCCTCTGCACCCAATCCAACTCCTGTATTTGTTACCCAAAATGTGGGTCACAAACTACACCGCCATATTCCAGTAGTGGTCTGACCAAAGTTTTGTACCCTAATTCTCTTACTTCTCTAGTGCATCCTCTCATCACTCTTTCCAACAGGTGAAGGTTTTGAACCCTTTCCCTACCACCTGTCCAATGTGTCCTGCCCAGATAAGTCTGCTATAAAATGTTATGCCAATGTATTTACATGTCAAGTCTTCAATAAGTAGCTCCTTCCTCACTATGTAATCATAATCAAAATTTAGCTCTTTATCTGTGTAATTAATAAGCTGGCTCTTCTTTGCATTTATCAAAATTAGACATAACAAAGAAGAGAGGTGGGGTCAAAAACAGAATAGTCCCATATCAAAATATATTTATCGCTTACCTTAGATGATGGCAAGGCAGCATAGACACATATAACGGCCACAAACATAAGAAACAAAGAAACAGTGTAATTTTCATGTTGTAAATACATATTCTGAATGTTAGTTAAAAATCTGTTCATGGTAAGAAAATAAAACACTCTTTTTCATTATCATTTCTTTATCTTTAATCACTCTCTGATATAAGTTGACAAGAAAATTATTCAAATAAAGAAAGTTGGTAACAAAATTACCAATAATGTTTCAGAGTTATTTACTTTTACAAGAACTGTTACCATGATGTTTGGAGTTACATTTTAATTTCTTTGAGCAACGTTTGCATTTTTTTTATCAATACAGTATCTTTACAGTGAAACATTATACAGCTGACAAACTGATATTTCAAGGTCACTGTTGGGGGGGGGGGGGAATTAAAAAAAAACAAGTCATTTACAGTAAAAAATGGATTAGGATCAGTAATAGTTCCATTGCTCTTCAACTGGTTCACAAGTTTCATGCCTGAAACAGTCAGCAATAAATTCTGCTATGCTGATGACTTAGCTATCCTTGTCCAAACTGCCACACTAGAGGAAAATGAAAGCATTCTCACAAATGATTTAGAAACCTTGAATGCGTACTATATGAAGAGCAGACTTTGTTCAAACCTGAGGTAGACAGATGTATGTGCATTCTAATTGAGTAATAGAATAGCACATCAGCAGCTCAAAGTGAAGTTCTGCCACCAAAAAGAGAAACATAATTTCTATCCTAAATATCTTGGCATCACCTGAGACAATTCCTTAGCATTAAAAAAAAGCTGGAAAACAAGTCAGAAACTTAAAACACAGAACAAAACCACAAAGAAGTTAGCTGGTACTTTGGAGAGCTGATGTGGACTCACTATGAACAACTGCATTCACCGTCGTTTACCCTATTGCCGAGTAATGTGCTCCAGTGTGGCAACGTAGTGTTTGCAGTAGAAAAATCGACATTCATCTGAACGAGTGCATGGGTACTAATTGGAACACTAAAATCCACCCATCTCATCCATAATATACTGTAAGACCAACGGATAGGAAGAGATATCTACAACTTTGTGGCAAAACGAATATGATGTCCGGACACCGAAAAAGTAAAGTAAGTATATACTAACATTTACCACTGCCATTCACAACAGCCTTCCCAACATATCATTCCTCATCACCCTGTCCCATTTAATACTAAACAATGTTTTCTCCTTCAAAGATAAAACTTACCACCAGATTTGTGGCACTGCCATAGGTACCTGTAAGACCCACTACTATGCAAACCTCTTCCTAGCCTGCCTGATACAGTCTTTTTTAGGATATAGCCCACCTGAAACTCCTCATGTAGCTCAGATTCATAGAGGAAATTTTTATGATCTGGACTCACGGGGAAAACAATCTTCCTGCTTCCTTTATGGTCTCATTGCTTTAAGCAGTCTGAACTTTACCTGGGCTTACTCTCACACCGAACATACTTTTCTGGATGTGGAATGTCCCTCTGTAAAGAGTCACTTTTGTTCTTCTGTCCACACCAAATCTGTCAACCAACAACAGTATATCCATTTTGACAATTGCCATCCTTATTACTAGGGTTCGGGTTTTTAGGACAAGTCATATTTTTTTCCTGCCTTCTTTTTGACCTGAAATGCTGAATTAAACACTGATTCAACATTTCTGATTGTTTTTAAATGTATTTTGTATAGCATATAAATGCACATTCAGACCATTTTCCTGGTTTTGGTCATATTTCGATAATATTTATGGTCATATTTTGAGGAAAAATCTGATAGTTTTTTAATAGTACCGGCAATTCACAAGATATGGATAAGAAGAAATATACAGGTGGCGGGAAAAAACAAAACTAATTTTCACAGTGATCAGAATTCACCAGTCAAGAATTACAGTTATACATTATTGTCACTCTCTAAATGTTCTGCATGCTTTTTAATCGTAACCAATGCAGCAGCAGCATGCCTGTGTTGATCCTCGTCAATCAATATCTCGATGAAATATCCTCAGTCATCGTTAAATCTCAGTGAGTAGACCTACCGCCATGCCGAAATTAAAATTTTCTGAAAGTGCGAAGTTACGTAAGGAAATTTAGAGAGGAGAGTTTTAGTACAAGTGAAAGAGTTCTACTCTGTAAATTATCTGAATTTAAAGTGACTTCAATAAAACGATTTAAAATTTAATTTCTCAATGGTGCAGCAAGTGCAAGGAAGCAAATTATGCTGTCTACATGAAAACGCCATTACTAGATAAAATAAATGATGTATAACTGAGCATGTTTTGATGTATAATAAATTTAAATGTTTGGTCATATTTTGTCATTTTTAAGTCATATTTACACATTTTTAAGGTCATATTTGCCTGTATATTTTTCTATTTTTTTGGTCATAAAGATTCGAACCCTACTTATCACACTGATCACTCCCTCCCCCTATACCTATGACATTTGAAGGAGTCAAATGTCCTCCAAGCAGCAGGCTCTCACTCAGTATTCACACACATCTCACAAGCTCTGATACCCCACAATTACCCACTGAAAGTACACAACTCTTGCATGCCACCTCCCAACCTACGCAGCCTATTAACCTCCCTAACCCCCCAAAAACAGTCCCAGCCTCATCATTCAGTACTTTCCAGGACCTGAATCCATGATACAAAGCCTTTGACAAGGTTATGATTTCCTTCAAGCCTGCCCAGAAATAAGATCCCTCCTCCCCAAAATCCTCCCTGCTCCTCCTAGGATTTGTTTCAATAGAACCTCTAACCTCAACTCCTAGTCAGCAAACATGATAATCCCCATTTCAACAGACAGCCTCAAGGCTCTTTACCAAGTAACATATCTCGCTGCAATATGTGCTCTATACACTGTGCATCTAGCCACCTTCACCAACCCACTTATTGTGGTAAGCTTCCCAATCATCAGACACATCATTAATGTAACCTCCCATGCAATGTGTAATGAGAAAACTATGCTTGGGGCTATTGCAAGTTCTTGTCATTAACTATAACCATGTATGCAGTGTAATATATTTGATACCTATTGAAGCTCATGCAATTTTCATAAATCATAATCCAGTTGCCAATCTGTTTTACTACTATTACTGCAACAGATAATAGTTTAAAATGGTGAATAAGAATGAAGGTCAACACTAAAAATCACTCGATACATATTCTTCAAAATTGATGAATTTATGGCTGGAACCAAAATCACAATAGCACTTTGTACAATATTTAATCAGACTTCAAATCCTATTTAGAAGAATGCAGGTTATCCTTCAACAAACATACACTGACAAAGAAGCATTCACTCTTCAAACATTTAACTGATTGCTACCACATTAGAGCAAGCTTAGAAGAACTGTTCAACACTTTAAAAATTTTCTATGTTGCAACTGGTTAATAAAAGTTTATAAATGAAAATCCTGATAATATGAAAATTATACTAAGTCCAACACCGCACTTGCCAAGTGGCATAAATGTCGTTCTACGTCTTTGAACATTTGTGACACGACTGGTGTGCCTAACACTTAGTGACTGACATCAATGGGCAGCGCTTCAGGGCTTATATAGTTTTCCTCTGAAGGCTTTTGAATCTTTGGTGTTTCCCCACGGTGAATTACCATCCTTCTGCGAATCCTGAAAGTCGCAGTTCTCATGGTATACTATTTTACCTGGACGGTATACTATTTTACCTGGATTTTTCTGAAACTTTACTATATTATAGTTTATTACAAAAACTGCTGTTCATGAGAACTTTTCTTGTAATCCTACCCACTTAGGCTGTATTAATTTCTGTTTTTATGTGTGTCAATGTCACTGGAGGTTAAATATGAAAATCTCGTTTTCCATCCTTCAATCCGAATTTTACTTTAAAACTGTTATTGTATTATTATATTATTTAATTTTCTCCTTTTAGTTAAGTTTTTGGTTTACTAACTATTTTATTTATGAAATTGATTTTCTTTCTCCCTCTAAAAAAACATACTTCTACTTTATTTATAAACTCTAATTTCTGCCAGAATGTATCCTTCAATGCTGACTACCTGTTTTCATAATTAAATTTGGTCTATCTCCTCAAATAATGGACTCGCTATTGTCTACTGTGTTTTCTATTGTCAGCTGTTGCATGCTTAGCACATTGTTAAATGGACTTTCAAATTGCACTATTTTCTTTAACGAAATTCTTAGACTACATAAACCCTCAAAATTTTTCTCGTCCTATACTACTTGTGAAAATTAATGTGGCAATTTCCAAACACTTTAGTTTTATGATTTTTATGATATTGGTTTAATTTTGAACTGAAAAGTTCTTTAATGTTAATTTTATATTAATATTATTCATTTGCAATGCTATTGGCTTTAAATTCTCCCCTCATTATTGTCCACAACAAATGTACCAATTAAGTTACAACTATGTATTAACCATCAGAATAAATGGTCACCAAAAGATAGTAATCACCCAGTGATCTAAACCACTTAGTCTCTTTTCATTCCTAGAAAAAAGCAACTTCTTTGAACTCGGAAGGTGGGAACTAGCTTACCAGCACAAAAACTAGGTAACTTAGGATAACATCCAGTTATCGTCCATCCTTTCCACCTAATCCCCACCCCATCTCTTTCCACATGAATCACCACTTACCAGAGCTGATTTTTAAGTAATATGTACTATCTTTAAAGTCTATATTTTATAGTTATACATAATTTTAGTGGACAATAGTTTCTTCCAACTCCTTTTGCCTGCCCATGACTTGTTCCCATCATATAGTTTCCAATTCTACAATGCTCAGGTTTATGCTTTTTGACTCCCATCCACACTTCTCACTATGTTGATCTTCCCCAACCACGAGTCATCAACCAACAACCTGAGCCTCCCGTTAGCTGCTAGCCACCATAATGCAGCTACCTCACTTTACTATTGTTGAAGGGACAACCTGTAAATTTTAAGCTTAATGAGTGTCTGTCTGCGTTTCAACGCTGTCCTGCCCACAACTATGGT
Source organism: Vandiemenella viatica (assembly GCA_031002005.1). NCBI lineage: Eukaryota > Metazoa > Arthropoda > Insecta > Orthoptera > Morabidae > Vandiemenella > Vandiemenella viatica. The sequence goes on along the minus strand of CM061919.1, from coordinate 44,073,292 downwards.
TATTCTCTCATCCATATGCAAACCTATTCCTGGAGCATCTGGAGCAACAATTCTTGAACAAAATTTTACTAAAACATCTTGTGCGGTTCTGGTACATTGATGGTATATTTATAATTTGGGCACACAGTATAGCCCACTGCTCTAAACAACTAGCCATTCCATCAACTTTACCTCGACTTGTTCCCAAACACATCACCTTTCCTGATGTTGGCATTTCATATCAGAAGAATAGGCTACACATCTCTCTGTCCATATAAAGCCTACAAGTTTAAAACGATGCTGTCACTCTGACAGCTGTCAGCCCTTCCACACTAAATACTTCCTTCTTTAAAGCCTGACCATCCATGGCAGACAGATTTGTTCCAATAAAGAAGCACTTTGTAGATATTCCCAAAACAAGCACTTATATCCCACCACTACTGCCAAGATTTTCCACAAAAATAAATCTTTCACACCACAACCCATCCACATAACTGCAGTTTTAAAAAACTTAATGTAGCACTGTATTCATCACTCAGTTTTCTTCAGGGATATAGTGCATTAACTCCTCCATTGTCATGAGCATGAATTCTTGCATTCCTTCCCCAAAGTGTACATCCTTATCAACAAAATCCTACCCGATTCCTCGACCCATGCTTCAGTAGACCACCTAGTCTCAAGAACATCTTGATCCACAACTAGTCACCTGCCACATGGTTCTATCCCGTGCAACCTAACCCACTGAAAAACTTTCAGCATTCACATTGCCTATTCCAATCTGAACAAAAGGAAACTTTTCCAATCACTGGACACACCATTTGCACATCTCATTTACTTATCTTCACTGTACCAGTTCATATATATGTCTCACCATTTAACAACTTTCCAGCAGAATGAGTTGTCACAATCAAACAGTTAATACTAGCAACCCCAACCATCCAGTGGCAGCACATTCCAGTTCCCACAATTGTTTTACACTGAGGGCCTCTGGAGTCTTCCCAAAAACCACAATTTCCTCTGAACTTCGCAAACTAAACTACCTTGCCAAATTATCCTTGATACCAGGCATACCCCGGTAGCAACCTCGGATAAAATCATTCCAGTATACACAGCACTTATTATTTTTTACATACATCAATTTATAAATCTTTTATTTCCTATTCAATTCAATAACAGAGAAACAAAATGCTGTCAAGCAATGAAAATCAGAACAGATAGAAAAAAACCTGTCTGTCACCACAAATGAAGGCAGGAAAATTACAAAGAACACATCAACATGAACACACTTTACAATATTTCGGTATAAATCCTAATCATTAAGGTTTATACCAAAATATTTTAAAGTGTATTCATTGTTGTCCTCTAGCCTTCATCAGTGATGTGTTATGCATTTATTTTCTCTATCCTTCCTTATTTTCACATTTTCTATTCATATTCATTCTGAAATGAAGTCTTCACGGGTGTACCGCCGGATAGTGTTTTGAAAACACAATATTTCGATGACTAGCTCCATCATCTTCATCAGGTGTCGAGACAGCTGCTCAGGTCAGTGACCGTCGGATACTGAGACAGCCCAAGTGCTGCACCTCCTTATATAGGCCAACGGTTCTCTCCGACGCCCGTGCCCAGTGGCTTGCAGTGGGTGGATGGGGCTACAGGTGTTCGTTGCGGGCCGAGGAAGTTAATATTGGGCCATTTGTGGCAGTTGCTGTACATGCGTGCCATGCTCTATGAATAGAGTTGCCAAGGTTGGTTTCCAAGCCTCGCTAAGACATAGCCTACTATCTCTGATGTAGGTATCAACCAATCGAATTTCAATCGCTTCTTTGATTATGGAATCCCAAAAGTATGAGGTCCTAGCCAATATCGTAACATTGTTGAAGTCAATCCTGTGGCCATGGTTGTACACATCCTCAGCGATCACTGACTTGCTATACTGTCCCAGGCAAAGATAGCGTATGTGTTCTTCACACTGGTTTTGTACAGTGCGGATGGTTTGACCGATGTAGCACTTTCCACACTCATATGTGATGCTGTAAATTCCAGGAACTCTGTGGCCAAGATCGTCCTTAACTGAGCGGAGGTAGTCCCGAATTTTAGCAGGTGGCCGGTAAAAACATTTAATTCCACGCCATGTGAGAATTCTGCCAATTTTCCCTGATGGTGTTTCCAGCGAAATGCAGAAAAGCAGTGGCCTCAGGTGTTTCTTCCTGATGGACTGGATTTTTCTCCGGGTTGCAATCAATTGGTCGTCTTATCTGCCTATGGTGTAAACATTCCGCCTGAAGACAGTTCTTAGACGTTCCAGTTCCTGTGGTAGGCTTTCTTTGTCAGAAATCGATCTAGCCCTGTGTACAAGCGTATTTAGAACAGTTTGACGTTGCCTGTGTGGTCTGTGTGGGTTGCTTTTCTGTATACGCTATGTCTTAGCATTCTGTCTGGCTTTCTTTCAATTAGAATGTCGAGGAAAGGTAGGCGGCCATCCATTTCCAGTTCCATTGAGAACTTTATGCTCAGATAAATTCCATTGAGATGTTCTAAGAACTCATTTAAAGCCTTGATGCCATGGGGCCACACGACAAACGTGTCATTGACAAAGCGGAAAAAACATATCAGTTTGAGAACCGCACTTTCCAGAGCTTTTTCTTCAAAATACTCCATGTACAGGTTGGCGAGTACAGGAGAAAGTGGTGATCCCATGACAATGATGTCCACTTGCTCGTAGTATTCCCCTACGAAGTGAAATACGCGGACGTCACCACATGACTGAAAAGATCCACAATGGCTGGTTCAAATTGTTGGCATATCAGCTCCAGCGTGTCCGCACGGCTTGGAATTAAATGTTTTTACTGACCACCCGCTAAAATTCGGGACTACCTCCGCTCAGTTAAGGACAATCTTGGCCTCAGAGCTCCTGGAATCTACAGCATCCCGTGTGAGTGTAGAAAGTGCTACATCGGTCAAAACATCCGCACTGTACAAAACCGGTGTGAAGAACACAAACGCTATCTTGACCGGGACAGTATAGCAAGTCAGCGATCACTGACATTTGTACAACCATGGCCACAGGATTGACTTCAATGACGTTACGATATTGGCTAGGGCCTCATACTTTTGGGATTCCATAATCAAAGAAGCAATTGAAATTCAATTGGCTGATACCTACAACAGAGATAGTGCGCTATGTCTTAGCAAGGCATCAAAACCAGCCTTGGCAACTGTACGCACAGAGTGTGGCACTCATGTTCAGCAACCAGCCCAATATTAACATACTCGGGCAGCAACAATCAACTGTAGCCCCGCCCACCCACTGCCAGGCGCGGGCGTCGGAGAGAACCGTTGGCCTATATAAGGAGGTGTGGCACCTGGGCTGTCTCAGTATCCGAAGGTCAGCCGACCTGTACAGATGCCTCGACACCTGATGAAGACGACGGAGCTAGTCGTGGAAATATCGTGTTTTCAAAACACTATCCGGCGGTACACCCGTGAAGATCAAGCATACGCCGGTAAAGTCTCTGTTCTTACATATTCATTTTATCTTATAATCATTACTTTTGTGAACTTCCTCACTTCCAGCAATAATACTATAAATACTATCAATTCAGTATTATCTCCCCTCCACTATCACCTCTGCCATCCTTGCTTTGTTTCCCATACACTTGTTGGCCATCAGTGTGATCACGACTGATCTCCTCTCCAAGTGTCCCAACTAACCAAAATATTGTGTTACAAGTGTTTGTTTATGACTGTCCACATTCATCTGTGGTATGTGTTGGGTTTAACTTTCCTTATACTTTCCTTTATATATTATTAATCATCTAGGTTACATTATGTTCTAAACAGTGGGACAAATAAAAGGTATACCACTTACCACAATTAAAGGCAGGACAGTGTTGAAACAAGGACAGACAAATATACTAATTGAATGTTGAAATTTTCAGGTTTATGTCACTTCATCACCAACCACCATCATGCAACTACCTCACTCTATTGTTGATAGGACCAAAAATTTCAATGACCAATATGTGCACTTGTCCGTCCATGTGGTAAGCAGTGTATCTCTTAGATACTTTTAATAATTTTTTCCCACCTATACTGTATATTTTAATTTTGTTATTATTAATTTCTTCCCTATAAGTAATATTTCTGCAGATGATGTTCCTGTCACCCCCACCACCCACATTCTTATCATAACAGTGAAAACCACCTTTCATGTGACTGTGTTCACAATTTTGGTTCCAAAAAGGATCATCCATAGAAATGGCTATATATTCGTCTTTAAATGACACATTTGAGGAACTAAATAATAAAATGAGCCCTGTAGGAAAATTTTGTGATATTGCAAAAGCATTTGACTGTGTAAATCATGAATCATGAAAAAAAAAAAAGTAGTACTATGGTATTTATGAAACTACAGGTAAATGGTTTAAATCATAGGTGTCAAACTCAATTTTGCAGAGGGCCGTATATTAAATTTAGAATGTGTAGGCGGGCCAGATTTTAAAACTGTCATAGAGGAACCGAGTGAAGTCTAAAAGCTCTAAAAAAAAAACACGATTCTTCTTTCTGTGTCACACTGCGATTGCGGGCCAGAGGCCGGATGTGGCTCACGGGCCGTATCTTTGACATCACTGGTTTAAATCATACATGGAAAGTCAAATGCAAAAAGTTTCCATTTTTTATTTTAAATAAGTAAAGATGCTTCATCAGACTGGGAGAAAATAAAACATGTAATTCCACAAGGCTCTATCCTAAGACCCCTCCTCTTTTTGTTGTACATCGATGACCCTGGAATTATCTGCCAAAGTTAAAGAGTGTTTTTTTTGCAAATGATACTAACCTGACTGAGAAAAACATCAAATGGTAACCTAGAATTTAATTTAAATGAAGTACTTAGTGAAGTAGCAAATTGGTTTAAGGCAAATTCAGTAAAATTAAATTTTGAAAAGAACACACATTTTTTATATTAGGTTTAAAACAAAAAATTAAGCACAGCCAGATTTACAAGTAAGTTATAACAATACCACAATCTTAGAAGCAAAGAGTGTAAAACTACTTGGTATTAAAATAGATGAGAAACTCTGTTGGCACAAACATATCACTTCACTAATGAAAAAGTTAAGTAGTGCCACTTTTGCAATATGAATACAATACATTATGAAGAACTACTAGGATGCCGTGTAGGGTAAAACGAAGAACTTCTTGCAGACAACTTTTTTTTAAAAAATCCATATTCTTACGATGACTTCTCAGTATATATATTCTCTCATGTGCTTTTTCACAGAACATTTTAACCTGTTTACATCTAATTCACAGGTACACGATTTCAATACAAGAAACAAATATAAATCACAAAATACAAACATCTTTGTCATTAGTACAAAGAGAAGTTAATTATTCTGGGACACATCTGTTTAATAAACTTCCCAAGAGTGTAAAACAGTGTGCAGATAACAAAGATATATTCAAAGAAAAACTGAGAAATTATCTTATTGGCAACTCCTACTCCATTCAAGAATTTGAACAATATAATTAATTGTATTCAATATGACCTGCAAAACTCAGTTGTAAAAATTAATGTTTATTTTTGTTCTCTTTATTTATCTTTGTACATATGATTCTTTTCACTATGATTGTGACTCATATTGAAAAGGACTCCCTGATTTCAAAATAAAATATCTTGAAAACAAAGATCGATAGAGGAATGCAGTAAACGGTATGTTTATTGTACCAGCTGTAAGAAGTGTATACAGCAGTGTGAAATAATAGTTACAAAAGCTGCTAACAGATGGCGCTGTACGCTGTACAGCTCATATCAGCATACATAAGTGAAATAATCGTATGAAAACAATATTTGCAAACAATCACATCACAATGTTTTCAAAATCTTCACCATTGGCACTACAGAGGTGGCGCAAACGAAGAATGAAATTCGCCATCACATTTCGTAGTGTCTCGACCGAAATGGATTCACATGCCGCAGAGATCGCCGATTCCAGCTCATCCAGCATGGCGGGATGCTTCGGGTAGACCATGTCTTTCACTGTGCCCTACAAAAAAAAAGTCACAGGGAGTCACATCCGGCGAATATGGAGGCCAATCCATGCCTGCACCAGTAAATTCGGGATATCCCAAAGCAATGACTCGATTCCCGAAGTATTCCTCAAGAAAGCGAAACACTTGTTCGGTCCGATGTGGTCGGGCCCCATCTTGCATAAACCATTCAGTACCTGGTCGATCCTCTAACGCTTGCTGTGTGGCGACAAATTGTTCCAAAATTGCACCGTTTCTCGAATGAAAAAAGGGGCAACAATGCCTCTGCTGCATACTGCAGCAAACACAGTAACTTTAGGAGAATACAGGGGTTTCGCTTCACACCAATATGGCTTTTCGGAACCCCAAAATTGCCAGTTCTGCTTATTCACGTAGCCATTCAGGTGGAAATGTGCTTCATCTGTAAACCAGATGCAGCCAACATCAAATCCTTCACTATCAATCATTGTGAGCATCTGAGTAGCAAAGGCAACCCTTTGTTGCACAGCTCGTCCGGGTATGGCCTGGTGCGTTTGAATTTTGAATGGAAACACGTGTAGGCTCTTTCGCAGTATTTTCTGCGTGCTGGAACGCTTCAAACCAGTCTCCGATGCAATTCTACGGACGTATGACATTGGATTTCGCTGAATAATTCCAGACACTGTGGCAATATTTTCAGGCGTAACTGCGGTTGGCTTGCGGCCAACATACCCCACTAGATCATCAGTTACGCTGCCTGTTCGTTGAAATTTTGCTAAGAGCGAACAAATGGTTTTTGCATCGGGTCCTTTTGGAACATTAAATCGTGCTTGAAAACTTCGCCGTGTTGCCGTAGGACTCTCTTCTAACCTGTGGTACTCTAGCACCAGAAAAACGCATTGTTGAATGGTGTACATGGTTTTAAACTCTTCCTTCGGTACGCTAACCTCCTTTCACGTTTCAATGGTGGAACTGATCGCCCTGAGCTTCGGATCACTATTTAGGCATTACGTATGGCGATTACAGCGCCATCTGTTAGCAGCTTTTGTAACTATTATTTCAAACTGCTGTATACACTTCTTACATCTGTCACGATAAACATACCATTTACTGCATTCCTCTATCGATCTTTGTTTTCGAGATTTTTAATTTTGAAATCAGGGAGTCCTTTTCTGGACACCCTGTATATTAACCAAGACATTTTTCACATCCCAAAGGTCCTTCCTCAGCAGGGATCCATGAAACAAATTGATAAATAAAAATAAAAGGGACATAATGTGTGCATAGTGATGTGTTTCAAATTTTGTGAGTAATGACATAGCCAAAAATATTGTTTTTCTTGTGTTTGAGTAATGTTTTTGTTGCTGTAGCCTTCCTCCTTCAAGTCTGGTGAGCAATGAGTCTAGCTTTTCTTTACATTTGTATAGTGTAGGAAAGTTGCGACTCTACAGGAAATTTATTTTAAAAAGAGATATTGTAGTTTTTACTGCTGGTGTTATACATGCCAAAACTGTAAAATTTCCAAATTTTGTCTGTCTGTCTGCTTGCCTGCACAACAACAAAAACCAATGTATAGTTTTTCATGAACTATGCAGAGTGATTGCCTATGTCATAAGTTTTTTATTTTATTGATTCGGCCTGAAACCATTTAGCCAGCATTCAACATTATCATATGTTTGTTCTTGTCTTCTTGCAACGTGTTGGAGGCTCTTCATATCTTGATTTCGGTGTCTTGAAGGAAGCGGATGATTGCTTTATAGAACAGTACATCTTTTTATTGTAAAATGGTAGTAACGTTGGCTGGAAACTTGACAAAAAGCTGTAGAATCGTTTGTGTTGTAGTTGGTACCGCGAGCGGGAGACCATGTGGTTGAGGTCAGAGATCTCTTGATCGAAGGTACATATCGGTGATTCTTGTATACAGAGGTGGCATAAATGGTGTGGATAACAACCGTGTCCTAGTCTCATCCTAATAATGGTTGATAAGTGTCTTCTTGCTATACGGTGTTCTGTAAACCATGGTGTCTTTGGTATTGTTGGTTGCATTGCTCCATAGTGTTTTCCTTTGAGTAGCTGTGTCCGGAACCATTCTTCATTTCACTTAAGGTGTGCATCCCTAGTAACTAGTGGGATAAAATCCCTCCATGGTAGCTGAATGCCTGCAAAGTGCACTTTGTTGATGCTCTGTTTCACCAGCTGCTTGACGACTTCATTGTGTGGTATTCCTATATGACCTTTGATCCAGAGAAAGTGTACTTGTATGCCACCTGAAGAAGCTTCTGACACAAGTCTGATTATTTCATGAAGGTATTGGTGCATCTTCTTACTCCATACTGGGTTCTGTAGTTACTGGAGAGCGCTTTTATCGTCAGTAAGTATTAAGATTCTTGGGAGGTGCTTGTCTAATCCATGCTTGATGGCTGCACACATGGCAACAGTTTCCACTGTGTAAATGGACATATCTGCAGGTTGTAATGTTTGTCCGAACTCATTGGTGTGTGGGCAATAATAAGCATACCCTACTCCTTCCACAGTTTTAGAGCCATCGCTGTAAATATGAATGTAGTTGGGACAGATTTTATTCAGAAAGTGTGAAATTGTTGTATTGATGTTGTTACTCCAGATGATATGTTCAGGTAGATAATATATATGAAGTTTCAAAAATTGTACCTCGTATGGATAAAGGAAGCCCGGAATAGTGTGGCTTTTTAATACGATTTAATTTGAACTTTTCATATTCCTTGTATCCTTTTGATCATAGGGGCACTCTTCTCACTGGTGGTGATCTGTTCTCTGCGAGTCTTCTGTTCTCTAATGACAGCTTCTTTTGTAAAGGATGTTCCTTTATAGCAAAGATGCGGATGAGGTATTTGTTGGTGAGAAGTTCCCGAAAGGGGCATTTCTGTTGCTACTATCAGAAGAGCATTGGTAGGACTAGACCTCATTGCTTCTAGGCATAATATTATGGCCTTATGTTGATCCCTGCTCAGTTTTTCCAGAACATATTTTGGTGCGTTTCCGAAGAGAGTGCTTCCATATTCTATTACTGGACAGATTAAGGATCGGTATAGGATCAACAGAGTCGAAGGATCTGCTTCCCACCACATTTGTGTTGTGGATCGGAGTATATCTAGTAATTTTCCCACCTTCTTTAAGATGTAGTTAATATGACGGCTCCATGTTAGTTTGCTGTCCAGGTATAAGCCCAATAGTTTAGCCAACTCTTCTATGGGGAAGGTATATGGTCCCAGCTATATGGTACGATCACCAAATGTGCAGTGCTTCCTTGAGAACACCACAACAGTTGGTTTAGATGCTGAAAGTGTAAGTCCGAGGTTAACATATAGGATAATTTTTATCGAGATTAATATCATAGTTCCTGATGATACAGGTGCTTTCTTTCATAAGTTCTGGGTCCAGTGCAAGGTTCAAATCTCAGTGTGACCAGAAATTTTTAAGAGTTGTGTTTGACAATATGGAGCTATGCTGGATGTTCTGTAATTCAGATTACACATTACTAGAGGAAAGGAACTGGCTATCACCTGACAACAGCATAGTATCCTCCTTAAGGACAATGCAGCCAACCTTCAGGTTGTGGACTAAGTTAGTTTAGATGATACAGAGGTTATAATTTTGAAATTTCTGGTTGTGTATCAGCACATTGCACAAAAACTAATGGATCGATTTCAACAAAACTGCGCATAGTGATAACTAATGTCAGGGGCCAATGTATAGGATACCATTTATTCATATTAGTAATATAGTTCCTGGTGACATGAAAGACCAAATCAATTAAGTTGGGAATTTTTGTCGGTCAATGTGTACATCACACAAAAATGTGTTAATGGATTTCAACAAAAATGCACTCAGTGAAACCCTATATCATCAGTTCAGGTATAGGAAACTTTTTATCACAATAAGTTACGAAATACTCCTGATTCAAAAGCCATTACTGCCAATTTTGGAATTTTTGTCCATCTGTGCACCCATCAAAAGAAAAATAACAAATGAATTTAAACAAAACCACACATAGTGAAAGCTTATATCCTGGTTGAAATCTGGGATAATTTTTATCCTGGTTAGAACCATAATTCCTGATGACACAGAGGTGAAAATTTTCCCTGTCTGTGCACAAACAAAACAAACACTAAAGATTTAATTTCAACTAAACTAAGTGTAGTAATAGCTAACAAAAAGGATACATTTTATCCCAGTAAGCTATATAGCTGTCTAAGAAATATAAAAAATTTCACCAACTTCGAAACAGTGTATGGTCTTTAATTAGATGTAACACATTCAGCTTTATGTACACACTAATAAGTTCATGTAATAATCGTCATAAGATGTATGCAACAAAGAAAAACGTAATGGCAGTTTTTACCTTAGTATAGATACATAATAATAATGATAATAATTTAATTTAATTCCAATGGAGCACAGGCTCCGGTGGCATTTCCGTAACCCTTTTCGATAGGTGCAATGCACTCTCCGCCACACACTTTTAGTGAATCGCGGAGTAATAATAATAATAATAACCCACATCTTCCCCCTATCCTGCACCCACCTACATTTGCCCTCTACAAATTTTATCCTTAAATTCTTTCAACGTTTTTGGTAAATTATTCATCATTTCTCTTGATAACTCATTCCAACCCCTGACACCCTTACCTAAAAAAGAGAATCTTCCCACACCCTTGTGCCTGAAATCGAGTGCCAGCTTATGGTCATGGTCATCTTTTCCTTTCCATGCACTACTTTTCATACCTACTCCAATATCTGCCCATGCCTCATCGCCAGTATACGCCCTGTAAATTCCCATGACCCTCCTTATCCTACTCCTGTCTTGTAAGAAATCCCATTTCAGCTCCTTTATCATATCCATCACTGATTGCATTCTGCGATATTTCCAGAAACAAATCTAGCAGCTATTTTTTGCACCCTCTCCAACTCCTGTATTTGATACGTAAAATGAGGGTCCCATATAGACTACCATATTTGAGCAATGGTCTGACCAAAGTTTTGTAATCCAATTCCTTTACTTCTCTCGTACATCCCATCATCACTCTCTCCATAATTCTTTTACTTTCATGTATAAGAAAATAGTTCAGTTACTAGCCAACATTAGTTTTCAATATGCAGTGACTGTGTGCTTAAATCATTTAAAGTATAATATATTGAATGTGTGATTAATATAGCTGTTTTTATTATAGTTTATGTAAATACAAATCAAGCAACCACGCAACCTACAATATGTGTCAGGACCTCACATATCAAATATTTATTAAAAAGGAGCTATATAAATAATGTCTAAATGTGTCTGTGTGTCAATCACAACCATAGCATCTTCCAGGACAGTGGCAGTATCAAGGAGCAGTAAAAACACATTTAAAACATTTACCTACACATAGCCTAAATTTAGAAGAAGAAAAGAATTTGCATGGCAGAAAGAGAGAGAGAGAGAGAAGGGCTGTACAGCTGCTTTTTCCAGTGCAGTAAACATTTCTTGATAGTCAATCAGTGACTCAGCAAGACAAATCTCAACTTCCACATGTATGCAGTTTGTAAAGACTTTTAAAAAATAAGCATACAATCCTGCTGGGGCAGAGAATATTAACATTAACAAGGACAAAGAAAAAGTGCCAGAAGTCAAAATTAATATGAAAAAGAATTGAGAAAGAAACTCAGAACTTAATAAAACTGAAGGTATGGTGAAGACAAAAATCACATATTTTGTGTGAATCTTTGGTATTAAATAAAATGAAACACATGGATATGTGTCCTATAATGAGGGCAAACATTTTTAATCTCTTAATTACTGATATAGTGAGGAAACCCCCCCCCCCTTTTCCACAAAAATTCATGCCTACAGTTACCCCATACCATATTTCCTGCAACTAGCCATACGTATTAATCTTCCGTTTCTTCCTCCCATACGCTAACAGCCTGTAACCATTTTTAACAAATGCTCGTTTCTAATGTGTAAACCAAATCCTTCATAACAATTGTACCTTCCTACAATCATTCTCTCTGCTACATCCCACATCGGCTTGATATGCTCTTTGGTAATTAACTAAATTGTCCTGTCATCTATGAATGATGATTACCTTTAATTACTTTGTCCATCAATACACAGGTTGCTGTCATTGGTCACCAGAGGATTTTACCTTCACCCAAAGGTGAAATAACTACTGCTTTGTTTGGGTTAAATAGTTCCATGATATATATATATTTTTTAATCTGCTTAACGTCTCTCTAACAGTGAGGTCTTTAGAGGCGGGAAAGGATGGGGGACAAGGAATGGGAAGGAATTTGGCCATGGCCTTTTGAAGGAAGCATCCCGGCATTTCCCTGGAGTAACTTGGGAAACCATGGAAAACCCAAATCTGGAGGCCAGGACGGGGATTCGAACCGCCGTCCTCCCAAATGCGTCCATGAAATAGCAACACCAACAAATCACCTTTCAATTCGTTTTTTTTTTTTTTTTTTTTTTTTTTACTTATGGCTTTACACCTCGTCAACGTCATTAGAGGTGGGATGGGACTGGGACAAGGAATGGAAAGGAATTTGACAATTGCCTTTTTTGGAGGAACTATCCCAGCATTCACCTGGAGTGATTTGGGGAAACCATGGAAAACCCAAATCTGGATGCCCGGAGGGAGATTCAAACCGGCGTCCTCCTGAATGCAAGACCAGAACATTAACCGTTCAGCCACCACTCTCGGTGAATTAATTTTTATTTCTACGTGATCTCCATAATTTTATTACATGCAGATAAGGCACCTGACTTCTCCAAAGATGCACAAATATACAAATATTCCAGTGATTAAATGCACAAATGACTTAAGCAAATAAAAAAAAAAATCCGACGACGACTGGTAACTAACAACTGACAACTACTCATTTGCCATTGCCGCAGGCTTAAATAGGTGCAACAGAAACATCCAGAAGGCAATAAAGAGTGCCGACATATGTTTCTCAAGTGCTAATTTGCTAATATGTTAACAAACCCATACAAAAAATAATTACAAATTGTACAAAATCGCTCACAAACATTTGAAAACACCTGAAAATGAATTTATACTGTTTACATGCATTTACACATGAAATTATCAAAATAAACCAGTCAAACATCATGGCTCACATCACTGACAATTGCAAATTTTTAATTAATGTTTCATATGTAATACGGTAATTGATTGTATTACACATAATTTATATAGTTTCTCTCCATAACACAATGTTCATTTAAATGGCGAATATATACTAATTCATAATCATTTACATGGAGAATATACAAAAATTCACATTCAATAACATGAAAAACATACAAATCCATAATTAATCAATTCCCATCTTACATAAGAACGCAGTTTTTCTCAGCGTTGAGAATATAAAAATTGTTCTCGGGTGACTGGTCACCAGAAAATGGTGACAGCAAATCAGATCGCCAAAATATTGTGTGATTGTAAGTGTAATTATAACACAGCTTTAACTCGGCTAGTCCGCTGAGAACAATTTTTATAAACTCCCATCTTGCGATACATAATTCTTAAAATACAATTTCATAAAAGTGTTGGATCTGAGGGCAGTTATAGGTTTCAGAAGATCACAAGGTATTGAAAATACTCTTGGCCCTTAATACAAACTTATTAATGCAATATGTACCCAACCACTAAGGCCCATAGGTGGTCATCAATTTACCTAGCTTCTGTTTCCAAGACGCTATAATAATATCCAGGTGCGCAAGGATAAACAGCTTTCTACCTCAATAACCATTTCAGTTAGACTTCTCTATCACCCATCTAATAAGTAGAGGTCTTCGGTGTGGAAACAGGAATAGGAGAATAATCAATTTGGATTTATATTATAACACTTCGGGTATCTTAACCTAATATCATTTTCCTCTAGTGGGCCTTTATTTACAAGAAATTGAGAGCTGTGAAATTTTAAATTTATGTTGTATACATGTAGAAAAGCCACAAAAATTAAATCATCCTAATAGCCACATTAATGATGCAGTGTGTCCGTATACAATCCCAGTTGGGCGAAAACATTTTCTGTGTGCATTTCTTTTCACTACAATTTACTGTTTATAATATTATAGATATTTTTGTACAATTTACCAAAATAATATTTTTTTTCAAAGTATTAACTAAAAACTTTTTAAAATGAAAAATCACCATACTAACATTTAAAATGTACATTGCTTGCAAGTGGAAAATTTGAGGAAGGATAGCCCTCCACAGCAGCAAATTCTTCTCATTATTAAAGTGGGGAAGCATATTTTATTTACATGTGTAACTTCCTATTATTTTTTCTCATCTTTACTAAATTGGAACCATAACAGACATTCTTTAACACAAAAGTAAATACTGGTGCATGCAAAATGTTGCGTGAAAAATAACTGAATTTATTTTGATAGTTTATTTATTTATTGAAGGAAAATTTCTTGCATAACTTTTGGTCTACACACAGACAGTGTAATGTGAAACATAAATTACAATCACAAGATGTGAAACCCCCTAGAGATACAGGCCAAATTTGCACAGCAGAAACTGTATAGTAAAAAAAGGAGAATTGTGTAAAGAGTGACAAACCAACATCCTGAGGAAGAAAAAAGTAAAGCAGAAAAGCAAAATTTCTTCACAGACTAACTTTCTGAAGAAGAATAAAGTTAAAAAGAAAACAATGATTTCCTCACTAACACATTACTTGAAGAGGAAAAAATTAAGTTGAAAAGCGATGGGTTAGCAAAACAGGCTGCAGGGAGTACCAACAATATTAGAAATTATATTAACAGGACAAAAGAAAGAGACATTAGTAGTGACACAATATGTACCAATAACAGAAGACATTGAGAAAATATTAGCAGAGCGGGAAAGAATCAAAGAGATGAAGGACGATTCTGAAAAAGAAAAATGTAGAAATAATGAAGTTAGTAGCAATACGGAAGAAGATACCCATTGCTGCAGGTGACGTTTATATAGTGAAAAATCAAACAATTTTAAAACTTTATTACTGTGCTTTCTTTTTCTCCTCAAGGAACTATACTGAAATTATCTCGTATCCGAAGATGCAAGGTTCTTCTTTTCGCAAGGACTAGTATTCTTGGCAACCAATCTATGCCTTAGAAGACCTGCATTAGCCTCTTTCATGATCTATCACCATAGTAACCTATACTTTCTTTTCTTTTTCTCTAAAAAAAAATATTTCCATTGTGTCACAACACACTCCTCGCAATAATAAGAGTCGGTAGTAAAACAGCATCATCTGGCAAAAATTCAAATAAAATTGCTTCGAAACATACCAATCTGATGCCAGATAAGCATGAAGTATTTATATGTGAAGCTGCTGGTGTAATACCATCTGCTTTTCACCACAATTTCTGTAAGCTTCTTCCATAAACTTCTTTTCTCACAGAAAGAAGAGACAGGCTGGTAGGTCATATTTTGAGACATGCTGGATTGGTTAATTTGTTGGAGGGAACAATCGAAGGTAAGAACTGTAGAGGAAGACAAGAGATTAGAATATATAAAGCAGATAATTGAGGACACGGGTTGTGAGGGGTATGTAGATATGAAGAGGTTAGCACAGGATAGGAAAGGATGGAGTATTGCATCAAACCAGTCGAAAGACTGACGACAGCAAAAAAAAAATGATATAGCATATATTTTATGGTTCAAATTTAACAGAGGAAAAATGGAAACTTACAGATCTAAATGAAATATGCTTCTCCATTTCAATTGTAATAGAATTTAATTAAATTTTTAATTTAATTTCACTGAGATGGAGCACTTGCTCCGGTGACAATTTCCCTACACACCCATTTTTTTCTTTCATTTCCCCACCTACTTTTGCAAGCTACTGAATTCAACTTAAAATTCTTTTCTGATTTTTGGTAAATTATTCATCTTTTCACTTGGTAATTTATTACAATCCCTGAACCCCTTACCTATGAATGAAAATCTTCCCACATCCTCATGCCTGAAATCGAGTGGCAGTTTGTGGTCATGGACATTTTTCTATTCTTCAACCAATATCTTTCCACACCAATATTACACCTTGTACAGTCCCACAAGTCTCTCCACCCTCCTAACTTCCAATGAAATCCATTTCAACTCCTTTATCATATCAGTCACTGATTGTGTTTTGCGGTAATTTCCAGAGACAAATCTAGCAGCCCTTCTATGCACCCCCACCACTCCTGCATTTGTTACCCAAAATATGGATACCATACTACACCACCATATTTAGGCAATGGTTTTGCCAAAGTTTTGTGACCTAACTCTCTTACTTCTCTGGTAATCAATCTTTTGAAACCTTTTCCTACTATGTGCCCAACGTGTCCTGCCCAGTTGAATTAGTCATCAAATATTATGCCAAGGTATTTACATTTCACATATTCAACAAGCAATTCTTTCTCCACCTTATAATCATAATCAATCTTTAGTTTTTTATTTGTGTGCCTGAGTCCTCTTTGCATTTATCTTCATCCCATGTTGACCTAACCAGTTAGATGTCCTGTCCAGATCACCCTGTAGTTGTTTACACTCTTCTACCATTTTGATACTATTATACAGCATTACGTCATCAACAAACAACCTAACTTCTTTTTTTTATAAACATTTCTTGGGAAACAAACCAAGTAATATTATTATTGATGCACAATATTTCGGTGACATAAATCTCCGGCGCCATCTTCAGGTGCAGTTTTAAGCCATGAACTCTGCCTTGAGCCTGTTGTTTGAAAACAGCCATGGCAACAACAGACGTTGTTATGTTGCCTAGCAGCATCTCAGACATCATTAGACGCCCGCAGAACACAAAAAGCAGAGCGTTATTGACAAGCAACCTCAATAACAGGAATCCATGCATCACTTATCTGGAACCCACAATCCCTGTTAACCAAATCAGATGCTAGGCGAATTCTTTAATGACGCTGTACCAGAAGCCTCTCGCATGTGTCAGCACTTTAGTCGCTTCAAAATCAAATCAATATCCTTCTGCCAAACTATGTTCCGCCACTGCGGATTTGTCATTTCGCCCCAGGCAAACATGTCGGGCATGTTCCAAACAACGTTGTTTTAGACACTGTAACGTCTGGTCGATGTATTTCTTTCCACATTCATACAGAATGCAATAAATTCCAGGTGTACGAAGCACAAGGTCATCTTTTGGAAAGTGCAAAATGTTTATCAATTTTGGTGGTGCCATTTCTTACCAGGACCCTTCCGACCCTTGATGTTGTGGCGCCAGAGTACGGCAAGAAGGCTAATTTATCGCGTGGACCATTATCATGGCTATTAGGCCTGCGTTTCATTTCCCGGAATGCCAACTGTATCTGATGTTCATTGTACCCATTCTTTCTGAAGGTATCACGTCGATGTTTTAACTCACTAGGAAGGCTGTCTTTATCACATATTGCCTGCGCTCTGTGGACAAGAGTAGTTAGTACTGTCTTGTGCTGTGCCGGATGATGATGACTGTGCATTTAGGTTAAGTTCCATCGGCTTTCGTTTTAATAAAAATGTCCAAAAAGGGCAGGCGGCCTTCTTTTTCAACCTCCATCGTGAACTGGATGTTTTTGTTGACACTTTTCAAGTGAAGGAGAAACTTATCTAGGTTGTCTCTACCATGGGGCCAAACAACAAATGTGTCATCCACATACCGAAAGAAGGCACTGGGCTTCATGGGGGCACTTTCCAAAGCTTTCTCCTCAAAACGTTCCATTAAGAAATTAGCTATAACAGGTGACAGGGGATTTCCCATTTCAACTCTCACAATCTGTTCATAGTAGTGCCCGTCATACAAGAAGTATGATGATTGTAATGTGTAGCGGAATAGCTCAACTAACTTGGGCTCGAAGTGCTGTTGTAGTAGAGCGAGCGTATCAGCCAGAGGAACCCTGGTGAAGAGGGAAACCACATCGAAGCTCAGCGCAAGACAGTACTAACTACTCTTGTCCACAGAGCGTGGGCAATAAGTGATAAAGACAGGCTTCCTAGTGAGTTAAAACATCTACGTGGTACCTTCAGAAAGAATGGGTACAATGAACATCAGATACAGTTGGCATTCCAGGAAATGAAACGCCACAAATGTGGCGCCACAACATCAAGGATCTGAAGGGTCCTGGGAAGAAATGACACCACCAAAATTGAGATACATTTTGCGCTCTCCAAAAGATGACCTTGCACTTCGTACACCTGGATTTTATTGCAATCCGTGTGAATGTGGAAAGAAATACATCGGCCAGATGATACGGTTTGTAAAACAACGTTGTTTGTAACACGCCCAACATATTCGCCTGGGGCAAAAAGACAAATCCACAGTGGCGGAACACAGTTTGGCAGAAGGACATGGATTCAATTTCGAAGCGACTAAGGTGCTGACACATGCGAGAGGCTTCTGGTACAGCGTCATTAAAGAAGCTTTTGAAATTCGCCTCGCGTCTGATTTGGTTAACAGGGATTGTGGGTTCCAGATAAGTGATGCATGGATTCCTGTTATTGAGGTTGCTTATCACCAACGCTCTGCTTTTTGTGTTCTGCGATCGTCTAATGACGTCTGAGATGCTGCTAGGCAACATAACAACGTCTGTCGTGCCATGCCAGTTTTCAAACAGCAGGCTCAAGGCAGACTTCAAGGCTTACGACTGCACCTGAAGGTGGCGACGGAGATTTATGTCACCGAAATATTGTGGATCAATAATAATATTACTCGGTTTGTTTCTCGAGAAACATTTATAAATAAACAACGCCAAGAAAAATTGCATTCATTTATAACCTAACTTCTGATAGCAAACCATCAACACAATCATTAATTAGAATAATGAATAGCAATGGTCCCAATATGCTACCCTGTGGCATTCCCATTTGTAGCTGAGGAAGGGTAACTTTCCTCAAATGTTCCCAGTGTGGAAACAATTTATGTTTTAACTGATTGTATGGCGTTTTCTTTTTTAGAAAAATTAAAAAACCCATAATCCATACCTGTGCAAATGCTATTTAATTTTTTTCCTTACTGCTTTATGGCTCGTCAATGGCAAAGGTCATTAGAGGCGAGATGGGACTGGAGGCAAGGAACGGGAAGGAATTCGGCCATAGCCTTTTTGAAGGAAGCATCCCGGCATTCGCCTGGAGTGATTTGGGAAAACCATGGAAAACCCACATCTGGATGCCCAGATGGGGATTCGAACCCACGTCCTCCCGAATGCGAGGCCAAAACGTTAAGCATTCACCCACCACACTCGGTGCTATTTAAAATAGTCCAATGAATAGCAGTTAGTAACAGTTCGCAACTTTGGTTCTTCCTTCAACAAAACAGCCAAAACTTCTTAAATTTTACCCATGTATGAAATACGAGTAGTAGTAGTTTGTTTTTAAATAAAGCTTGGAGAATTATTCAATGATTTTTTTCTGACATCATTCACTTGACTGGTTTGCTGCAATCCTCCATCTCTTCACATCTTGGACTACCCTGTTCATCTCAGAATACCCTTTACAATCTCTGTCCTCAATGTGTTTCATATATTCTAATCTTTGTCTTTCTCAGTTCAACTGTTCCCTCCACTAACAAATTAACCAATCCTGCATGACCCACTATCCTGTCTCTTCTTGTTGTAAGACTTCAATAAATTTCTTTCCTCAACCACCATTTCCAAAACAAGTTCATTTCGTACTTTATTTGTCAATTAATTTTCACCATCCTTCTATAGCACCACATTTCAAATGTTTCAATTTTATATCTTTCGGGTATTCCTAAATTCCATGCCTTACTACCTTAAAGTGCCGCACTCTAAACAGAATTTTAAAAAGATCTTTCTTAGTCCTAGAACAATATTTGACACAAAACATTTCTTTTTCAAGGAGGCTCTTTTGACTAGTGCTATTTTGTTTTTAACATAATTCCTGATTCTGACTTCCGTTGTAATTTTACTTCCCAAGTAGCAGAACTCACTCACTTCTCCAATTGCATCTGATCCTATTTTTATATTTAATTTACCATTAGGAATATAATTTTTGATACAGTTCATCACTTTTGTCTTGCTTTGATTCATTTAGGCCAAAATCTTCCTTCAGTATTTTATTCATGCCATCCAATAAGTTCCCAGGATCCTCAGTCTGTTCTGCTAACAGGACAATGTCATAAGCAAATTGTACACTTATGCCACATTTAAATTTTTCTTTTACTTCATTTATTGCTTCTCTACGTACAAGTTGAATATTAATGGGGACAGACCAAAAACTTGTCTCACACCCTTGATTGTTACATGGATCAATTCTTCTGTCTCAATATTTCTGACCCAATTTCTCTCAAATTTTGAACATTCCACCTAACATTAACAAAGGCATTTTCTTAATCAACAAATGCCAAAAAAGTATCTTTTTTGTTTGTTGCTATTCTTAATCCACCCTTCAACTATTAATCCTGAAGCTACAATTGTTTCTCTTGTAACATGGTTTTTCCTAAACCCAACTGATCTTTACCTTTTATCTCTTCTATTCTCTTTCTATTCTTCTGTATGTTAACCTCATCTGTAATTTTTAAGCATGTAATTTAAGACTTAGTGTGGAAATTCTCACATTTGTCAGCTTGTGCTTTACTTGTAAGTGTGAAAATTAGGTGGAATCTGTCCTATTTGATAACTATTTCATATCAGTTTGAATTATCTTTGGATTCCTTCTTTTCCTAGAGATTTCAGAAGTTCTACAGGAATTCTGTTCTAAAAACAGCATCTCATAAGTCATCAATGTCAACATTGCCTTCTATTTCGAGTGCACTGTTGTTCAAATCATTCTTATTGTACAGTTTCTCTGTGTATTCCTTCCATCAGCTAGTTCATCTTCTGAGTTTAAAAGAGGATTCCCAACAGCAGCTTTAACGTCTACACATCTTCATTTCTTCCAAATTCTTTATAAGCTTCCTATAGGCCACATTGACATTACCTACCTCGAGATCCAACTTCCAGGGCAAAGAAAGCACACTTTCAGAACCTTAGTATAAATGGCAGTTCGAAATAACAGAAATCAAGAACAATCGGTGGTGACAAAAAGCCAAGAAACTCCAAACTCTGTCAGATACTACAGATCTTCAAAAATTTTATGCAGGAATTAAATATCTCTATGGACCTACTTGCTACTCATTTTTATCCCAAAAAGCGGCTGATGACACTACTATCCTTACCAACAGCCATAGCAACTTGAAATGTTGGAAAGAGAACTACAACTCTCTCTGGAAGTGTAGCTCTACAGCTGCAGATGACTTCCTCAGGCATATATACAGTACTTTTCAGAAGCACAGATATCAGTTCCACCAAACCCCAGAAGTTTTATAAAGCCCCAAATAGCCTGAATCCCGATAACGCTCCCATAACAGACAACCTTTCCCTAGAACTCACTCAAAGTGGAAGGTTACCCCTGAAAACCAGGCTTTTTAATCTGATTCTTTTCATATTGGAAAAACAGAAGATGCCCCAGGACATGAAAAAAGACAACACAGTTACCACCTTTTCAAGGGGGATCAAAGCATCAGGACAGCTATCATGGTATCTCTCTTATATTTATATCAGGAAAGACTTTTGCTAGGATCCTGTTGAACTACCTCCAAATTATCTCAAGAGAGAATACTCCCAGAATCTCAATGTGGATTCCATACATCATGTGGAATATAGGCATGATCTGCTGCACCAGACAATTTCGACAGAAATGCAGAGAACAAGAAAGGCCTCTGTTTTTGTTATTCAATGATCTAAAGAATGCTTTTTGATAACATACAATGTTGATTGTATTAACACGTTCGCTGCCGGTCACTTGAGGAGGACCGAGCATGGTGGTGTAACGGCTAGCGTAGAGGCCTCGCATTTGGGAGGACAGGCGGTTCGAATCCCCGTCCGGGCATCCAGATTTGGGTTTTCCATTGTTTCCCAAATCACTCCAGGCAAATGCCGGGATGCTTCCTTCAAAAAAGGCCATGGCCGAATTCCTTCCCATTCCTTGCCCCCCCCCATCCTTTCCCGTCTCTAAAGACCTCACTGTTAGAGAGACGTTAAGCAGATTAAAAAAAAAAAAAACTTGAGGAGGTGGTAATAGCTAATGCCGTGACATGGAAATGAGTTTTACCCAGCTGCCGATTTACTTTTTATAACTAATATGATTGAAAAGTGGTAACATAACATGGGGGTGCAAGGGTTTGGGAGATGCTATACTAGCCTTTTCCAACCAAACGTCAACCTCTCCTTAACGTGGTGCACCCTGTTTGCATGAATGAGGCTCTGGCGACTGAAAGATTCCCGGTATAAAGAATCACCCACTACTTTCCAACGGCCTCCTGAAAGGAGGGCGGAAGAGCGGGGAGCGGTTCAGGGCACCCTCTTGCCCTTGGGGTTAGAAACGGCCCCTAAAGGCGGATGAATCAGAAATGATCAACGGAATGGGAATGCAGAAGGCAACGGGGAAACCACTGCATTAAAGACCCAAAGGGTATCCTGAGGACATGTAATCCTCTCAAATTACATATATCATGATGGCTTCTTCCTGGGTAAAATATTCTGGAGGTAAAATAGTCCCCCATTCGGATCTCCGGGTGGGGACTGCTCAGGGAGGAGTCATCAGAATGGATAGAAACATTCTACGAGTCGGAGTGTGGAATGTTAGAAGTCTGAAAAGGCCAGGTAGGTTAGAAAACTTAAAAGGGAGATGGAACACCTTAAGTTACGATGTTGCTGGGATTAGTGAGATTAAATAGAAGGACGCACAGGATTTCTGGTCTGGGGAACACAGGATAATTAGCACACAAGCTGTCAATGGAATCACTGGTGCAGGATTTGTGATGAACAAGAAAGTAGGGAAACGGGTGAGTTATTATGAACAGTTTAGTGACAGGATTATTTTGATGAGCTTAGAAACTACGCCCGTCCCAACCACATTAGTACAAGTTTATATGCCAACGACACAGGAAGATGACGAAGAAATAGAAAAAATATACGCTGAAATTGAAGAATTAATCCAATATGTGAAGGGGGAGGAAAATCTAATAATCATGGGTGATTGAAATGCAATAGTGGTAGAAGGAAAAGAGGGGAAACTGTAGGAAGTTTTGGTCTAGGAGAAAAAAATGAGCGAGGAAGTAGGTTACTAGAATTTTGTGAAAGATATAAGCTAGTAGTGGCAAACACACTGTTTAAGAATCATGCAAGAAGAATATACACCTGGAAACATCCAGGGGATACAGGCAGATATCAGCTAGATTATATCACGGTCAAACAGAGATTCAGGAATCAAGTTCTAGACTGTAAAGCATACCCAGGAGCAGACATAGACTCTGACCATAATTTGATAATAATGAAGTGCAGGCTGAAATTTAAGCGAATAAGGAAGCAGTATAAGCAGAACAGACTGGAAGTGAATAAACTAAAACAATCTAGCACGAGAGAAAAATTTGCTGAAATGGTAGACTTAGGTCTAAGAAGTAACTCTGAAAGGAGGTCAACCGAGGACAAATGGAATGCATTAAAGACCGAAATAATGAAAGCTGGTAAAGAAACACTAGGCTTTAGGGAACAAGCGAAAACCTTGGATCACAGAAGAAATTTTGGAGCTGATGGATCAGAGGAGAAGGTACAAAAATGCTTAGGATGAAGCAGGAAGAGAGCAGTACAGGCAGTTTAGAAATCAAATAAATAGGAAATGCAAAATAGCAAAAGAAAAATGGCTACAAGAAAAGTGTGAAGAAGTAGAAAAGGAAATGGTCGTAGGTAAAGTAGACGTTGCAAATAGAAAGATCAAACAGAATTTTGGAGAAATAAAGAAAAGGGGTATGAACATTAAAGCTGCCTATGGGAAACCTCTATTAAGCTCAGAAGATAGAGCTAACCGATGGAAAGAATACATCGAGAAACTGTATGCTGGGGACGACTTGAACAATAGTGTAATGGAAAAGGAAGGCGATGTCGACATTGATGACTTAGGAGATCCTGTTCTGAGGACAGAATTTAATAAAGCTCTGAATGACTTGATAGTAAATAAGGCAGTTGGAATAGATGAGATCCCTGCAGAACTTCTTAAATCCCTAGGAGAGGAAGGAATCGAAATATTATTCAAGCTGATATCAAAAAGTGTGGAACAGGAGAAATTCGAACTGATTTTAATAAAAATATCATCTTCACACTTCCAAAGAAAGCACAAGCCAACAAATGTGAGAATTATCGCACCATTAGTCTAACAACACATGCTTCAAAATTACTGACCAGAATAATATGCAGAAGGCTGGAAAGGGTAGTAGAATAGATAGTAGGTGCAAGATCAGTTTGGGTTTAGGAAAAATCGTGGTACTAGGGAAGCAATTCTGTCTTTAAGATTAATACTTGAAGGGTGGATCAAGAAAAACAATGATACTTTTATGACGTTTGTTGATTTAGAAAAAGCTTCTGATAATGTTAGGTGGGAAAACATCTTCAAAATTTTAAAGAAGTCAGGTCTAAAGTATCAAGATAGAAGAATAGTGTATAAACTATATAAGAATCAAGTGGCTATAATAAAAGTAGAGAATCACGAGTGACATGCACCAGTTAAAAAGGGTGTAAGACAAGGTTGTAGTCTATCCCCGTTAATATTCAACTTGTATGTAGAAGAGGCAATGAAGAAACTCAAAGAAAAATGTCCATGTGGCATAAGTTTTCAGGGAGAAAAAATCAGTATGCTACAATTTGCTGATGACATTGTCTTGTTAGCAGAGAGGGCTGAGGATATTGAGAAATTACTGAATGGCATGAACAAAATACTGAACGAAGATTTTGGACTGAATATAAATCAAAGCAAGATTAAAGTGATGAAATGTAGCAGAAATGATACCAATACTAGTAGATTAAATATAAAAATAGGATCGGATGCAATAGGAGAAGTAAGTGAATTCTGTTACTTGGGAAGTAAAATTACAACCGATGGCCGAAGCAGGAATGATGTTAAAAGCAGAATAGCACTAGCAAAAAGAGCCTTCTTGAAAAAGAGAAATCTTTTAGTTTCAAATATTGATTTAGGAATTAGAAAGAACTTTTTTAAACTGTTTGTGTCGCTTTATGGTAGCGAAACATGGACTTTAGGAATACAGGATATAAAGAAAATTGAAGCATTTGAAATGTGGTGTTACAGAAGAATGCTGAAAATTAAGTGGACAGACAAAGTAAGAAATGAACAAGTTTTGGAAATGATGGGTGAGAAAAGAAGTTCATGGAAGAAGCTTACAGAAAGAAGAGACAGGCTGGTAGGTCATATTTTGAGACATGCTGGATTGGTTAATTTGTTAGTGGAGGGAACAGTCGAAGGTAAGAACTGTATAGGAAGACAGAGATTAGATTATATGGTTGGCCATTGCATTGCTAGCACTAAAGCTAACCGTATTTTGCGTCGCGCCGGTTTTGCGCTCCTTCGAGAACGCATTCGTCACACGCGGTTTGAGCTCAACTGTAACGCACAGGAATTATTTCACTGCCATCTGGAGCTTGCAGCCAAACTGTCTCCGACCTCTTGGGAATGGGTGGATGCCACTACTTCTGCACAAGGTAGCATGGAGTTTGACAGAACATCGGCAAGACAGACAAGAAGTTCAATCGTCTATCACAGGCACACTGGCCTTCTAAGGATGAAACTTTCAAACGTGCGGTAGTAAACCTCACTGGTACACAGCTGGATGAAGCAACTGAGAAAGTTTTATCCAAAGGGTTAAACTTTGCCCCAACCCCTGATAAGGTTCCTGTAAAGGATATTGTCTGTGCAATTGAAATAGTTGCTAGAAAGCTTCCTGGGGATGCGGCTGAAGAAGTCCGAAGGGAAACGTGCAGAGTTCTGGAGAAAGCCAAACCACCTAGGCCCAACATCACAAAATCGGAACGCTTCGCTCTCCGTGCGTTGCGTCGGAACGAAGAAGTGGTTGTGTTACCTGCGGACAAAGGGAATGCCACAGTCTTGCTTACATCTGATATGTATGAATCCAAAATACAAAATATGCTTGATGACACCGCTTATAAGCTCCTTAATGGTGACCCTACTTCCAGAGTTGAGAGGAAAGTGTCAGCTCTTGTTAAGAAGGCCGGATTTACGCCTGATGTCGTCAAGTACCTTCGACCTCGTGCAGCCAGACCACCTAGGCTTTACGGCCTGCCAAAGATACACAAGGAGGATGTGCCTTTACGACCGATTGTAAGTACTATTGGTAATCCCACATATAACTTGGCCAAGCATTTGTCTAAGATGCTTAGACCTTTCGTAGGTAATTGTCCGCACCATGTTAAAAACTCGACACAGTTTGTCGATACGCTCCGAAAGATGCGGTTGTCAGAGTCTGATATTATGGTCAGCTTTGATGTTGTCTCGCTCTTCACCAAGGTTCCTTTGAGAGACACACTGCAGCTGTTACAAGGTCTTTTTGAACCTACCTTGGTGGATCTGTTCGAACTAGTCCTAACTTCTACTTATTTTACCTATGGTGGAAGTTTTTATGAACAGACTGATGGTGTGGCAATGGGGTCTCCATTATCTCCTGTAGTAGCCGATCTGTTTATGGAACACTTTGAAGATCGAGCGATTGAAACCTCCGTCCTCAAACCAACATACTTCTATCGTTATGTGGACGATACATTTGTTGTTTGGCCCCATGGGATCCAGGGTCTTTATGAATTCATGGACCATCTCAATAGCATTCATGAAAACATCAGATTCACTATGGAGCTAGAGAAAGATGGTAGATTGCCCTTTCTAGATATTTTAATCCAGCGGAGACCTGATGGTACCCTGTCACATAGTGTGTACAGGAAAATAACACACACGGACCGTTATTTACATGCCGATAGTTTCCACCATCCGGCGCAGAAGAACACGGTGTTATACACGCTTGTACACAGAGCAAAGTCAATTTCAGACGCTGACAATCTGCAAGACGAACTCGAACATCTCCGCCATACCTTCATGCGGAATGGATAACCGATCCCATTGATAGAACGGGCATTTCGAAAGAAAAAGGCAGATATACGTAATATTGAGGAAGAAGAACAGCCTAAAGATCTTGCCTTCATCCCGTATGCAGGTAGCATCTCTGGAAAATCGGCAGGATTTTAAAACGATATGGAATCAAGTGCATTTCCGCCCTCCTGCCAAAATACGGGATTTGCTGCGTCCTGTGAAGGATGATTTGGGTTTAAAAAACACCGGGAGTGTACAGCATACCGTGCCAATGTGGTAAGAGTTATATTGGTCAAACCATCCGCACTATCCAGGCCCGTGTGACTGAACACCAACGCAACATCCGGTTGTTCCAACTAGAAAAGTCTGCTGTGGCACAACACGTGATCGAAAATGGTCACAGTATGGATTTCGATAAGGTGAGAGTTTTAGCCAAGTGTTCCTTCTTCTGGGAATCTGTGATTAAAGAGGCGACTGAGATACGCCTGAATAACAATAATATGAACAGGGACTTGGGTGTATGGCTCAGTGACGCATGGAAGCCAGTTTTTGCCATTCTTAAACAACCAAGTGTCTCGCTGACGGACGATAGGAGAGTGGAGAGTGGAGAACGGCGTATCGGTCCGACTACATCTACAGCTGAATCTGTAGCCGACCAATCACAGACAGGTATTACAGAACCGGGGTTATAGTCAGCCAATCGGAAGACCGCATGGCTCCCTATGCATTTATCGAGTTAAACATCATAATTAATGATAGTAAATGTTTTTAAGAATATATAATGTGGGGTCTTTCATTAAAGAAGTCTTTGGATTTTTATGTGTGAGAATAATGTGAACGATGACGCTATGAGGACAGTTATTGTGTCAGCCAATCAGAATACCGCTTGGCTCCCTAAGGATTATCGAATTTAACATCATGATTAATAGTGGTGAATAGTGTAAACGGTGACTCAATATGAACAGTGACGTTATGTGAACATTGACGTAGGTAATCCATCGTCTTTCTATTTTTAACAACCTCGGCTTTGGTTTCGCTGTGGAGCCAACTATCAGTACAACGCTGGTGTATATCTACGCCTGGTTCCGCAACCGACCAATCGCAGTCACGGAGTGGCTACGTCATTGGAGTCAGCCAATCGGAAGTCGACAACGTTCCTGTCTGGTTCAGTTCTGCTATTCAGTCCAGTATTTGTTGTTCCTTCAGACACAACAGACCTGATGATGGCGGCAGTGAAAGTCGCCGAAAGCTCGTCAGTAGAAAATGTGATTCGGCGGCAAACCCGAGAAGAATATATATCAGATAATTGAGGACGTGGGCTGTAAGGGATATGTAGAAATGAAGAGGTTAGCACAGGATAGGAAGGGATGGAGGATTGCATCAAACCAGTCGATAGACTGACAGAAAAAAATAAAAATAACATGATTAGGTCTATTAAACTAATTACTAACTAATATTTGGGCCTTTTCTGATGGAATATTTAGACCACGTGCCAACGTATGATAGGCACGTGGAGGTAAAATTATTTCCTAAATGCCATATCACGCGCTTGCGAGTGATATTTTAAAACGGATCAAAATAATGAAAATATGTGACAATATACTGTAATTTTGTATTATACTTTATTACTAACAAATATTAGTATAAAATTTATTACAAATTGATTACAATCGTATTATTATTGCAAGCAATATTTTAAAACTTTTTATTTGTGTGTCACTTTCGCACAATCTAAGTAATAACCTGGGAGATCCATCACAAAATGTGCAGATGTTAATAGTACCTTTACATTTTCCCTGGGAAAAGCAACTTTTCCACTATTTTCACAAAATCTTCCCACCTTTCTTT
Organism: Vandiemenella viatica; assembly: GCA_031002005.1. Classification (NCBI taxonomy): domain Eukaryota; kingdom Metazoa; phylum Arthropoda; class Insecta; order Orthoptera; family Morabidae; genus Vandiemenella; species Vandiemenella viatica. The sequence continues at coordinate 44,044,502 of CM061919.1, read as the reverse complement.
TCTTCCCTTGGTTTGAGAACATGTGTTGATTCAATGGATTCACACACAGGCGCACGAGGGATCTGTTGTGGTTTCAATAAACACCTTATAACGGATAAACGAAAGTCATACAGGGAGACGTTTTCAGTGGGATATGTGTTGTATATAAAGTGAGAATTTGAGATCATTAATTGCAAGATATGTACAAATATTTTGGTTGGCCATCTAATGGTTTTTCTTTTGCATGGGTAATACACAAGCATCTGATCTTGCTTATCAATGCCTGCCATAAATTTATTATATTGAATACAGGAAATGGTTCGATTTCATTTCGCCTCTTTTGATTGTCGTTTCTACAATATCATTTTTGAATTCGGTAGAAATGTAATTTACCTCTCTTTTGTCTTTCCATTTGCCAAGCATTACACCATCAGCATACTTTGCTATAGTTTCTCCTTTCTGCAGTTTCTTCTCCCTAACCTCTTATTGAAAATGTATTCTTATTTCTTCTGATTGTCCCAGTACAATAAGTTTTTCTATCAGCAAGACATTTAGCCAGTTCATAACTAGTATAATAATTGTCCATAAATACACTATGGCCAACATCTAGCATTCCTTCCATCAAATTCAACACTAAATTTTTTTGCATGTCCTTTCCCACCAGAATCATCCATCATAAATTTAATAACCATACCATTAGGTGTTGTAATCATATAAAATTTGATACCGTATTATGGCGTTTGTTGGGAATATACTGCTTAAAAAAAAAGCCGTCCAAGCCACAATATAATAGACTCATCTAAACTAATTTCTCGTCCTGGGTAATATATTTCAGCCATACGTGTGTTGAAAAAATTCACCACACTTCTGATTTTATATAGTTGATCCTTATGGGTTTTGCATTATTGTCTGGGATTGTTGTGAAATGTAATGCGCTCAACAACAGAAGATAACGATTCCTGCTCATTTTATGTGACAATACACTAAAGCCAAAAAGTGTATCTGTTTTCCAGTAATCTTGAATGCGATTTAATCTTACAGTTCCCATATGTAAAATTAATCCCACAAACACCAGTATTTCATCTTTTGTAGTTTCCTTCCAAGCATTAATTTTAGAATGTTGCTTTGTTGCACGGCAACGAAATACTTTACGAGCATATTTATTTGTTCGAGCAACTACTTCATCCAAGATATCTTTGGTAAATAAATGCCAAAAGTAATCAATTGGATTGTCACCTGAAATAGTTTGCAACAAACACTCTGATGTGCTGAAAGGAAATTGTTGCATTGTTGTAGGGTCATTTTCCCAAAGTATATTTCCTACCACAGAGGAATTATGTTGAAGATTTGTTGTCTCATGCAAGTCTTCAAATTCTTCCTCTTCTGAAACTGAAATATCTTCGGCACTATGGGGAAGAGTGAAATCTTTATAACAGTCACAAGTAATATCGCTCAAGAACTCGTCCGATAAGTCAGCTAACAAATTCTCAATCTCATCATTTGTCAGAGGCTTATTACATTGTGTATTTCTTCTTTTGGGGCGTGAAGGCCCTGCAAAACTATCACCTCGACAATTCATGTTGCAAGATTTTTTTTATAAGTAAAAAAAGTTTTAAATTTGAAACCACTTGCCTTTATAATGTGTTGATACCTTTCACTACACGCCAAAACCAGCAGACCCACTTAATATACAATGCCGACTGAAAGACAGCAAAAAATGTTGTGGCGCGGCTCTTCCCGCACGACGCGTGACTGGCTACTGAGACAACACTCCACACTACGCGCTAGCGCGTGATTGGCGCATGAGAATAGACACTTCACCACGCGCTGGCGCGTGATTGGCAGCAAACGTGTTAAGAGAATTTAGCTTCCCTGAACATTTTTTTGGGACTGAATAGATCGACAGCTAACGTGTTCAGAGAATTTAGCTTCCCCGAACATTTTTTTGGGACTGATTAGATCACTACATGATGGCATGGTTTGTCAAGCTCTGTAACAAAATAATATCTCTAAAAAAAACTGCCTATCAAAAATTGTGTGCTTGCCCTGTATTTGGCAGCTCTACTCTATGAAACATCATCTACTCCAAATGCAGGCAAGGAAATTAGATATCAGTTTGACTGACGACTTTATAATGCAGTCAGACTCCAGTCATCAAGATTAACTGCCCTCACACAGATAACGGAAACACAGTATGAAGATGACAATGCCTCTCCAGCACATACTCCTGAGCAGATTCAGCAATCTGTTAACCGCTTCAAGAGTGCATATTATCAATTTAATCACTTTAAAAACAAAGTGTTAGTTAGCACAACCTGGCCCTGGAGCTATTCTCCCAGACTTTGACATTGTTATTTTGAGCATATACCTCAAACAGCTAGACAACTTCTTGTAACTTGGAAGCATTCTCTCAGCATGATGTACCTCGGAGTAAAATATGGGAAACAAAATTCGTACAGCACACGTTCCTGAACAAACAGGGTATATTATTACTGGAAGTGGTTGAACATCATCATAATTAATCAATATATGATCTATAAATCCCCTACTGACTATCTGAAGATTGACGCCTAGAGGATATCTGGTATCAAGGATATTCTTGTAGGCTAGATCTCATCTGCAGAGGTTGTGGTGTCAGGGGAAAATTCTGATGGTTCTGAGTGTAAAACAATTGTCAAAATTGTTCAATTTGTGGAAACTAACATGTTCTGCCACTGGATGGACTTACATTGCTGGTGTTACTGTTTGACTGTGGCCATTCATTCTGATGGTGAGTGGGTTAGTGGTGAAGCTTATACATAAGCTAGTACAATGGAGGTGCGTGATCATATATATGAGGCGTGTTGTGGCACCAGTAGCACATCCAATGTTGGGGAAGGTTTCTCCTGAGGTCAGATTGGAGTAGGTGGTGGTACCAAGGTTCATGTTGCATGTTTTGCAATGGGATCTGTTAAATGGGAATTGTGTTCATTTGGGGGAATTATAGGGTGGATATTTATGAACTAAGTTTGTCTGGAGATAGAGTGAACTGCTGAAACGTGTGTGTGGGGCACTGGGTAAATTTTGTAGAGAGTGGTGCACATCTCGGGGAAGGAATATAGAAAATCATGCCCACATCAAAGGATTATGTTAATGGACTCAAGACCATGAAAGAACTGGGTCAAAAAAGTGGGGTTGCACTTAGTTTCAAGAGGTGCAGCAGCATTGGAGTAGTTGTGCAAAGCACAAGAGATTTGTCCGTTTACTAGGTCACGCCTTCATTCACTAGGCAAATGTCGTCCTGTGCACATCTAACTCCGCCTGGCGTCTCACTTCTTGCAAGAATAAGGTTGACCAATCAAATAATATGTCAATTGTGTTTGTCTCTTTTCGTTCGTCTTTCCTAGCCACCGTCATCTATGATAAGTGTTAGGTATTATTTCCCTATCCTACCTTAATTTCACTGGCATAAAGCATTTTCCTGTTAGCTGTTGTTATTTTAGAAAAATAGTAAATATTTTTTGTTTACTTTTATGTTAAAACCATAGCTATAACAAGTAATAAATTTGAACTGTGGCCTGGATGACTATGGTTTGATCCCTGTTGAAGCTGAAGATTTTTAATCGAAGCTGTATGTCCGAAATGGCTCCTCAGGCCCACTCAGCCTGCTATCTGCCGAGTCCCATGGAGAAATTCCATGGGAAGGTAAAGAATGGCCAGATCATGGCACTGACCCTGTGGCATGCCTTCTAGTGACGAAAAGGTTATAATGGGAATGTGGAACTCTACCACAGAAAAAGAAGAAGTGCCAGGAGCTGTAGAAACCTCTTAAACTTTTTGTTTTATGTAGAATAAAATAAATTATTATATCATAATACATATTAAATATTTATATAAACAATAAAAAATTGTAATAATACGACTAAGCTGAGTGGTTGCTGCTTTAAAGCTGCTAACTAATCTGTTTTATATATTTTGCATACAAATAATATGAAAATGTAATAAAGTAATATAGGATTACAAAAAAAAAAAATTATGTTTTGATACTAAATTTAAATGTATAACACTTTCATATATAACATTAACATTTATATTCAGACAATTTTCTATGTCTTTAACAAAATGTTTATTAAAATCAAAGAACTGAGAATACAATGGATTTATTTATTTTGTGTCTGAAACATACATACTAACACAATAATAAGCACCAAACTGTACTAGACCAAACTTGGCCACTTAAGTAATGTATGAGATTGTGAAAGCTTTCAAAATGTCTGTTTTACACAGTTGAGATCGGAAGAAAACTTGTCTGAACAGGAATGGCTGGCTCAAAGTGGTTTGAACAAGTATTAAAACTTCAGTTAGTTGTTGTTTATGCACAAGCTGTACTCAAAGAGTTGCTTTTAAAATGAATTAATTGAAGTTAATTATTTAAAAGTGAATATTCTTTTCCAGAACCTCTTTTACAAAGATTTGTGGATTATATCTGTTTTGTGTTTGTAAACAAACAAACTATATTGCAAGAACTTAAAGTGTTAAGAATTACTTCAAGTATTCATCAGGCTATTAAAAAATGACAGGTGACTATATGTTCTTTCAAATGCTGTAACTCTTTTATGGAAGAGAAACATTCCAAATCAGTTACAAAATACTAGTTATGTCACAGATTAAATGTGCTCCCTACAGTATGGCACAGAAATGCATATGAAAGTGCGAGATAAATGCAGGGAAAAATTTTATAGCAAGATCCAATTCCAGCAGACAAATGTTTTACCAGGTGCTAGTATATATGCTTATTATCTATTTGCTAATTCAGAAGCATCAACACATCATGTAGACAAATCCCAAGAACTTACTGGCAATACACAATCATATACAAACTTATACCATAAAAATTGGATGAAATAATAAAAAAAACTACAAAAACATTTGGGTCTACTGAAGATCACGATTCTGCTACATCATTCACTAATAACTTCACAATTGCAAGACGTATTATTTTCACATGTTATTCTGTTGTAACACAGCCTGGAGCACTATATTAAAGCAGAAAATTATATTGTAATAAATACACCCCGGAACAGCACGACACCGTTAAAGGTACTCCGGAAAGTATTTCTAGTGGTGTCTTGCGTTTGACTACAGCGGTATGATGATTCCTTGGGGAATTGCGAACTCCAGTAATCCCAAACATGTAATACCTTCGAAATAATCATAACCTCAAGTATTAGGGGGCAAAAAAAAAATACCAGAAGATGGCAACAGAGATTCTGATCACCGAAATATTGTGTGAAAACACACTGCTCACTCGCCTAGTCACCCAAGAAGACTACTAACAAGTTAGTAGTCAGAAATATTACAGCAGTTAAAGCATGTTTCCTCAAACTTTGAACAATGTCATAACACTTTTTCATACAAACATGGATAATGAGTTTGAATTCAGCAACTACATAACCCATTTTGTAAAAAAAAAGTGAGAGGATAGGGAATTTTATCTACTCCAAATCCAAGGTCTAGGAAAATACTGTTTGAGATTACTACTCGGTTGTAGATTTCTACAATAACAAAATGTCAGGAAACTGTTTCAATCCAAAATATCTCAGAGTTACACTATATTGCTCCCTCACTTACAAAAAGCACTGCTTAGCTATGAAATGCAAGGTTTCAGCCCGCAACAATATCCTGCGGAAACTCACAGGAAACTTATGGGTGCACATCCCGCAGTGCTCCGAACATAAGCTCTTGCACTGAGTTATTCTGCTGCAGAATATGCCTGTCCCATTTGGTACAAGCCTGCTTATTCCAAACAAGTAGACGTAGCATTGCATGAAACCTGCAGAATTTTAAAGCGTTGTCTCAGAGTCACACCAATTAAAAAACTACATGGTCTGGCAGGAATCGCTCCCCCTGATATATGACGGAACATAGCTGCAATGTCAGAAAGAAACAAGGCTAATCAAAATGCTGCTCAACTCGCCAGACAAAGGCTGAAATCTAGGAAAAGCTTCCTTAGGACACCAGCTGCATAAAATGTACCGCCGAAAGTTGCCCGGCTCAATCTGTGGCAATCAAGAATGACTCATGTGAATCAATGGGTACCTACTGTAGAGGCACTACCACCAGGTGGCGATCCCAACTGGAAGACCTGGAGAGTGCTAAATCAGCTGAGAAGTGGAGTGGGCAGGACCAAGGATAACCTGGCAAGATGGCATTATCTTGAAGATCCAAATACAGTGTGTGAGTGTGGGGCAGAACAGACCATTCAGCATTTATACAATTTCCTGCAGTGCCCATTAACCTGCATTCTGTACGACTTCCTTAGCGCCGGTGACAATGCCATACAAGTTGCCGACTTTTGGTCATCCATTACACGAACTTCATTACTGTTAATTGATATCATTTTCTTTCTATCATTCTATTATTGTTAATACTTTTTCTAACAATTGTAAAAGCACCATTTTTGACACGAAATAATAAAAAAGTCAGGAAAGAAAAGGCTTAAAAGTTCAAGTGTAAAAACATTTAGCTTATCAATTGTTTAAACAGAAACATCCATCCCTTTGTATTGGATATTGGATTTTCAAAATTTTGACAACTGAGGCTGGTAAAAGCAGCAAGCATACAGTATGTGTCAATACAGTTCATCAGAGCTTTTTTTTTTTTCTGTCATCAGTCTTCCGATTGGCTTGATGCAATCCTCCATCCTTTCCTACCTTGTGCTAACCTCTTTATCTCTACATATCCCTTACAACCCATGTCCTCAATTATCTACTTCATATATTCTAATCTTTGTCTTCCTTTACAGTTCTTACCTTAGACTGTTCCCTCCACCGGCAAATTAACCAATCTAGCATGTCTCAAAATATGACTTACCAGCCCGTCTCTTCTTTCTGCAAGTTTCTTCGATAAATTTCTTTCCTCACCCATCATTTGCAAAACTCATTCATTTCTTATTTTGTCTGTCCACTTAATTTTCAGCATTCTTCGGTAGCACCACAATTCAAATGCTTCAATTTTCTTTCTTTCCGGTATTCCTAATGTTTCGCTACCTTAAGGTGCTGTGCTCAACTCACAGAGTTCTTTCTAATTCCTAGGCCAATATTTGAAACTAAAAGATTTCTCTTTTTCATGAAGGCTCTTTTTGTTAGTGCTATTCTGAGAATATGAAACTTATAACAAATGGTACAAGACTCCAAAATTATATCACTATTGTCTGGGCAAAATTATGTGCAATTAATAAGCATGAAAGGCCACATCAATATATATGAAAATTGTCCTCAACTTGTGCCACTAAAAGAAGCTCTGACTAAAAAATATATTAAGCAAGTAACCTATAAGCAGTAAATTGCAGTTAACAGATGTACAATGGAAACAGTAATAAAAAGCAGTAGTGGCTTTGTCAAAAATTTTGTGGAAGCTTTGCTGAAAATTTGTTGTTTAATAACAGAAAATTTAACTGAAGGCCACGTAGTGAATAACGTTATTCATTTATTATGGAGGATGAAGTCCACTCTCATTACTGGACCAACAACCAAGCCTAAAACCATCTTCTGGTAGCGGTGGGCAGACCGGATCTTATAATGAATAATTTGGAGTCGATTATTCATTGCTAAGATCCAATTATTTTAAACGTCTCTTCGATTCTTTTTGCATAGTATTTTGAAGGTAGTTTTGCCTAAAACACTGAAAGAATTTAAAATTTAGATTTGTAAATTACAAAAATAGATTGGGGAGAATTTTTACAGTCAAATTATATAAGATAATTAAAAAAGGGGGGTAAATAGATTACTAAGGAAATTGCCACCAGAGTGTGTGCTCTATCGCAATTAAATTAAATCTTTTGTGAGGGGAGATTATTAAACATCTATTTTACATTTTTATCTCTGACTGTTTTGACAACAATAAGGTGGCCTGTCATGTTTCAAAAAGATCTTTACCTTTAGACATTAAGAAAATCATCTCCTGTTCTGATAGCATCACACCACAGTAGAACAACAAGAAAAACTTCCACAACCTATGTCTCTACAAAACAGATTTAGTGATTGTGGTAGAGTAATATTTCTTCACTAGACCTACTACATATGGTGTAAGTGCATGATCCGGAATAGTAGAATTATTAAAAGACTTGCTGCTCTAGCAAGTTTACAAATGGTTGTAAGCATATCAAATTTTGACTCCAAAATATTGTTCAATTTTCGGGATTAAAAAAATAAAAAATCGATGACTAAGGAAATTGCCACCAGAGCGTGTGCTCCGTTGAAATTAAATTAATTTTTTTTTTTTTGTATTATATGTGAGAGGAGAAAATTAAACATCTATTTTATATTTTCATCTCTGTTTTGACAACAATAAGGTGGCCTGTCATGTTGTCAAAAGATAACTGACTTTAATTTCAAAAAGATTTTTACCTTTGAACATTAAGAAAATCATCACACCACAGTAGAACAACAGGAGAAACTTCCACAACCTATGGCTCTAGAAATCAGATTTTTTTTATTGTGGTAGAGTAATATTTCTTCACTAGACCTACTACATATGGTGTAAGAGCATGATCCAGAATGGTAGAATTATTAAAAGACTTGCTGCCTAACACAAGTTTACAAAAGGTTGTAAGTAGAACAAATTTTGACTACAAAATATTGTTCAATTTTGGGGATTACTGGTGATCATGATTGAGTTGTTGCAGAATTGTGTTCTTTTGCTGTTTACTATAAACCAGGCAAGACTCTGCATACTGCACAGTTATGAAGAAGTTAAAAGAATGTCTATTGATAGTAAAAAAAAAAAAACACTATTTTCATGAAATATCAGAAAATCAGCTACTTTATATGAATCATTACTGCACTGAACAACAGTTTACTGAAAGTGTGTTAGCACTAGACTATATTCCACAAAATGACTTGGCAAAAATTGAATAGGGATTTGTCTCTAGAATCTGTGAAGTTTCCTTTTGGCTTACATGTATTCTTGCAAGGAATGTTGTTTCAAGTGATTATAGAGTCAGTTCCATACATCCTAAGGGACCAAATTTTTCTTCTTCTTCCTTTTTTTCATAACAGAGAGATATATCGAATTTTCGCTGTAAGACCCTTTTGCAAAATGTAGAGTCTATTATAGCTGCTGAAAAATTCATTCAAATAAGAAATGAAATCGTCTTTGTTTCGTTTGGCAAAACTCATATAAGCTGAGAAACGGAGGGGGATTACTGGAGATCGTGATGCAGTAGTCAAATGCAAGACATCGATAGAAATCCTTACCGAGGTACATTTAACGGTGTCATGCTGGTCCATTCTGTTTCACAACGGAATTACTGTGTGAAAATAATACCTTTTGCGATTGACTACTGCAGTATTAAGGCGTCATTAATAAATGATGTAGCGATATCGAGATCTCCAATAGAACCACACCAATATTAGATATCAACTAGTTTGTGAGCTACAGCTGAATAAAGATTATCAATTTCTGAAAACCGATTACTCAGAAATTTTGCAGTTTTTATCAACTTTATTATTACTAAAACTGTATAATATATTGGTTAATTTGAGGCGGAATGATTCGAGTCAAAGAAACAACTTTGAATTTAAGTTAAATAACTCAGTATTAAACATAAATGTTCATTACTAAATTTAGCTGAGTTAATGGAATTAGAAACACAATAATACTAAAGGATACACTTGAAAACCTTTCATAATTTCTTCGCTTCTATTAGGTCCTTTGGAAACTACTGGTATATCTGAGTCGGCTGTCGTTTCCAAAGCTGATTCTGATTTTTCCTCCATCATTTAACATCTAATTGCAGTCCGCTCACAATGAGAAAATGAAAAAAATAAAAACTGGCAACTATTCGCCTAAAGTTTACCAACAACTCAAACAACTCAATGGGTATTGGGTAGCAGATCAGTAAACAACACACACCTGCTACTCACCACGCATCTTTGACGCAAACTTACTCAAAGCTAAACAGAGACAAGAAGCTAAACACAGAGACAATACTCATGGAGGATTCCTCCATGACAATACTAGCTAAACCCATGAGCTAAACCGACACAAAGATAAGTGATCGCGCAGACAAAGTCAAGGCATCGTAGATGAAGTTTTAATTTAATTTAATTGCAATGGAGCACAGGCTCCGGTGGCAATTTCCCTACACACCCATCTCCCCCCTATCCTGCACCCACCTATATTTGCTCTCTACAAATTTTAACTTTAAATTCTTTCAACGTTTTCGGTAAATTATTAATCATTTCTCTTGGTAACTCATTCCAATCCCTGACACCCTTACCTAAAAAAGAGAATCTTTCCACACCCTTGTGCCTGAAATCAAGTACCATCTTGTGGTCCTGGTCATTTTTTCCCTTCCATGCACTACTTTTATACCTACTCCAATATCTTTCCACCAACAAGTACTGAACGTCTCTTCAACATTACAGTAGATATACAATAAATTAATTAATTTAGTTGCAAAGAAGCACATGCGTTACCCTACACTCCCAATTTTCTCTGGTCTTGTCCCACCTTTACAAATTTCAAACTCTTTTAGCGGTTTGGGTAAGTCATTCGTCATTTTCCTTGGTAATTTAGTGCGGTCCCTGACTCTGTTACTTTCAAAAGAAAATTTTCCTACTCATTTATGCCTAAAATTGATTGTCATCATGGGTCATGGTCTTATTGCTCAGTAGCTAAGGCAGTTACTTTCAAATTTCTGGGTTCATATCCCAATGGAACCAGGAATTTTTAAAAGTTCTGCTTGATCATCTGAGCTATACGAGGACATTCCACGTTAAACTGTGCTCCAAGTTACGACAGAGAAAATGGTTACATATTATTATTGCTACCGATCATGCGCTCAATAGTAATTAAAATAAATTAAAATTAAATCTTTGCCCTTCCATGCATTACTCGTAATGCTTCTAACCTTATCTTTCCAAGCCTCATTATCAATATACACCTTGTAAATTCTCAGTACACTCTTCACCTTCTTCCTACCTTCCAATGAAACCCAATTCCTTTATCCTATCAGTAACTGATTGCGTTCCGCGGTAATTTCGAGTCAAATCTAGCTGTTCTTCTTTGCACAACTTCAAAATCCTGTACTTGATACCCAGAATCGAGAGTCACACACTATGCCACCATACTCAAGAAATGGTCTGACCAAAGTTTTGTAACCCAATTCCCTCACTTTTTAGGTAAATCTCCTAAACGCCTTCCCCAATAAATGACGAATTTTCAAACCTATTCTTACCATCTGTCCAATGTGTCCTGCTCACAGAGGGCGCTAATGACCCCGCCGTCGACGCGCCCTTAAACCACAACAACAACAACAACAACAACTGTCCTGCTCATTTACGATTATTATCAAATATTATGTCATGATACTTTTACTTCATATCATCAAAAAGTAAATTAATGTAAAAAAAGTAATTCCTTCGCCACCCTATAATCATAAAGAATTTTTAGTTTTTTATCCATGTTCATAAGAAGCTGATTATTCTTGGCTAGATATCTTCTCCAAGTCACCCCGTAAATGTTCACAGTCATATAAAGAGGTTCAGTAAAACATTGGCAAAAAATATGGTATAAAACACCACTACCGAAGAGATATTTCATTTAAAGGTTCAACACATAAAAGGAGGGACATAGTACCATTGAGAAATGGCAATCGAGCAAAGAGATAATAAAAGTGACGGAAGAAATGTTTATTCCAAAACAAACACCGAGCGTTACGAGTGAGTGGTAACGCTCTGGTCTCGCATCCGGGAGAAAGTACTCATAGATTCATTAATGGCCTTATGCCTCGTCGACGTCGAGGTCATTAGAGACGGTAAAGGATGGGAGACCAGAATTAGGAAGGAATTCGACCATGGTCTTTTAAAGAAGCATCCCCACATTCGCCTGGAGTGATTTGGGAAACCATGGAAAACCCAAATTTGGATGCCCAAACGGGGATTCAAACCTGCGTCCTCTCGAATGCGAGGCCACTGACGTAGATTCGAATCTCCATTCAGCCAACCAGAGTTTAATATTCCAGGCGAATGGTGGGATGGTTCTTTCAAAAATCATTCACCAGAACCAGCTCGTTTCTTACCCTCAGTTCTTTCCCGCTTCTAATGTCGTCAGCGAGGCATTGTTTTAGTGTCAACAAAACGTTTATCTCCTTCCTGCTTATGTGCATCATTTTTTTAATATAGGGAAGAGTTTATTACTGTTGTATCATTTTGTTTCAGTAGCCTGTATGTAAATAACAGAAAACAATTAATAACTGGCATGTCAACTGTTTGTTAGCATGGTTGTCAGTCAGGGTGGAACTGCGTCAGTTTTATGAAATCTGACAATTCAGCCATAATCCTACGGCTTTCATCAGAAGATTATCATGCCTCGGATCGCTGCCACCTACAAATAGCCTCAGAAGCACGCGCTAACTATTTAGAGAGACGTCAAAGAAAATATCGCCACCAGTGTGGCCTGTCCGATGGGAGCAGAGGCGGCCCTAGCAATTTTTTTAGGTGGTGCGAGATCTCATTGTGGCGCCCCAAATGTGCAATCGCTTATTCGTGATTAGGGTGTCCCTATAGACAGATTGAAGTTAGCAATTTTTTTACATTTTACTCATATTATAAATGCAAAAGTTTTTTGCTTGAAAGTTTTTACTGTTTCACGTCTAAACGGCTGAACGGCTTAAAATAAAATTTGGAATAATGTATTGGTTATCTACTTTTATCCCGTTCGATAAAGTAGTTCCTGTGGGATTCAGATACGAATACGTGTACGAATGCGTTATGAATTCCACTCGAGCAAAGCCGTGGGCAGAAGATAGTCTTTATTTATTAATAATAACTCAAACCTCACAAAAATTAGGATAGGACAGCAGCGGTATGAATAAGAAACAAGAGAAGTAACAAGGAATGCTGTATGTCTGAAAAGGTTTATTTAAGCCACTGTGGCGAACTAAATGCTCACATCACGTGAAGGTCAGATTCACTTAGTTTTTAATAATTGGATTCTACACTTAACGTACCGTAAGCAGCGCTGTCATCCATACGGCTAAGCACTCCCCACTCTCCACGCTCTACCTCAAGATGGGTTAAAGCTATGAAATATTGTCTGTGACGAAATTTGTAGAGAATTTTATGTTCTACAACTTTTACAATAACTCAAAATAATATTTAGATTAAAGGAAGCGAGATATTTACAAAAGCTGTTTTTTGTGACATTTGACCTTGATTATCTTGACTGGCGTACACGAGATTCTATGAGACTTTTGAGCCAACTTATAAAATATGAAAACAAAAGTTTGAGCAAGAGCAAATTTTCAGCTTGTTATCTTTCATTCCGAGGTTTACCCCTTTTTTCACCTTATTTGACTGGATTACAACCAAGAAATATATGTGATGCTTTAAGAGATTTAGCAGCAAATACAACAGATTGTCATTGGGTTAGTGAATGCCAGTCTATAAAAAAGGAAATAACTACCTACGAATTTGTAGTTGCTCTCGTCGTATTGTATGACATTCTTACAAAGATAAATGTAATAAGAAAAATGTTGCAAAACGAAAAATGAAGCTACATGCGGCTAAACAACACATGATGCATTTACACACATGGAGGAAGGAAATAGATGGAGACGACGCAAGAGACCTTCGCCACGCATTGAAGTGAAGCCGGGCGGAGGAGGAGTGGGGGGCTAGGCCGATCCCATAGCAATCTGGTGATGGATTATTATGTAACTTGATGAGACAAATATAAAATGAAGAATAAATTTTTTTGAAATCATGCTTAGTTTTCGAGATATTCTGTCTCAAACGTAAAATGTTTTTGGTTGAAATTCAGTAGAAAAAATTGGTCAAAGTCAAATTTGATGAAGGATTCTTATTTAAAAAGACGAGACAAATCGAAAATAAAGAATAAAATTTTTCGATATCTTGCTTAGTTTTCGGGATATACTGGGATTGGGTTGATATGCGGCCTGGACTAAAAATTAATTCTGCCAAAGCCACAATGAATTACATGGTAGACATGCAGAATGGATATTTCAGTTTTTTTACTACCACTTGTGGTTAGATTGAAATGCGGCCTAGACCAGAATAAAAATAGTTATCTTGTTACCATACATCGTAAGCTTGATTGGTAATAGCTGGAAGTAGTTTCCATCGCGATAAACGTTTTGTCACTAACTTGGTTCTCATGAAATTACTAACAGTAATAGATAAATTCTTTGTCCCTTATGGAACAACAAAACCATTCTGGTACAGACTGCATTTAGACCTAACCACAATCTCCATTAAATTGCCGCTACAGAATCGAACTATGTAGACATACCCACACACGCGTATTTGAATCGCAACCTGTATTTGCAGTAACAACATCATCAAAATTCCTAGATTGCATAGCATAATTTAACACATTTATTTTCATCATACACTGTCAGTATAAACTGCAACGTGACGAAAGAAAGCGCAATACTAAATTCACTGAATCGCGATGTAAAACACGCCCCTTTAAATCTCATTTTAAACGCTCGTTAAAATGTAATGCTAGTCTATTATGTGCAAAATAGCAAGGTATGCTGATTTTCTACACCACACCAACAAAAATTTGAGAACAAAGTCATCCCATTGAGAGCTATGACTAAGTATTTATAGACAGGCACCGAAGTTTGCAATTCCTACCGCCCACTTCAACATCGATAAATAGAATTCAACTTACTTATGAAATGATATTCCAGGTTCTTTCCTCTCTTGCTTATTTGTGCAACCGTATGCAACACGAGATGGCATTATAAAACACTTATACACATTACAAAATGAAATAATCACAGCATCTAACACAATGTGAACATCACATTTGTTTGGGATCGCAATATCGCCGCTGCCGCCACTACGCATGCGCGAGAGCCTGCTTCACAGATTTAACGTCACTTCTCCTCCATATATTTTCTTCCTCCATGTTTACACATTGGCTTGAAAATTATCTGGATATGGTTTCGAGTCATTATCCTTGTTAACGGGGAGAGAAACAGCTAACTAAAACAATATTGACGAAGTTCATTAACGTGAGAAGGAAACGTAAGAGAACGAACTGTCATTATGTAGGAGTAAAAATGAAGCTCTTGAATTGCATGCAGAGGAGATTTTCAAAATAAACTATTAGAATGTTATTGTTGACAATGTGCGCGCAAGTTGCCAACATAGATTTGAGGAACTTAAACATGATGAAAACACATTTGGTTTCATGCACAACATAAAAAAGATTAAAGAAAACTAGTGATTGTAAAACTTCTGAAGCATTGCAATGACTTGTAAATATCTCTAACAACAGGAGAAACATCTGACATAGATGAACAAGAATTGTATGAACAACTCAATACGTTTATCCGTGTATAAGAAGTGATCCACGGCGTTATCTCGGTGATGAGATAACTAATAGGAAAAAAAAATCATTAACTGAAGTGTACCCCACTATCGAAGTAATTAGTCCTGAGAATTTTTGCCACCATACCTGAGACATACATACATAATATTTTTTTATTTGTTTGCTGCTAGAATAATTATTTCATCTCTGGCTGCAGAGTCAATGAACAACCATTTAAAAATATCATCATAATTTATACTTTGAAAATGCGACGGTGATGGTATGTCTGGTATACCTCATTCTGTAATATTTTGAACCGTAGACAAAATTCCAACCATATATAAATCTTCTCGTACATGCTGCTTTTTATCATCGTAAGCCTCGTCTGAAGAACTTCTATTAAACGAATATAATAGTAGGCTTCCGCGGCCAGAGTCAGTTGATTCTTGGCTGTCCGCGTGGTGCCGCGTCATGTTCCTTGTAGTCGACGTTTCGACTCTCATTCTGGGTTCTTCTTCCAGGCCAGAACTATTAAATAAGTTTTCTTCCACTGCGTTTTGAACTAGTTCTGGTGACGACGATTCAGATGACTTTTCAAATGCAAAAAATTTTGCAAGCAATTTTTAAACCATCTTAGTTTACCCTTGGTTTTGTGCGCCAGATAGTTTTTATTTATTTTTTTGTTTTTGTATGTAGCACATGTTTTGTCTGTAAAAGCATTATGCTTTATAAATATTTACGATACCAACGTTAATTGCAATCACCTAAAGTCTAGAAGTGGTATAAATAGATAACTAGATGGAATCTCGCTCCATGAACTCAAGACCACAGCCCAAAAGACAGGAAACAGTTGCGGGAGCCGCGGACCCGGAGAGTGTCAATTATGGGATGAGTTGCGATTTTCTTGATTCGAATAAGTCAAGCTTACTCGAGTCGCAACTCCAGTTGACTCTATTCTATGATGACATACGACTGAGCACTAAGCTGAAGCTCTTGCGTTTATAAACTCTTCTGGATGATTAGTGCTTTGAAATAATATGCAAATTGGGTTATTATAGAATTTATGTTTTTAGTAGACAATCTGTCACTGCAGTTTCGGCGCCCCCCCATACGACGGCGCCCGGTGCGGACGCACCGCTCGCACCGCCCTAGGGCCGCCCCTGGATGGGAGCTTGCGTCCGGTGTTTTTCGAGCAAGCATGGCCATATTTGACAAAACTATAGCCCCCGTCCGAGCTCATCTTAACATGTAATTGTTTGACTTCCAACACTTATATAACTCGTCTGGGCAACCATCAGTTTTCTTGAACCAGTTGACTAGTCTCATTGAATAAAATGACGTGCCCCTGTCAGCTGTGCGTTGTACTTCAGCTGATTTGCTGCCATCGTTATTTCTAAAATGTCTTATGTGTTCATTCAGCACTTTCCTTGGTTGTGCTTTCTGTCTCACCGATATATACCTGGCTACAGGTACAGTGTATTTAGTATACACTGGTGTATGTAATTTTTCTCTCTTGTCTTTCACCTTTACAAACCCATCAGAGTATTCCTGGGAGCCCATTATACTGGACGAATATTTTATTTTTTAAAAGGCGAGCAACCTTACCTCTCACGCCTGTATGTAGGGTAACACTGCCTTGAGTATGTCCGTTTGTCTGCTGGACTCTTCTACAGGTGTTAGAATACAGGACAGTGCTTGAGCTCCAACGTTATGCTGACTTAATTGGTGGCGTCAATGCTAAAGCTAAGGGCCAGAAACGCCTCCTTTAAAATTTATCTTTCAGCGACTATGCTCCTATCTAGCTATTGATGCACGGACAGTTGAAGTTTCTAAAATTCCGCGTTTCACTGCTGTACGGTGGTGAAAGATAGCACACCGAAACCAATTTGTATCCATGGGCTTCCGATAAACTCAGTGGTTGTAATACAGGGCTAGTCAAAATGATTGCAGTGATTTCAGAAAATTACTACAGATTTATGATTTGACATATACTTACAAGATTACACAGTTATATAAACAAACTGTGAAAGTTTTTTTTGAGTGTCTACAGATGCTCAATATGTGCACCTTTAGTGACTCTGCAGTCATCATTGGTCAGACTATTGCCTCAATATCGTCGTGTAGTTTGGTACCCGCTTTTTAGTTATCAGGATCATAAGTTGGAGGGTGTACAATGAAGAGCAGCTAGACTTGTTGAACTGCAATGCACCGCACTGCACTGCATTGAGCTGCACTGCACTGCCATGTTCTGCACTGAACTGCACTGCACTACACCACTTATTGTGAGTTTAATTTCTGTAGACATTATTAGTGAAATACAAATTAAATTATTCTTTGCATTGCTTGTAATGTCTCTGGTCTATGTCATTGTACGTTGTATTACATATTGCTTTGTAATAAAGAATTGCTGTTCCCAATAACGCGTTATTTACAGTTAATTTTCGTACAGTACAGCTCTACGCGCTTAACTCCTAAAATTTAAGTAATAATAATATTTTTATGGGCCCAGTTACAGCGCAGATGTGTTATAAACTGTAAAAATCATTGCGCAATCCTTAAGTTGTAGCGTCGATTCTAAAAATTTGGCTAAGGATTTTTAGCGTGAAGGTTACGGCTGACAGAAGTTGTTTAAATTAACTCAACATGTCTAATCACAGGTCTACAACTATAACGTGCTCCATCGGTCAAGCGGTTCTTCATTTATCACATTTTATGTAACAAATCAATTCAATAAATGGCGGATCATTTTGGTAATGGGGATTTTGTTGTCAAATTGAAACTTTTTTCAGTGTTGACAGGCAAGCATGTTGTTATGTCATTCATGCGGTCATTTCATTTTGGACGTGCTTCGATTAAAGCAAATTGTCAGCGATAATTATTGCTTTGTGTTTATATTTTTAAACATATTGTTGAGTGCATTCATACAAATGGTGAGTCTTGAATTGTTCAAATGTACTATGTATATGTGTGCGTGTACTTTTCTCAGTTTTTTAGCGAGCCGTCGGTGTTTCATATCGTTTACAGGATTTATCTGAATTAAATTGTCAAACGCATTTACACAAACGGTAAGTTTTGAACTGTTGAATTTAATTACATGTATGTAAACATATTGTGTGCATACGGGTGTTTTATTCGATTGTAACAGATGGAAGCAAGTTGATTTAAATATGAATTATTTAATGACATTTTTATATACATTGACGTATGCAGTCATATATATTTCCATACACACATATACGCACATGTATAAATACTGATACACCACTATTAATATAGCAATTTGTTTTTAATTTGATTTATTCATTTTTATATGAAGGAAAAATGCCACAAGCCAGAAGAGCAAATATAGGTCGGCGAACGCGTAATGTAAATGATGTGGCATTACTAAGACGATCACAGACTGCAGATGAACGCGCACAAGCTAATGCATCGCAGCGTGTACGTAATGCACGAAATACATCTGTTGACCCTGTACCTGTACCGAATCTTGCCCCGCAATCACGAATACGTCGTGCTGTTTTGGCTGAAATGATGGGTGCTGCTTTTAATTACAACAGTCAGATTGATTATAGTACATTGGAATGATGGACGCAATATGTCCACATTGTGAAGTGGCTAACTTTCCAGGTGAAACGCCCGGCATGTGTTGTGTTAATGGCAAAGTGAGATTGCCAGCATTAGAAACTCCACCCGAACCATTGTATTCATTTATTTTTGGGACATCTCAAAGTCGAAGCACTTTTTGAGTCATATTCAACAATACAATTCGGCATTTCAAATGACTTCTTTTGGTGCTACTAAAATTATTAGAGATAATTTTATGCCGACGTTTAAGGTAAATACTTCAACAGGATCGTCCCATGTTTATATCAATCTGAATCATAAAGTATTCGATAGTTTTAAAAATTATGATCCAACATCTACCTAAAATTGCATAAATGTTACGGATTCAGGGCCAGATTTATCATCAAGCTGGTTTGTTATTGCCATACCCCGACGCTGATCAACAATTTTTGCAAATTTATTTTATTGGTGACGAAAATCGTGAATTGGATCAACGTTGTGCAATTGTTTCAAATACAAGACGAGAAATTATTCGCGAGCTACAAAGGCTTTTCCATCAGCATAATGCATTAGTTCAATTGTTCAAAATTGCTCTCGATCGTATGCCATCTGATAATCACAAAATCGTAATAAGGGCTGATAGAACACCTATTGGAGAGCATGCAAGGCGATTCAATGCACCGACAATTGGTGAGGTTGCAATTGTAATTCTTGGTGATCAGTTTCAATCCCGTGATATTATACTTAATCGCAGAAATGAGCAATTGCAACGTGTTTCGGAACTTCATCGTAGTTACGATGCATTACAATACCCAATATTGCATTGGAAAGGTGACGATAGCTACCATATCAATATACCAATGATTGCTCCACGAACAGGTAAATAACTGACCTATTTTCAGTGTGTTGACATTTCATATGTATAATTTTCTAAAGTCACATTTTGCATTTATTTTCAGGTCTACATGTACAGAAAAAAGTTAGTGCCATGAATTTTTATTCGTATTGATTGATGGTTCGTCCACAAGAACAAAATTATATCTAGAGATGTGGTAAACTATATCATCAGTACATCGTTGATATGTATCCCAAAATAGAAACTGAACGTCTTAATTTTATTCGTTTCAACCAAGCAAAATTAAGATCCGAAGAATATATTCATTTGCAAGATGTGATAGCGAATGATGCTAATGTTAATGACATCGGACGTTTAACTATATTGCTATCTTCGTATATTGGTAGCCCACGGCATATGAACGAATAAGCACAAGACGCAATGTCTTATGTACGAAAATAAGGACGATCAGATCTGTTCATTACATTTACATGTAATCCGCAATGGGATGACATCAAAAACTATTTAATTTTAAGGGTTGTCGGGAAAAGCGAGTGCGGGGTTTTAGTTTTAATGATGAACAGGTTGTAGCCTCTTGTTGAACTTGAATGCATAAGTTTATTTCTGCTGATTGTACATAACCAACCAACCAACTGATATGACCGCTTACTAAAGTACATATATATCACTTAATTTGACAGTGGATAAGGCTAATACGGACTGGTCGCCAAAGATACAGATTATTATTATTATTTCGTATCAGAAACATACAGTTACACAAATTACAATCATCAAATTATAATCGACCAGAACTTGGCCACTTCCAGTGCATTTTCTGAGGCCTCATACAGTTCAGCTGCCGAACAGGATGCTGGACACAGTTGACACTAGAGCATGTGCTGGACAGTCTGGTCCTCACCGCAGTCGCACTTGATATCACTGATCTCAGTATAGCCCCATCTTGCTAAATTCACTTTGGATCTGCCCACTCCTGATCTCAGCCTATTCAAAGATTTCCATGTCAACCATCCCTTGTCATAACCAGGTGGCAAAGATTCAGACACTCTTCCCCAGCAATGCGGAAGGGGAGCCTTAGCTTCCCATAGTTGTAACCTGGCTTCTTCAGTTGTTGTTGTAAGTTCCTGAGATATTCTTAGGAAACTTTTCCTGGACTTAAGTCTTTGCCTGTGAGGGATATACCCACATAGTGGATGAGATTTTTCATGGTTCACTTTCCTGCTTTCCTTGTTCACTGCTATTTCCCTTCGAACAAAAGGTGGTGCTATTCCTGCGAGACGGTGGAGCCATTCGACTGGAGTTGATTTTAAGCAGCCTGTTATGATTCTGCACGTGTCATTAAGTGCAATGTCTACTTGTTTGGCATGGGTTGAACTGTGCCATACGGGACAGGCGTACTCTGCAGCCGAATAACATAGTGCTAAGGCAGAAGTTGTAATTGATTCAGGTTGGCTGCCCCACTGCGATCCAGCCAGTTTTCTTATGAGATTGTTCCTACTGGAAACTTTCAGCTTGGAGTTCATGCAATGTTTCCTGAATGTAAGTGATCTGTCAAGGGTCACTCCTAGATATTTTGGAGTATCACAGTGTTCTAGTTCGACCCCCGACCATGTTACCTTTAACCTACGATTTGCTTCTTTATTCCTTAGATGAAAAGCACATACTTGTGTCTTCGTAGGATTTGGTTTAAGCTGGTTCGTGCTATAATACCTTGACAAATCTTCCAGAGCGTTGGTAAGGGTGCTCTCCACTGATTCAAAGTCTTTGCTCTGTGAGACCAGAGCAAGATCATCAGCATACACGAAACTCCTGCATTTGCGTGGTATAGGCTGATCATTGGTAAATATGTTAAACAATAATGGGCTAGCACACTTCCTTGGGGTAGACCATTCTTCTGTGGCCTCCAACGGCTACGCTGACCTTGGAAGTCAACAAAGAATCTGCGGTTCTGCAGAAGAGTAGCAATGAACTTACTAAGAATAAAATTCCTGGTCAGATTGTAGAACTTGACTAGTAGCAGCTGATGGTTGACGGTGTCATACGCTGCTGACAAATCAACAAATACCACCCCTGTTACCTTACGAGCTTCAAATCCATCTTCTATAAACTGCGTGAGGTTTAGTAGTTGTCCTGTGCAATTTTTACCCGGGCGGAATCCAGCTTGTTCAGGAATAAGCAAAGGATCAACTACAGGCAACAGCCGGTTTAAGATCATTCTTTCAAGCAGTTTGTAGAGGTGACATAAAAGTGCAACAGGTCTAAAATTCTTTGGACTGTTTCCTTCTTTGCCAGGTTTAAGCAAGGCGATCACTCGGCTCTTCCGCCATATCTTTGGAATTTGACATTTACTCATACAGAAGGTGGTGCTATTCCTGCGAGACGGTGGAGCCATTCGACTGGAGTTGATTTTAAGCAGCCTGTTATGATTCTGCACGTGTCATTAAGTGCAATGTCTACTTGTTTGGCATGGGTTGAACTGTGCCATACGGGACAGGCGTACTCTGCAGCCGAATAACATAGTGCTAAGGCAGAAGTTCTAATTGTTTCAGGTTGGCTGCCCCACTGCGATCCAGCCAGTTTTCTTATGAGATTGTTCCTACTGGAAACTTTCAGCTTGGAGTTCATGCAATGTTTCCTGAATATAAGTGATCTGTCAAGGGTCACTCCTAGATATTTTGGAGTATCACAGTGTTCTAGTTCGACCCCCGACCATGTTACCTTTAACCTACGATTTGCTTCTTTATTCCTTAGATGAAAAGCACATACTTGTGTCTTCATAGGATTTGGTTTAAGCTGGTTCGTGCTATAATACCTTGACAAATCTTCCAGAGCGTTGGTAAGGGTGCTCTCCACTGATTCAAAGTCTTTGCTCTGTGAGACCAGAGCAAGATCATCAGCATACACGAAACTCCTGCATTTGCGTGGTATAGGCTGATCATTGGTATATATGTTAAACAATAATGGGGCTTCCTTGGGGTAGACCATTCTTCTGTGGCCTCCAACGGCTATGCTGACCTTGGAAGTCAACAAAGAATCTGCGGTTCTGCAGAAGAGTAGCAATGAACATACTAAGAATGAAATTCCGGGACAGATTGTAGAACTTGACTAGTAGTAACTGATGATTGACGGTGTCATACGCTGCTGACAAATCAACAAATACCACCCCTGTTACTTTACGAGCTTCAAATCCATCTTCTATAAACTGCGTGAGATTTAGTAGTTGTCCTGTGCAATTTTTACCCGGGCGGAATTCAGCTTGTTCAGGAATAAGGAAAGGATCAACTACAAGCAACAGCCGGTTTAAGATCATTCTTTCAAGCAGTTTGTAGAGGTGACATAAAAATGCAACAGGTCTAAAATTCTTTGGACTGTTTCCTTCTTTGCCAGGTTTAAGCAAGGCGATCACTCGGCTCTTCCGCCATATCTTTGGAATTTGACATTTACTCATACAGTTGTTAAAGAGCTGAAGCACCCACTTCTTTGTTGTTAGACCAAAGTGCTTAATTTGTTCTGTCCTAATGTCATCCAGGCCTGCTGATTTTCCATTTTTGCAATTTCTTATAGCCTTATCCAATTCTTCCATGCTGAATGGTATTGTGAGGTCATTATTCTCCTCTTGGCCTTCTTTCCGCAATTTGGGCATTTTGGACTTGTGATTAGCTTTGCCATTTAATAGCAGTTGGTGTGCTATTTGGTTGGCGGTAACATTATAATGAGTTTTTGTCTTAGTTGGATGATTGTTTAGATGCTTCAGTAGTCTCCATGCTTTATGGCTGTCTCTAACGAAATCTAAGTCTTCAACAGTTTTAATCCACTGATTCCGCTTTGTCTCTTTAATAATGGAAATGAGTTTGTTTCCTGCTTCCACTGTTGCTTCA
This sequence comes from Vandiemenella viatica, assembly GCA_031002005.1. Lineage (NCBI taxonomy): Eukaryota > Metazoa > Arthropoda > Insecta > Orthoptera > Morabidae > Vandiemenella > Vandiemenella viatica. The sequence goes on along the minus strand of CM061919.1, from coordinate 44,020,901 downwards.
CCAAAAGGATCTTCCGTAAATAAATTGCTGTATTCTTTAAGTAGAGCAGCTTGTTCTGATGTGAGACCGGGGATGTAAGATGTTCGACAACCACGAGGGATAGACATTCTGGAACATCTCTTTACAGCCGTGGTGAAGATGTCATAGCATTCTGGTGTTGGTTCTATTGAAAGAACTTCGGAATCCAATAGTTCTGAGAATTCAGACCAATTTGCCTTTTTGAAGTTGTATCTTCTACGGAAAGGTACTTCCTGTGGTCTAACTGCGGCATATATTTGACACATTATTGGTCTATGCTGTGAGTTGGGTATTGGGGAACAGACAGATTTAATGCACTGGTGGCTAATACTGCTACTACTGAATATGAGGTCAGGGTTGAAACCACGCCTCCACCGACCACTGTTGAATGATGCAGGTAGTTTTGCATCATGGATTAGAGAGAGGTGATTTATTTCAGCCCATTCTTGTACTGCACTCCCATTCTCATCTTCATGGTCATAGCCCCAAACATTGCTATGACTGTTGAAATCGCCAATCACGATCTGTATGTCTTTATTATGGAAATTATGTGGTTTGTTGACAGTGAATACAGCACCAGGTGGTTTATAAAAAGACGAAATGGTACAGTTCGTCATTTCTAGAGTGAGAATTTCAATGTCATTTTGTTCCGTGAATGCAGTGGACATTACTTGTACATCTGGTCGTACAAAGATTGCACTTCCGTATTGATTATGAGGTCTTTCTATAGCGAGATGCATTCCGTTTATTTTTGGTCTACGCATTTCATAACCTCTGTGTGTTTCCTGTACGCACAGTATATGGCACTGATATTGACTGCATAGGTCTTGTAGCAGTTCTTCCTTGGCTGGTGACATGCCTTCTATGTTAACAGAGATGATTGTTAATTGTGGCCCTGAAAAGGGCTTGGGTAGTAATGTTTCTGGTGTGAAAGGATTACAGATACAGATTCGACTACGGCAACGTAGACCCAGACTTGAGCAATATGTTTTCCCGATCTAAGCCAGCACTTCACATTAACAGTTCAACTTAATGTATAGCTTTTTCCAAACTAATTAAAACCTTCAATACTAATCAACTATGAGCTTAAATGGCAGATACACGTGCATTATGCTACGTAAGCCAATTCGGATGCTTGCTACCACATGCCGATCGGTCTCTACTACTGACTGACTGACTATGCTCACTGCAGGGCCTCCTGCTACGGAACCTTCCCATTGTCGCCAGACTAAGTCTTATTGTTATAATTACGCTCTGGCAGTTTGATAACCAATTAACTCTTATGTATTAGCCTTTCCACTCTACTCTTTTAGTATCAAATTACTGTCTCATCAGAAGGACAGTTGACAACTGATCATCATGACATTACAGCATGTGTTTTTTGGCAAAACTTGAAAGCACTTATGGATTTAATTGTGAAATTTTGTGTATTTGGAGAGGTACGTTGCCATATGTACTCCATCGAATGGCAAAAAAGGGGATTGCCATACGCACATATATTAATTTGGCTGGTACATAAAATAGCTCCAGATCAAATCGATAACGTTATATCAGCTGAAATTCCTGATCAAACTGTTGATCCTGAGTTATTTCACGTTGTCGTTAAAAACATGATACATGGTCCGTGCGGTGAACTAAATATGAATCCGCCATGTATGGAAAATGTTCGAAACGATACCCAAGGCAATTGACTTCAGACACAATAACGGGCAATGACTGATATCCGTTGTATCGACGTAGATCACCTAATGATAATGGCAAAACGGCAACCATTAGAATGTGTAACCAGGACGTTGAAGTTGATAATCGTTGGGTGTTCCGTATTGTCCATTATTATCGAAAATATTCAATGCTCATATGAATGTGGAGTATTGTAATTCAGTCAAATCCATTAAATATATTTGCAAGTATGTAAATAAAGGGAGCGATATGGCTGTTTTCGGTGTTGCTGGTGATAATAGAAATGATGAAATTACTCAGTATGAAATGGGGCGCTATATTAGTAGTAATGAAGCTGTCTGGAGGATTATGTCGTTTCAAATGCACAAAAGACATCCTGTGGTTGTTCACTTGGCTGTGCATCTTGAGAATGGCCAACGTGTTTATTTTAATGAAGCAAATGTATTGGAAAGAGCAGCACAACCACCAGTGACTACGTTGACCGATTTTTTCAAATTATGTGAAACTGATACATTTGTGATAAATTTGTTATATTCTGAAGTGCCTCAGTATTATACATGGAATGTGTCTTCGAAAAAATTTCAAAGACATAAACAAGGAACAGCAGTCGATGGGCATCCAGGCATTTTCCAAACAGATGCAATTGGGAGAATATATACACTACATCCAAACAATGCTGAGTGTTTTTATTTGCGATTGTTGTTAGTTAACGTCAATGGCCCAAAATCATTTCAAGAATTGAGAACAGTCAACGGTCATTTGTGTCAAACATATCGTGAAGCATGTCAATTCTTGCATTTGTTGGAGGATGATGCACATTGGGATTCAACACTTCATGATGCATCTACTTCAGCTCATCCACTACAAATACGAATGCTATTTGCCATTATATTATCAACATGTATGCCATCAAATCCACTTGAATTATCGAACAAATATAAACATTATATTTTAATTCGTATACTTCATCATGCAAGAAATCCTGATTTGTTGATTACCTTGGAAATGTACAACGAAGCTTTGATAATAATTGAAGATATGTGTCTAACGATTGCAAATAAAGCATTAGTACAATTGGGTATGACCGCACCAAATCGTGAGATGCATGATTTGTTTGATCAAGAATTGCAACATGAGCAGGAATTCAATTTTAATGATTTGCGTTTATTTGTACAATCGAATATAACCAAATTGAATATTCAGCAAAAACATGTATATGACACAATCATGCAAGACGTTTCCAATAATGTAGGTGGATTATATTTCTTGGATGCACCTGTTGGTACAGGCAAAACGTTCGTTATATCATTGATTTTAGCGACTATTCGATCGGAACAGAAAATTGCATTGGCACTTGCATCTTCGGGAATTGCTGCTACATTATTAGAAGGTGGTCGGACCGCACACTCTGCATTAAAATTGTCATTGAATGTACAGGTGATTGAAACTCCTACTTGCAATATTTCGAGAAATTCTGCTATGGCAAAAGTTCTGCGATTAACGTCAAATATTTTATGGGATGAGTGTACAATGGCGAATAAAAAATCACTAGAAGCATTTAATCGAACAATGCAATATTTACCTGGTAATCAACAGCTTTTTGGTGGTGCTCTGATATTACTGTCAGGGGATTTTCGTCAAACATTGCCTATCATTCCTCGATCAACTCCAGCTGATGAAATAAATGCCTGTTTTAAGTCATCAGTTTTTTGGAGATATGTACAAAAATTGACACTGAACATTAATATGCGTATTCACCTACAAAATGATCCAGGTGCCCAAGAGTTTTCAAAACAGTTGTTAGAAATTGGTGATGGCAAAATACAAATCGACAGTACCAACAGATTGATCGCTGTACCAAACAATTTTTGTACAATTGCGCAATCGATAGATGAATTGATTGAATGTGTTTTTCCGAATATTCTTCAGAATTACAGAGTTCATGACTGTTTGAGAGAACGCGCCATTTTAGCACCGAAGAACATTCATATCAATGCCATTAATTTTCAAATTCAAGCGAAACTGCCAGGTGTAGTCACGACATATAAATCAATTGACAGTGTTATGAATCAAGATGAGGCAATGAATTATCCAATTGAATTTTTAAATTCATTGGAACCGGCTGGTATGCCACCGCATTGCTTGAATCTGAAAGTTAGTTTTTTGATTATATTATTGCGAAATATTAATCCAGCAAAACTGTGTAATGGCACCATATTGGCAGTGAAAAGTTATTGCCAAATTTGATTGAAGCTACGATCTTAACTGGTAAATCAAAAGGAGAAGTTTGTTTGATACCATGTATCCCTATGATTCCAACTGATATGCCATTTGAGTTCAAACGATTACAATATCCTGTGTGTTTATCATTTGCGATGTCCATCAACAAGGCACAAGGGCAAACACTTCACGTTTGTGATGTGAATTTGGAGGAATCGTGTTTTTCACATGGCCAACTTTATGTTGCCTGTTCCAGAGTCGGTACCCCCAGCCGTTTGTTTATTCATGCTCAAAATGGAAAAACAAAAAATATTGTGTATCCAAATGTTTTGGATTAAGTTTTAAAATAGCTAGCAATTAATAAAATATTTTTTTGTTTGAATAAATGAATTTGATGTTCCAATTAATTTTCTTAATTATTTCACTTTATACGTAGCGAAGCACGTACCGGGCCGCTAGTTGCAATTAAATTAAATTGAATAGTATAAATTATGCATAATGGAGTTACCAAATGAAAATGGTAATGATGGAAAGTGATTTATAAACAGTTGTTAAACCAGGTGAAGAAGAACCGATTACCGACGCGGATACGACTGTAAATCGTAATTACGCATCGAGGCAAAATAAAGCTTACCACATGCAATGATCGCACATGCTGTGCGCGATGAACAACAGGTGCATATTCAGCACTCAACGAAATCTAAAGAAGCATGTAACGAGCTGGAACGGAAGTATGCACCGCCTAACAGAAAAATTTCGTATTGTATTCGTTGAAACTGAGTGATTATAATTCAATGGAATTATATTTGGGACAGATAAACAGAACTGTTGCAGATCTTGCTAGTTTTGGCAACGCCATAGGAGATGCAGATTTAGCTATGACGATTTTGTGCGACCTTTCCGAAGAATGGGATTCTGTCGCAATTGCTTTGTGTAATCTGCCAGAAAGCGAGTTTACATGTGCTACAGTGAAAAGGCGTCTTCTTGCTGAAGGTTCAAGACGACAAGAAAACGAAGGCACGAAATAGTCTGCATAATTCGTGAAGAAAGTCAACACGAAAATTATGGACGTCAAATCTAATTGCAAAAATCTCAAATCTAGTAGCAAAGACGTCAAATCTAGCAGCGAAGATGGTAAACACTGTAACAAATGAATACGAAAAGCCAAAATGGCAAAGGCAAATGTTTTATCTCCACAGTATTAGTCCATGGAGAAAAAAGAAATAGATGAAATGGCTGAAACAATAACTGACTGTGGTAAGAGTGGGAAAGAGGAGATAAATTCTGAAAATGTAAAGTCAGTAGTAAGGGTGTTAATGGTAAACTGTCGAAGTATAATGAACAAAGTAATCGAATTTGCAAACTTAATAGAGATACACGAACCACAAGTAATAATTGGGGTAGAGAGTTGGTTAAAACAAGAAGTACTAGATAGTGAGGTTTTTCCTGACGGTTACAGAGTGTACCGCAGAGATAGAGGAGCAACTGGTGGAGGAGTCTTCATACTAGTTAGCAAAAACTACCACAGTTCACTGGCGTTCATAGATCAAGACCATGAGTTACTTGGGGTAGATTTCTGGGGTAATAAAAAAGAAAAAATCAGAGTGTTGGCTGTTTACCGCAGTGGAAGAATGACAGACGAGGATGAGGCTCTTGGGGAGAAATTAAATTCATACTCAGATTTCAGAGGTGAGAATAGAATGATCATCATCGGCGTGGATTTAAATTTACCAGGTGTAAACTGGGAAGGGAATAAGATAAATAACACAAGCGAACAAAGATTTGCAAATATCTTAATAAGGGAAGGAGGATTTACACAAGTGGTTGAGCAAAACACTAGGGGACAAAATATTTTGGATATATTTCTAATTATGCCCGATGAAAACCTTTTGAAGTATCAAGTAACTGTATGAATAAGTGATCATGAAGCAGTTCTGATGGATATTAGAGGATTCAGTAAACCAGCAGCCAAAATTGAAGGAGGAAATAGGTACAATTATAAAAAGGCACAGGTTTCAAATTTGAAGAGATATTTCAGAGAACAATTCAGCAAATGGAAGGAAGGCTCAGGTACAGTAGAGTCAAGGTGGGAAGAGTTCAAGGAGATAATAAGAAAGGGGGAAGAAAAATTTATTCCAAAGCAGAAAATAAAGAGAAGTAGAGAACCTATGTACTATAATAGGGAAGTGAGGAGGTTAAAAAGGTTGGTAAGAAAGAACATAACAGAGTTAAGAGACAGCAGGGTAGTGGGGAATATTTAAAACAACTAAACAAAGACTTAATAACAGCACAGAAAATGGCTAAAGATGGGTTTATGAAGAGTATTGTCAGTGCAGGAGGATCATTGACTGATGCATCTAGAAATTTCTATGGCTATATCAGGAAACTGAGGGGAAGGGAGGATGTAGAGACACTTATAGATAAGGATGGAGAAGAAGTTACAGACGATTTGAAAAAGGCAGAGATTTTAAGTAACTGGTTCAGTGAATGCATTAGGGACAATGAATCAGAAACAGGAGGGTCTAATTCGGAGAACGAGCTTAACAACACGATTAGAAATGACGATAGTAAAAAATTTTATTTCCATTCTGAGGAAATCATGAAGGAAATAAGAAAGCTGAAAAAAAAATAAAGGGGCTGGTGAAAATAATATTACTACAGATATCTTAAAGATAGCCGGATGTGACATTGTACCTTGTCTTGAAATATTATTTAAATTGAGTCTAGACACTTGCTGCTTACCACAGGACTGGAAAAGTGCAATAGTAGTACCGGTACATAAGGGAGGGGTGAGAAATAGAGTTGAGAATTACAGGCCAATCAGTTTGACATTAGTGGTAGGTAAATTAATGGAACGATTGATATGCAACCACATCAGAAATATATGTGAGGAACGTAAGTGGTTTTCAAGCAGGCAACATGGTTTCAGGCAAGGATATTCATGCGAATCTCAGTTGGTGGGATATATGCAAGATATTTCAGATGAAATGGACAAGGGAGGTCAAATTGATAGTGTAACACTAGATCTGTCTAAGGCGTTTGACAGAGTAAGCCATAAAATGGTAGTAAATAAGGTAAAAACCATTGGAGTGGATAAGAAAGTCATTTGCTGGGTAGCAGAATTTTTAAAAGGTAGAAAACAGAAATTTAGGGTAGGAAATGTAGTATCAAAAGAAGTGGAAGTAAAAATGGGTGTGCCACAGGGTAGCGTATTGGGACCATTGCTATTCATTATTCTAATGAATAATTGTGTTGATTGTTTACTATCTGAAATTAGATTGTTTGCAGATGACATAATGCTGTATAAAAGAATCAAAACGATAGAGGATTGTAAACAGTTGCAGGGTGATCTGGACAGGATATCTAATTGGGTTGGTAAACATGGAATGAAGATAAATGCAAAGAAGAGTCAGCTTATTCGATACACTAAAAAACAAAAGGTTAATTATGAATATAAGGTGGGGAAAGAATTGCTTGTTGCAGACTTGAAATGTAAATATCTTGCAATTACTTTTGATAACAAACTTAACTGGGCAGGACACATAGGACAGGTGGTAGGAAAAGGTTTCAAAGTTTTGCACTTGTTGGAGAGAGTGATGTACGAGAGAAGTCAAGGAATTGGATTACAAAACTTTGGTCAGACCATTGCTTGAATATGGTAGTGTAGTATGGGACCCTCATTTTACGTATCAAATACAGGAGTTGGAGAGGGTGCAAAAAAGGGCTGCTAGATTTGTTTCTGGAAATTATCGCAGAATGCAATCAGTGACGGATATGATAAAGGAGCTGGAATGGGATTCATTGCAAGACAGGAGGAGGATGAGGACGGCCTGGATGGTCATGTGAGTGTACAGGGCATATACTGATGATGAGGCATGGAAAGATATTGCAATAGGTATGAAAAGTAGTGCATGGAAGGGAAAAGATAACCATGACCACAAGCTGCCACTCGATTTCAGGCACAAGGGTGTGGGAAGATTCTCTTTTTTAGGTAAGGATGTCAGGGATTGGAATGAGTTACCAAGAGAAATGATGAATAATTTACCGAAAACTTTGAAAGAATTTAAAGATAAAATTTGTAGAGAGCAAATGTAGGTAGGTGCAGGATATGGGGAAGATGGGTGTGTAGGGAAATTGCCACCGGAGCCTGTGCTCCATTGCAATTAAATTAAATTAAAGAAATATATGGAGAAGAAATACCGCTAATACTGTGACGCCGCCTCTAAACTCTCGGCTGATACTGCGCATGCGCAGTGGCGGCGGCAGCCATATTACGTATCCATACAATTGCTATTTGGATACAGTATATACCGAAAATTAAGCAAGTTACCGAAAAATTTTAGTTTCTATTTTCGATTTTTTTCGTCGTGTTACGTAAGAATCCATCATGAAATTTGACTTTTTGTGAATTTTTTTTTCTGTATTTCAATTCACTTTTGATACGGAATATCTCGAGAAGTAGGCAAGATATCGAAAATTTTTATTCTTTATTTTTTATTTGTCTCGTCTTTTTAAATAAGAATCCATCATCAAATTTGACCTTAACCAATTTGTTCTTCTGAATTTCAACCAAAAACATCTCACGTTAGAGACAGAATATCTCAAAAACTAAGTAGGATATCAAAAAAATTTATTCTTCATTTTTTATTTGTCTCATCGAATTACATAATAATCCATCATTAGATTGCGGCGTTACGTTTTTCCTAGAGTCCCCTTCAGGTTTTGTACATATTCCCCGCGTCTGTATTGATAGGTAAAATAATTTTAATAAGGGAATGAGAGCTGTTTTAAATAAAAGATGAACTGAAAATGTCAGTAATATGCTTAAGGACTTAGGATATTTGCATATTGAAAAGGAAATAATTAGAGATGTACTGACTTTTGTATATAGGTTGGAAAGTAGATTATTACCAAGTTATGTGATTTCATTAGTACAAAAGAATAATGATGTACATAATTATAAGACAAGGCAGGCAAATCATTTCCATTCGACTTATAATAAAGGTAGTAAAGCACAGAAAACAGTGTTGCACAAAGGTTTAAAAATATTTAACAAATTACCTGATGAAATAAAAAGGGCCAGAACTGTTGCCAGTTTTAGAGAAAATCTGGGTAAATGGTTAGAGGAAAGCGGTTCTAATATTTTCTTGTGAAGGAGTTCATTGAAATTAACATTTTGTTTATTTTTGTTTTTTCTCTTTTATGGTTAATATGATGTATGAATTGTAATTGTATATATATATATATATTAGCCATAAGCTATTTGAAAATAAATAAATAAAGAAGACGGTCTTTTTACAAATGTATGTCCCAATAAATCAAGTAGCAAACGTTCACCTAGTGCATGACAACGAGTGTTTCATGTGTAATAGCGATGTTTGGGTCATAGACTCGAGTGCTACTCATCATATGTCTCCAGAGAAAACGTAATTTTCTTGGATTAGTAAAAATCTGACTACTGAAAATGGTGTGACAGCAAATGACACAACGACACCTACAATTGGAAAAGGTACTGTAATTTCAAAGATTATAGGTAATAATTCTACAAATAGTGAGATACAAATTAAAAACACTCTTTTAGTGCCTGGCATTGGCCACGGAATTTTGTCAGTTAAACAGTTAACGGAAAATAATAAGAAAGTTGTTTTTAATAAAAATGGATGTTGCATTTATGATGACAGTAGAAATTTACTATTGAAAGCGGAGAATATGAGTCGCTTGTATATAGTGAGATCAGAACCTAAGAGTGTAGTAAGCTCATTACACTATGAAAATGGAAAGTTAAAAACATTAGATTTGTGGCATTAAAGACTAATGTTTATTAGCACGAATCAGATTATAAAAATGGTCAAAACACAGTCCGTAAATGGTATAAACTGTGAGTTTACAACTCCTACACCACGTAATGACTGATTAGCCGGAAAAGCGACACGATCGCCATTTGAAACACATCCATCAAGCAACTGGAAAAGTGATGGATTAATTTTGAATCTTGTTCATGCAGATTTCTTGGGACCAATAGATGTGAAAAGCTTTGGTGTCAACAAATATGTTCTTAGCATAGTGGACGATGTTAGCAGATATGCTTTTAGCAGACTTCTTAAAACAAAGGTAAGTGTACTGACTGAATTTAAAGCATGGGACCGAGCGGGGCGGTGTAACGGTTAGCGTTCTCGCCTCGCATTCGGGCATCCAGATTTGGGTTTTCCATGGTTTCCCCAAATCACTCCAAGCAAATGCCGGGATGCTTCCTTCAAAAAGGCCATGGCCGAATTCCTTCCCATTCCTTGCCCCCATCCTTGCCACCCATCCTTTCCCGTCTCTAAAGACCTCGATGTTAAAAAGAGACGTAAAGCAGTTATAAAAATAAAATAAAAATAAAGCATGGAAGATCCAGGTTGAAAAATAAACTGGCAAAATTTTAAAGCGAGTTCGAACAGATAATGGATCTGAATTTTGTTCAAGAATTGGGATATGTTCTGTGAGAGTGATTTACACACCACAGCAAAGTGGAATCGCAGAGAGATTCAACAGAACTCTGATGGATTTAGTGAGAAGTGAAGTCAGCAGTAGTAGGTTGCCTAAGGCAGCTTGGGCAGAACTGATATATACTGCCGCATTTATCAGGAACAGAGTCACAAACAGTCATAACGAAGTTAAAACTGTGATGATTAATTTTGAAGAAAATCTGTCAAATGAGGAAGAAGAATTCAAATGATTTATAGACACAGAAAATGAAGAAGAAGAAACTTCAGACAAAGACAAACAGAGTGAAGGACAATCAGCTGTTCAAGTAAAGAAGAGAGGATGAGAAAAGGGAGTGCTATAAAACATAATGCAAACCTGTCAAAGCAACACAGTATGATTCTTCGAGAAAGGTGATCTATAAAATCAAAGAAAGATGAACCACAATCTCACACGGATCATTCTAATAATATAGTGGAACCATCTTCATTCAACGAGGCTATCAATTCTGTTTAAGTAGTGCAATGGTTGGGAGCAATGAATGAAGATATAGAATCATTGAAGACAGCCTCATGGGTGTTTAAAAGGAAGACAGTAGGAGAAACAAAACGTTTCAAGGCACGCTTCGTTGCAAAGGCTTTCTCTCAAAAGAAGGGAGTGAATTATGAAGAAGAGTATGTTCCTGTATCAGGCTTCGATACTCTAAGATTACTTGTACAAGGGGTGATCAAATGAAAAGGTACGAAACGACGTAAAAACGTAACAGTTAAATATTTACATATTCCGCCATGGGAGAACGTAGCGAGACATCTCGGGATGCGATTGGAGTCTCTGACTGGGATCGGAGCATGCGCGGACGCCCGCATGTGCAGTAGAGATCAGAGGCTCTTATCAAAAGCGGCGTCCAAATGATGCGGCAGTCCGTATGAGGACAGGATGGCGTACAGGTGGGGGATGTATACTGTGAGACACTCCGACGCCTACGCAGGTCCATCAAGAACAAAAGACCGGGGCTGCTAATGGCGGGTGTGGTTCTGCTCCATGATAACGCGCGTTCACACGTCTCCAGAGTCACACACATGGAACTGGCCAAGTTCAAGTGGGAAACGTTGGACCATCCGCCCTGCAGTCCGGACATGTCGCCCTGGGATTTCCAAGTGTTTGGTCCACTGAAGAAACACCTCAAAGGGAAGCGCTTCAACTCGGACGACGTACTCAAGGACGCTGTGAAGGACTGGGTCTCGACACGGCCACAGGAATTCTGGGAACAAGGAATCCTGACGCTTGTTCATCAGTGGGATCGTTGTGCTCAGGCCTATGGTGTATATTTTGAATAAAGTCTACATTTGTACCCACCGTGTACCTTTTCATTTGATCACCCCTTGTAGCTATTGGTGTTGAGAAAAAGGGGGTTCATGGAACATTATGATGTTAAATCTGCTTATATCACGGTGATTTAAATGAAACATTGTGTATGGAACAAACTGAAGGGTTTATACAAAGAGGTAAAGAAAAACTGGTTTGTAAATTGGACAAATCGATATTCTGTTTGAAACAAAATGGAAGGTGCTGGTATATGCTTAGAGACCACATTTGGTGTTAGAATTACAACTGAACCGACTAACTATTTTCTGAATGTATCTGAGAATGCAATGCGCTGCACTACCATGCGCTGCAATGAGCTGTACTGAGCTGCGATGGGCTGCAATGCGCTGCACTGCACTGCCCTGCCCTGCGCTGCACTGCCCTGCACTGCAATGCGCTGTACTGCACTGCAATGTAATGCACTGCACTACACCACCTTTTCTAGAAATTAAAGCCCCACTTCCATATCACTCTCATATGCCTTAAATCAAGTTCTAGCTTGTAGTCATCATTGGTCAGACCATTGCCTTATTGCCTGGTGTAGTTTGGAACCCGCATTTTAGTTATCAGATACACAAGTTGGAAGGTGTACAAAGAAGAGCAGATAGACTTGTTTGTTGAAATTTATGCAAGATCCAGTCAATAACAGAGGTGATAAAGGAGCTGAATTGGGAGTCATTGGAAGGCAGGAGGAGGGCGAAGAGAGTGTTTGGAGTTTAAAAGGCGCGTGTTGACGATATTGGTCGAAGAATTAGAATAGTGTACGGAAACGAAAAAATTACAAGCTGACATTCAATTTCATGCATAAGGGAGTGAGAAAATGTTCTTTGTTGGTAAGGGTTTCAGGGCTTGGAATAAATTACCGAAGGAAGTGACGAATAAGAACTAGCTGTAGGAATTTAAAACTAAAATTCGTAAACGGCAAAAGTAATTGGATGATAGAATTCAGCACTCAAATTATATAAGATAGTAATAAAAAAATAAGAAAGGTATTATTATATAATTGGGAATTTGTTACCGGAGTATGTGCTCCATCGCAGTTCAATTCAATTCAATGTTTTTTCTTTCGTGTGCTACACTTAATTCTTCGATCAATATCTTTCCAAGTTAGTAATTTAATCAGTATAAATCATATTCTAATTGCTTGTTTATGCCCGCTTGGATGTTGGTCCCTTTTGCAAATTAAACCCACAAACTTAGATGTATCCATACCAGTAAAGGAGAAATTAATTGAATTATCCTCAGATGAGGAGCTGGAATCAATATTTGAAGAATGATACCACAAATTCCGGTTACAAAAATAAAAACCAAATTTATATCGTGCATTGTGAATCACTGTACAGAAGCTGTTGATTTTTTCCCCGTCTTCCTGTTGAGTAGAACGTGGATTTAGTTCAGTTATTAGCCTCATTACAAAAATTATAAAATGTCAGGAAATTAGTGCTCATGGAGACTTACAAATGTTACATAAATAATTTCTTATCATCCCGTCAGTTTCGTTCACATCATTGAAATAGTAATAAGTAATAAGTATTTTTGTATTTTAAAACAAAAGATAAATTTTCAATAAGTACTACTTTAAATATTAAAATGTTTTATTTATATTTTATTTTTGTATCACCATTTAACTTTCAAAACATCAAACTTGTTATTTCACCTGGAGGTTCATGGTAAGGTTTCAGCTATAAAAAAGAATACAAGGGCATAGTAAGTTTGGAGAGCACTGGTCTAAATGAATCTTCTATTTCAGTTTAACGTGGTCCAACTAAATTGACTGTTCCTACCCATACTGACTATACTCAACGGCAAATTTTATACCTAGCCGATTTGCTATTAATTGTTACCGTTTCAAAAAATTTCCACGCTTCAGGTGCTCACTTAAGTAGCATTTTTACAGATAAGAAAACCAGGATACCAAAGCAGTAGAGTTAACAATAAAAAATAACAGAAATATAAACACAAACAAGTTATTTAAATCACTCGCCGAAATGCACTCAAGTCTAACTAGCCCAACAAGGTTCATTCAGTTTTATGTCTGAATGAATTTAATAAATATAACATTAAGAAATTAAATCGCTAGCCAACATGGTAATAAATATCAGATAACTGGCCCCCATAGATTTTCATAGCCTGCATGACACAGGGTAGTATATTTTTGTTATTTGTTTTCACATCAACAGTGACGCAGCAAGTAATCATGTATATGCTAACGTTAAAAACAATCAAATATTTAGTATGTCTTGGACTGTACAACGTAGTCACTAATTGTATGCAGCAATAATACTGGTGGTATTTGACTCAGATAGCAGCTGTTCTAAAAATATATAACATGCGATTAGAAAAGGGAGATTCGCTACCCACAACGGAAATAATATTTTGTACGTGGGAGCTGAGCTCTTTGATCAGTCAACCTAAGTGATAGAACAGATAGGAAATAATGGAACTTAGCCCTATTGTGATTGTGTCGGCTTCTGATATCAATTCATTTATTTATAGTTTATTTTTCAAGGGGTATGGTAGGTAGTTTGATGTGTTATCAATATAATAATAAATCAAAAATGAAAATTATTTCTTCTCTGATATGTCTGCTGGTGTATTGATCTAAATCGTTCCATATTCATGTGGGTTGACTCCAATTATTTCATGTTAACTAATGAAAAATCGGTACATACATTTTTAGAAGATTGCTCTTCAGCTTTTTATGACCGTGATAATTTATAGCTCTGAATCGGTTGCAACAATTTCTTTTGGACTCTCCTTTCTTAAGAGTGCTTTTATTCGTGTATTATTTCTCTTTCATGAATTATTCCTTCGTCATAATGTACGGCGGCCAGTTAAAATAAGAGATAGCTGGAATTTCTTCTATAGCCATTTGGAAATCAAAACTGTAAAGGTTTATTCAAGAGGCGAAAGTATCATCCTTCGCTAAAGGTATTGTTAATTTTGGCAGAGTCGCCTCCATCCATCCTTATGGCCGCCACCGACGCGGACAATGGTCAGTCACATTGATCGGCAAGAGGAGTTAAATCGGGACTCGCGTGATCTAAAATTCACACACAGAAACCGATTGGTACTATTGTCTTACTATCAGCATATCGATCATCGCGCTTCTGCGACGATCATTTGGCCAATTACATCAAATGCTGCGTAACTTTGTTGGTTCGTTATTAAAAGTATTTACCGGTCATCATACACATTATTTCTAAAAGGTATTTTTTATATTTTTTTTTCCTCTGACAAACTATTTTCTCCCTTAATACATAACCAAAATCAATAAATAAGGTAGTTTCTTAAAAACTAAGGTCTCGCCTTTGCCCACATAATATTTTAATATATTTTTTAAAATTGGGCCCTTAAAGGACAAAAGTATCAATATTACTATACCGTGTTTTTTTGTCACCAGCCTTTCAACTCCCTTGATACCTAACTGAAACCGGGAAATGATGTATTATTTTAAAGATTAAGGTCTCCACTTAGATCACATCGTAAATTAAGAAAGAAGTTTATTGTATGTAATATGACCCTCAGGCCTATGAGACAGCTCAGAGCCCAGCCGCTAGATAGCACATATCACAGAAATATCAATAAACGGCTTCACTGGCGTCGACAAGGACTGAGTAGCTCCACATATCATACATATATCAATAAACTGTGTTTTTGTACATTAAGTAGCTTTTCAGATCTTATTTTTCTGTTACCGAAACATTTCCGTTTTGCTATAGAATTCCTTTTTAAACATTTTACTGGCATAATTTTCTCACATGTTATGATCGCAGCAACACGTATTACAGAAATATGGGTATGCTGTATTTATTTTGTTCAGGTTGGTTGTATTCCATTGAGGTCAGTTTGCCATACATACCTTTTACATGTCCTAAAGTTTTTCCTAATTGTTTCGTAACATGTTGTAAGTACACTGGTGTCCAAAATTAAAGTAACAAACCGCTATTTCTCCGTCTTGTGTCTAATTCATGACATAATCATACAAACTGTCAACAAATATCCGTACAATCGTGTTCTGCACGGAAGATGACATCGTACAACCATGCCAACGATGACGTCACGGCACCTTTCAAACGGGGTAGTGTTTGCAGTGTAGTTCCACGTCCACAATCGCTATGTACACATTCACAGACCATGCAGAATGGCACAGAGAAGACGTCTACCATACTCTCCTCGAAGGAGGGCCATGGGAAGAATAGAAGCAGGGCACTCTCAAACTGATGTGGCCCTACTGCTTAATGTGAATCGTTCTGTTATTTCTCGGATGTTGTAATAGTTTACAGAAACCGAAATGTATCCCGAAGACCAGGGCAGGGCCGACCACGTGCGGCATCAGAAAGAGAAGACCGTTATTGAGAAGACCGTTATTTGGCTGTAAGGACACGACGTTACCTCCTTAGTACTACATGGCAACTGGCATCTGAACTCGCAGTATGCACTGGAACAGTTGTATCGAGGCAAACAGTGTGTAGAAGGCTTCGGTAGAGTGGCCTTTATTGTCAGAAAGGAACATCTACAGTGGAGTCGTCAACATGCCAACCGGACGGTGGAACAGTGGGCCGATGTTTTTATCACAGATGAGCCCGCTTTGGTCTGGAGAGTAATTTTCGACGGATTCGCATCGGGAGGGAGCACGATTTTGGGACCCCAACATTGTGGAAAGAGACAGGACTGATATGAGAAGGATCCCTTATGGCGTGCGCAGGGATTATGTTAACCACTCGGGCACCTCTTCATGAAACTGTACGGGTGAATCGGCAAGGTTGAACTGCTTTCAGGTACCGTGACGAGATCTTAGGACCTCATGTGCGTTTGTTGCGACTTGCTGTGGGCAAAGACTTGACGAACGATAATACTCGTTCTCAAAGAGCACGGGTGGTTGACATTTTCTTAGAAACGGAAGATATTGTACACATGGTGTTGAATGCTAGCTCTCCCCATTTGAACTCCATAGAACTTGACTGGGATGCACTAGGGAGACGTTAGCACCCACCGATAACTCACCAATACTTGCGAGCAGTTCTGCAGGAAGAACGGGCATTAATGCCTCCACATGTTATTGATGACACCATTCACAGCTTGCCTCACCGTTGTCAGGTCTGTATTGCTGCCAGAGGGCGTCATACCCCCTACTGAGCACATTAACCAGTTCTCGGAATGTGTGTGTGCAAATCCATTAAGTTGCAAAAAGAAAAGGACATATTTGTCTACCATTATGCATGTTGCAGTTGTTTATGTTCTGTATTCTTTACATTGTTTCCACTTACTATCACCTGTTTACATTGATCTGTGGCAAAATAAACGCAACCTTGTAAAATTTTTATTTGTTGCTTTAATTTTTGACACAAGTGTATTTTGCTATATATATTTTGCAAAAAGTTAAAAATACGCCCATTCTTTTTTTTCATCGTATTACAAACCATCATCTTCACTATTCATCATATTTTATAGCAATCAGGCAACGTCAGAGAATGAATCGAAATGTTCTGACGGCTAATCCTTTCACACTAGAAACATTACTACCCAAGCCCTTTTCAGGGCCACAATTAACAATCATCTCTGTTAACATAGAAGGCATGTCACCAGCCAAGGAAGAACTGCTACAAGACCTATGCAGTCAATATCAGTGCCAAATACTATGCGTATAGGAAACACACAGAGGTTATGAAATGCGTAGACCAAAAATAAACGGAATGCATCTCGCTATAGAAAGACCTCAATATCAATACGGAAGTGCAATCTTTGTACGTCCAGATGTACAAATAATGTCCTCTGCATTCACGGAACAAAATGACATTGAAATCCTCGCTCTTGAAATGACGAACTGTACCATTTCGTCTTTTTATAAACCACCTGGTGCTGTATTCACTGTCAACAAACCACATAATTTCCATAATAAAGACATACAGATCGTGATTGGTGATTTCAACAGTCATAGCAATGTTTGAGGCTATGACCATGAAGATGAGAATGGGACTGCAGTACAAGAATGGGCTGAAATAAATCACCTCTCTCTAATCCATGATGCAAAACTACCTGCATCATTCAACAGTGGTCGGTGGAGGCGTGGTTTCAACCCTGACCTCATATTCAGTAGTAGCAGTATTAGCCACCAGTGCATTAAATCTGTCTGTTCCCCAATACCCAACTCACAGCATAGACCAATAATGTGTCAAATATATGCCGCAGTTAGACCACAGGAAGTACCTTTCCGTAGAAGATACAACTTCAAAAAGGCAAATTGGTCTGAATTCTCAGAACTATTGGATTCCGAAGTTCTTTCAATAGAACCAACACCAGAATGCTATGACATCTTCACCACGGCTGTAAAGAGATGTTCCAGAATGTCTATCCCTCGTGGTTGTCGGACATCTTACATCCCCGGTCTCACATCAGATCAAGCTGCTCTACTTAAAGAATACAGCAATTTATTTACGGAAGATCCTTTTGGTGAAGCAACAGTGGAAGCAGGAAACAAACTCATTTCCATTATTAAAGAGACAAAGCGGAATCAGTGGATTAAAACTGTTGAAGACTTAGATTTCGCAAGAGACAGCCTTAAAGCATGGAGACTACTGAAGCATCTAAACAATCATCCAACTAAGACAAAAACTCATTATAATGTTACCGCCAACCAAATAGCACACCAACTGCTATTAAATGGCAAAGCTAATCACAAGTCCAAAATGCCCAAATTGCGGAAAGAAGGCCAAGAGGAGAATAATGACCTCACAATACCATTCAGCATGGAAGAATTGGATAAGGCTATAAGAAATTGCAAAAATGGAAAATCAGCAGGCCTGGATGACATTAGGACAGAACAAATTAAGCACTTTGGTCTAACAACAAAGAAGTGGGTGCTTCAGCTCTTTAACAACTGTATGAGTAAATGTCAAATTCCAAAGATATAGCGGAAGAGCCGAGTGATCGCCTTGCTTAAACCTGGCAAAGAAGGAAACAGTCCAAAGAATTTTAGACCTGTTGCACTTTTATGTCACCTCTACAAACTGCTTGAAAGAATGATCTTAAACCGGCTGTTGCTTGTAGTTGATCCTTTCCTTATTCCTGAACAAGCTGAATTCCGCCCGGGTAAAAATTGCACAGGACAACTACTAAATCTCACGCAGTTTATAGAAGATGGATTTGAAGCTCGTAAGGTAACAGGGGTGGTATTTGTTGATTTGTCAGCAGCGTATGACACCGTCAATCATCAGTTACTACTAGTCAAGTTCTACAATCTGACCAGGAATTTCATTCTTAGTATGTTCATTGCTACTCTTCTGCAGAACCGCAGATTCTTTGTTGACTTCCAAGGTCAGCATAGCCGTTGGAGGCCACAGAAGAATGGTCTACCCCAAGGAAGCCCCATTATTGTTTAACATATATACCAATGATCAGCCTATACCACGCAAATGCAGGAGTTTCGTGTATGCTGATGATCTTGCTCTGGTCTCACAGAGCAAAGACTTTGAATCAGTGGAGAGCACCCTTACCAACGCTCTGGAAGATTTGTCAAGGTATTATAGCACGAACCAGCTTAAACCAAATCCTACGAAGACACAAGTATGTGCTTTTCATCTAAGGAATAAAGAAGCAAATCGTAGGTTAAAGGTAACATGGTCGGGGGTCGAACTAGAACACTGTGATACTCCAAAATATCTAGGAGTGACCCTTGACAGATCACTTACATTCAGGAAACATTGCATGAACTCCAAGCTGAAAGTTTCCAGTAGGAACAATCTCATAAGAAAACTGGCTGGATCGCAGTGGGGCAGCCAACCTGAAACAATTAGAACTTCTGCCTTAGCACTATGTTATTCGGCTGCAGAGTACGCCTGTCCCGTATGGCACAGTTCAACCCATGCAAACAAGTAGACATTGCACTTAATGACACGTGCAGAATCATAACAGGCTGCTTAAAATCAACTCCAGTCGAATGGCTCCACCGTCTCGCAGGAATAGCACCACCTTCTGTTCGAAGGGAAATAGCAGTGAACAAGGAAAGGAGGAAAGTGAATCATGAAAAATCTCATCCACTATATGGGTATATCCCTCACAGGCAAAGACTGAAGTCCAGGAAAAGTTTCCTAAGAATATCTCAGGAACTTACAACGACAACTGAAGAAGCCAGGTTACAACTATGGGAAGCTAAGGCTCCCCTTCCGCATGGCTGGGGAAGAGTGTCTGAATCTTTGCCACCTGGTTATGACAAGGGATGGTTGACGTGGAAATCTTTGAATAGGCTGAGATCAGGAGTGGGCAAATGCAAAGTGAATTTAGTAAGATGGGGCTATACTGAGATCAGTGATATCAAGTGCGACTGCGGTGAGGACCAGACTGTCCAGCACATGCTCCAGTGTCAACTGTGTCCAGCATCCTGTTCGGCAACTGAACTGTATGAGGCCTCAGAAAATGCACTGGAAGTGGCCAAGTTCTGGTCGATTATAATTTGATGATTGTGATTGTGTAACTATATGTTTCTGATACGAAATAATAATAATAATAATCATATTTTATTTATGAAATTTTTCCATGGGTCATCAATTATTTCAACAAGCGGACAGTGATCCCACGACCTGTTGTATTACATTCACATTCACAAATTTCACTTACATATCGTTTTCAGCTTTTACTGTAACACCGGTTTTCAAGTTATCAGCAAAACGGTATATAACGATCTAACCTTCGAACTATATAAATGTTCAAAGTACATTCTGAAAGCTTATTCCAATAAAAAACTTTTATTAGTAATAGCTGGTTTAGGAAAAGAGACTCTTCATAATAAAACTTGTAACCTTGGAGGAAATCGCTGGTACTGTAATTCTAACCAATAAACAGGCATAGGAATGTCATTCCTAATGAACATCTGGATGGAGACCAGCTCAAAATTTTTGCCGATGTTAAGAAGAGTACAAAAAAAAAAAAAATTGATAAGACACAACTTAATCATCGTTCCCCACAGTTTTTTGTCACTGGTCTCGTCTATCTCTCAATGCTGCTGTCTATTCCTGCCAAGTTTGTTCAAGTCAACTCCTATTTTTCACACACTTCTTTCATCCACCTATCCTTTCATCTTCCTCTGTCCCTTTTACATAATATCTCCATATATTTTTCTTGATAATCTATGCTCCCTTTTTCCTGCAAGGATTCCCGTTTCAATGTGTCTTTAACCTTTTCAATCGTTATCGTGTTTATTCTCTTAACCCATGCGTTTGGGAAATTCTATTTCATTCGCCTCTATTTTATTGGCATCCCGTATCTTCACTGTTCAGGTTTCGGCAGAGCATGCGAGACAACAGGAAAATAGTATGTCATATAAATTATTCCCCGACTTCTATGAAACTTCCGTTTTAGACTTCTAGCAATTCCGAAAAATATTTCCCCATGCCTCTCTCTTCCATTTATATCCACACTGTTCTTTCAACTTTTAATCTCAACATTTATAAGCTACTGAAAACTACTTTCCTTAACTGTTCTGTTGATTAGTCCCTTCATCATTCTAGTTATTATCATAAATTAAATTTTCCCAGTATCAAATTTCTACCCCATATCTCTCCTATTTGCCCCGATCATAAATCGTCAACAAAATCCATCATGTTCCTGTTTTCTTTTCAATTTCGTTCTGCCCCCATCGATCATAATGAAAAGAATGCGAGACGGCATTTCCTTAAATTAATATTATTTCTTCACAAACATTGCAGAAAGTTAGCCAAAACATCCTTAGAAGATTTCAAGCGTGCATTGAAGCCAACATTTCCAGCACGTACTATAAGGTAAGACATCAAAGCAGGCAAGAGACGTTTCTGAGCACGGGCGCTGCGCGGTATGAGTTGCCGGCAAGCGAGCCGCCGCTGGGCCGCGCTATTATTGCCGTCCACGCGGACGCGTCATAACTGAAATGTCCTGTAGATTCTTATGCAGTTCGATGAAACAAATCGAAAATAAATATTTTTATTTTTAAATATCTCTCATGGTTCTCGAGGTATCATAACTGAAAGGTGATGTTGTTTGGCTGATATGAAGCTTAGAGCAGACTGGAAATTGGCAGTTCCATAGCTTTAGAATTTGCCACACCTGACTTTGAGGATATACTTTTCTAGAAAAGGTGCATTTAAAACCCAAAGAAACATACCTTAGACGTGATGCAACTCAAAAGTTGCGATACGGGCACAGCACAGAAATAATAATACCTAACAACAACTATATCCAATGACATTATTCACGCCAAAGATAGTAGCGAAGCGAAGAACGAAATCTTTTGTTATTTAGATTAGGTCTATCCTTCTGGTTTAGCTATTTAGCACTTGCTTATACTTCGCAAATGTAACCTGATATCAGTATCAATTAATCTACAAAACGTATGTCTAAGCAATAGGTTATTCTTTATAAAACTGAAATAATGTTATTTAAGCTTATAATGTATAATTGACACTTGCGTATACTTACATCGAAGTTTTAACATTGCGGAATAAGCAAAAGTCGATGTTTGTGCGAAACATCTGCCAAATGTTACGGCGTCAATTTTGAGCAAATTGCTACTGTTTGCTTTGCTAAATCCTGGTTCCAAAGCGAATTACACTTGTCTTTCAGCATATAACTGAGAACACCTGTATTATCGTGACAAAAGTTCCTACAAACGAATAATTTACCAAGTAACCCATTCTGTTCCACGAAAATGTCAATAACAACTTTGGCGTCTCGGGTGGTGTAACGTAATGCTTTCTCATTGGCGTTCGCGGTCACGTGGCGGAATGCCTGATTTTTCCGAATTTATTTTCTAAAAAAAATTATCTTTATCTTTTATAACAAAATAATTTTGTTTTTTGTTTCTCCTAATCGTGATTAATCATTAAAAACTGCTATGCACCCACACTTGGACTGTCATAAATTGTTAGATCATTCGTGTATGAAAGTGGGTATTTACATATTTTATCCACCCAGGCATCAACACTTAAAGTCTATTGCCAGCTTGTGGTCATGGTCAACTTACGCGCAATACACCACTCAGAGTTCTTAGGTGTACACACCAAATTACGTTTTGCATTTGAACAAAGGCTTATGTCTATTACTTCCTCCTTGTTCTCTATGTCAACGATGCGTAAAGGCATAAGAAAAAGGTTCCATATACATGCAATCTTGATGTTCTTACTTTATGGCACACCGGGCAGCGAGGATGAGCGGTTAAACCTAGCGGGTGACCTAGGTTCGATGTCTGGCCCGACCATCTAGCTTTCGTTTATTCACACTTTCACGAATTCACTTATTTCGATATTCCGCCCCTTTCCATATTCCAAATCTTCTCCTTGCTCTAATGACCTCATTGTTGACTATTACACAGCACAACAATGCCGATTCGCCAGGAAGGCTAGAGTGCTTCTGGCCATCTGGGAATTTTCCTTTTATCAAGACTTAATCCTTCTACCAGCAGATAAGGGCTCACACATAACCCCCTCCCCCCTAACCTTTGACCCCACATCTAAAGTCAACGAAAGAATGAAAGAGTACATACAGTTCAGTGGAACCCTCCAAACCTCATTCCGTCTCGCTCCTCACTTCCAAAAAGCCGCTCGGACATTCTCTATGCCTACTTCCCAAAGTCGATAAGTGTGGTAACCCAGGACATCCCCAAAGTGCTGCCTATGGTTCATCGACTGAACAGATCTCTGGACCAATACTTACACCCCATTGTCAGCCAGCTTCCCTCCCTCATCAAAGACACCAGACACTTCCTCTTTCGTTTGTCAACTGTGCCCTCATCTCTTCCCCCTGACAGTTGATGTGACCTCCTTATACAGAAATATTGTCCACTGTCATGCATTCAGTGCCATGCAACCTTTTCTAGACCAGCATCCCCTCTCCCCCCTCAGCAACAGCTTTCTCATCAGATCCTTCCTCATCGCCCTGGCCCAGATGATTCTGAACTTTTACCACCAAATTAGCAGCACTGCCATGGCCACCCATTTGGCTCTCTCATAACTTCTTCTTAGGCCGTCTGGAACAGTCCTTTTTAGATAGGGTTCTCCAGAAACCCCTTTGTATTCATTGATGGCATTTTCATGATCCGGACTCATGGGGAAAACTACCTACTCAGTTTCCTTAATAAACTCAATACCTCCAATACCTTGAATTTCACATGGAATTATTACTAGGACACATGTCACTTTCCTGGATGTCTATTTATTTCTCAAGAATGGCTACATCAGCTCATATGTCCATATCAAACTTACCAACTTACAACAGTACCTTCATTATGATAGCTGCCATCCTCATCTCATCAAACGCTCCCTCCCTTTAGCCTTGGCATTCATGTGAGAAAAATGTGTTCCAATGAGCAGGCCCCACACAGTACTCTAGCAACATCTCCCAAGCTCTGATATCATGCAATGACCAACCAGATTTAGTTCATAAACAAGTTTTGCGTGCTACATCACAACCTGTTCAACCTATCAACCATCCATCCCTCTAAAACCAACCACAGCCCCGTTTTGGTCACCGATAGTTTCCAGGAATCCATCAACTAACTCCTAGTCCACAAATGTGGGGCTTCTCCATCTTACAAGACGGCCCCAAGGTCTTTTCCTCTTAACAGAACTCGCTGCAAATATGCAACATGCATCCCGCCTACACCAACCCCACAACTGGGGAAAGTTTCCACATCACAGGACTTGCCACTTGTGTATTCTCCCAACTAATATATCAACTCAACTGCAACAATTGCCAGCCCCCTACATAGGTCTGACAATACCATGCCCATCAGAAAGAATGGACACAGGCAATTGATAATCACCAAGAACCATGACACTCACAATACCAACAATTTCAATGCTTGCTTCATGGTCTGAGCCACCAGAGTCCTCATGGACAAAAGTAGCATTTCTGAACTCAGAAGGTGGGACCTTCCTTATCAGTATAAATTGGGAACCAAACAACCACCAGGACTTAATTTAAGAAAGTACTGTATTCCTCCTCCTTTTCCACCCATTTCCCCGCAATCTACCTTTTCTCACAGATCCACATCATTCACCATTTTTTAAACTTTCTAAAATTTTCAATATTTCTGCATATACATATGTGTTGTATGCTTTCTGCTGAAATCTACCGCATTTCTGCTTCTATGATCAGGATAATTATTTTCGGGTTTATGCTTTTCAACTCCCACCTCACTTCCTGCCATGTTACATTTCCCTCACCTTGAACTGTCAGTCTGGCCGGCACACTCAGTTGGCTGCTAGCGTCCATCGTGTAGCCACCTTATTCTATTGCTGAAGAAATAAGCCTGAAAATTTAATGTTATTTGTGTATACACGTTTTTCTTTCGTGTCTTGGCACTGCAGGAATCTTCAATTTAAATACAACACAACAGTTACCACAGATGAAGGAATGATGGTATTTCCAGCTGCCTTTATCTGTGGTAAGTGTTGGGTTGTATTTCCCTATCCTCCTTTAATTTCATTGCCTTAAAGCATTTTTCTGCTCATTATTGTTATCATCTTTATATATAAAGATCAATGTTTGTTTGTTCGTCTTCTATGCATTCCTATACCATTTATCAGATTGCAATGAAACTTTGGAGAGTTTTCGAGTTTCAGTCTGCGAAGGTTCCTGTGAAAAAAAAATTCAAAAAAGTCACCCCCCTATTCCCCATAACACCCCATAATTTAGGCAAAACCACATTTTTTTATCCGATTTAGATAGGAATTTGTACACTTATACTTTAAAACAAACATAAAAATACTGCCTACATACGGCTACCGAATATTAATCCCCTCGCCCCCTTTCCACCCCCATAATTTAGGACAATACCACATTTTTTATCCGATTTAGATAGGAATTTGTACACTTATACTTTAAAACAAACAGAAAAATACTGCCTATATACGGTTTCCGAATATTAATCCCCTCGCCCCCTTTCCACCCCCATAATTTTTTCACCCCATAATTTAGGCAATACCAAATTTTTTATCCGATTTAGATAGGAATTTGTACACTTATACTTTAAAACAAACAGAAAAATTCTGCCTAAGTATGGTTTCCGAATATTCATCCCCTCTCCTCCTTTCCAACCCCATTACGTTTTTACAATATAATTTAGGTAAACCACATTTTTTATCCGATTTAGATAAGAATTTGTACATTTATACTTTAAAACAAAAAGAAAAATACTGCCTACGTATGGTTTCAGAATATTCATCCCCTCTCCCCCCTTTCCAACCCCATTACGTTTTTACCCCATAATTTAGGCAAATCACATTTTTATCCGATTTAGATACGAATTTGTACAGTTATACTTTAAAACAAACATAAAAATACTGCCTACATACGGTTTCCGAATATTAATCCCCTCGCCTCCTTTCCACCCCCATAATTTAGGCAATACCACATTTTTTATCCGATTTAGATAGGAATTTGTACACTTATACTTTAAAACAAACAGAAAAATACTGCCTACATACGGTTTCCGAATATTCATCCCCTCTCCCCCTTTCCAACCCCGTTACGTTTTTACCCTATAATTTAGGCAAACCACATTTTTTATCCGATTTAGATAAGAATTTATACACTTATACTTTGAAACAAACAGAAAAATATTGCCTCCATATGTTTTCCAAAGCGCATCCCCTCTCACCCTTTCCAACGGAAAATGAATGAAACAGCAGTTTAAAATTTATATGTAAATATTTTTTCATTTAATCTATGTGCCTACTCTAGTCCAGCAATAGTGAAGCATTGCCGGGTCAGCTAGTATATATATATATATATATATATATTGTTAGGAACAAAGGCACTAAATAGCGGATGCATTAAATATTTGAATAGGAGGAAAACCACCACTTACCATAGAGAAATATTCCTGTGGCGTCGAGACACATATCACTAATTAAATGGAAAAGGCTTTTGGTCAGTGAAAATAACAAAGGATGATGAAAATAAAAACCATCACTTACCAAATTGAAAGCAGAAGGTCAGCAACAAACACACAATGAACGTAATTACAATATTTCAGTTCAACATCTCATTCGTGTAGACCAGGGGTCCCCAAAGTGGTTGGTATCGACCCCCTGGGGGGTCGATAAGAGTTCTCCAGGAGTCGATTAATACACGGGGTTCGATTGATAATAAAGAGGATCCATTTAATTGATGCGGTGACTCATACTGGGGTGCAAAGCGGTGAGGTAATAATGGAGCAAAGCTTAGCGTTCAAACTATTTGATTTCGCCCGCTTTACTCTTCACTCGCATTGCTGGTTTACAAGTGGTTATTCCTGTGAGAAGCGAATGTAAAACAATTTATGAATTGGGTCTCTTCTGAGGTCCGTCTTTGTGATAAGAAAGAAGTTCAACATCACAATTATTTTATTTTAGCTAATCTACGTGATACACTCAAAAAGTATTAAAACTTATTTTTTATTTACTTCGGGTATTTAAGCATTTTATGTTCGGGAGGACGCCGGTTTGAATCCCCGTCCGGGCATCCGGATTTGGACTTTCCATGGTTTCCCCAAATCACTCAAGGCTAATGCCGGGATGCTTCTTCCAAAAAAGCCATGGCCGAATTCCTTCCAGTTCCTTGTCCGCAGTTGCATCCCGCCTCTAATGACCGCGCTATCGACGAGTCGTAAAGCCACAGCGGGGGGGGGGGGGGGGTGAACGCTGCTGGTTAATTATACACAAGTTCCCACTGTTAAACTCTAGTATGGTTTTCACTCTATGTATTGTATATCTAAATGTAGATTTTGTCCTTCACATAAAAATATCGTAATATACCGAAAACCATTAAATTTAGATTCTTCTTTCTCCTATCTAATTCTATTGAATAGGCAACTTTTATCTTTCAAGTCTAGATATCTATTGTTAGCACAAAGTAGCAACAATGCATTCTGAGAAAGAACAGGCAGTTCTTTATAGCTCGTGCCGGGAATAAGTTGCATCTCTTAGGCCCTTCTCACACG
Source organism: Vandiemenella viatica (assembly GCA_031002005.1). Taxonomy (NCBI): domain Eukaryota; kingdom Metazoa; phylum Arthropoda; class Insecta; order Orthoptera; family Morabidae; genus Vandiemenella; species Vandiemenella viatica. The sequence goes on along the minus strand of CM061919.1, from coordinate 43,993,201 downwards.
ACGCTACTCAGTGGAAACGAAACTGAACACAGACTGAAATTGCTAACTAGTTAGTGACCAATGTTCTCACACGATGCTACTCAAATCTCTGGAATTTCAGTCACTCGTGAGATTTCTTCTAATTCAGATGAGGATGTTATATTAGTCAAAGAAGGAATAGGAGATTTAAAAAAATTATTTTATAAACAAAAGCTTTTGCTTGGAAAGCTATGAAGTGATGAAAATGCCAACGATTTCCCGTTCAACTATAGAATGTACATTTGTCATGATGGAAAAATTTCAAGTTTTTTACAGTCACATATGACTAACACAAAGTGATTAATACAGCTTGCACAATTGTCACCAGTGGGAAAGGAGTCCTGTACAGTCCGATTAAATTTGGAAATAATGCAACTTACACACTACACATAATTCCGCTGTCACAACATAAAATTAGTTTTCTGTCATCGGCATATTACACCAAAAATCATTTAGGCAATTACTTTATTACTCCACAAAGAGCACTTCCGTGGCAAATTATGAAATTTAATTTAAGAAAAATAAATCTGAAGTGTTTATATAAAATATTATTCATTACTCTTTGTTAAAAACATGTTTACATAGCTGAAAAATTAGCTTTCTGTCTAATAACACTACATGCTTTTCTGTGTCAACTTTCCGTGAATATTCACTCAACTTGTAGTTGCATAAAAACGGATGTTTCTCGATTTCAGCAACAAGGTTTAAATTTATTATCTCATCCGCCATTTTTGTTGAGAAACTAGTTGAAAACTAGCAGCGCGGCGACTGGCATGCTGCGTCGCTTCGAACTAATCGCGGACGCGTTGCGGACTGGTTTCCAACCGATCGCCACGTATGAGAGCCTCCATACAAATACCAGTGCTGTGACTGGAAAGAAACTGAGTTGTGATCCTAGTTCGTAACTGGTTTCTTTTCAGTAGCGCCGTGTGAGAAGGGCCTTACTGTCGCTGTTTTGTTGTGCTGCGATTGTATCGTGTTGTTATGTGAAAAAACTTGCAGCAATGATGCTATGAAGCCGGCGAAAATGAAAGACCACTTGGAAAAGATCCATTCTGATAAGAAAAACAAAGATTTTGAGTATTTCAAAATGCTAAAAGAGAAATTGAGAGTTCTGTCAAATTTAAGTACATATTTGAAGTCATCTGCTAGCGCTGATAGTGAAGGAGGACTGAGGACATCCTACAGCATCTCTCTTAACATAGCAAAGAAAGGCAAACCGTACACTATTGGTGAAGGGATTATAATACCAGCTATAAAAGATTTAATTGAAAATGTTATGAAGAAAGATTCTCAACTAGTTTTAAAGTGTATAGCATTGAGTGCAAATACTGTGCAGCGACGTATAGAGGAAATGGCCGATGATGTGGAAAGAACTTTGACCTCTGAGCTCCCAGCATTGTAAGTTTGCTATTCAACTTGACGAATCAACTTTCAGAATTCAAATCTTCTCATGGCTTATGTTAGGTTCCATAGTCCATCCCTGAATGACACTGTTGATGAATTTCTGTTTGCTAAATATCTTCAAACCGATTCAACAGGTGAGACAATTTTTTTATGTTTGCAAGATTATTTGAACAAGCACAACATTCCTTTCGGGAATATTACTGCAGTAGCTACTGACGGTGCACCTGCTATGGTTGGCAGTTATAGAGGATTTTTCGTCTTTCTGAAGGAAAAGGTTCCTAAAGTACGTACCGTTCACTGTGTCCTACACAGGCAGCATCTTGTAGCCAAAAAATTGAGGGGCGAGCTGCTTGATACTCTAAAAGTGTGCATTAGCTCAATTAATAAAATTAAAGCTCATCCTCTCAATTCCCTACTGTTTGTGAAGTTATGTGAAGAAAATGATGAACCTTTCAATCAATTACTATTGCACACTGAAGTAAGGTGGTTGTCAAGAGGTGATAGTTTGCAGAGGCTTCTTGACTTGTACGACACGTCTGCAGAGTTTCTTAAGAATGTGGATCCATTACTATGTGACGAGTTAAAACAGTGCAAGAACCATCTGTTCTATTTGGCAGATCTTTATTCGAAATTTAACGAAGTGGAAACGCGTTTGCAAGGAAAATATGTTACAATTGTTCAAGCTCGAACAATTATAATGGCCTTTCAACCAAAAAATGGACCTGTTAAAATCTTCACTGGCACGTAAAGATTTTAAATATTTTTCAAACTTTCGACTACTAAAAGAAAATGAAGAGATACCCGACCGTGATTTGGAGATATGTATTAAACATCTCGATAAATTAAGAAAAGACTTCAAAGCACGTTTCGAAGACTTGGAGAACATGCATGTTCCTGAATGGTTTGCTTCTCAATTTGATGTTAAAATTGATAATGAAGGTAATGAACCTGGCTGAGAAGATGAACTGATTGAAATATGCTTAGATCTGGAAGCTAAAGCGTTGTTTAAAAATAAAAACTTCTGCGAATTTTGGAGCAATAACAATATTGCTACAAAATACCCCAAGCTCACAGCAGAAGCCGAACCATTCTTACTTGCATTCCCAACTTCATACATGGTTGAAGCTGGCTTTAGCTACGCGAACGCTATTTTGACAAAACAGAGAAACAGACTGAACTTGGAAAACCGTGGTGATTTGCGACTTAAACTTACCAATTTCCAACCGAACAACAGTAATCTTGCTACTGCCCTTCAGACCCATCCATCTCACTAATATTAAATACTTTAATAAAAAAGGTATGTTAACATATTTTTAATGTATTCAATAGCAGTCGTAAAATGACAGATTTTTTTCATCGAATATAATTTATTTAAATTTTCAATGATTATTTTGTGTTTTACATTTTATGACACTTACGGCTATAGGCTAGTTTCCCTCTATCCATAATTTTGTTATTAATTTTTACAATTATAACAACAGTGCAGGGGTGCCGAGTTTTAGAAAACCTCGTGGGTGCTCATGCCCACTTAATGACTCGTTTTTTTATTATTATTTTTTTTTAAGAAAAAGAGAACCGGCAGAGAGTGTTAACTAGTTTCGACGAGAATTTCACTGTTGGGTTGCTGATTGGGCAGGGAATAACATAAGCTACTTTTTATCCATAAAACATTTAGGGTTTCATGCAAATTAAATAAAAACCATCAAAATCCATGATAAACATGAACGAAGTCGCAGGCACAAAATAGTCTTACATAATAGTGAAAATTGCATCTAAATACGTCAAGTAGATTTCAAGCAATAAGCGAACAGACAGACACAGAAGGAAAGAAAGATTTTGCATTTTCTAAATTCTGTTCCCGGCCAAAAAACACCGTAATTTCATTAAAATGGGTTCGGCCTCTTTAACGCGGTTGAGTCACAAAGTTACAGATTTTCAACTTTATAAATGTAATACACAGACAACCAATAATTTGTGTCTTCCGCTAAGAAATCGGGAGTTTATTGTATTTGATTAGTGTCTGCAAGGATCGCTACTTGAATGAAGTAGCAGGACAGCTAGTAATTAATATACAGAGGAGATGGAGAAAAAAAGATGCGTAGAAAATACTTGATTCAACAATAAGAAACGAATACCTAACCTATTATACGAGGTGCATTCATGTTCTAAGGCCTCCGATTTTTTTTCTCCAGTCTGAAAGAGATAGAAACATGCGCATTGTTTTAAAATGAGGCCGCGTTCATTGTCAATACGACCCAGAGATGGCAGCACCGTACGGCAGATGGAATTTTACCGCTAGCGGCGAGAAAGAGAACTGTTTTAGATACTTAAAATGGCGACGTTTTCCTTACTTGAACAGCGTGCAATCATTCGTTTCCTGAATTTGCGTGGTGTGAAACCAATTGAAATCCATCGACAGTTGAAGGAGACATGTGGTGATGGAGTTACGGATGTGTCGAAAGTGCGTTCGTGGGTGCGACAGTTTAATGAAGGCAGAACATGGTGTGACAACAAACCGAAACAACCTCGGCCTCGCACAAGCCGGTCTGACGACATGATCCAGAAAGTGGAGAGAATTGTTTTGGGGGATCGCCGAATGACTGTTGAACAGATCGCCTCCAGTGTTAGCATTTCCGTGTGTTCTGTGCAAACAATCCTGCATGACGACCTGAAAATGCGAAAAGTGTCATCAAGGTGGGTGCCACGAATGCTGACGGCCGACCACAAGGCTGCCCGTGTGGCATGTTGCCAAGCAATGTTGAGGAGCAACGACAGCATGAATGGGACTTTCTTTTTGTCGATTGTGACAATTGATGAGACGTGGATACCATTTTTCAATCCAGAAACAAAGCGTCAGTCAGCTCAATGGAAGCACACAGATTCACCGCCACCAAAAAAATTTCGGGTAGTCGCCAGTGCTGAAAAAATGATGTCCATGTTCTGGGACAGCGAGGGCGTAATCCTTACCCATTGCGTTCCAAAGGGCACTACGGTAACAGGTGCATCCTACGAAAATGTTTTGAAGAACAAATTCCTTCCTGCACTGCAACAAAAACGTCCGGGAAAGACTGCGCGTGTGCTGTTTCACCAAGACAACGCACCCGCGCATCGAGCTAACGTTACGCAACAGTTTCTTCGTGATAACTTTCCTCATGCTCCCTACTCACCTGACCTGGCTCCTAGTGACTTTTGGCTTTTTCCAACAATGAAAGACACTCTCCGTGGCCGCACATTCACCAGCCGTGCTGCTATTGCCTCAGCGATTTTCCAGTGGTCAAAACAGACTCATAAAGAAGCCTTCGCCGCTGCCATGGAATCATGGCGTCAGCGTTGTGAAAAATGTGTACGTCTGCAGGGCGATTACGTCGAAAAGTAACACCAGTTTAATCGATTTCGGGTGAATAGTTAATTAGAAAAAAAATCGGAGGCCTTAGAACTTGAATGCACCTCTTATAAAACGCTAATCTGGAGACTGGGTACGTCGTCTATAGCTACTACAGCTATTGGCTAGATAACGGTCACGTGTCAGCCTTCACTCGCCAATCAACAACCACCATATTACATTCGTACCATCATCTTGTTTTTCGTTTATCTACAGCTAGACGCAGAAATTCATGTAAGGAAAAGGAGATTCAATATTTACGCTATTTTATCTTTATCAGTTAGACGCAGAAATTCATGTAAGGAGAAGGGGATGCAATATTTACGCTATTTTATCTGTGTCAGTTATAAGGACTAGGTTAAAAAATTACCTAAGTTTTGGCAGACGATGAGAAACAATGAAGTTTATTAAAAACTCTGAGAAACGTAATGAGAAATGTATTAGTCAAATAAATAACTTATCCGATTTCGAAATTATAGTCTCCGTCATCTAAAATGAAATGCATTTATTTATTTTAAAATCCTAACCAAATACTCTTATAATCTAACCAGAGTAACGTAATTATATATGGAAAGATATCGTTAAAGATGACTTATTCGTTTCTCCTTATAAGCTTTTCCATAATAAATTCCTACTACCATTATGTATGATACCCTTAGTTTTTGATCCATGTGTTAGCTATTAAATGAGATTTAAGATAACTTTTTTTTATCAGATTTATATCATCAAGGATATGACTATTTTCTGTATAAGCGATGTGACACTCGCAATTCGACAACGATATTAATGCCGCAACATAGCAGTGAGCAATGATATTAGCAATAATGAGAGCAGAGGGAAAAAATTAATGCAAGGCAATTATATGTCACAAAGATACAATTAGTACGTTCGTTTAAATTTACATATTTCTTTTTATTTATCTACGACAACCAGATGCAGAAATTAATGTAAGGAGAAGGGTTTTCAATATTTACGCTATTTTATCTGCATCGGTTGTAAGCACTATGCTAAACCCTAACCTAAAAATTTTTTTGGTCACACGATAAGAAACAATGAAGTTTATTAAAATCTCAGAGAATCATACGTAATCGCGAAATGCGTCAGTCAAATAAATAACAGTTATTCGTTTTCGAAATTATAGTCTCCGTCATCTAACGTAAAATGCAAATGTCAAATCCTAACCAAGTGCTCTGATAATCTAACCAGAGAAAAGTATTCATATAACGAAAGATATAGTTAAAAATGATTCTTTTCCTTACAAGCTTTTCCAGAATAAATTCCTACTACCATCATAGGTGATACCCTTAGTATTTGATAAACGTGTTAGCTATCAAAGGAGATTTAAGATAACCTTTTTATCAGCTCAATTCATAAATGGCAATTCTACAACGATATTCTTGCAGCCAAATAGTGGCAAGCAGAGATATTAGAGATTATTTACACATTTAATAAATACGCAACCGCAAGGTCTCTGCAATTGGTAAATTCCAAATCTCATTATGGTTTATGCTCAATTTAATTTAATTAAAACTTTCGCTAATGTTGCTGCTTGATTAAAGTTTATTTATTACGGTTTATTTTCTTTTTGCATAATTTACTGAACACTTTCGTTAGTGGTATTTGTTCACGTTTATCCGTTTTTGATATTATACTTTCCGTCATTTAGAGTAAATAAATCGTGATTAATGGAGATCGCGATTCCGCCAGGAATTGCCGTGGTAAAACGCAAGACTCCTCTACAAATACTTTCACAAATAGATTTAACCATATTATGCCAGTCAAGGCTCTAAAACAACCTAATTCCTACTTGAAAATAATGGTACAGGCTGTATTACCACGGAATTACTACTTAAAAACAATATGTCTTGCGATTGACTACAGCAGTATAATGCCGTCATTACTGAATGTTATTTTGGTGGAATCGCGATCTCCAGTAGACCCGATCGTTATTTGTTTTTCCTTACAAACTTTTCCTGAACAAATTCCTATGACCACCATAGGCGATACTCATCATTATTCATATGAGGGTAATAGAATCTATGACTTTCGAACGCAATATTAGTGGAGGTTGTGGTTAAGTTGACCAGGATCGCAACTGACACATTTTGTTACGGCATAATTCACTCTGAAATGAGTTTTACAAACCAATTAAACTGCTTTCATAAGCGCCATGTTATTAAAGGTATTAATTAATGCGGATATAAGAAGTTCCATATTTAATGTGCTAAATTGTGCCTGGACCAGGAATAAAACTGATATTACATGGATAGCAAAAGTTTTTGGGAATCCTAATTTGATTTAATTTCATTGGTTCTTTACTTCCAGCGTCATTAATTCAGTAGAAGTTACTACTGTCTAAGGCTAAGTGAACTGCAAATGAAATATGTAGAACATTGCATAATCAAGGCCATTAGCATTATGTAATATCAATTCTGTATAATTAACCCACTGCAAAAAAAAAAATAAAAAATGAACTGCCAGAATATTGCGTTCAAACCGTCATTTTTGACGGGCTCGAAGCTAGTCCTCTTATATGAAACTAGCATTTACCCGCTGCTTCGCACGCACGGGGCTTGGCATGTATAAAAATAACCTTTTTTAGTTTTAGTACCAAATATTAATTTGAAGAAGCAAAAAATTTAAATTTCGTTAAAATATTTTCCTTTCCTTTAGTTATTATCTTAGATTCGGTTTTCATACCATAGTTCGAAAGCTTTTTGTTATACTTATATTTTCACACAATATAATATATTAAAAATAAGAAATTAAAATTAGATGAAACATAATAAGGACGTATCGAGAATTAGTTGACCTTTTGGTAAGAATTTGGAAAACACTTTTCTCGAGATTAAAAGTGAATATTAAGGCTAAAAGCTACTACTGTATTGTTATGTGATCTGCAAATGAAATAAGTAGAACAAAATCAAGGCCATTAGAATTATGTAATAACAATTCCGTATAATTAAACTTAACTTAGTCCACAACCAGAAGGAGGCATACTAAGCCATTGTGTCAGAGGTAGGACGGCCCCGGCCAGTTCCTTTCCTCTGAGACCTACAGTTTAACGTGGAATCCGAACCACGGAGCGTCCTGGCATAGCTCATATTCCTGCGCCTGCCGAACTGTCAGAATATTGAATTCAAACCGTCATTTTTGACGGGCTCGAAGCTAGTCATAATAATTAAAATATAAAAAGTAAATCGTTATATTAACAGTGTGTAGCACAATTTTTATTAGCTGCATATATGTATTAGCACATACTTCATGTACAGTTTTACTAAGAATTGTATGATCAACAAATCAACATTAATAAACCGTTTTAAGAAGCTACATTTTTAATTTATATAATATCAATTTTGTTAATGCACACTTATTTTGTCAAACTACAGCTCTATTTATAAATGTATCAGCAAAATCTAGTAGATCCACATCATCCGCTATTTCTCGGGTTACGTGCACTACCATCCGATCATTCAACATTCAATCTTTGCTGAGCCACAGTACTCATAAAATAAGTTTTTTTATGATCGTTCTGCGGTGCATGCCGATACTGGAATAGTTGAAACGATTTTTAACAATTTGATGATACCAAATTATATTTTTTCACATTGTTCAGTCTGACTTTTTTGTTCATGCAGTTGCAAATAGCCCGATGAGGAACCTAATCGATCCACATCAATAAGATCTTTGTGGAACTCTTTCTTGTAACTGCTGCATCATTTTAATCAGTAAGAAAAAGTTGCACCTTACTCAAATGTATCATAGTATTTTTAATAAAGTGCTGGTCGCTACGGCCAACGACAAGATATATTTTTTACGTTAGTCAGCGCGCCGAGGAAAATTAATGCGGTTCACTTGATGAATCGTCTATATGTCTATTTATCACCCATTTTTGGAGTTATTAATATAATTAATTATTCAATATAAAAACTAAGTCAAGAGTCGATTTCCAAGTGCTGTGAAATTTTTCGCCAGTTCGTTGGAATGATACGACGTGCTTTACAGTATTATCTACAGATTTTTGCAGAATGAAAGAATTCTTATGTAAATTTGCGTTTAAAGCTTCGAAGCAAACGAGACTTCCTGTCAGAAATGATAATAAAAGAGATTCAAAAGATTGAACACTTTTTATAAACCATATTACTTTCGCTCAGGTATTATTTCATGACTTTTTGTGTCGTTCAAAAAATATAGCAGCACACTATAATTGTTTGGAATAGTTTTTAAGGAAAATATACGACAACACTATCTTGTTGGTCAAAAAGACCGCAAAGATAGGTTCATCAGTAGCTGGCTGTAGTAATTACAAAACAAGCCTGGTGTTTCGAAGAACAATTCACGACAATAAGGAAGGAGTGTCGCAGCGATTTAGAAACCTTAGCTGAATTTAAGAGGACGGATTAAGAATGTAATGCGCGAGGCCTTTAACGATTTTCACTCCAACTCTCTCTCTAAGAGTCTCACAGAAAACCCAAAGAAATTTTGGTCGTATGTACGAAAAGTTAATTGTATCAACAGCAATATTCCAGCACTAATTCGTGAAGGTTCCGAGGTTAATGAAAGCCGCGATAAAGCTAACGTACTAAATACTGTATTCAAAAATTCATTTACTGAATGAAAATAAGGATAGTATTCCCGTTTTCCCACGCCGTGGCGAGTCGGTGATGGAATCATTACGAATAGATACTGCAGGTATCGTTAAACAATTAGAGCTCCTGAAGTGGGGGAAAGCACCGGGCCCGGATGGAATTCCAGTAAGAGTATTATCAGAGTATGCGGCGGAAATCGGGCCATTTCTGTCTGATATATTCAGTAAATCATTAGAAGAGCGAAAAGTACCTTCAGACTGGAAAATCGCGCAAGTAACTCCGATTTTCAAAAAAGGTGATCGAAGTGATCCTAGGAACTATCGTCCCATATCTATAACATCTGTTTGTAGTAGAGTTATGGAGCATATTATATGCTCGAACATTATGAATTTTCTAGATGATAATAATTTGCTTACAACAAATCAACACGGATTTCGGAAGAAAAGATCATGTGAAACACAGCTGGCCCTATTTACACACGACGTAATGAAAGTTATCGATGCAGGTTCACAAGTAGATGCAATTTTTTTAGATTTCCAGAAAGCCTTTGACTCTGTGCCACACAACCGCCTTTTAGCGAAGCTTCGAGCGTACGGTATATCGGATCAGCTTTGTGAATGGATAAAGGATTTTCTAACTGGTCGGTCGCAGTATGTTGTCGTTGAAGGAGAAAGTTCTTCTAATCTAGATGTTACATCGGGTGTACCTCAAGGAAGTGTAATAGGACCACTTCTTTTCTTAATTTTTATAAACGATCTCGGAGACAAAGTGAAAAGCCTTTTTAGATTGTTTGCTGATGATGCGGTTATTTATAGGGAAGTAAGAAATTTGGCCGATTGCTTAGAAATTCAGCGTGATCTGGATGTTATTTTGGCTTGGTGCGCTGAGTGGCAACTTACTCTAAATTGTAAAAAGTGCAAGACAATGAGCATAACTAACAAAAAGAATCCGATTGTTCAGAAATACGAGGTAAACAGTTCAGTTATTGATATGGTCGATTCTATGAAATATTTGGGAGTAACAGTACAAAGGAACATGAAATGGGACATACACATTAATTCGTTAGTAGGTAGAGCAAATTCTAGGCTGCGATTCATAGGTCGAATCTTGAAAAATTGTAATGAACAAACAAAGGAGATAGCGTACAAATCTCTTGTGCGTCCACATTTGGATTATTGTTGTGCCATTTGGGACCCGTTTCGTAAGGGATTGATCGAAAGTATAGAGATAGTACAGAGAAGAGCCGCTCGATTCGTGACCGCTTGCTACAGTCCTTATGAAAGCGTCACAGAACTGATTAGTAGATTAGGTTGGGAGTCTCTGGTAGATAGACGACACACGTTTCGTTTAAACTTATTGGTAAACATGCGTACTTCCACTTTCACTTTTGAGTGTAGTGAAATACTTCTTCCACCAACCTATTTGAGTCAGGAAGGACAGGAAAGATAAAATTAGAGAAATAAGGTGCCGGACTGATTCTATATAATTCTTTTTCCCTCGTACCATTAGGGATTGGAATGCACAGCAAAGAGATTAGCTTTGGTGCTGAGCACCCTCTGTCCACCTACAATTTTGTGAATTGCAGAGTATATATGTAGATGTAGAATAACACGCTAAAAAATGTTTTATTACATGTACCTACTTCTCTATAGTCTCTTGAACAACCAGGTTTAACGAGTGAGCGGTGCAATGCACATGAATTGACCTTGCTTCGATAGCTTTAATCCCCAATCCCTTCAACATCAGAAGCAATGTCTGTATTTAGACCTATACACATCTTCATATTTATGTCAAATCTTCTTAGTACTGTAGTCATTCAAAATTTCAAACAAATTTTGTCGGATGTTGTTGATCCCGTTTCATAGAGGCGGATAAAAATTTCGTGTATATTACACTTCGCGTCCACGTAACGAAAGAAGAGTGAGGCTTGTTCATTACTGGAAATATCTCTAGTTTTATCAACCACGACTGAATAGCAGACCGCATTTTGTACTACTTTTATTATATTATACAGTATTTCGTCACTCAAAATTGCTCACGCTTCGTTAGTTATATCGTATAACAACCGTCCCATATTTGTTGCAACCTGTTTAACTCGAAAATATCCTATGGTCACAGCTTCAACATCAAATGCAATTTGAATATTCGTCCTCCTAGTCCCTTATGGCTAGGCCTTCGATCACTAAAAAACTATTTGTTTTCATATCATGTAGTTTACTATTTGATAGCGTTCAGCGTACATTGACGGCGAGTTATGCGTAAATTGGCTCTATGCAATACAGAAAAACAGTGAACTTCATGCTTTTTAAAGCTTTATTTCATGATGAAAAACATTGAGTGAGTGCCTTAATGTACTCATCTCCTCTTGATGATGTTTTCGGTGCAGAAACACCACTATACATGGTTTCTTTACAGGTTCGGCAAACCCCTTTATCTATATCTTCATCAGTTTAATAGCCATGAAATAATTGTCTGCCCTTTGAAAATTGTGTCTTTTCTTCTGTTCAAATGAATTTGTAGAAATGACATCTTCTGGTTGGATTTGCTGAGTTGTACTAAGCTGAGAAGAGCTACTAGTGGAGGGTTCTTCAGGTTACGATTTCGAAGGACGAATTTATGTATAGAAACTAATAATTTTCCGAAATAAACACGATAACATGAAGCTCAGCGTTCTCTTAATGCACATGTTTTGTTTACCAGCTCGACTAAGAACGAGTGAGACACCTGAGACAGCTTGCGAGCCGCGGCCGGAAAAGCGCTGCTGCGGTGACGGGTGAGGCGCGACGGATGTCGGGATAGGATTTGCGCGGGGTCGAGTCGCTCGATTTGTTTGTGTGCGCCTTTTTACGAATCAAACAAACACTTACCACACATTAGATAGTGTTAGGTATGACCTAATGTAGTGTTTATATTTTTCTCCTTGGGCATGATGTGCACACTCACATCATTAACAAGTGCGATCTCGTCGAGACGGCTGGCCTTGCTAGGAGGCGCGTGACGTAGGTAACACAGGTGTCGCTCGAACTCGATTACTGATGATGTCTATGCTCATGGGTGCTCCGCACCCACTATTTACATCTCGTGGGTACCGGAGCCCCTGAGCACCCACAGAGTCGGCGCCCCTGCAACAGTGTAAAGTATCTCCTTTTTCTGTTAGTGTTGTAGGGTGGATTTTTTAAGGTGTGGGAACTATAAATACTTTATTTGGGTTGTTATGCAAGTCTCCTTATTGCTTAGCATCAGAAATGCTAAAAATGATTTACAATTTTTATCAGTGGCGGACCCAGGTATTTTTCGAGCCGGGGCAAAAACTGTGGGAATGCAGCCCCTGGCAACATTATTTGGAGCCCCCGTTTTTGCCCTCTGACCCCAGTGTCGCCGCCTCGATTGTCGGCCAAACACATAGTTGTCGCCGCCCCGACTGTCGGCCAAACCATTGTTGTAGCCGCTCGGCGCACTAGTAGAGCTAAAAAAAGGTTTCCGCGACTTAAATCGCCGCCCTTCAAACATGATTTTGCCACCCCCTTCAAGTTGGCACCCCGGTTTACACCCCCCTCCCCCCCAGATCCGGCACTGGTTTTTTATTAAACATTTAATCTCAGGGTCGATAAGAAGACAAATGTTCTATGAGGGGGTCGATGTGATAAAAAGTTTGAGGACCCTGGTGTAGACACACATATTATTTTGTAAAAAAAGGTGTGTACATGACAGTGCACGGTTTTGAGAACAGGGTGTGAAAGGGATTGAATAAAATATAAATATATACATAAATCTCCTAGACTACATGGATCTTTTCCATGCAATAGATCTTACTTCAAAACTTGCAGTGTGCATCCAGTCACCACCGAATGTTCCAATCTTACCATATAGGCATCTTTTACTATTATAGAACATGCCACTTTGCAAGCCACCTTGTTTACCATCTTACCCACCATCACTGCATGGTTTCTAATATTGGCCTCGCCACCAACTGTCCATTAAGTTGAATGATCACAGGCAATCTAGACCACCCAGTGACAACTCATGGAAACTTCTGGCCCCAACCTCCATCAAGCTCTACCAATAAACTTGTCACTTATGTCATCATAAATTATTATTTTTTATTTACAGGATCAAAACTATTTTTATGTAGTTACTTTATTAAAAACTATTTTTTCATTTTGCTTTTTTTTTTATTTGACCGGCCAATATGAGAGACTGCATAGCTTCAGTGTCCTGAAAATGCAACTCACAAATTCTCCTCAGCACATTCTTTCTCATAACCTTTGTTCACTTCACTGTTTAAAAATCTTCTAGATCAGCATCCTTCCGACAGACTCTCCAGCACATCTTTCATCATCATCTTGGCCGACATGATAGTAAACAACTACCATTATTTTGAAGGTAATATCTACTACCAAACTTGTGGTACTACCATTGGCACCCACATGATCCTCTCTAATGCCAACATCTTCATGTGTCACATGGAACAGACGTTTTTGGAGAAGGTTCTTTTGAACTTCTAACATGGCTCAGATTCATAGACAATGTTTTTATGATCTATGCCTAAAGGGAAAACAACTATCTAAATTTCCTGAACGATCTCAATGCATTTAACACCTTAATCTTCATAAAGTCCTAGTCTTATACCCATGCCATATTCTTGGATGTGGATTTGTCCCTTGCTAATGAATTCCTCAACTCCTCAGTCCACACCAAACCCACCAACCTGTCTTCATTTTGGCAGTTGTCATCCGTATCATACCAAACAGTCTTGTCAATCGATGTAGTTGTATATGGTCAAACTAGCAACCCCTCACATGGTATTCAAATACCTCCCAGGGACTGATAACCCAATGATAAGCATTTGGTTACTTGAAATAATAGCTCTGGTGAATCAATTTTCACTTAAGTTTATTATCCCATGTTGCTTTACAAATAACATTACACAAGACATCATCTCAAACCAAAGATACTAAGTGACCCACAAATGTTCCAATGATTAAACTACTGACTGACAACTCAACTTTCAACTAGCTGTCACTTAACTAATTCGTCTCTGCTGCTTCTTTATACAGATGCTACATAAAATTCCGCAATAACACAGAGAAAGCCCGCTGATGTTTCCAAACAGCGACAATGCAGCCAACAAGCAAATCCACATTAAACAATTGGAATTAATACAAAATCATTTACAATAATGAAAAAACACCTTGAAATGAAAGTTAAATATATTTATAGGTATTTGCACAAAAAATTATAAACATAAACCAGTCCAAACCGTCTCAAATTGTCCTCCAAACATTGTAGCTTACATCAATAATTATCATTACATACTTTTAATTAATATTTCATAAATAATACTGTCCTTGATCATATTACATCTCATTTACACAGTTTTTGGTCCATGAAACAATGTCCATCTGAATGACACATATACACATGTTCACAACTAATCACAAGGAAAATAAACAAATCCATAATTAATCAACTCCCGGCTTGCTATACATAATTCTTAAAATACAATTTCTGGGTCTCTTTTACTGTGACTACTCACTGGCTTTAGATCACAACTTTCACAGGCCACATCACAACATGCTCAGCCTATCAAGCACAGTAACCCCCCCCCCCCCTCCCTAACCAACCAGCTGGTACAGTATTTCCCAGGACTCAAATCCATGAACAGATTCCTTTGGCAAAGTTATGATTTCCTGCAAACCCACCCAAAAATGAGATCTTCCAAAAACTCTTCTTTCCCCTCCCAGAACTTGCTTCAGCAAACCACCTAATCTCAGCCTATTCCACAAACACATTATTCCTCATCACACCAGATATCTCTAAGGCTCTATCCCAAGCAACATATTCCATGCCACCTCCTCTTTCACCAACCTCATTTCTGAGGAAAGCTTTCCCACCATTGAACACACCACCCATGTAACATACCAGTTAGGCTGCTACCACTTCCAATGTAGCTTTGACTACCAATCTGCAAGCCATAAAAAAATTAATGGCCACCAACAGACGGTATTTACCCAGGATCCAAAACACCCAGTAACTATTCATGCAATGACACCAGTAATTTTAAATCACAGTTGGTGATGTCAGAGTCCTCCAAAACAGCAGCTTAAATCAGAAGGTGAGAGCCTGCTTACCAGTACAAACTGGATACTAGGGAAACACTGGTCTCAATTTAAAATAATACACAGTCATTGCTTTAGCTTTTCCTTCTCTCACACCTCTCTTCTTCCACCTCACTTCCTAATTTCAACCATGACCAACCAGCAGTGATATATAACTTCATGTATTTTTTGTTTTAATGTTAATTTTTTTATTTATGTATTTAAAATTTTATATTTTTTTGCTGTCAGCTATTAATGTCCCCCCTGAGTTAGTTTTAACATTTTGCAAATGCTGGGATATTAGCTTAAAATCACTATCTCCTCTCCATGTTTTGTGTTTGAATTTACCCCCACCATAGATCATATTCCTTTCTCAACTATGTGAGGCAGTCGTTTACAACATCCACCATCAACAATGTTCTAATTGATGATGAAGGACTAAGACCCAAAAATTTCAATGTCTTGTGTTAATTTCCGTTACGTACATTCACGACACACAACTATCAATTCAGGTAAGCGGCACTGTAAAACAGTTGTTTAAGTTGTGGAAACTGGCATAGGCAGTAGACTTGGTATATGAGGTGTGGCATTGCATGCCCAATGATGAGAAATGATTACTTGCAGTGGAATCGGAGTAGAAAATGATAGTCAACGACAGGAAGTAAGTTTTTTTTAATTTAATTAATTTAAATTAATTGCAATGGAGCACAGGCTCCAGTGGCAATTTCCCTACACACCCATCTTCCCCCTATCCTGCACCTACCTACATTTGCCCTCTACAAATTTTATCTTTAAATTCTTTCAAAGTTTTCGGTAAATTGTTCATCATTTCTCTTGGTAACTCATTCCAATCCCTGACACCCTTACCTAAAAAAGAGAATCTTCCCACACCCTTGTGCCTGAAATCGAGTGCCAGCTTGTGGTCATGGTCATCTTTTCCCTTCCATGCACTACTTTTCATACATATTGCAATATCTTTCCATGCCTCATCGCCAGTATATGCCCTGTACACTCCCATGACCCTCCTCATCCTCCTCCTGTCTTGCAATGAATCCCATTCCAGCTCCTTTATCATATCCGTCACTGATTGCATTCTGCGATAATTTCCAGAAACAAATCTAGCAGCCCTTTTTTGCACCCTCTCCAACTCCTGTATTTGATACGTAAAATGAGGGTCCCATACTACACTACCATATTCGAGCAATGGTCTGACCAATGCTGCTTAGGACATATCCATGCGGCAGTTTGGGAGAATCACAAGGTATTCTTAAGATTTTTGAGAGAATGAAGTTGGCCAAAGACATATATGAGGGCAATAGGTTGGATTTTGCAAAAACAAATGCATATTTCAGCTTAAAAACTTAGGAAGCCTTATCAACGATGAAGGTTTTTATCAGCTCAAGACCAGGAGAGAACTAGGTGGTGATTATGGATCTTTTATTACCTTTTCGTGTAGGGCAACTGTAACAGGAGAGATTTGTTTTTGTACAAGATCAGAAGGTGGATCTGAGAGCTTGTGACAGGTTTGGAAGAATCGGTGAAGTTATTCTTAATCAGAATAAATATCTACAGCCGATAAAAAGGCGTTCTTATAAATCTATAACTTGATGTGAACAGAAGTAAGAAAGTCACTGTTCCTAAAGGAAATGAAAACATTGAAGAAGATGATGTGTTTGAGATGAAGCTGATGGAGCAGCTATTATTTACAGAATTGTGGAAGTCTATGATGTGGTTTTCACTGTGGATCCAGATTGTAAATATTTCATCTATGTATCTCAACTTCACAACAGGTCTGAGTGGGATTTTGATGAGGAATTGTTCCTCCAAAAAATCTAGGAAAAGGTTGGTGTAGGATAAGGTCATGTGGATTATTAACTATGGTTGAACAGTGAATGTGACTTAATATTTGTGTTGTGCAGTACAGGCAAAACAGTGGGCAGTAAATTATCATAATAAATAGTTTTGAAGGATGTGAACTTAATACTAATTAATAATAAATTTGGACATAGAGGTTCTGAATAAAATTTGGTGGTGGCCAACTGGTTCGGTGTATCAATAGGACTAGTAATAAACTTATGTTTGGCGACAATATGCTTTAGTAAACTTGATTTTTTCCCCCTTGTTAATAATCCTCCCACTTAATAATGAACTGGTTTTGGTAACCCACTGGTGACCGTGGCATAAACGAACAAAGTATTTAGAACTGTTTAAACCAATCAATTTGGCTAATTAGACCACCAATTAGCTAATAGCTTACACAATGACACTGTGATAGATTGCATGGTTGAAAATTGGGGAGAAAAACAGCTTTTGAAATATGGGGAAACACACAAAAAGTGGAAAAACTAGTGATATTTAATTAGTGATGACAATCAGATCAGAGGTAGCATTGCCCAAAGAAGTCAGAAGAGATTGTACAACAGGTGAAGAGTGTGGAAGTTCAAGGATCATCGCAGAAGAGACACCACTCCAGAAATCAGTGCAGTGGTGACTGAAGGTATCAACCAGAGTGCAGAATGACCAGAAATGAAAAGACATCATGCCAAACCGTCAAAAGGTAAGAATGCACGGCGTGTTGCTTGCTGGTGTCGCTCTTCCCCAAAATTCTCCTGAATGCTTTCCTTTTTAGTTAATATCCAAGAAGATAACCGAATTAGGTTTTTCTCTCCTAATTTTGACAGTACAATATTTCTTTCAACTGTCATCGATGGGGACAGAATTCTTCTTGTCAGAATAGAGAAGGAAATTTTTCAGATGATTAGGCAAATTGAATTATGTGCTTATGAGAGTTTTGAGCATTATGCATGTCCAGTAATATTTGTTTAGTCAGTATCTCAAGCTTGTTTACTTTAAAGTTTTGGCGCGTTTGAGATGGTTCGCCCCCACCCCCCTCAATTTTTTTTCTTCGGAGAGAGTGATGAAGGAAGGTCTCCCCAAAGGAAATGAGTTATCTATGGGCGATTTATTCAAACTCCTTCAAACTAAATTCGAAGGAAATAAAATTGCCTTCCAGACTAAATTCGAAGAAAGTAGCTCTGTCTCTAAGGCAGAATTTAAGGCTGTCATTCAGTCACTAAAGAAAGACAATACTGTCCTTAACGCTAAATTCAGGTCTGGGATCCACTCAAAGGAAGACAATCTCACCTTTCATGCAGATATTAGGAATGAAAATGGTAAATTCATTAATTTTGTATCAGTACCGGCCAGATTTAGAACAAAAGACAAGTCATTTGCTTCAGAAGGAGGGAGAAACAGAAGCTAAAGTGTGGCTGGGGTTAAGCAAGGGTAGCAGAAACAGTCTTATGCAAAGTAATGTCGGTAATAGGTGAGGAACACAAAATAGCAAGGTAGCCAGTCAACAGGAGGACAATTACTGCTATGGGACATAAAACAAAAACAGTCAAATGTGTTTTGCAAGTGGAAGGAGAAACCGGAGGGTTACGCATGGAAGTGGAACCTTATGTAATTCTAGGGATCCATGTGGATTTCATAACGGGCACCTATCGGATCACAACGGTGGGCATGAAGGTGGTCATGAAAGATAGTTCACCAGAGTTTACAAGCCATTGCAAACATATGAAGGCGAACATGAAGAAAAGGGAAGCAGACAAGAAAGAAGAAACAAGTAGAATAGGAGGTCTCATGGGGTGAGGCAAGGTCAATTGGGCACAGGAAGGCCATGTCTGGTGTTAGAAATAAGTTCAAGTTTCAGAGTAACTGACACATTCACACTACTCCAAACGAAACTTTGTAAACTTAAGGACATCTTATACACAATTTTGCTGGTCAGGAAACACCCTATTTAGTGACAGCAACCATTTTCAGGCGGTATTGCTTTAAATCTCATGCTAAAGACAAAGTGCCCATATTCCACCTACTTGTCTTTCGCTCGAGCGAACGAGCAGAGCACTTTTCCACAATTGCCAAGGCGATTTATACACTACTTACCTCCTGTGTTGTTTTCTTTTACCTGAGAAATGAAGAGCCAAGCAGCAGCAGTAAGTTAATTCAAGCATGTGATGTACAGTGCTCGGAACAACTTCACCAGTACCAGTTCCAGGAGTCGACAGGCAACAGCTTTCAGTGACATAACTGAGCCAAGGACTCGCACCATAGAGCCAGCTTAAATAATAATATTAATGTGCTGTATGTGTTTTGTTTTTTCCCCAGTGATTGATTTTTTTTCTTCATTTTTTATATACCGACAGATTTGTGTGAGAAAACTGTCATCAATTTGGATGTGATCCAAAAATGACAGAAGCATTATTTTTGTGTTTTCCTTCTGGATGTTTCCAGACTTCCTTTTTTGTATATTGTGTGTTCAGTTTTCTTGTAGATGTATTTGATATGAGTTGTTGACCACCCAGAGGTTTGTATATGTACTTTACAAAGGAATGTAACACAACAGTTGTCTTCCCTTCTGCCAGCTTAAGGTAGCGCCATGATGCACATTGATACAGTGTAATGGGCAAAATTGTAATTATAGTAGTTAAAGTGTAATATAGTTAAAGTTACAGCAATAGGCTGTTAGGCAAACGGTATGCGGCGGACATCGGCCGGGGAGTAGTAGGTTATACTAGCGTCAGCGATTGAGCAAACAGCTGGCTGCGCTCACACACGCGGTCGCGAGCGAAGCTTCGAGAAAGCAATGGAAACATCTGACCCACTAACGACAGCAAAACGTGACCAGCCATCGTGAAGCTTCTAGAACACGATGGAAGGGCATTGCCTGGCTGTAAGGTTAGGAAAGCGATCACACTGTCGTCACCTGAGGCCGTAGGGGGTCAGTCATCGCAAGAACGTACAACGACAGTAGCTATGTCAGTTTGAGTATCGAACCGGGACTTGCCGCCGCGCGCCCCATCGGCTTCGCAGCCTGTTACCACCGAACGATGATAGTGAGTGCCTATTAGTAGCTATGGAGTTCTGTTGACGGGGGGCCGCTTAAGCTGTACTAGTCGTAGCTGAGGATGAATAAACTGGAAGAGGTGTACCAACTGGCTCTTTCGATAGAAGTTCACTCCATTTCCATTCACTCTCCAAGCTGTTCATTAGCACCTGCTAACATCCTAGCTGGGAGGTATGACAGAGCTGCAACGCCAAGTAAACCGACTGACAAGTAAGTTCCATCGGCCCGACACGGCAGTACAACGTACTCAGTCTTTCCTGACAAACATGTAGTGGCAAAAAACTGCCATTACAACAGCTAAGAAAGTTGGGTGATAGTTCTCGAACTGTGGAGTAGTGTGGTTGGAGGCCGATACTGTCCACATTTTTAAATTGTGTGGAGTACAGACAGTTATGAACATTTATCAGGTTGCTACAATTGATACAAAACTGATATTAACTATAGTTGGACAGTGAATGTGACAGAATATTTTTGTTGTGCAGTACAGAGTAAAACGGTGGACGGCAAATTATGGTAATGAATTGTTTGCAGGATGTGAACTTAATACTAATTTATCTCTAAAGAATATGCAATCTTTGGAAGTAGAGGTTTCGATTAGCTATTATGATTAAAATTTAGTGGTTGCTAACTAGTTCAGTGTATCAGCAGGACTAACAATAAACTTATGCTGGGCGGCAATGTGCTTTAGTAAACTTGTGTATTTTTTCCTTGTTAATAATCCTCCCACTTTATAACAAACTGGTTTTGATAACCCCTGGCGACTGCGGCATATACGAACTATTTAGAACTGTTTAAATTAATCAATTTGGCTAATTAATCCACAAAACAGGCAATTAGCTTACATGGTGATTGTACACAAAGAAGTGATACCAAAGCATGCACGAAAGCTGTCAAGAGGTAGAGGAATGGGACTCATGACAGACAAACTAGGAAAAATGAAGGGAGGTTGGATGAAAATGTTGGAGATGATCCTTAAGGGCTATAATCCGTCCAGTGTATAATCTATATGTCATAACTATAGGTCACCCATCGTCCTCAGCCTTGTGGTTCTTCGGAAGAAAGTATAGGATGTATGTACATGGCTTCTGCAAAGTAAGGATAGAACTGGATTTTGATGAGAGACCCTGTCAAAATCTTGCCCAAAGTCTTGTTCAGATACATACATGATATATGAAGAGTGTTCAAAATGTAATGGGAATTCTGAAATTTTGCAGGTTATATTAGTCCGATTGGCACGATTTCATTGTTGTGTTGGCAAACATGTCTTTAAAATATCTGTACATTTTGAGATATGTTGGATGTTTAGTCTCCTATCAGCTGTAAAAGAATAACACGTTTTTTTTAATACAGTCGGCAATTTTGTATAAATCATGGAACAGAAAATTTGCATAAAAGTTTGCTATAACAATGGAATTCAGTGCAACAACGTTTTAGAAATGTTAAATATTACTTTTGGTGAATCTAATATGAGTAAAACAAGGGTTTATGAATGGTATAAGCATTTTCAAGATGGCTGTGAAGACGTTAAAGATGACGAGCATAAAGGTCATCCTAGCACCTCAATAAACGATGAAAATGTGGGAGAAGTCAACAAACGATTATGAATGATCGCCGAATCACAATTAGAGAAGTACTGATTATGTTGGAATGTCAACTGGCTCATGCAATGAAATGTTTTCATCTGTTTTTGAAATGAAATTAGTTGCAGGCAATTTTTTTCCAAATGTGCTGAGTTTCGAACAAAAACAACAGCGAATAGAAGTTGCTAAGGAATCACTAAATGAGGTCAATGATGATGCAGAGCTATTGAAATGTGTCATAACAGGTGATGAAACATGGGCTAATTTGTATGATGTCAAAACGAAGGCTCAGTTGTCCCGGTGGAGGTTTTCTGGATCGCCACGACCGAAGAAAATTTGGCCAAATGTGAAGGTTATGCTCAGAGAGTTCTTCAATATTAATGGCATGGTGCACCATGAGTTTTTGCCACAAGGAATACTACCGTCAAGTTCAATGCCATTTGCGTGAAGCAGTCTGAAGAAAACACCTGGATTTATGGCAAAACAATTCATGGCTTTTGCATCGCGAAAATACACCTGCTCACACGTCGTCCTATGTTTGTGAATTTTTGGAGGAAAACATTGTAATGATACCCCAGCCTCTATATTCACCCAAGATGTTCCCAAAAATAAAGAGAACTTTGAAGAACCGTCGTTTTACAAGCATAAACAAGATTAAAAGTGTATCACTGAAAGAGCTCATAACTCCCCCAAAGATCAAGTTGCAGAAGTTTTTTTTTTTGGGATTGGAAGAAGCAAATATTTAACTGGGACTATTTTGAAAGGTATAACATAAATGTAGACAAATAAAATTCTTTCCAAATAAATAACAATTCCACCTTTAAAAAAAACCAAAAAAAACTCATATTTCCGACTTGCACCAATAGTGAATACCACCTCCTAAACTTCCTGTATTATCTAAACTACAGCAACTCCATCAGCTTCACCTGGACTTCCTCCCATATGTCACCATTCTTGGTGTTGACATTTCCTTATGGAAAGGTGACCTTTATACATCTCCTCACAAAAAGTTTACAAAAATTTTAGTACCTAAATTTCACAGTGGTCATCCCTCTTACAGTAATGTTCCCTTTCTTATGGCCTTGCCATCCATGGCACAAACATCTGCTAAAATGAGGAGTCACTCCACAGGTACTCCCAAAACCAGTCACCAGCCATCATTTCTCACTCAAACCCTTTGTCATGGGCATGACTTCCTACATACCTTCCCTGAAACATGCATCATTACCCACAAAACCTCACAGTTCACACTTCAGCAGACCACCCAATCTTTAAGAACATCTTGTTCCACAAACACCCATCTGGTGATTTTGCTAAACTGCAACACCGATCCGTCCGAAGCAAGACATTGCTGTAAGACTTGGAACCTGCAACCAACCACCATTACCTATTCCATGGTGTAGTACACTTGTATAGTGATGTGTAATACATTTTATTTGAAGCAGCATGAAAGTTTGTGTATGCACATGGTATGAGTTTGAACAGCCACAAAAAATAACTTAGTATGTCAAAAAAATTAAACGATTGCTATGATTTCCATAATGTGCCCACGACGCCGAGTTTGCCCAGCGTGGAGGGATGTGTGCCCTTTTTGGCAACGCTGGATGGAGAATTTGTATGGCCTGCATTCCGGGGACTTGTCACAGACACGTGGAGCAATAGACGGCAGACACAGCAGTATGCAGTGTGTGCAGGGAATACTCTGGGGAGAGTACCATTGTTTTGAGAGTGGAATCTGTGGTTCGTGAGGCTACAGTGTGGTACCAGTTTTCAAACACGGTAATGCTCAGAGTTTTGTTCAGTTGACACTGCATATCTATAGGTTTTGATTAAACCTGAAGCAGCCCCATAGTTAACACTACACAGTTTTGCTCTAAATAAGACTAGTTGGCGCAACTGTGAATAATACTTTTCTTTTGGGGCTCATGTGTCCTTATTTTTTTTATCATTACTGTTTATTATTACTGTTCATTCATCAACCTTATCTACACATTAGGAAAGGGTTGAAAATCCTTCACCTGCTGGAAAGAGTGATGAGAGAAGTAAGGGAATTGGGGTACAAAACTTTGGTCAGACCACTGCCGGAATATGGTGGTGTAGTTTGGGATCCACATGTTGGGTTATCAAATACAGGAGTTGGAGGGGGTGCAGAGGAGGGTTGCCAGATTTGTCTTTGAAAATTACTGCAGAACACAATCGGTAACTAATATGATAAAGGATCAATGATAAAGGATAAATGATCAAGTAGCTATAATAAAAGTAGAGAACCATGAGAGACATGTATCAGTTAAAAAGGGTGTGATACAAGGTTGTAGTCTATCTCCATTAATATTCAACTTGTATGTAGAAGAAGCAATAAAGGAAATAAAAGAAAAATTTTCATGTGGCATAAGTGTTCAGGGAGAAAAAATCAGTATGCTATGATTTGCTGATGACATTGTCTTGTTAACAGAATGAGATGGGGATACTGAGATGTAACAAAATACTGAAGGATGATTTTGGATTGTATATAAATCAAAGCAAGACAAAAGTGATGAAATGTAGCAGGAATAACACCAATCACAGTAGATTAAATATAAAATAGGATCAGATGCAACAGGAGAAATAAGTGAATTCTGCTACTTGGGAAGCAAAATTACAACCGATGACCGAAGCATGAATGATGATAAAAGCAGAATACACTAGCAAAAAGAGCCTTCATGAAAAAGAGAAATCTTTTAGTTTCAAATATTGATCTAGGAATTGGAAAGAACTTTTTAAAACTCTACTTGTGGAGCACAGCACTTTATGGTAGTGAAACATGGGACTTTAGGAATACCAGAAAGAAAGAAAATTGAAGCATTTGAAATGTGGTGCTACAGAAGAATGCTGAAAATTAAATGGACAGACAAAGTACAAAATGAAAGAGTTTTGGAAATAAAGGGAGGGAAAAGAAGTTTGTGGCAGAAGCTTAAAGAAAGAAGAGGCAGGTTGGAGGTCATATTTTGAGACATGCTGGATTGGTTAATTTGTTAGTGGAGGGAACAGTCCAAGGTAAGAACTGTAGAGGAAGACAGAGATTAGAATATATGAAGCAGATAAATGAGGAAGTGGGTTGTAAGGGATATGTAGAGGTGAAAGAGTTTAGCACAAGATAGGAAGGGGTGGAGGATTGCATCAAACCAGTCGAAAGACCGATGACAGTAAAAAATTTGATAAAGGAGCTGGAGTGGGATTTATTGGAGAATAGAAGGAGGGTGAAGAGAATCTTGGAAGTGTTCAAAGCCTATATGGATGATGAAGCATGGAACGATACTGGTGGGAAAATTAAAAGAGGTTCTTTGAAGGGTAAGGTTGACCATGACCACAAGCTGGCAATTGATTTCATGCATATGGGTGTGGGAAAATTTTCTTTCGTAGGAAAGGGAGTGAGGGACTGGAATAAATTGCCAAGAGAAGTAATGAATAATTTACCAGAAACACTGAAGGAATGTAAAGTAAAAATTAGTAGAGGGCAAATGTAGGTTGGAAGAGGAAAGGAGAAGGGGGTGTGCGTAGGGAGACTGCCACCGGAGCAGGCGCTCCATCGCAATTTTATCAATTATATATAAGAAAATGGATGGAAGAATTAAAAGAAACTCTGTAAATAATTAGCAGGATTCTTACACGGAAAGATACGACTAGATAGGTTGTAGTTCACAATGATGTGTAAGATTAGTCAGCAAGGGATTTTTGTATAGAAATAGTTTAAATTACAGACACATGTTACATTATTGGATTTAAGTTAGTAGGGATTCTATAGAATTTGATCATATCAAGTGGAAATAAAACTATGTTGAAGGAATGGGTAACCCCTTGGTTCAGACAATCATCACGTAATGCGTTTCAGATTAAGATTCACTGTCATGAAGTTCTTTGTATTTGCAATTTAAAAATGTCAGTTTACTGCAAGGAAAATTTATAAAATAAGTTTACCAGCAAGGAACAATAGTTTCACGAACAGAGTAATTGGGGATTACGTCATACTAGATGTACTGGTGAGTTTGTGAAGTTTGTATTATATTGGTTGTTAAGAGATGATAAAAACTATGTATTTGTATTGAGGGGTAGTAGCTATTTATTTGAAGAGTAAATGGAGAGGACGAAGTATGGAGTCATCGTAAAAAAAGGTAATATATTTATTAAGTTTAAAAAAAAAAAAATTGTTGTGAAGTTTTATGAAATTTGTGGTAATCCTTGGCTGAAAGGAGCAGGGGCTGTGAAGTAACTTTTAATTAATGTGTGCACCTTAGGTGGCAACAACATATACGTATTATGATGCCAACGAGGAGATCATCCAATTTAAGTAGGCAGTGAACCCGGAGAAATCGAACCAATTCTTGGGTTTTGTAAAGTTAAGTAAATTGAAGACGCACCCTCAGCAGTAATACACAGAGTAGGTCCCAATAATACTGTTTTGTTTTTGTGGAATTAGATGTTTGATAATCGCCCTAACTAGGTGAAAAGATCCATGATCTTATGAAAGATTTTAAAGAACAGTAGAGTCAATGAAACTAATTAAAATAATAGATCGCCAGAGGATGATGTAATATGCAGAGGGGTAAACTGAAATTTCTTACAAATATGAATGCAAGAATCACTGTGAAAACAAGATTGATCTAATAATGCTAGATAACTGTACAGTACTTCAAGATACAGGCTATAAATATTTCATGAGTGTTAGTTTGTTATATTTTATAAATAGTATCTTAAGGAAACGTAATAGGAGAAGTCTTGTCTTAATTGCTGAATGGTCCTGCGCACAAAGAAGTTTGGCTTAACGAAGAAGTTGTGTGCCTAACTCAGATTTTGAGTAGCTTTTAAGTTATGAGGTAAACGTGAAATTTTGTGAACGCTCTCACATAGAGAATGAGATTGCAGGATGATCAATTGCATACCTTGGTGGAACCCGCTGTCATGAAATATGTTATCAATTTATAATTTTGAAGTCTGATGTTCTGGGTTTCATCTGATTTTTCATGTTTAAATAATTAATATGAAATTTTGGCTCTGTCATGTTGGACAGCCAGGCCACTTTCATGTATAAGAAAAGAACTGTTTAAGTCATGTGTTTGTTTGAGAATGTGACCACTGTGTGGATATATGTTTGTGTTTAGATTAAGATATTATGCAAAAGGCTGTGAATGAATGAGTATGGATGATTGAATTTTTACCATCATCAGCTGATATGTTTAAGGAGACACTATACGGGTTGACTAAGATGGTTGGGTTCACTTAGATAATTTGGGCAGAAACTTTAGGACAATGTAATTAATTTAGGGTGCTGGAATAGTAAACTTGTACAAGATCCTGAGGTAGTGACCCCAAATTAGCACAAATATTTGTATAAAGAAATTGTTATTTTAAGTATAATGTCATATAAAAATTTGTAATAAACATGTTGAAATGGAACATGAGCCATTATACAAATTATCCAATACAGTGAAGTGTGCATTATGGCAGATAAACTAAAGTAAATGAGGATGTGGAAAAGTGAAGAATTTGTCTATATAAAAATTTGAAAAGGGAGGTGGTTAACATAGTACACCCGTGTGTTGGTGTGTACTAGATTTTATTTGAGGCAGCGTGAAAGTTTGTGTATGCACGTGGTCTGAGTTTCAGCAGCCAGTTACAAATAAATTAATATTCCAAAATAATTAAATGGTTGCTACGATTTCCTTTGATGTACCAAAGATGCTGACTGTGGAAGGATGTGGGCCTTATTTGGCAACACTGTTGGTGGTCGCTGGAGGGAGAATTTGCTTGGCCTGCATTCCAGGGGCTTGTGACAGATACATGGAGGAATAGAGATTGTCAGACACAGCGTGTGCAGGGAAAGTGCTTTTTGTATTCTAAGGAGAGTTCCAGTGATTTGAGAGTGGAGTCCGTGGTTTGTGAGACTACAGTGTGGAACCAGTTTTCAAACACAGTAATGCTCAGAGTTATGTTTAGTGGACACTGCATATCTATTGGTTTTGATTACAACCTGAAACGGGCCCGTAGTTAGCACCACACATATTTGCTCTAAATGAGACTAGTCGGTGCAACTTTGAATAATACTTTTCCTTTGGGGGTACATGCATCCTTTTTTTTATCATCACCATTTATTATTATTGCCCATTCATGTACATCTTGTAATTCCTGTTGAAAGTTGTAAGGTAACCAAACAAATCCCTGTAATATTGTGTAAAACCAGAGTGAATATTCGTCCTCTGCTAGAGGCGCAGAGCGCTGCGGTGAAACGTAATACTATGCCTCCGCTGATAAGCGTCAGCAACTCCTCGCAAGTGCACTTGCACTGGGCAGTGTGCCTCGGAGTTCTGAATGTAACACATCGATGTAGCGAGTGTTTCGTGATTTACTACCAACATTATCATTTTGTACCCCATTTCGGCAATAGGAGTCTAAATTCAAGCTAGCAGGGGTACTGGTAACATATTGAGTGGGCCAGAAATTACGTTCTTGTGTTTGTGAAACTGTCTGTGTGTGATTTACGACAAATAAACCGGAACTATTTGTAACTTCTGTTTCCATCCGTAAAACCTTTCTAATCTGTATCAGGCTAACAACACTCAAGCCAAAGAACTCTACGCAGCCTTCCATTTAAAATATTTAATATCTTTATTAGACAATAGTTGTTTTGGCAGCTATCGCCCTCGCAATTGTCGATCTGCGTCATCAATATCGGCTGGTGTCAGCAGAAGGCCGTCGTCCTGACAAGAAGAAGATCATCAAGAAGACGTTACTATCGGGCAGGTTAGTGATCACACCTCCGATAGTCAATCAAGATCCACTCAGCAATCCAAAACGGAACTTTGGCATCATCTGTGGGACTCAAACCCTGCACCACACGCATCTAAACAGAGTTCTACTACAAAGTAGTCTAGTGGTAGTAATTATTCATGTTTCCTTTTCTTTTGAGTAATTATTTCTCCTGTTCTAACCCAACATTTAGATTTATTTCATTTTAAAATATTTATAGTCATATTTTATGATAACTCCGATACATACAATTAGAGAAATAATTAAAATTTTGATAAATTGACATGTGATAACATAATAATAATCAATGTAAGACTGGTAGGTAATACAAATGTGACCACAAAGGATACTTATTCCCATCACTGGGCCAGCAATTTGCATTACATCTCATTTACTTGCCCTCTACTGTATCAGTTCATATATATGACTCACCACTTAGCATCATAATGAATGTCAACAAGGAAACAATTTATACTAACTACCTTTGCCATTCATTGGATGTATATGCCAGTTCCTACAATTTTAAAAACTTGAGCAATGTTTTACACAGAGAGCTATCAGAGGTCTTCCAAGAAGCTACAACCCTCATTTCCGCAGTTTGGAACTAGATTACCAACATATCCTTCATACCAGGAATCTCCTGCCCTCAATCTCCAGTAAGATCCTAGTAGTTGACCAATCATTTATTAGTTTTTTACATGCACAAATTTAACATTAAAACACCCAAATACGTAGTCTTCATTCATCTCTATCATCACATATTAATTACTTTTTGTGTGTTCCCCAGTTCCGACAATATTTCTCCATAGTTATGGCTTATGTATTCACTATCTGCAACCTCCCCCATTTTACCCTGCTGCTTCTTGGATTTCGCTGATAGGATGAGCATTGGTGTGAATAGATTCGATTCCCTCGCACGTGTCTCGTCTAATCACACAAATGTGTCAAGAATTGGGTTTATTTTTCTTGATCTTCCTTTATTTTACCAATTAACAGCATTTTACCTCACATTATTATTGAGAGTATGGTAAAAACATTTACTAAATAACGTTTAGTGGAATAAAATCTCTAAAATGTTGATATTTTAAACAAACATCTTTGTTGCTGTTAACTTGCTTCGAAAAAACTCATTGACTCACACCATGGATGTCATTCACACAGGATATCAAGAAAAATTTAACACTATGTAGATTTAACTACAACAGAAAAAAAAAACTGGAAACTTTATTATAACTCTTAAAAACAAGCTATTGAAGACTGACTTGACTCTCTAGACTGAATTAGCCTCATATTGTACTTCCTTCTACACCTTCACAAATGGTGTGCAATAACTAGGCTCACTATAACGCCTGATCCCCGTCTGTACATATATGCTGGCGGTCTGCGATACTGGCAGGCCTGTTCTGATTGGTTGCAAGTGCTGACTTAATCCGCAGCCCTATGCGGTGCTTGAGCAGTGTTGTTTATATCTTTTATACCTAGTCGTGTATATCTGCCCCATTCTTGTCAGCGATAAGCCTCCAGGTTTATTCAGGTTAAGTTTTCTGTCCCTATTGATATTGTAATCATTCAGCCACATTTCCAACAAATTGGTTGTTCATGACCTGAAGTGTAAATATCTTGGCATAATGTTTGATGATAATATCAACAGAGCAACTGGTAGTAAAAGGTTTCAAACTTCTACGTCTATTGGATGGGATGATGAGGGGATGTACCAGAGAACTGGGGAACTTTGGTCAAACCATTGCTTCAGTATGGTGGAATAGTGTGGGATCCATTTTTGGTATCAAATACTGGTTGGATGTGGTGCAGAGAAAGGCAGCTAAATTTTTACGTAGAAATTACCACAGAACACTATCTGTAACTGATATGATAAATGTGTTGAATTGAATGGAAGACAGGAGCATAGTGAAGAGACTGATGGGAGTGTACAAGGTGTATAATGGTGATAAGTCTTGGAGATACACTGGTGGAAGAATTAAGATACCTGCATGGATAGGGGGGGGGGGGGAAACATGGCCATAAGCTGGCGCGACATTTCAGGCATAAGGGAGTTATCTAAATCAAATCCCCGACTCCGTTATCTACAAAAGAAAATAAGCTATCATGGGAACTGATAAATAATATACAAAACATGCTGAACAAATTAAAATTCATAAAGGCGAAGGTAGATGGATATGAGACAAGGAATAAAAGGTGGGGAGAAACTAACACTAGAGCATGTTCTATGCCTCTGTCATACAGATCAAAGCTGATCATATATATTATTTCTATAAGGTATTTTTTTTTTTTTTTTTTTTTGGTCACACGCAATTATCTCCCTTTGTATCTAACCAAAATCGATTAATGAGGTGTCATTTTAAAGCTCATGGTATTCACTTTGGTCACATCATATTTTAAGAAAGGAAATTTTCGGAATTCGACCCTTATAGGGCAAAAAGTCAAGATTTCTAAAATGCTCTTTTTTGTGTTACATGCAATTTATCTCCCTGGATAAGTATCTGAAATCATTTAATGAAGTATCATTTTTAACACTTAAGATCTCCGATTTGATGATAACGTATATTAAGACAGAATTTTTCGTAATTTGTCCCTTAAAAGGACAAACTATTAATATTTCTGCAACGCGTTTTTGTGTCATGAGCCATTTATCTCCCTTCATATCTAACCGATATAGATAAATGAGATATCATATTAAAGATTAAAGTCTCCGCCGTGGTCACGTTATATTTTAAGGAAGAAATTTTTAGCAATTCAACCCATAAAGGGCAAAAATGTCAACATTTCTAAAATGCGTTTTTGTGTCTTGAGCCATTTATCTCCATGGATATCTATCCAAAATTGATAAATGAAGTAGGAATATAAAGAGTAATGTCTCAGCTTTGGTGACATTTTATAAGAAAGAACTTTTTTGGACTTCAACCATTAAAGGGAAAAAGTATCAATGTATTTTTGTGTCACGAGTTATTTATCTCCCTTGATATCTAACCGATATAGATAAATTAGGTATCAGATTAAAGATTAAGATTAAGATCTCCGCCGTGGTCACATTATATTTTAAAAAAGGAATTTTTCATAATTCGAACCTAAAAGGGAATAAATTTCAATATTTCTAAAATGCATTTTTCGTCTCTTGAGCCATTTATCTCCCTGCATATCAAACCGAAATCAATAAATGAAGTAAGATTATGAAGAGTAATGTCTCAGCTTTGGTGACATCGTATATTATGAAAGAATTTTTTTTTTGGAATTCAATCCTTAAAGGGAAAAAGTATGAATGGTTCTTTGTATCACGAGCCATTTATATCCATGAATATCTAACTGATATAATTAAATGAGGTATCATTCTAAAAATTAAGCTTTCTGCTGTGGTTACATCATATTTTGAAAAAAAAAAAAAAAAATCTGAATTGAACCCTTAAATGGCAGTATTTCTAAAATGCATTTTTTTGAGACCTGAGCCATTATCTCCCTGGATACCTAACCAATATCAACAAAAGAGGTTTTTTTTTTTTTGCTGTCGTCATTCTTTAGACTGGTTTGATGCAATCCTCCAGCCCTTCCTATCCTGTGCTAATCTCTACATACCCCTTACAACCCACATCCTCAATTATCTGCTTCATATATTCTAATCTCTGTCTACCTCTACAGTTCTTACCTTCGACTGTTCCCTCCACTAACAAGTTAACCAATCCAGCATGTCTCAAAATATGACCTCCAACCTGCCTCTTCTTTCTTTAAGCTTCTGCCACAAACTTCTTTTCCCTCCCTTTATTTCCAAAACTCTTTCATTTTGTACTTTGTCTGTCCATTTAATTTTCAGCATTCTTCTGTAGCACCACATTTCAAATGCTTCAATTTTCTTTCTTTCTGGTATTCCTAAAGTCCCATGTTTCACTACCATAAAGTGCTGTGCTCCACACGTAGAGTTTTAAAAAGTTCTTTCCAATTCCTAGATCAATATTTGAAACTAAAAGGTTTCTCTTTTTCATGAAAGCTCTTTTTGCTACTGCTATTCTGCTTTTATCATCATTCCTGCTTCGGCCATCGGTTGTAATTTTACTTCCAAAGTAACAGAACTCACTCACTTCTCCTATTGCATACGATCCTATTTTTATATTTAATCTGCTACTATTGGTATCATTTCTGC
Source organism: Vandiemenella viatica (assembly GCA_031002005.1). Taxonomy (NCBI): domain Eukaryota; kingdom Metazoa; phylum Arthropoda; class Insecta; order Orthoptera; family Morabidae; genus Vandiemenella; species Vandiemenella viatica. The sequence goes on along the minus strand of CM061919.1, from coordinate 43,960,288 downwards.
TACATTTCATCACTTTTGTCTTACATAAATGAGGTATCGTTTAAAATATTAAAGTATCCGCTTTGGTCACATCATATTTTAAGAAAGTCTCAAACTTACACCTGGCTCATTCCACACTAAATCACCTAGTGCCATGTGCACTTAGGTCTCAGATTTTTTTCATATTTTTTCCTATGTATAGATACTTAAGAGATAAAACCATAGTAATTTTTCAATTTTTTATCTCAAAAATTGGCTTCAGGAAAAATATTAGAAATTTGCACATTTCATGTGATTATTCCCATGATTGTGTTGGCATCAAATTGCATAAAATGTTGTAACTCATTTATTTTTCGAACAACATACACCATTGTGGTATCAAATTAAAGCTAATTATTGATATTGTTTAACTATGTAATAATATTCACAAAAAATTGTTATAAATTTTTTTGGGAGCCCTCAAAATGAAAATTTTGGTTTTTAAAAGTGTTGCAATAAATTTGCAATAACAGGCAAGTACCAGCAGACACATACTTTAAATTCTAACAAAAGCTCAATCTCAACATGTTTTTTCAGCTGTAAAAAAATTAAAAGGGTGTTTTTTGTGGTTGTTAAATAATGCAAGTTTGTTGTTCTCTGCTGTTTAATGGTGATTGATTTTTTAGCTGCTACTAGACCTTTAAAAAAGGCTTGAATTTTAGAAACAAGGTGAAACAATTTGATATTTAGGGAACATATGAATAGACCAATAAACCTATGCCAAGCTATTAATTGTTTAACCACTTTATAAAATGAAACTTTTAATTCAAATGCACTGTGCAATCCAAGAAGAACTACTTTGAATGTGAAAAATGAAGTTTACAATAAAATATCATGTAACAGATGATGACTCAATGGATCAACATGCAAAAGAATATTTAAAATATTAAAGAATTAGATTTTAACATTTAATGCCTGTTGTATGGATGCTGAATTATAAAATGTTCTTAACTGATTCTACAATTAATTGTTGAATATCTTTTTCCAGGACACATGTTCTGCCTGATGCTGAAGTTGATGCAGGCACTGGCACTTCTTGTATAATGTTTTCAAAAGATACAGCTGTCATTTGGTGTTGGCCATATAAATGGTTTGGAAGGTCTACAAGGGGGCATGAATTGAATTTTTGCATCCCTCACATTCAAAGAACATTGTTGCACTTTCCCTATCCACCCATTTTTCTCCATAAATAACTGCATAAAATTTTTCTGGCACTATATCCATAAGATATTCTTTATTTTCACTACCAACAGAAGTTTTAAAAGATGTTTGAGATGATGTAACGCGTTCCACTAAAATAATTGTCTTGTTCATTTGTTTCAGTCACTGTCTGATGAAATGTTAATATTCTCATAAGTTTCAGTATTATTTGCTATAACTGATTTTCTACAAGATATGCACAACTTATTGCCAGGTACTAATTCAATACCATGGTACTTCTTTGAAAATGATAAAGAAATTGATCTTAGACCTTTTCTGACATTTTGTTTATGCTTTCTAAAAGGATCACAACATATTCTCAGCCTGTTCTCAAAAGTTGACAAAACTTTTTTAAATGATCATGACTAAGCCCCGGATTTTTAGGCTCTAAAAATCAAATTTAGGCTTATTCAATTCACGTTTTAGGCTTTTATAGGTTTTTAAAATTCTGGTTTAGGAATTTACACATTTTTAAGTGACACAAAATTTTAAACACTCAGTATATATTGGCAAAGTGTTAAAAATGTTGACTTTATAGTTAAGTACTCCTTAAAAACTTCTAACATTACATTGCTCGTTCACATTAAAACATGCGACATAAACCACTATTATGTTCAAAACATTTTTTGTATTGTGGATTGTAAACCACTGATTTAAAACTTCTAATATGACACTAAACAATGAAATATTTTGACAGATTTTCAGGAGTAAACCTTCTCTCTACCGCTGAAATTCTCTTGAATGCGGAAAAACTACACTCCACTTCACATGAGATAAGAGGTGTGAACTTCATATCAGCGATTTCCTTAGGATTCCAAGGCAGTACTTCTTGTTCCTTTAGTCCAGAGAGAACTCGACCTATTTGTTTCATCCTCTTGAAATCTGGACTGTGGGCTGAAACAGCCTCCAGCCTCTTAGCTACAGGCACCAAAACTGGTTCAGGAGCCACTTTGGCCCTCACTTCTTGGATGATTTAAAGTGCTTCTGTCAACAGTAGAGTGCCTCCTTCCAACTTCTTGGTTGAAAATTCTAGATTGTAAAAATTTGCTTTTATATATGTCAACTCCTGTACAGTTGGTACTGAGTGCAACGCTTTCTTTGCATTTACTATAGCAATAGCTTCGCCTTCATCTATTTCATCGATGACCTCCGTACGCTTTCATAGTTTTATGCATAATATATTGCGGCTGAGAGCCAGGTCCCCTATCATGTCACTACTGGCTCGGGAGGGAGGGGTATTGATGGAATTCTTTTCCCTGAAAGTAACTACTCGACTTGGCGCTTTCAGTAATAGTTTCTTCACTGAAGAAATTATTTTGTTAAGTACAGGGTACTGTTCCAGAATTTTTTCAGCTATCCGGTGGAACCCATGAGCTAGGCAGGTAACATGCGCCATTCGAGGATGGAATCCAACCGTAGCCAGTCAATAAGGCACTATTCCGGCATTTGCCTGGAGGTGAAAAGGAAAACCACGGAATGCCATTTCAGAACAGCCAATGATGGGGTTCGAATCCAAGGCGTTTCCTGAGTCCAAATTACCAGCCCACGGCCCGTATCACTGACCTAATCCGGACGGTAAATAACAAAATTACAGTCGGACAGGATCAGTACATCAAATTAGGTCCTTTTAGTTTCTGAAAACCGGATTAGGTCATTTTAGGTCGTAACACAAAAATTAGGTCATTTTAGGTCCTATTAAATTTGCGAATATTATTAGTTTATACAAAAGACGAAAAAGAAAATTAAAATTTTGAGAATATTAGGTTGGGAACAAAATAGGTTCGAACCTAAGAATCCGGGGCTTAATCATGACATATGAATTGCAAGTCGAGTTCTATATCAGTTGGTTTAAAGTCACAAATACCTAGTCTTTTTTGGATTCTGTGGCAAACTAGTTGTTTCTTGAAATTGTAAACAAATTGAACACTGCATTTTATAAAAACTTAAACTGAAATATAATTCACTTTTAAATGACAGTTCATTAAAAGGCTTAGGGATTTACAGTATTACATGAATACTATGATTGCATACCGATAATTAATCACTACTATAGCATTACCCCAATATTTCTATACAGCTGAACACTAAATGAGACAGGGCAGGTGCTTTGTTTTACCTCTTCACCTAACATGTTTTAACAAGTTAGAACCGGTTGAAATATGTTTTAATAAGTTAGAAACGGTTGAAATATGTTTCAACAAGTTAGAACAGGTTGAAAAATGTTTGAACTTGCAATGAAAATTTAGGGAAAGGAGGGGGAAATTCTATTTTTAGAACTACTCTTGTCACCAAGTAGAGCTTACTTCTAGAAATAAACAGACAGGAATGGCAATGATAATCATAATTTTCGAAAAGACATATCAAGATAGATATTTGGATACTTCTTGAAAGAATTACCAGTGTCTGTATCAACGTTAATTCCAGGAAGAACATATACAAACTGGAAGAAAAAAATGCCTGCAAATCAATTACAAACTTTTTATAAATCAGCACCCATACAACAGGCATTAAATGTTAAAATGTAATTCTTTAATATTTTAAATTTTCATTTGCATGTTGATCCATTGGTACATGTAACACATCTTAGAATTTCGCATAACGAAATTAGTTGCTGAGATAGCGGGTTCAGTTGAAGTATATGGGACCATCCTTTTAAATTCATTTTTATAGTAATTTTTGATAATATTTCCCAGTAATATGTCCTAAATAAGTATTTGTTCAAGTATAAGCAGTAAATTCAATAGTTAAATTCATTTAAACAGCTGATCAGAAACTTAACCTCAGATTTGTATAGGTAGTGTTTGACTTTCATTTAGTTTCAATAAACCAAGATATTTCGTTAGTTTAAAAGATGTTTAGGTAGATATATAGCCAGTAGATAATTAGTTTTGTTATTAAAAGATCTTACTTAGAGTCTGAATATGTTTGAAAGTGATTTGCCGGTTTTGAATTTTATCACGTAATTTTTCCACTCTAAACACGAAGCATTTAGCTATCAGGAAAACAGTTAAGAAGTCAAGTGATAGAGATAAAGTATCGTAATTTCGGTTTAGATAACATATTAAAGTTTTAGAAAGATTCATGTAACCTAAAGATCGTTTTTGAATATAATTTGATATAGCCAGATATGTGATTTAGGTAAAAGTTCGATATTTCAGTCTTTTTGGTGATTCATGAAAAGAAATTATATTCAGAGTAAAGTTTATTTAAAATTAAAGACTTCCGTAAAAGATTCATTTCAAAATATTAAAGCATTTTATAGTAATAAAATAAAATGGGTTTTGGCGCGAGTAAGCAATGATGCAATCGCTCGACATTCGCCGAGGGTGATATCTACAAAAATTCGTAATAAATCAGGGAATTAACTTAGAGATTCCAAATTTTTACAGTAATAGTTTTTCATTAGGGAAATTTGTTTAGAGGTATTTTCAAGTCAATATTAGAAATATTTCAAGACATTAAATTTTATTTTCGAGTTTTAGACCATTTTAAAAAATAGGTAAAATTCTTTATTTGAAATCAGGTAATAGATGAGCAATAGGAGAATAGAATTAAATTTGTTTCAGCTCGATAGAAGCAATATTTCGGTAGTTATGGCAATCACATCTTTACGACTCTTTTCTGGCTAAACTATTAAAGTAACAACATTTTTTATAATAACTTAATTCGACGTTTGTAATAATATCTTGCTACTATCAAAATTTCAGAGAGCTAGGATTAATTTTACTGTCATGATCAAATTGGATTTCGCAACAGTTGTCAGAAACTGATCAGCTATCGTATCAAACCCCTGGGAAAGTCAAGACAAGGAAGTTCTCACGGTCCGATTCTATATATACCTCCCCCTTAGCCTAAGCTCGCCCCATTCGTGAAGACCCATTCGTAAAGATGCATTCGAGAGGAGAGCGCATTCTAGAAGCAGCAGTTGTTCAGTGTAGGCGCGTTATGTCGGGTGGCTAGCTCTTGGCTCGTGGCGCGGCAAACTTTTAGTTTGTTCAACATCAAGTAGAAATTCTATCAGCTTAGGGAAGTTTTATTCTGAAGATTCATGTAATTGAGAAGTAATAGTAACGTGGGGTCTCGGTCGTGCTCGAGTGGTCAGTCGAATCTGTAAAATTAAATTTGGAAAAGTTGTCTGAATGCCTATTCAGTACTTTAACTATGTAACGTTTTGAAGAATATACTCATCATATCAGAAGTGAACTTTTATCATTGAACTTGGACCTTTTCCTTAGTTTCGGGTCAAAACTATGGTGGCGACTGTGTGAAGAACTTAGTACTGCAATTAATTAGGTTTGCACGATCAAAGTTAAGATGCAAGCTGTGTACCAACCCCAGCATAAGCTTGTTGTCTTACATACATCATCTGTCACATGATATTTTATTCTAAACTTAAGGTTCAAAGTAATTTTTCTGGGAGTGTACAGTGCAATGAATTAAAAGTTTTATGTTATAAAGTGGTTATACAATTAATAGCTTGGCATAGGTTAATTTGTTTATTCATATGTTCTCTAAATATCAAATTGTTTCACCTTGTTTCTAAAATTCAACCATTTTTAAAGGTCTAGCAGCAGCTAAAAAATCAATCACCGTTAAACAGCAGAGAACGATAAACTTGCATTATTTAACAACCACAAAAAACACCCTTTTAATTTTTTTTACAGCTGAAAACATATTGAGATAGAGCTATTGCTAAAATTAAAAGTATGTGTCTGCTGGTACTTGTCTGTTATTGTAAATTTATTAATTTATTGCAACACTTTTAAAAATAAAAATTTTCACTTTGAGGGCTCCCAAATTTTTTTTATAACAATTGTTTCGTGAATATTATTACTTAGAAATTATCAATAATTAGCTTTAATTTGATACCAAAATGATGTATGTTGTTCCAAAAATAAGCGAGTTACAACATTTTATGCAATTTGAAGCCAACACAATCATGGGAAGAATCACATGGAATGTGCAAATTTAAAATATTTTTCCTGAAGCCAATTTTTGAGATAAAAAATTGAAAAAATTCTCTTAGGTATCTATACACAAAAAATATGAACAAAATCTGAGACCTAAGAGCACATTAAATATTTTATTTTGGGTGATTTGGCATGGAATGAGCCACCTTTAAGTGGCAAAAATTTCACAATTTCTATTTTTTTTTGTTTTCACATTGTTTAATGCCTAACCGAAATCGATAAATGGGTATCATTTTAAAGACGAAGATGACCACTTTGGTCACACCATACTTTACAAAAGGAATTTTTCAGAATTCGACCCTTATAGGGCAAAAGTATTAATATCATTTCTACGTCTTCTTTTTTATTATTATTATTACAAGCCATTTATCTCCTTCGACACCTAACCGAAATCGATAAATGACATATTGCTTTAAAGATTAAGGTCTCCAATTAGGTAAAATCATAAATTAAGAAATAATTTTTCAGATTTGACGCTTAATGTGGTCACGGGTATGAGACAGTTCAGAGCCAAGTCACTAGATTGCAGCAGAAGATATCACAGAGATGTCAGTAAACCATTTTTTATACAATAAGTAGGTTTTTGGATATTTTTTTCTGTTACAGAAACATTTTTGTTTTGCTATACAATTCCAATGGAAACATTTTATTCCCACAGCAACACATACCACATAGATGTTGATATGCTGTGTGTGTTTTGTTCAAGTTGGTTGTATTCTGTTAAGGTCAGTGACAGTTTGTCATACATAGTGTGTGTTTAAATTTTCCTGTTTCATAATATGTTGTAAGTATTTTGATGCATACCTATTACACTAAAATAAATATTTGCTACAAAAGTTCGGTTCTACTTTTCATTATATTACAAGCATTTAACCTTACTATTCATTGCATTTTATTCACGAAATATTCACACGGGTCATCTAGTAAGCACAAATTGCAATCTATGCAGTCTGAATCACAATAACAACATATTTTGCAATACAACACAAAATGCAAGGATTCTGATACTTATTTTTAATTTACACTGCCTTCATGATTGCCAACCTGCTATTATGACCAAACCATGTCTGAGGCTAGAATTAATACCAAGTATGGGTCTGAGTGATGAACTGTTATGGGCACCTCATCAGATGGAGTGTGTGCTAAAAGTCATTTGAGGATAAGTCAGCAGCTGTGCCACCTTGAGTGGTATTGCTTTTAGTATCATTATATACATGTCCTGAGGGGTATATATGTGAGCAGCCACTGAGTTACAGTTAATCGCAGCCAGATAGTTTACAGCAAGTTGAAGAGAGTTAAATTTAGTGTCACCCAGGGCATCGTCCCACGGTGGGTCAAAGCCACACTCCATAACAGCCTTCAAACATGAAGGTAGGTCCACATGTGTACACATCTTTTCCTCTGCCATGTGTCTCTCCTTTTAAATAAGTAAGGTTACTAACCAAAATATTGTTAAGTTTGTGTGTGTGTGTGTGTGTGTGTGTGTGCGCGCGTGCGCTCATCTGACGCTCCTGCCCACATGTGGTAAGTGATGGGTTATTTTCCATATTCTATCTTATTTTCAGTGCTTCAGGGCAGTTTCAGTCACCATTACTCAAGATACTCCATAGAAGCATTAATCCTCAACAGGTATCACCCCTCTCGTTTAGCCATATGTGATCTACCCACCACAACACCATCACACCACAATTTGAACTCTGAAGCTTAAATTTTAAAAGCAATTGCTTCATACATCAACCTACTAGATTGATCAGCAATTTGACAGTGTGAAATATAGAGATGTGCATTATTTGAAATACATGTATCTGAAATGCAAATACAAAATACCTATTTTCATTTTGTATTTAAAATACTTTAACGCAAAAAGTATTTTGTATTTTATTTGAAATACTTCTTCAGACATATTTTATATTTGAAAAATACAAAATACTTTTCTGTTGTTTTTTTTTTTTTATAATTTTATTTCTGTTGATGGTATTGCACATACATCATGAATACGAGTGGTGTGGTAGCTCAATGGTTAAGGTTCTCGTTTTCAAAAGCTAATGGTCTGGTCCCAGTTTAAAATCCTAGTGAAGCCTGGAAAATTGAAGAGTTGTGTCATACCTAGGTTTGGATTTCACTTTAAATTGTATGTCGCAGAGGAAAGCAACTGGCTGTCCTACCTCTGGCACAATGGCTAAGTCTGCCTCCTTTACGAGGATCTAGACAACCTTCAGGTTGTAGACTAATTTAATATTATATCATGAACATCGATTTACTAACTCATTCAAGCTATTGGCAACATTACGAAACAAAAATCAAATGACTACTTGGACTATTACGCAAATAACAATGAATTTGACAATAATGACACATCTAAAGATGCTGCCACCAACTTGCATGTTGTGATTATTTTGTTTTTTATTTTTATGCCAGTTTTGTTTGGCTTGGTGGAAGCAAGCTATTACAATGCAAGTACAACATCAAAAATAAGTTTTTATTTACTACTGCACATCATACAAAACACATCTCACTTGTTCCTAACTTAAAATTAAATTGCCACTTTATTCGCCTATATTGTACAAAGGTAGGTTAATTCTTGCGGATTCCTCAGATTACAATTTGTAAATTGTTTATTAAAAGTTTTCACTGCAGAAAAAGGAACAAAATTTCTTTTTTTTCCCTTGTGGCTTTACACTTTGTCGATGTCGAGGTCATTAGAGGCAGGATGGGACTGGGGACAAGGAACGAGAAGGAATTCGGCTATGGCCTTTTGAAAGAAGCATCCTGGCATTCGCTTGGAGTGATTTGGGGAAACCATGGAAAACCCAAATCTGGATACCTGGACTGGATTCGAACCGGCATCCTCCTGAATGCGAGGCCAGAGTGTTAACCGCTCATCCACCACGCTTAGTCATAAAATTTTCTCTGTCTGAGGTAACAGCAAAAACATTCCATTTGTACTGCAGCATTGTTTAAAAATATAAAAAATGCCCGTTTGCAAGATATGTCCAAAATCTTAAAGGAAATGTTAGTGTTAGTACAAACTTTTTTAACCATATAATAAGAATTCAGTTTTACCAGTACCAAAAGTTATTGTTATCTGAGACAAGTGCCCAGGACCGGTGCTAGGATTCTCGGACCCCGGTAAGCATTCTTAGCAGTGACATAACCAGTGGAGCCGCTTCTTAATGAGCACATAAAAAACTTATTGTTGAAGACATCTGAAGTTTCGAGGGGGACAATAGTACCGGATTAGGCAAGTAGCAGGAGTCAGCAAATGCTACGGGCTCTGTGCCTTCTAGGGGGCCCTGCATCTCCTAGGGGAGGCCGGCACCTTATAGGTATCTAGGAGTTTCGGGACCCTCACCGTCAGGCCAGATGGGTGACCTTTTTCTTTATTTCTTTTTTTAGCTCTACTACTGCCCCGCACGGCGAAAACCATTTTGTTACGGGCCCCACATTGTTTTAATCCGGCCCTGGGGGACAAAGATACCTTCTATGGATGTTTACCGTTAGATTAATGAGAATGTAATGGATGCTACGCAGTTTGCAAATGGATAATCCTACACACTGTGGTGTGTTCATATATATAATTAAAAGAAGCCTTAGAAGGCTCTACCAATTAGAAGAAACCAAGGCAAAGGATAGCATATTATCAGCTGTATGTAATTCTTTTTAAAAACTCAAATAGTTGCCAAAGGTAAACAGAGAATACATAAAAGGACCATTCGTTGCTTAGGTACTAACTATAAAACAAGATGACGTTCAAAATATATATAATCCAACTGGGGAAAAAAGGTAAAAGACTATCTTATGTATTTGTAGAGGGCTCAAATTTTTATGTAGCCAGTGTCAATGCAAACTCTGCCACAAACCTAGAAATTCTGCAATATTTAAGGGATACTGATACTAGTTTATATAGGTTAAATAAAAATCCAACAGTAGAAAAAGTGTTGAAAAAAAGTAATACTTGTTTTTCTAGTTCTGCACCAGTAGAACTTTATAATAAAGATGTCTCATAGACTAATCATGAAGGATGAACTGTATGAACAGGTAGTAGTGTTAAAATCCATGAATTTAGCGAAATAAATAACATACATAATAAGTGAACAAAAGTATTTTATTTTAATAAAAATATGTTTAAAATACCTATTTTGCATCTTGTTTTTAAATACTAACATTTCAAACCATTTTATGTTTTGCATTTGAAATAGAAAACCAAGAAAGTGTTTGCATTTTGTATTTAAATGCTCTTTTAAAACTATTTTGTACATCTCTGGTGAAATAATATGATGGCACTGAAGGCAAATAGGGGAGGGTGAAAAAGTTACTTAGTGGATGGAGAAATTCTTAAAATGTAGGAAACAAGTTAGGGTAGAAAATGCAACAAGATGTAAAGATGTGTCATTGGGCAGTGTATGTATTCTAACTACTGCTGTTTATTCTAATAAATGATTGTGTTCATGGGTATAGTTAGGTTGGCTTCAAATTAAATTATGGGATCAAACTGGAAACATTTGCCATATATTAAAGAAGTACATAGCTCCCATAAGGTTATCCGCAAATCATGCTTATAATCGAAATGCAGTTTTCCGTTTAGGTGGTAATACAACCCGGACCACACTAATAGCGACACTCAGGGGACAAGAAAATGGAACATTCACAATATTGTGTGTTATGGTTATGTTTTACTGTGGTTCAGGCTGCATTCTCCACACATGATGATTCAGTTTTTTTCTTTCATCCCTTATGTATTAATCACCAGTCTCCGATGTTTCAAAAATCATACATGTTGCTGCAAGTCTCTAGTGGGAGTACAGACCGGAATGGCTGGCGAAAAAAATCAACTATATGTATGCTGCAAGATAGCACTGAAATTTTCCACAAACAATTAAGGAATAGAAAGGATTTATAGGGTAAGAAAACTTAGAATCTGACAAGAGTAGGTCTCAAGAAGCTGTTCTAGCCATCAAGGCCCTTGTTTTCCAAGATCTCACTAGGTGAATGCCAGGATGATTCCATAAGTTAGGCTATAGGCACCTGCTAATATCATATTTCATACATCATCCTTGCATATACATTTAGACATTAGAATAGGTACAAGGTAGTGAATCTCTGAGTAATAGTAATTTAAGAGGGATATGGACAGGTCAATACATAATGCAGATAAATGCTAAAAAGAGTTACCTTATGAGATACGCAGCCAAAGGTTTTGTATGATGCAACGGAGAGGAACTACTTGTGAAGGAACAACATGTAAATATCTCAGCACACAATTCAATAACGAACTCAATTTGCAGTACACAATGGGCAGGTGGAAAGAAGTTTCAAATTCAGCAATTTCCCCGGGACTGTAATGAGGGGATCTGCCAGGGTGGTCAAAAAGTTGTTTCAATATGGTGTAAAGGTATCAAATGGATGGAAACTACACTGACACTCAAGTAGTTTTGTTTGTGGAAATTACTGCAGACAGAACAAGATCAGCAAGCGATATGATAAAGAAGATTTTTTTTTTGGGGGGGGGGGGGAGCCTACTAATTTTGATTAATTGTTTCAAGATGTCTTTTTCTTGTTTCCTACTACACATTTCAGAAAAAAAGTTGCCACAAATGAAATAAAAAATAGTTAAATTTGAGATGGCTACCAACCTGTGAAATGCTGCCACACTGCAAAAATACCACAAACATTGTTGGTACAGGGATAATTACTGAACTGTTTTTGTTAGTTCCTGACAATTGTGATTAGGTTAAAATGCAGCCTGGACTGATAGAACTATTTTGTAAAAGTCATACGTAAAATTCTTTATACAAATTTCATCTTGAAATGGCATATTTGAATATAATCAAAATGCATTCAATCATGGCAGTTTTTCCAAGCATTTTTGTAGATTGTATTTAGTACCAACCCCCTTGGGTCGACGTGCTGAAACTAGAGAGGAAGATTCAAACTACATGCTTTGCAAGAGACATTAGCAACAGTATTCCAGGCTGTTGGAGCATCTACAGCAATAGGACAAAACCCTCCCGCAAATGTTGCGTAGATATAAATTAGTCACTAAGGCTTAGCATATACTCTGCATATTAAAATTTCGGTGACTGTAAAATAAGAATGAGGTAAGAAGGACTTGTGCTATTCAGTTGAAATTTGTGATACATGTTCCTGTGGTCATACTTTTTAAGAAAAAGTGCTCATGAAAGATACCTTAGATGTGGCGAGTCACGAAAGTTACGTAACGATACACTTTAATAGTAAAAAAAACACCATATGCAGTAAAATTGTTCTTGCCAAAGATAGTATCTGCAATATACAGTAACGAATTCAAAACTAATTCCTCACATACAAAGGACATTTTTTTTTGTTATACTGTGGTTCAGGCTGCAGCACAACCTAACTACCATGCCAGTATATTAGAGCAAAAATAAAAAAAAACAGGCAACCTTAATTTATTAATGAAAAATAAATTCTTCACTTTTTTGCTGTAACAATTTAAGTTTCTTCAATCTGGTCCAGCTGGTCTGTTATCACGAAAACGTGACAGTGATTTAAATTCATTGCAATAGAGTGTGTAGATACTATCTTTGGCGTGAAAAACTTGAATGGAAATCGCGGTCTCTACTATTTAGGTTGCATCGTTTTGTAAATTTCGTGTGACGCCACATCTATTGTACGTTTCATTTCACTTTCGCGTACACTTTTTCTCAAAAGGTATGACCTGAGGAATATCTGTGACAAATTTCAAACGAATAGTACAATTCCTTATTAACTCATTCTTATTTTACTACTGCCAAAAAATCTACTACTCAATCTAGAAATCTGAGCCAATTTCAAATACCTTGTAATCAAGTACAACAGTTAAGATACCAAAATTACTAAGGTGGCTTAAAGTAACATCAAATGTTTCAAAACATTCAGATTATTATAATACAAATGTTTTCAATTCACTGGCCGACAAGGTTTTCTTCACAAGAAATCTGATTAGTGAATCTAGTGCAGTGTGTCATACTGAATTCAGATATGTACTCAGAATTTTTCCATCAGGGACAGTTTTTTTATTTTTAAAATTTGATTTAAGCATTCATTTTGACCTGTCATAGGAACCTTTACCTTATATGTAGCAATTTTATTCAAAATGTATTTAAGGAAATTATAAGTAATATCATGTTGAAGCACCAAAAGGCATGACTGTGCAGGTATAATCATGTTTTGACATGCGCAGACCTGTTAGTCTGACATTGTGACATGTCATTGTTGAGCTGACTGTGAGCACAAATAACTCTAGTGAAATATTTCCTTCCTTTCTGTTTAGAAGTGTATTGTGTACATTGTGTTGTCGAGTTTTCTTTCTGAGTCATGCAGATAATTCCCACTATATCTGTTGTGAGCTGACCAAGTCTCAGAGGCAAAATTTTATGTGACTTGTGAAACAGTTTTGTGATCTTTACTTTTTCTGTCAAATGTGTGTTTTTGATAAGAGCTGGGCACCAAATGTGTGTTGTGTTTCGTGTGTTAGACTGGGTGGGAAAATGGTACGCATCATATGTCATTTGCAATTCCCACGATTTGGAGGGAACCGAAGGATCATCTAACCGATTGTAATTTTGTTTAACAAATATTAAAGGAATCACATATAAATGAAAATATACAGTTAAGTATCTGAATTCGCCATCTGCAATTTGGCCTGTATTACAAAATGAAAATTTCCCTGAACCAGTACATGCAGATAAGACCTTAACTAGTTTCTCTTATTCTGACCTAGCCCCAACTGAAAATGATGCAGATGATCATGATTACAAAAATGATCCTACATATGAAGACAGTGGCTGTTCATCAGAACCACACTTTCCCAATCAACATGAACTTAATGACCCAATTTGGGATTTAAAGCTGTCTAAACAGCAAGTTCAAGTTTTAACTTCAAAACTCCAAAAAGATGTAAGAATATGTAGTAGCTGTAACTGCCATAGTGATTTTAAAGACTGCTTTTCTGAAGGAAATGGTATTGTGTTTTGCAATGATATTTGTTCACTTAAGGAAACTCTTGGGCCGGATGAATGGCAATTGTTCATAGACTCATCTTAAGTTAGTTTGAAGGCTGTCCTGCTAGATATTGGCAATAACTTCCATCAATATCTGTAGCGCATGCCGCTGAAATGAAAGAGACATGTGAAAATATGAAACTAGTTTTAGAAAAAAAATATAATATAACCCAATATAAAATATAAATCATGTATCTGTGGCGACGTGAATGTCGTTGCATTATTACTTGGTTTGCAACTTGGGTTCACCAAATTTTGCAGTTTTTTGTGGGAATGGGACAGCAGAAATAGGAAGTCTCACTATGTTATAAAATCATGGCCTAAATGTGAATCTTTTTCTTATTCCTGGCCAGAAAAATGTGTCACATGTCCCTTTAGTGAATCCTGAAAAAATATATTTACCTCCATTACATATTAAATTAGGACGGATGAAAAATTTCGTAAAGGCTGTACAGATAAACTTTCCGATTGATTCTTGCACGTGAAATCAAAATTTCACAAAGTATTTGATGCTAAACTGAAGGAAGGAATTTTTATAGGACCACAAACATGGTCATAAATGGCTGATGAAATTTTGAAGGACTGTAATCCGCTAGAAAAAGCAGCCTGGCAGTTTTTCAAAAAGGTATGTTGCAATTTCTTTGGAAACCATAAAGCAGAAAACTATCATGACATACTGGCTGATCTTCTGCATTCTTATGAAGCTATGGGATGCAACATGTCCTTAAAAATTCAATTCTTGGAATTTCACTTTAACTTCTTCCTGGAAAATCTTGGGGCTATGAGTGCTGAGCACGGTGTGTGTTTTCATGGGCAAATTTCTACAATGGAAAAGAGGTACCAAGGCAAGTGGAGTTCTAATATGTTGGCCGACTTCTGTTGGACCATGAAGAGAGATATTCCAGATGCAAAATATTCTCGAAAATCACTATCTACCATTTACTAGGAAAGTCAAAATGATAAGTATATCATTTACAGTTAAATAGTTATATATTGATTTTATTACAAATTATATTAAAAAAAAGAAAAAAAAATGAATATCACAAAAAAACTCTTGCCTGATGGGGAAAAACAAAAATGATATTTGAATTCAGCATGAAAAATACTTCTAGAATCTCACATTTTTGTTCTTGTGAAAAAAAAAAAAGTTTGTATTGGTAGACCAGTCTTATAAAGTTAACAAAATATGTACAACGTTTTACGCTTTTAGCAGGCGTCATATTAATCAAATATTGCACTTACTTTTTTCGGGGATTGCACTGCTTTGATTGATGGATTAATACCGACGTTTCGGCGCCCAACCTGGTGCCTTCATCAGGGTTTCCAGAATTGAAATATCACTTGTGATAGTTTTCACACAACTCCGTCGCTGAGATAGTTGTTTTGGTTACCGGCAGCAGATGTCAACTGTTCCAGAGATCATGTCGTTGGAGGTTTTGTGTTGCGAATGTCCATGAGTGCACATTTCCACGTTTCGCTTAAGCCATAGCCGCCGTCTTTATTGAAATTTTTGGGATGTTTGAAAATTTTATAAGACCATTAAATTCAATGGGAGAAGACAGAAGTTATAGCACAACCCAAAGGTTTTCTAGAACAGAAAATAAGGGAATCAATAGAAATTTTCAAACATCCCAAAAAATGTCAATAAAGATGGCGGCTATGGTTTAAGCGAAACGTGGAAATGTGCAACATAAAAGCTCCAACGACAAGATCTCTGGAACAGTTGACATCCGCTGCCAAGACAACTAGCTCAGCGATGGAGTTGTGTGAAAACCATCACAAGTGATATTTCGATTCTGGAAACAATGATAAAGGCACCAGGTTTTGCGCCAAAACGTCGGTACTAATCCTTCAATCAAAGCAGTGCGATCCCCGAAAAAAGTACGTGCAAAATATATACCCGACAGGATTACACTGAGGAAGGATTGTGAGTAAATATGAAGGCGTCTAGATATTATATCTAGTTGAGTGCCTAGACATAGAATGAAGATAAACGCTAAGAAAATTCAATTTATTGGGTATACAGATATGAAAATAAAGGTTTCTATATTAATCACTGGAAGGGGAATTGTTAGCTGAAGGAATAATATGTAAATTCCTAGAAACATCAGTCAAAAACAAGTTAAATTGGGGAGGGTCCATTGGTGAGGTTATGGGGTAAGGGGGCATCTGTTGGAGAGAATCTAGTGAGATATGGGACCCACATTTTGAGTATCAAATGATGAAGTTGAAGGAGGTGTAAAGCATGGCAGCTAGATCTATTTGTGAAAATTATATATATATATATAAAAAAACTGGGTTTGAATTCATTGCAGGAAAGAAGCAGAATGAAGAGAATTGAGGTCACATATGAAGCACATACAGGCAATGAGGCATGGGTAAAATATTGGTGAAGATTTATAAACAGCATATGGAAGGGAAGAGAGCACCTTGACAAACTGTCAAGGGAGTAGGAAAATTTTCATTTTTTGTTAAAGGAATAGCAATAATAAAAGGCAAGTGGGAAATTTGAATAAGACATTATATCATATCAGTTAATCCATATTTAAAGAAATTAGTCTTTTTATTAGAGGAAAAAGTTGTGCTGTCCCCAAGATTGATTGTATGGAATTGAAATACAGAACAAGAGTATTGGTAGGATACAAGGCATATACTGACAGTGAGACTTTTTTTTTTTTCATACTGGTAGAATAATTATTCATACGCCAAAGGAAACAAATTACAAATAAAATTATTTTGCAAATCAGGAACAAGAATGAAATACTGTGGCATAATCTGAATAGGTGACATTAAAAGAAAAATTAGTGAGACTTATACCTGTTCAGAGAAATTTGTCTGGGGGTATATACTGCATTGCAATCATAAATCATCATCTCTTGGAAGATATATTATTGCAGATATCTTGTATCCCACTGCATCATTACATAAAACTCTAGCAGTAGATTTCCACCCTCACGCAGACTTAACACACATTTGTAAGGAGATATTCTTAACCCAAGCAAAAAAAATTGAAAAAAAAACTCATTGATGGCGGGCTGGAACAAACATTATAGTAACCTGTGAAGGGGCCCACAGACGATCAACTTGGTTGTCAACCTTGTCATCAACTTGCAGTATTGAAGACTTAGTTGACCATCTGTGGGCAGGTTGGTGGTTAAGATTCATGTTGAGATTTTGATTGGAGTTAGATCAAAAACTTTTGATATTTAGTGGGCAGAGCCTAATTTTGGCAAACTTGTTGTAGTGTCTGTGGGGAGGTTCTCAATAACAGTTGTAAACTTCAAGCTGTTCTGTCAATGTTATTGTTACTGGTGACTGTATGTTTCCATTTGATCAGTTGATATTTGTATTGTCATTGTTCGAGGTCAATTACTGTTTATTGAATATGGGAAGTGTACGGAACATTCAAATTAGGGTGAATTATCAGACACTTTAAGAGAACTGCCGAAGCTGTGCAAAGTGAAATTGAATTTTTTAGAATCGCAACAAAAAGAATGCGTGACCCAAACTCTTAGTACTTTGCCAACAAATTGAGCTAAATACGTATATTGACAGTTATAAGAATACAGTCACAAATATCAGAACTTGTTACAGGAGGGAATTGAAAAATGTGAAACTGAGCTAAAGATCTAGAGCTGGGTATGTACCAAGTTAATGGTACTTTGAATCACTGAAATTCCTACATTACACTACAGGTTTTAATGATAAATTGTTTCATTGAGTCTGTGGAGACACAAAAAGTGAGAAATTTTTAAACCTTGATGCTCTGCCCACGGTTTAATTCTAGATGGGGATACCGCTGCCTCGCGACTGTTAACGTGACGTCGCGTTCAAGTACAGTCATCTGCGTAAAAACATATATTGTGACCTCACTATGCTCAGACACAATAATTTAAAGCTGTACAATATCAACATAAACTGATATGCCAAAGGTGGATCAGATGCAGGCGGCCGCTGGTAAGCAGCCGCAGATGTCCGGTAACACAACCAATATTGCTAATCTTCGCGGATTCACTGCCGGATGATGATGAAATGCGAGCTTCACCTGAAACATTGAACATCTGATTGTGTTATCGGACATCTGTGGCCGCTTACCAGCGGCCGCCTGCATCTGATCCACCTTCGGCATATCAGTTTATATTGATATTGTACGGCTTTAAATTATTGTGGCCGAGCGTAGTGAGGTCACAATATATGTTTTACGCGGATGACTGTACGTGAACGCGACGTCACGTTAACAGTCGTGAGGCAGCGGTATCCCCATCTAGAATTAAACCCTGCCCACTAGCTAAAAATTTCAAGGTTGTGAACAGCTGACCAAGTGAGCCATGACCTTCTGTCCTCACATTCAAGAAGATGCGTGTCTGAATCCCCATCCGGCCATCCAGATTAGGGTTTTCAATGGTTTCTCCAAATCACTACAAGTGAATGGATCCTTCAAAAGGCCAAATCTGAATTCCCTCCAGTTCTTTCCTGCCTATGGAGTCTATGATAACCGTGGCGCCGCAATTTGATGATGGATTCGTATGTAACTCGACAAAACAAATTGAAAGTAAAGAATAAAATGTGGCGATATCTCGCTTAGTTTTCGAGATATTGTATCTCAAAAGTGATGAGGTTAGGGCGAGATCGAGCCTGGGCCAGAAAAAAAAATCACCAAAACCACTATACCTACGCGGTAGAAATATACCATAGGTGTTTTATTTTCTTACTAGTGATTGTTGGTAGGTTGAAATACGGCCTGGACCAGAAGAAACGCCACCAAAAGCACAAGGATTAACCGATTTTTAATATAATATAACTCGAAAACCAAGCAAGTTATCGACAAATTTTATTATTTATTTTCAATTTGTTTCCTCGAGTTCTATAAGAGTTTATCGTCAGAGTATAGCGCCACGTTATTGATACAACTGTCAATGACCTTGAAGTAGTAAAGACGTTCATCAAAAAAAGGTGTACCCGTTCATTCACAGTAATACAATCCTCAAACTTGTGCCCTTTTTAATAAATGTTCGCACTATATCCAATTCTCTGAAAATTTTACTTCCCGTTCTTAAAAAGTTTTGGACATCGTCAGTTGCAGTGACCTATTGTGCACTCATTAAATTGTAGTTATAAATCCCGACATGATTTTAAATATCATGCCTTCGTGACCAGCAGGACACGCGTTATCGTTTCGCAACTCTCTTAAAACTGCAATGCTCCCTCAAATATATAATCAAAATATACCATAAGCAAAATACTTAAAAACAGTCATTCAAAATAATAAAAATCAGCAATAGAAAACACTCAACAAATAAACCCGGTGATGACACCCACTCGGAAGTGATGTTTACAACTTGGCTAACAACAATTCATTTCGTCTGTGGCAAACGCTGACAACAAAGTTGGTCGTCTGTAAGTCCCTTAACAGAAAAGCATTACCAAAACTGTTATAATCAAATTCACATTTTATTAAAGAAGTTTCTTGGAGTTGCAACGTCCATCTTCATTGACGTACTTTTTCCAAAACACACCTAAACAAAACAGAAAAATTCGAACTTCACATGTCCATCATATCAGCAGAGAAAATACAAGCTTCTCAGTATCCACAATTCCACATAATCAGAAAATATATACAGTATAATTATGCAATATGCATTCTCCGCAGAGATCATATTACTTTGCAGTTTGCAGTAAGAAAATGAGAAGTACCAACCTTTATTATTCAAACGCAAACCGAATAAAATAGTTCGAGTTATATCTTATTAAAAGTGAAATAAGTGAAAAATATTTATGAAAACTGGGTTGGGGTGATTTGAAGGCATTTTGACTGTTTTTAGCGTACAAATATAAACAACTATTGCTCCGCAATGGTTGCTTAAACTGCAGAACAGTGTGTTCGCCATTTTGTTCAGACAGCTGGGTGAAGAAATTTGGAGCGTTTCATAAGGACTTGTTTTAATACTAATTTCCAGGGTTAACTAGAAATAGAAAAGGTAATGTAAACTTTAAAATCGGATTTGAATATATGTTTAAAAAAATGTCAAGAGCCTTACTAACATTGTTTGCTTAATCTGAAAACATCCATTAGTTTTTTAATAGATTAATTAAACGTAATTGTAAATGAGATTGTTTTACAGAAAATTTAACACAACTCTAATTTTTACTCAAAATAGTATCGAAGAGATAGCTACTTCTACAGTCCATAGTCATGTATGCTGCAAAGTGTAATACGACTCAGTACCTAAATACCCTCTTATGTTTTAGATGTCGTCTGCTGTGACCACGAAAATTGCCAAGCCCCAAATGAGGAATCTTTTGGTCAGCAGGTTTAAATATGCATTCGCAATTGGAATGGGCTTAAGTATTAGTTGTGGACTGGCATATAAATTTCTTGTTGGCGACCCACGAAAGAGAAAATACGCCGAATTTTACAAGTAAGCATCTAAACTTTTGCAGATCTTGCAAATTCATGGTCTATTATTGATGTTTATGAGAAAATAGTGTTTAATGAAAAAACTTTGTTAGAAAAAGATTTGTGGTTCACTGCTAAAATCAATGTTAACATAAAGTAAGGGTTAAAATTGTCTGATGATGGTTTATGCATGACAGAAAATAGTGCATAAAATAACAAGTTAAAAAATTTTGTTTTGTTTACAGAACCTATGATGCTGAAAAGGCATTGCAGTCAATGATTGCAGCTGGTGTCTTGGATTCTGGAAAACTTGATGATTAGGAGAAGCAGTTTACTGAAATGTAGTAATTTTTGTAAAGTGTTTATGAGTTAAATCATTTTGCTGATGCCTTAGAGTAAATCATAATGTGAGAATGTGTCAAACTTTTTACTGTAAATTGTGAGATGTAAATAAAGCTGACTGAAAAAGTGTAAAACTATTTCTTTCAAAAAAACCTATCCCAGACCTGGTAGTGTATATAATGAATGCAGAAAGTTACAAAGAAGAAAAATTTTTGACAAGTAGAAGTATTTTTCATGAGACGTATTGAATTATAGAGAACTAAATTTAAATCGAATTTAATGAATCAGATCAAGGAAGAGTTATTTACGTATAGGAACTGAAAATGTTGCGAGGATAAACCATAAGTGCTACTTTAAAAACATTCTGAAGTAAATTGAAGGGATTTTACATTCCCAAACAAAATGATTGTTTCCTGGGGACCCAATGGTATTTAGGCATATGAAATTTCAACCAATAATGTTTCTTTGAATGCTTATTTCAACCTGTCGGGTGGCGGGAAGCTCTACCCACAATTCCTATCGACTCATTTGCGCATGTCAGTTTCGAGCATTGCAAATGGCGGCTCTTGTTATTGTTCCATGGCGTTTATGACTTCGTCCAAATTATGCCCGCTTTTTCTTCGTTTTTAGGTAAGGAGTGACAAGTGATCAAAGAATTCATCGCAATGGATGTATAATGCTTTTATTTAATCCATCACAAGGTATGTTGCACTTCTTCTGAAGCCGTATATGGTAGTCTGAAAGTGGGGTAAGGTGAGATTTTCCGTCTACTGAGGATCAGTTTTCGAATCTAGGATGAATAAATTACATATGGATTCTTTATTTATCGTATAATAAAATGATTTTCAAGCTTTTCTTGTGTCTTTTCTGTACTTATAATAGGGGTAATAAGTGCTTTATAGATGTCGAAACCTTGATGTTGGTCTGATTTGACGGAACATTACAAGCATGCTGCAAAAGCTGATTTCCACTCCCCCATGTCACAAAATGGAGGTCGGAATCCCCTTGTACGGCTTGTACTTAATGTGTCGTTCTTACTGCTTTCCTTGTGGTTTGAAGGGATTGAAAGCTGCTTTCACTATTAAAAAGATAAGATATTTTGGTATAATTGTGCTTCAAGTGATATATAAATGATTTCAGTGCCGAAACCGTATGTAGCCGTGAGACGTTCTTTTGGGAGTATGTAATCCATAATATTTTGTTTTGAACACAGTGGAATGAACATCAAACAGTTCGAATAAGTGTAAATATCAGTTAAATCCGTTCAGTATATAACATCGTATTGTTCATTAATACCTTGACATTAAGTGTAAATTCTCGAATGATTAGTGTTAACTAACCCTACATTGTATTGTCAGTATGATAGTTTTGGTAACTAAAACGTTTAACTGTATTTGAAATTTTAAGAATTACTAGAGGAAAAATTAATCTCTCTGTGCTTTCAACTGTGCCACGGGAAGCTTCGTCCTTGTGTTGTTTACAAAACTGATGTTTACAGCTGTATCAAAAATTTACATCGGCCTTTTGTTTTTCTTTGAATTTTAACGAAGTCTTGTTACGTGATTTTCTGATAATTGCCATTTATCGTTTGTAAGATAGCTCAAATGTAGAAATTTCGATGAATAGAAGGTGAAATGCAGATATGTTTGAATTTTTTTTTTCATTAAAAAAAATAAAAAAAACTCAATTTCTATCCAGCATGTAAGGTATGAAAATTTTATGATCTTCTCATTTCGCATGTATCTTTGACTGTTGAAACCATTTGTTTACATTTTACTGTGTACTATTTGGAATGTTTAGTTATTTTGTCTTATTTAGTCAGTTATTCTATAAACCTGACTTCTATCTGGCAAAGTCACTTTTATCAACTTAATTATTAACTTTAAGAACTTGTGATATCACATGCCTCTCTTAAGTGATTACAAATGTTTGATTGTTAATCTTTTTACTGTTCTATTGGTTTTTATTGTTAACGCTACTGTCATCCAACCTGTGAAACATTCGTACTATATAGTTTGCTCCAATACTGTCATATCATAACTATCATTTATAAAGGTTATCATTATTTCATTAAAAAATTTAAACATGCTTTTCAGAATCACCACAAAAGACTAGTGCTGTGTCTACAAGTTAGACCAAGCATTTGCTGCCATTATTGCCTGGAAAGTTACTTGAAACAATTTTCTTCCTGTTTGCTTACTTTAAAACAACTTTAAATGCTTCTTATGAATATTGAGTTATATGATTTACTTTTTTAAAAAATTGGATTTTTTATTTTTTCGAAGAGCATAAGGCATTTATTTTATTCCCACAGTCCCATACTTATCACCATATGTTAAATGTATTGGCAGGAGGGGCTGATTTACTACTTAAGCTGAAGTTAATTACATATTAAAAATTAAATCATTAATTTAGAAAGAATTTATTGAAGATGTTTTTGTGACAAATTAAAAATGATTTTGTTTCCTGTCATTCTGAAGCGAGTTTATTGTATCTCATTGTAGCAATACTGTGAATTTATTCCGTTAAGTGATTGCATGTTGTCTTCCTCTGAGCTGTTTTGTTGTTCATCTTGTTTTCATATCTGGTAAAGACCCCAGAAATAATTCTTCAGTAGGCTACATTACTGCTCCAGATCGATCAGTATCATTGATGGCACTGTTGACAGACAAAGTCAATAGAAATAAATGATTGCCACAAGTTCTCCTGGGAGATAGCAAAACATCTGAAAATTAACTTTTAAAATTCTGAGAGGAAGTACATTGCATATCATATTTTAAAAATAAAGAAACATCTGTGCATTGACACTGATAATGATATATCTGTGAATTGATTTTCTTATTAAACTTGTCACAGACTAAATATTTGCAACTCTCATATGTTTATGAAAGCCATAAATAGGAAATCAAAGTTTATTGATTACAGTTGATTTTATAGTTGCTCATTTGTTATTTGTACAGTATGTTCTGTCCAAATAAAAATATAATCCAAGAAGTTCAAACACTTTACAGTATTTCTGGGAACTGTCACCACTTTCGTTACCTGCGAAATACTTGTACTAACCTGTTGAAATTTACACCATTCGCTTCATTATGATGTCCTCTTCACGTTTTGCGATCATGTAAACCGGGAAAGTCGCCAGGAATTTAATTAAAAATGCCGAAGTATGATGGGCTGAGCAACTGCTAAATGCTATCAGCACTGCAAAAATAACATAAAATTATCGGTACAGGGATCATTTCAACCTAAACAGTTTAGTTTTATCATATAAAATCGTGGTTAGGTTGAAATACGGCCTGGACCAAGTGATAAAAAATTACGAAATTTTGCTATGCCACATACAACGCGCAAAGGCCTATTTGTTTACAATGGAAGCAAACGATTATCTCTGGTTGCTCATTGCTACGTAAGATGGCGGTCATCACCGTATTACAACTCGGAATAAATATTGCGTGTTTGTCAATTTTGTGCGTCTTCTTTTACAAAGAATTAGAGCTGAGAAGGCATGAAAAGATTACAACAAAGGATGAAATCAACATTTTAAGAGACTGTCACTAATTTTTTCAACGTTGGCGGCATGTAACGGCTGTACGTCATGTCATATTTCCGCATTTTTAATTAAATTCCTGGCGACTTTTCCGGTTTACATGATCGCAAATACGTGAAGAGGACATCATAACGAAGCGAATGGTGTAAATTCAACAGGTTAGTACAAGTATTTCGCAGGTACCGGAAAGTGGTGCAGTTCCCGTATTTCTTAACTACATTTTCTTCCCTATTATTATTCATAAATTGTGTGGACTCTGTCACACTCAATAATAATACTGCTGATCTTTTTTGTAACATTACAAAATAGTATTTCATTTGATAGCTTTATATTTTAGATGAAAAGACATTATAAACATTGTGTTATTATTTACCCCATAAATACAGTATGGAGTTATCGTTTAAAATTTATGTTTAATTTGATTATATGCCAACCAGTTTTTGGTAGTTAAATTTCTTTCTTAACTGGAAGTAGTCTAATTCAAATTAACCCTCTTTCAGATCTATTAATACTACATCTGTGTGGAACATTGCAGTATTTTTGATATTGTGAAGCATTTAAATCTGATTTAATTCTTTGCTGGAATTACTGAAGATTGCAATTCTGCAAGGAATTGGTGTAATAATACTGCAGCAGTCGAATGCTAGAAACCGCTAAAAATACTTTCCATAGTGCATTTAACGGTGTAATGCTGGTCTACGTTGTATTACAACCTAATTTCTGCTAGAAAATAGTGATGCAGGCTGTTTTGCATTGGAATACCTGCTTGAAAATAATACATCTTGCAATTGACTACAGCAGTAGGCCCTATTATGATGTCATTAGTGAATGATGTTGTAGTGGAATCGCAGTCTCCAGTAGACCCTCTTTTCTGAATTGGTAGAAGGTTTAGGTTATTCTTTGCTTCAGGAAGAGTAAAAGATAACAAATTTTTCAAATAATAATTAATGTAAATGCTGTCTATACTTAATGAAAAAGATTCATCAACATAATTATTATAATGTGATTTCAAAATATCATCACTAATGATTAATATTCTTATTGCAGGTATTTTAATTCAATGCCCCAGTTAGGAGGCACTGTGGGGTGAAGGAGCATTACCAACAGCTAGAGCATGTGAGTCAGATCGGTAAGTGCAATACAGAAAAATTCCATTTGAAATAATATGATGCAAAGATTTTTATATTTATAAGTACTGTTATTATTACTAGCCAAGTGTAGAGTCTTGTCGGGTTAGTTGTAGATTGTGATACCGCTACCACAACTTTCCGCCACATGGGTAACAACGATGTAAACGCTTCCGCTGATGCTGTTTATGATGTCACTTGTTGCCGGGTATGAGGCATACACTGCACGGGCAGCTACAAATGTTACTAGTGGGATCTGCATGGAAAATATGTTATTTTCGGGTGGGGCCAAACAAAATAGGACAGTTATATTATAAGAATTTAAAAAATTCTATAGTTCTGGTATTGAAATTTAAAACTAAACTCTTCCATATATTTCTATACCCAAAATTCATGCATAACTACAAGTATCTGTAAAATAATCTACAGTTGAAGTAGCAGATTTATTTTGTCAATGAAACAAAAAACAAACACCAACTATATTCTGTGTTCTTGGTGTTTCAGCTTTTCTCCGTTGCAAAAATCATAATTAATTAACGCTAGGAAAATATTTCCCACAACTTAATGAGGGATACATATTTCCATGTTGAATCAATAGAGACAGAATGCTTTCACTGTATACAAATACCGCATTTCAATGGCTTTAACAAAAAATTCTCCTGGTCCAGGCCATATTTCAACCTAACCACAACTGCCAGAAAGAAAACAAAACAGCTTAGGTTGTTATAATCCCTGTACAGTACGTGCAGGAAAAAATGTGACATTTGTAGCTGCCGGAGTACTGAGTACGTCACAACCGGAAACAGTGACATCATAAGTACTAGAAGCAATTTGTGTTTACATAGTTGTTGTCCGCAAGGCGGAAAGTAGTGGTAGCACTATGTTGTCTAGAATTAACCTTTCTTGTCAGTTTACATTCAACTCAATAGTGTGTGTTGTGTTCTGTCGGAGTGGTTAGGTTTTGCTACAACATTCACTAATGATGTTATAAAACTGCTGTAGTCAATTTCAAGGCTTATTATTTTCAAGTAGAAATTAGATTGTATCTAACCTTGCACCAATCATTAAATCCACTTTAATTCTAGCGTTGCGTTGCATTTGACTACTGCAGTATTTCAACACTAATTCTTTGTGGAATCACGATCTCCAGTCATTGGTTGTGCTATGGCAAAGGTGGAATGTGCAAAATATAGAATCGCTGCCACCGGGTCACTAAGGCAGTACAGTATTTATTTATTGGGAAAAGAAGCTTTTTTTTATTTTAATAAATGTGTTGCGTATATCACGTCACAAAAAGGGGACTTTTACTTTCGTGTAGGGAACTTGCATTAAATTGATTCATTGCAGGTTTATTATTTTTGATTGCACTATAGAAGATGGTTGGGGGTGGTGCTGTGGTTGAAAGTATGTTTATCTCCTTGCCCTTAAGTTCCATAAGTTTAATTAATTTGATCATATTGTCCATACTGTATTCATTATGGCTTCCATTTTCCATGGTAATGATCAAAATACTACTTTCTGTATTGGTGGTATCTTGCTAATTGCAGAGCCTTGAATCCCGTGAACAATCGCTTTATGATTTTGGTCTATATTTTTATGCTATTTTCTGTAGTTTGTAGTAACACATAAGTTATAATCAAGGTACAATCAAATAATTTCAGCAGTGTGGAAGCAAGTACAAACTTCTAACTCGTGTAATTTTACCATTAAGTATGTTATTTATCATATCAAAAAATATTTACATTATTGCTTACTTTTTCTGAAAATGAATCAAGTTTCAGTAATACTGAATTACTTTCTTCCACACCATTGCTTTTGGTCAAAGTTAATATAGTAATTCTGCATCACAGCTAATGATGTAGATGAAAATCCATTACAAACTTGGTGCTTTTGAATTTAAACACATATGTTATGAATATTAATGGTTCTGGCATCATGTCACTTACCAAAGTTGAGGGCTGCAAAAAGTGAATAAAACATAACATTAATTTAATAATTCAGAATAATACTTTATTCGTGCATTAGAAAGTGGGCCATTTGGTTCCAGCGGTGTGCGCACACTGAGGGTTACCACGACTGGCTGGGCAGCGCAAGAGACTGTGGGGATCGGGTGGTAGGGGTGAACTGTTAAGAAGTGGGTATGTCAGGAATGTCAGATAATATATACAAATCACAGGTGATGATAAAATGAATTTATATATCACAAAGGGTACAATGTATTTATACAAAAAAGAAATTTGTTAAAGAATTAATAAGTGATGGGTTAAGTGGTAGGATGATATCCATGGTTGAGGCCAGGAGTGAGTCTGGTGTCCAGGCTATTCTGGTACACAAACTCCCATCCCCGAGTTCTGATGCAGTGGTGGTTTCAGGGAAAACTCTGCTTGCTCTCACAGTAAAACAGTGATTGAGGTTGTTGGAGTCATGGCTAGTGGCAAGCTCTGGTATTTGAAAGTATAAGTTGCAGGGGTGCACTGTTTTTCTGTGGCCGTTCATTCTGACTGAGAGTTGCCATTTGGTTACCCTATGGAGTGGCGGCAGATCATTTGGTATATGTAGTGAATTGTTGAACATGAGGTGTGTCCAGTGATGGGGAAGGTTTCCCCTGTGGCAGGGTTGAAATATGTAGTAGTGGGTGGAAACATGCTGCATGTTTTGCAGTGAGGTCTATTGCATGGAAAAGTTCCATATGGTGTTTTGGAGAGTCTGACAGAGGGTATTTGTGAACCAAGATGTTCTTGAGGTTGGGTGGTATGCTGAAACATGTATGAGGGACAGTGGGTAAAATTTTGGATAGAAGTGTGCACGTATCTGGAAAGAAGGAAATCATGCTCCTATTGCTAGATTTGATTGGTGGACTTGAGGCCAGGGGAGAACTGGGTGACAAAGGCATTGCCATGGTTTGGTGTATGTAGGTGGTAAGGCTAAAAAGGGGGGGAGGGGCAGAATCACGCAGGAGATCTGATTATGTACTAGATCTGTGGAGTAACAATGGGAGTTAAGGGCTTAGGACAGATTCTGGGTTTACAGGCAGAGGGAATCAGCATGAGAACAGATGCACCTGCTACGGTTGCCAAGGCTGTAAGGGAGGAAGCGTTTGGTATGAAATGAATGGCAGGTGTCAAAGTGTAGATATTGCTGTAAATTAGTGGACAGAGGTATGAAGGCCACCCTGCCTGAGTGTTATGGCTACATCAAGTAACATGATGTATGAGTGGGGGTGAAATTGATGCTATTGTTAAGGGAATGGATAAATTCTAGAAGTTGGTTTTTATTGTGGGTTCAGATCATAAATGTACTACTTATCCATCTGAACCACACATGTGGTTTAAAGAGGGTGTGGTGAAGGAAATGTTCCCCCAAACACCCAAGGAATAGGTTAGCACAGGATGGAGCCATGCGGGTCGCTATGGCAATGCCACAGATCTGGTGATTTACTTTAGACTTGAAGATAAAGAAGTTTTTGTTGTGAATTAGGTGAACCAAGGAGGAAAGAAAGTATGTTTCAGGCCAGCTAGGTGGGTGTTACAGATCTAGAATCGTGTCACAATGCAGACAGATTCAGGCCCATTATGTGCAATAACACCTTTGCAAGCTATCAACTCATGTTAGGAGCTATTTAGCTCTAGGTCTGTCCCTTCCCTATCACTCTTACACACCACACACCAACTCCACCCCTAGTCGCCAAGTCTCCATTCTTGGCTCACCACCTCAATCTACCCAACCAAAATCCTTTGCCTCTCCTTCAGTTACACCCAAACAGTCAGTGATTAATCTTTCCTCTACCCCACAGAATATCAGTCCTATCCAAGGGACTCACTTTTTCTCCACCCTCAGGTTTGACCACGCTGCTTTGTTCCAGGACTCATTAGCTGCTCTGTTCACTGGCAGTAGTATTTTTCCACTACATAACAGCTGACAACGAAATTGAATCCAGTCTACAACAATTTCTCTGGATCCATCCCGACTCCCTCACAACCATCCCCTTGTTCTATTCCAGGAGTTCCTCATGTCCACTCTGTTCTCACCTTCTTGCCTAAACTTCATCCCAAAATCCAAAAAACATCAGCATTATGGAAACTCGAGCCATGAGAAAACTGTCCAAAAACCATAACATTATCATCCTCCCTGCTGACAAGGGCTTAATCTCCATAGTGATGCCACCAAATATGCAGCAATGCTATGGGCACCCACATGGGACCATCCTATGCAAACCTGTTCCTGGGCCGTCTGGAACAACAGCAATTGCTAGACAATCTTTCCATTAAACCCTATGTGTGGTTCAGATATATAGATGATATTTTTATGATCTGAAAACCACAAAGAAAATAATCTAATAGACTTCCTCAACTCCCAAAACAACCATTCCATCAACTTTACCTGGACATACTCCCACAGCCATGTTATCTTTCTCTATGTTGATGTTTCAGTATATAATGGGAGCCTACAAATCTACAGCAGTTTTTCCACTTGAATAGTTGCCATCCCTCCCACATCAAATGTTCCCATCTGTACAGTTTGGCCATCCTTAGCATACGCATCTGTTTTGATGAAGAATCTCTTTCCCGATACACACAAAACCTATCTGGAGCTCTCATCTCCCGCAGCTACCCCATGACCTAGTTCAAAAACAATCTCTCGCACTACAGCCCTTCCCGTGCACAACCACTCCAAGGATGTACCACTTGAAACTAACTGCATTCCCACTTTCATCACCCAGTTCTTCCCTGGTCTTGAGTCAATTAACCTAATCCTTCATTGTGGGAATGACTTCCATCTATCCTTCCCCGGGATGAGCACCAGTCTCCATAAAATCCTACCCACTGCACCATGCACATGTTTTGAGCAGGCCACCAAATCTAAAAAAAATATCTTGATTCATAAGTACTCACCCAGTAATTCCACAAAACTACGACAGGGATTATTCCTATGCAATAGCCACCATTGTAAAACATGGAGCATGCACCCAGCTACTACCACCTACTCCAATCCTACCATAGGTGAAACATTCTCCATAATTGGTCATGCTACTTGCTTCACAACACCCCTCATATATCAACACACACGCCTCCATTGCACCAGCTCGTATATAGGCCTCACTGCTAACCCACTTGCCATCAGAATGAATGGCTACAGACGTTCAGTGTACACTAACAATGAAGCCCATCCAGTGGCAAAACATGCCAGTTCCCACAATTGCAACAATTACAACAACTGTTTCTCAGAGTTTTCCCTGACACCACAACCTGCTCTGAAGTGCAAGATTCAACAGACGTCCGTCGGCGTGTGCACATCTGGCAAGATGTTCATCATTCCCAGCCACCTTCATCTGTGGTAAGTGTTGGGTCGTATTTCCCTGTCCTCCTTATATATATATATTAACCCTTTCTTGCACTGCCCAGCCAATCATGTGGGTAACCACTTGGTCTGTGCACACCTCCGGAATCAAATGGCTCACTGGTGAATTAATAAGGTTTATTATTGAAATATTGTATTTTTGTAATTTCACTATGTGTTATTCACTTGCTGCAACCCTCAACTTTGGTTAGTGATGGCTTATTTTCCCTATCCTTTGTTATTCTTATTACAACAGCCTAAAAAAATTATATTCTGGATCGTGAACTTCAGTAGAATGGCAAATTTCTTTCATTTTTTTTCCTGCTACACATTTGATTGTTTTAAAATCTGTATATCAAATAACACTGAAAATTTTAAGAAAAATGTGGTATTCTTTTCTGTGGATTATTCGGTTTTGGTTTGACAGTATTTGCATATATTTAATGAAGTTTTCCTGTTTTTGTAACTACTTTTGACGATCATATGTTACAGAGATGGCAGCTGATAGTGATGGTGATCTGATTGAAACTATAGTGACATGTGAAGGAGACCTTAAAGATCCACATTTTCCAGAAAAATTTAAGCTTATAGTCCATCATCTGCGTGTTCTCTTGTGTAAAGGTAAAGGAGACAAGTTTTAGCCGCATAATGTAATTGTTTTGAAGCAAGGCTTTATTGCTAGCATGTCCTCAATTAATGTATAACAAGTAAAATTAATGAAGATAAACGGAAATCGGACATTCATTATGTAAATAATGAGTTAAATTTTATGTACCAGCAAAGTATCATAATGTCCCGAAAATAATTGAAAAAAGTTTTATTTTAACTAGTAGTGTCATCACGGTTCTCTATCAATTACCTCCACAGCCAATGCTATATAACTTGCTAAGACATTTGAAATTTTTTTTTTTTAGATGTCAGTTCCTTCTTTTTTTGTTTTAGTTTCAATATATTTAACTACATATTTTATGCATCTATAGATTGGGGAGTGGCCTCCAATTCAAATCAACCAGAAGTAAAAGCCTCTTGTCCTCCAAATTTATAACAGTAACTTGAATTTCTTAAATACAGGAACACGGATTTTACTAAAGACGGACAAAGTTTAACACTACATAGATTATTTATCCTCTAATTATGACGAAAAAGACAATCTACTAAACTAAGTGGATATTTAGAGCAAAAAAATATCCTTAGATGTTAAAAAGTTTCTACAGTAAAGTGCTGCAAGTGAGCAGCTTTTCAGTAAAGCTGGTTTCATCATTTCAGAAAATCAGAACATTATTTCTTCTAATCATATTGTTATTTACAGTCACATGCGAGAGTGATATCAGTTATGACATTAAAGTGTTTTCAGTGTCGTACATTGATATAAATCCTAACAAAATGGCACATATTTTTGAAACCTCCGTAAAAATTACAATACACTATATCTTTAAATATGTGATAACTGTTGATAACTTATTTATGTTATAGTTTTCATTATGTTGTGTTCTGATTTCACTTTTTTAATACTGTTGTTTCATATGCTTATCAAACACATACACATTATATCTCTGGCAGCTCATTTAATAGAACATACTCAAAATATTGATATTAGTCATTGCTACACTGTAGTTTCGAGAGTGCCCTGCTATACAGTCTTGTCCCGTTTTCTCTGATCTCCACCCTTGCTGTGTGGCACACGCGAGAAGACACTGTGCACCGTTTCTGCATTGCTGAGCCTTCATTGTCCATTGAGCCTACGTTTGTCCACTTACCATGGAGAAGCTCCAACGGTCACAGCTCGCCCGAGAAGAGAGGACCAGTAATAAGAATAACTGAGCGAGTTCGAGCATGAGTAGAAAGCAATTTGCACAACGCTAATCCTTCATTTAACAAGTTATTTAAAATTAATTCAAATAAAAAATAGACGGCCACTGCGTATTTCTTTCTAAAATTTTTGAAAGTTAAAATTTCTGGGCATTTGACCTGTTGGAATATCACTTATACTCATGTCTCTAAACTAGTTGAATAATTACTATAGTATAAAGGTTCTTCTCTATTTTCAACATTATATCTGATTGTTTTATTCTAATTCATTTAGGCTATCTCAGGCAGTCCGTTAGTATTTGTGGCAGATGAAGGCAGGTGTGGTGGATAAACAGAAATGAAGATGATCACATTTTACAGTATTCAGGTTTAAAACCTTACTCATCTACACAGACGAGCCATATGGCAATGTGAACTCTGTTGCTACCCCCTTGCCTTGTATGTTGCCATTTGTGTGTTTAGTTGTCAATCCTTTGTAAATTTCTTTGCCTAAAAGTGTTTTCCTTTTCATTATTGTCATAATTTTTCCAGTGTTCCCTAACATTAGTTCATATGTTTTAATTTCTATCATGTGCTTTATAAAGCAGCATCTCAAACTAATAATGAAGAGGTAGAGCTGAACTTATTGCAACTTTCAAATGTTTGCTTAACTTACACATTTTCTTCAGGGGGTGTCCATTAATTAGGCGAGGTGAAATGGGAGAGAGGGGGGAACGACACATATATCGACTTTAGGGGGGGTATAAGGTCTGGAAACGACGCGGAAACCGACCTTAAGGTGGGTATAACCACCCTTGGAACGAGGAGAGCTTAAAAAAGGTCTCAAAAAGCTTTGAGGTCCGTTAAAAGGGGGGGGGGGTCCGAATTCCGAAAAACACCTCGCATAGTTATACTTATTTCATTTCAAACTTTAGTAATCTTTCAATTTGTTGATGAATTCAGTTTACTCATAAGTTATTGCTAAGCCCCGGATTCTTAGGTTCGAACCTATTTTGTTCCCAACCTAATATCCTCGAAATTTTAACTTTCTCTTACGTCTACTGTATAAAACTAATAATATTCATAAATTTAATAGGACCTAAAATAACCTAATTTTTATGTTATGACCTAAAATGACCTAATTCGGTTTTTAGAACCTAAAATGACCTAATTCGATGTACTGATCCAATTCGACTGTAATTTTGTTACTTAAACAAATGTCCAACGGGATTAGCTCAGAGGTACGGGCCGTGGAAGACGCCATGGGTTCGAACCCAATCGTCGGCTGTTCTGACATGGTATTCCGTGGTTTTCCTTTTCCCCTCCAGGAAAATGCCGGAACAGTGCCTTATGGACAGGTTACGGCTGCTTATTATTCCCCCTTCCTTCTCAAAAATTTCGTTTTCTTCTTCTACATCGATCCAAGTTAATGTTACATGGCGATCCGGCCAGTCACCATCACCAGCTGTATCTATTATTACGTGAATCCTAAGATCCAAGACACTGCAAATGTGAGTAGTATGGGAATGATCCCTAACATAGTCCTAGGGGTAAAGCCGAACTGGGAGGGTAAACAAACTATGTTTACCTGTAAAACGAAAGAATTTATTTTAAAATTAGAATAACTATTCACCAAAATATTAAATGATGTGTTTTAACCTAATTGTTGACAGTAACATTGAGAAAAAGCTGTAACAATGCGGTGTGGCAACTTCACATTATTACAAAGGTTTACATTCAGTAAAAACAAATCGACAAAGTAAGTTTTTAAACATAGCACGTTAAAAATTAACAATCTCAGGAACGCAAACCCTTTCTGAGAAATTAACAGTTTTTATACCGTCATCGTTTCAGTGCTAACACGGAAATTAAAATATTGTGTAGGTCTACATAAGTTTAGTTCCTTAATTAAAAGCAATAATGCCTAAACAGAAATCCTCAAGAAGTAGTCACCTGCGAGAGTGGTTAGGAACGAACAAGAATTTTTTCTACAGATGAGAGAAAATTATACATTGTCAAGCATGTGTGAAACCAGTAAGTTTATTTTGTTTTAAATACATATATCTTTTATAATTTAAAAAAAATGTATTAGATTTTATTTATTTTCATTTCTAAAGTAACGTAAACTGACAGAGTCTAGACTGCTGGATGAAATTTCATAATGTTAACTGGTTATTATCCGGGGTGTTATATGCAGGTGGACTATTTTTATTTTTGCCTTCTATATAAGTGACTGCAGAAAAATGATCCCACGTACTACAGTATCAGAATTCAGCAACTCATTTGGCAAATGTTACCAGGAGAAACGATTCCGAACAGAAGCAGAGTTTCATTACAAGTTCAAAGCTGGGTGCAGAAGATTCGTTTCACCTGCGTCTGTGTGAAGAAGCTCTCACTGCCGATAATATACCAGTTTTCAACAGTCCAGAATGCAGTCCTGAAAACCATTTTGGAAGAATTTTGCAACAGAAAAATATCAGATGAATTCACTTTAAGAAAGAATTACTTGCGTCAGTTGCAAGTGAAAACCATTGAAGAACTAGTGGACATTGCTGACCACTTCATCTGGTTAAGTGTAGATGAGACGACAAATGCCTGCGGCAGATACATAGCGTTGTTGTGGGCAAGCACGCATGTGAGGGACATAGTATACCCCAAGTCATTATGTGCAGAGAACCTCCAATGACTAACCAGTCTACTGTGGTAATTGCTGTAAGGGATGCATCAAAACTGTTGTGGCCAGGTCCAGAACACGAGGATAAGTTGTCGTTGTTGGTGACAAACAGTGCAGCTTATACGATAAAAGCAGGGGAGTGTTTGAAGGCATTCCATCTTCGAATGGTCCATGTCACCTGTCTAGCTCATGGGCTGCACCAGGTAGCTGAAAAAAAATCTGGAACAGCACCCTGTAGTTAACGAGATAATTCCTTCAGCGAAGAAAATATTCCTGAAGGCGCCAAGTCGAGTAGTTACTTCCATCGATACCCCTCCTTCCCGAGCCAGTAGTGACACAATGGGGGACCTGGCTCTCAGCCACAGTATATTATGCAGAAAACTATGAGAGCATCACGGAGGTCATCGAATCATTAGATGAAAGCGAAGCTATTGCTATAGTAAACACAAAGAAAGTGTTGCACTCAGTACCACCTGTACAGAAGTTGAAATATACAAGGGGAAATTTTTATAACCCAGAATTTTCAATCAAGAATTTGGAAGGAGGTACTCTACTGTTGACGGAAGCACTTCAAATCATCCAAGAAGTGAGGGCCATAGTGGCTCCTGGACCAGTTGGGGTGTCTATAGCTAAGAAGCAGGAGTCTGTTTTAGCCCGCAGTCCTGATTTCAAGAGGATGGAATACATAAGCCGTGTCCTCTGTGGTCTAAAGAAACAAGAATATTGCCTTGGAATCCTAAAGAAATCGCTGATACAAAGTTCACACCTCTGACCATATGTGACATAAAGCGTAGTTTTTCCGCATTCAAGAGAATTTGAACGGAAAAGAGAGGAGGATTTACTCCTGGAAATCTGTCAAAATATTTCATTGTTCAGTGTCATATTAGAAGTTTTAAATGAGTTGTTTACCATACACAATAAAGACGAACTATTTTGAACATAATAGTGGTTTATTTTGCATGTTTTAATGTGATCGAGTAATGTCATGTTATAAGTTTTTAAGGAGTACTTGACATTGTATTGTAAAATCAACAATATTTTTAACACTATGGCAGTATATATTGCGTGTTTTAAATTTTATTTTCCTTAGAAACGTGGAAGTTCCTAAATCAGAATTTTAAAAACCTATAAAAGCCTAAAACGTGAGTTGAATAAGCCTAAATTTGTTTTTTTAGAACCTAAAAATCCGGGGCTTAGTTATTACATAGCTATCAATATGGGGATGAAAGGTGAAATAAACCAGTCACTCGCCAAATGTTGGATGGAGGGGGAGGTGGGTGAGGACTTGGGCAAGCATAGGGAGCACAGTCACATGAATGGGTATTTTAACCATTGAGATAACTGCAAGGTGGCCTGGGGAAGATGACTTTGACTGCGAAACAGTTACTTAGGTTATGGGAGTAAACAATTTTTTGCCCATGCATTCTGATGGATCACCGGTTTGTGGTGGTGCCAATGTAAGACCTGGTGAGCTGGTATATGAAGTGGGTTGTGGTACGCATGGCATATGATGGTATTGTTTTTTGTGAATGGTTGGCTTACATTAGATTGCAGTAAGTGGATGCATAATGCTTGTTTTGCAGTACAATGGAAGGAACCATATGGTTAGAGGGATGATATTTGTGTTCAGGTATATTTTTTAAGTATGTTGGCTTGCTTAAAGTGAAAAGGATAGTGTGGGAAATGAGAAGCATTTTAGGAAAAGATCTGAAAAAAATATTCTTGAAACAGAATTGGTCTAGGGCAGTGGTTCCCAATTAGTTTTTCTCAAGTACCACTCCAAGAAAGAGCTCACTATCGCGTACCCCCATTATAGCTGAAATGATAAATAATTGCGTTTATCCCAGTTGAATGCTTCGCACAACAGCATTACAGAAATATAATTCTCACACACAGTTTGTCTTAATGCATATTTTTGGCGATTACTGTTTTCCTAATTCTTTTTTTAACTATCGGAGTGATTACCTTAGCCAAGAGATTACTGCGCGTACCCCTTGAAGCAGCCTCACGTACCCCTGGGGGTACGCGTACCACTAATTGGGAAACGCTGGTCTAGGGGATTCCAGGCAAGGGGAGAACTGGGTGAGAAAGACAGGATTATATTTGTTTTTGAGTTAGTGTTTTTCACTGGGGTTCTGTTTATGGGGGATTTCGTGGTTGGAGTGAAAGGTAAAAGATTCTTGATTGGTGCAGTTTCCTATGGCTCGGATGGCTAGACTTTAGGGATGGGAACATTTTGTGTGATATGGGTGGCAGTTATCAAAATATAGGTATTGTGAAAATAATATTTAGCAGGAAAATATTTTATGGCAGTAAAACTAAGGAAGGATGGGGAAATTCAACCCAATGGTATACTACTATTTGCTGATGACATTGTCTTGTTAGCAGAACAGGCTGAGGCACAGCACTTTATGGCAGCAAAGTATAGAAGACAACGACTGGGTACAATGAACATAAAAGAGACACCTGTGACACAATATTCCGATGGTTACTCTTATTCTGGCAAGTAAATGACGCATTTAACAAGGTCAGATGTGATAACACCGCTGTCTGCGGGCCTCTATGCAGGTATGAGTGTGATCACGTCTGATCTTGTTAAGTGTCTCATCTAATTGCAAGAATAGGTTCGACACCATAATATTGTTTTACATATGCTCATTTCCTTTGTGTGCATTGTTCCTAGTTGCCGTCATCTGTGATAAATGTAGGTGTTGATGTGGACATTTTGTACAGAGATGTATATTTCAAGCAAAGTGATGTTGGTGTGAGAGCAGAAGCATAAAAGTTTTAGGAAATGATGATTGTGGAGGATGTTTTCAACTTGGGGTCCAGATCATGAGTTTTGTCATTTCTAGGGTTTCTTGGGGAATTAAAGAAATAACTAGACATCCCGTGCGAAAATTTCGCTAATAAAATGTGATGAATAGTGAGGTTGAATATGATGTCACCAAAGCTGAGTCATTAATCTTCATACTCCTACTTCATTTATCGATTTTGGTTAGAAATCCAGGGAGATAAATGGCTCAAAACACAAAAAACGTATTTTAGAAAAATTTACATTTTTGCCCTTTAAGGGTCGAATTAGGAAAAATTCCTTTCTTAGAATATAATGTTACCATAGCGGAAACCTTAGTCTTTAATACATTATATCATTTATCTATATTGGTTAGATATCAAGGGAGATAAATACCTCGTGACACAAAAATTCATTGTAGAACCATTTATACTTTTTCCCATTAAGGGTTGAATTACAAAAACTTCTTTCTTAAAATATGAGGTCACCAAAGCTGAGACATTATTCCTCATAATCTTCATTTATTTATCGATTTTGGATAGATATCCAGGGAGATAAGTGGCTCGAAACACAAAAAACGCATTTTAGAAAAATTGATATTTTTGCCCTTTAAGGGACGAATTACGAAAAATTCCTTTCTTAAAATATAATGTTACCACGGCGGAGACCTTATTCCTTAATATGATACCTCATTTACCTATATCGGTTAGATATCAAGGGAGATAAATCGCTTGTGACACAAAAATGCGTTATAGAAAAATTTATACTTTCCTCCTTTAAGGGTTTAATTCCAAAAACATTCTTTCTTAAAATATGATTTCACAAAGCTGAGATGATACTCCTTATAATCCTACTTCATTTATCGATTTTGGTTAGATATCCAGGGAGATAAATGGCTCGAGATACAAAAAAACTAATTTTAGAAAAATTGACATTTTGGCCCATTAAGGGTCGAATTACGAAAAATTCCTTTTCTTAAAATATAATGTTACCACGGCGGAGACCTTAGTCTTTAATATGATATCTCATTTATCTATATCGATTAGATATTAAGGGAGATAAATCGCTCGTGACATAAAAATGCGTTATAGAAAAATTTATACTTTTCCCCTTTAAGGGTTGAATTTCAAAAACATTCTTTCTTAAAATATGATTTCACAAAGCTGAGACGATACTCCTTATAATCCTACTTCATTTATCGATTTTGGGTAGATATCCAGGGAGATAAATGGCTTGAGATACAAAAAACCAATTTTAAAAAAATTGACATTTTTGCCCTTTAAGGGTCGAATTACGAAAAATTCCTTTCTTAAAATATAATGTTACCTTATTTATCTATATCGGTTAGATATTAAGGGAGATAAATCGGTGGTGACACAAAAACGAATTGCAAAATTATTGATACTTTTGCCCTTTAAGGGTCGAATTCCGAAAACTTCATTTCTTAAAATATTACGTGACCAAAGTGAAGACCATAAGCTTTAAAATGACACTTCATTCATTGATTTCGATTAAGTATGAAGGAAGATACAGGCTTGTGACAAAAAAATACCTTATAGAAATAATATATATGATTTACAGACTTGTATGGGCCTGTAGGTGTGTAGGTTTCAGGAAAAGATATGAAAAAATTATTCATGAAACAGAATTGGTCTAGGCGATTCCAGGTGAGGGAAGAACTGGGTGAGAAAGACAGGATTACATTTGTTTTTGAGTTGGAGTTTTTCACTTGAGATTCTGTTTACGGACCAATCCAGGGGATCGCTGTTAGGTGTATTTCTGACATCATTTTGACAGGTTTAATTGTTTGTATGACATTTCAATTTATCCAAATTTAAAAAAGTAAATAATTGGCATAATAATCTTAAATTTTGCATGTGTTTAAAAGTTTTCCAAGGAAACTTGAAACATGGGAGAAAATTTTCCAAAGATAGTAGATGTGAGTCTGAGAAATTACTCTAGAATCCATTGAAGAGGGAATTAATAAATAAATTAGGCTTTAGGAAACAAGCCACCCTAAAACCTTGGATCACAGAAGGAATTTTGGAGTTTATGGATCAGAGGAGAAGGCACAAAAATTGCTGAGGCTACATCGGGAAGAGATCAATAAGACATTTTAGAAATCAAATAAAAAGGGAATACAAAAAAGCAAAAGATAAGTGCGAAGAAGTAGAAAATGAAATAGTTGTAGGTAAAGTAGATGTGGTCTATAGATATATCAGATAAAATTTTGAAGCAATAAACGAAAGATGTATGAGGGGCAGTCAAAAAGTTCCTGGAATTCTGTTGTAGTGTTGGCAGTAAAAAAGTTCCTGGAATTCTGTCGTAGTGTTGGCATTTTTGATGCAATTGTTATATGTTTGACAGGTCATAATAGGCAGTGTGGCTGCAGTGTAGCTGAAGGTAGGTCGGAGTGGTAATCAGTTGGCGTGATATCGCAGTTTGAGCAAAGGGCGAACATCAAGTTCATGTGCAAATTAGGGAAATCTGCTTCAGAGACTTTTTTATCCTTACAAATAGTTAACGGTGATGATTCGTTAAAGAAAACCGCCGTTTACGAGTGGTTTTCAAGATTTAATGGTGGACAGGAATCGCTGGAAGACGAGAGTCGCAGTGGGAAACCTTCAACTTCCTGAAACGAAGCAATGGTCGAACAAGTAAAACAGTTAATCAGATAGACCGAAGAATGACCATCGACGGGTTGGCACAAGAAGTGGGGATCTCTCATGGACAAGTGACGGTTGTACTTCGGGAGATACCAAAACAGGATTTTCATCGTTGTTTCCAGAAGGAGCCTACTTTGAAGGAGATTAAGTAAATGTGTCTTTTCTCCATTAATATTCAAAATGTATGTAGAGGAAGCAATAAAGGAAGTAAAATAAACATTTGAATTTGGCATAAGTGTTCAAGGAGAAAAAAATCTGTATGCTACGATTTGCTGATGACATTGTCCCATTAGCAGAGCAGCAGGAGTAAATTGAAAAGTTACTCAATGTCATTAATAAACTGCTGAAGAAAGATTTTGGACTAAA
This sequence comes from Vandiemenella viatica, assembly GCA_031002005.1. Classification (NCBI taxonomy): domain Eukaryota; kingdom Metazoa; phylum Arthropoda; class Insecta; order Orthoptera; family Morabidae; genus Vandiemenella; species Vandiemenella viatica. Next base: position 43,919,041 of record CM061919.1, on the reverse strand, counting down.
TGTAAACCAAAGCAAGAAAAAAGTGATGAAATATAGCAGAGATGATAGCAATACCAGTAGGTTAATTATGATCTGATACGATAGGAGAAGTAAATGAATTCTGATACTTAGGAAGTAAAATTACAACTGATGGCCGAATCAGAAATGATGTTAACAACAGAATAGCACTAGTGGTGCACAACATTTTATGGCATTGAAGCATTTAAAATTTGATGCTATAAAAGGATGTTGAAAATTAAGTGGACAAATAAAGTACAAAATGAACGTGTTCTGGAAATGATGGGTGATGGAAGAAGTTGATAGAAGATTCTTACAGACCTGCATAATTTCTTAGTCGATGGAACAGTCGAAGGATAGAACTGTAGATATAGACAAAGATTAGAATATATGAAACAGATAATTGAAGATGTATGTTGAGATGAAGAGGTTAGTGCAATATAGGAAGGAATGAAGGATTGCGTCTAACGAGTAAAGAGGCTGATGACAGAAAAAAAGTAACTATTATATAATTTTAAACCTTTCCTTTAATGTGAGAATATCATGTTGCCAGTCACCACCTTCAACAAGTATTTTCAGTATTATTGGGGAACTTGGTAGCAAGTAATGAAAAAAAATAAAATTGAATCCTATTCAAGTTTTCATCATGAAGATGGCCAGCGAATCAAAAATTCCTAGACGTTAGTTACCATAATGTTTTTAACATAAATGTTTCATTATCTCCATTGCCAAGGATTTCACATTCTGTAAAGATGTGTTAAACAGGTCAATCGGTAAATTTCAGTCTCTCTGATTTAATAAGTGGCATGGAATTTGTGTTTTTTTCTTTGAACTTTTTGGAATCTGATGCCCCCTTAACTAAATCTGAAGGCAATATGATAGAGGTGCCAAGTTTAAAAGTACCTTACATCGAGCATGACATGCAAATGCATAAGAAATCTTTCAGTGGTAATATGACAGTCTTCCCGAATAATGTGGAGAGTAGCACCAACACATCCTTATTTTCAACTGTTGTCATCCTCCCTTTTTTTTCTTGTTTTTTCTCCTTCCTATTTGAGATAATTCTGATCGTCTTACCTTATGTAAGCTATTGAAAATTTCCTTCAGTTTCGTGTAAGCTTTTCTACTGATGTATTTTTATGTTGATTGAAATACTTGATGTGTTGTTCTGCTACTTTAACTCTTTTCCTGTGTTACCAACATTTCGACCTTCACTTAGGATCTTGTTCAGGACAATTATCCATCTGATGTTTCTGCAAGAGAGTGATAATGCATATAGGAATGCTTCTCAGTTTTTTTGGAAAATTTTAATCTTGTTTTTCAGCAGAAATAGTACGCTGTTTCTGAAATGGTATGCATAAGTTTTGACTTCTACGACAAAGCTATTTTGTTGAAGCATCATGTTAATCCACAAGTGCACAATTTTGTGGCTCCCATCTTTGTTCAACTTTTTGAGATATTTCAGTAGATTCCATAATTTTACATTTTTTAAAATAATCTTTTCTTATGCTAGTATTTTGGCTTCTCCCACTTAATTTTATGACTGCCTATTACATAGTGCTCTACCACTACCGATTTCGTTATCTGTTTGAGTCTAATTTGGCAATAATGTTATTTTAATGTAATGGTGAAAGCATGAGAAATCTCAGTGATGTATGCTTTGCCATGGTCAAAGGGTATACCTTTTGCTCTAGTTGCTTCTAAGTTCACTCTGCAATCCTTCACTAATGTTAAATTGCCACTAATAATATCATCATTGCTGAAAATTGGTTGAATATTAGCTGCTTCTCTTCTCGGTGACTCTCTGTGTATGTTTGTAGTAAGTCCTGCTTCATGTTTTCTTTATCCTGTTCATTTCTTTTGTGGTCAGAGCAGGGGCTATTATACAATCATTCTAATCATTTTGTCGTAGATCCTGATCGATATATTTCTCTCTTTTGTTATAGCAGGGGCTATTATACAATCATTCTAATCATTTTGTCGTAGATCCTGATCGATATATTTCTCTCTTCTGTTATGTTGGTTTTTTTTCTGCTAAATCCTCAGCTTTACAAAATAAATGCTTGATCAAAACCCTCCATGCAATTTCTAATATTTGTACGTTATTTATTTCTTTTAATCAACACATCCAAAGAAACCTGTTAACCATTCGTTAGCACCCTTGAAAACAGGAGAGCTAAAAAAAAAAAGGTTTGGGCTAAGGTTGAGTCATTTTTTTAACAGTTCATTAAAAAAAGCTATCTTATGCCTTACTTTTGTGACTGCAGTTAACCCTTTCCTCCCTGACAGCACAAATTATTACCATTATGTTTATCACTAAACCCCGGATTTTTAGGATTTAAAAAACCAAATTTGGGTTTATTCAATTCACGTTTTAGGCTTTTATAGGTTTTTAAAATCCTGATTTAGGAACTTACACATTTTTAAGGCAAATAAGATTTAAAACACGCAATATATACTGCCATAGTGTTAAAAACAGTGATTTTATAATGCAATGTCAAGTACTCCTTAAAAACTTCTAAAATTACATAAATCGTTCAAATTAAAACATGTGACATAAAGCACTATTATGTTCAAAACATTTCGTCTTTATTGTGGATAATAAACCATTCATTTAAAACATCTAATATGACAGTGAACAATGAAATATTTTAACAGTTTTTCTAGGGTAAACCCTCTTCTCTCATCCGTTAAAATTCTCTTGAATGCGGAAAAACTACTCTCAACGCCACATGAGGTAAGAGGTGCGAACTTCATAGGATTCCAAGACAGTATTTCTTGTTCCTTTAGTCCAGAGAGTACATGGCCTATTTATTCCATCCTCTTGAAATCTGGACTTCGGGCTAAAACAGACTCCTGCTTCTGAGCTATAGACACCCCAACTGGTCTAGGAGCCACTTTGGCCCTCACTTCTTGGATGATTTGAAGTGCTTCCATCAACGGTAGAGTGCCTCCTTCCAATTTCTTGATTGAAAATTCTAGGTTGTAAAATTTTTCCTTCGTATAAGTCAACTCCTGTACAGCTGGTACCGAGTGCGACACTTTCTCTGCATTTACTATAGCAATAGCTTTGCTCTCATCTAATTATTCGATGACCTCCATGATGCTCTCATAGTTTCCTGCATAATATATTTCGGCTGAGAGCCAGGTGCCCCATCTTGTCACTACTGACTCGGGAGGGAGGGGTATTGATGGAAGCTTTTCCCTGAAAGTAACCACTCGACTTGGCGCTTTCAGGAATATTTTCTTCACTGAAGAAATTATCTCGTTAATTACAGGTTGCTGTTCCCCAATTTTTTCAAATACCCGGTGGAGCCCATGAGCTAGGCAGGCGACATGCGTCATTTGGGGATGGAAACCCTTCAAACACTCCCCTGGTTTTATAGCCTAATTAATATAAGCTGCACTGTCTGTCACCAACAACCGAAACTTATCCTCATGTTTTGGATCTGGCCCCAACACCTTTAATGCATCCCTTACAGCAACTGCCACAGTAGAGTGGTTTCGTCATTGGAAGTTCTCCGCACTTAATGACTTGGGGTATACTAGGTTTCTCACATGCGAGCTTGCCTATAACAACGCAGGAATCTGTCATCTCTTCTACACTTTACCAGATGAAGTGGTCAGCAATGTCCACCCGTATTTCTTCAATGGTATTCTCATACAGCTGAGGCAAGTAATTCTTTCTTAAAGTGGATTCATCTGGTATTTTTCTGTTACAAAATTCTTCCAAAAAGGTTTTTATTCTGAAGTTTTGAAACTGGTATATTAGTAGCAGTGAGAGGTTCACACAGGCGCAGGTGAAACGAATCTTTTATACCTAGCTATGAACTTGTATGAAACTCAGCTTCTGTTTGGAAACATTTCTCCCGGTAACATTTGCTAAATGAGTTGCTGAATTCTGATACTGTAGTACGTGGGATCGTTTTTCTGCAGGCTCCTATATAGAAGGCAAAAATAAAAATAGTCCACCTGAATATAAAACCCCAGATAATACGCAATTAATATTATGAAATTTCATTCAGCAGTCTAGACTCTATCACTTTATGTTACTTTAGAAATAAAAACAATTAAAATTTAATTTATGTTTTAAAATTATAAAAGATACGTACATAAAACAAATTAAACTTACTGGTTTTACACATGCTTGACAATACATAATTTTACAATCTCTAGAAAATTTCTTATCCGTTCCAATCCACTCTCGCAGGAGACTTCTTTAGGATTTCTGTTTAGGCATGATGGATTTTAATGAAGGAATTAAAAACATGTAGGCCTTCATAATGTTTTAATTTCCGCATTACCACTGAACGAGGACGTTATATAACTGTTAATTTCTCAGAAAGGGTTTGCGTTCCTGAGATTGTTAACGTTTAACATGTTATGTATAAAACTTGCTTTGTCGATTTGTTTCTACTGAATGTAATCCTTTGTAAAATGTGAAGTAGCCACACTGCATTGTTACAGCTTTTCTCGATGTTACCGTCAACAGTGAGGTTAAAACTCATATCCAATTTTAAAATAAATCCATTTGTTTTACACATAAACGTAGTCCGTTTACCTTCCAAGTTCGGCTTCACCCTCGGACTCTGCAAAGAATCATCCTTATACCGCCTACATTTGCAGTGTCTTGGAGCTTTGGATTCACGTAGTAATAGATACATCTGGTGATGGTGACTGGCCGGATCACCCAGGTGACATTAACTTGGATCGATGTGGAAGAAGGAAACGAAATTTTTGAGAAAGGGGAAAAGGAAGCCTGTCAATAAGGCATCTGTCTGAAGGGGAAAAGGAAAACCACGGAATACTCTTTCAGAACAGCCTACGGTGGGGTTCGAACCCATGGCGTTTTCTGAGTCCAGATTACTAGCCCACGGCTCACACCACTGAGCTAATCCGGTAGGTCATTTGTTTTATGTAAGTAACAAAATTACAGTCCGACTGGATCAGTACATCGAATTAGGTCCTTTTAGGTTCTAAAAACCGAATTAGGACATTTTAGGTTATAACATAAAAATTAGGTTATTTTAGGTCCTATTAAATTTATGAATATTATTAGTTTATACTAAAGACGAACGGGAAAATTAAAATTTCGAGAATATTAGGTTGGGAACAAAATAGGTTCGAACCTAAGAATCCGGGGCTTATTTATCACCATATAGTTCAAAAGTACCATTGTACCCTACATTGTTGAGCCCGTTGATCCACTGTTGTACCATTACCTCAGACAACGACATTTATTTTTAAATACCGTTCAAAACTGCCGAACAGTGAATTTTATGTGCTGAGACTTGGCAGTGATTTGACAAGAGTAACAAGTGCTAAATTGCAATGCCTTTTTAGATGAGAATTATTTGGTAACTGCCGATTTGTGCTATTATTCATTTAGTGTGAACATTTAATCATATATATTTCACCCATAAAATTTGTGTTTTTAGTTTCTTTACTGAGGTTTGATAAGTACTGTCAGGGACTTCTGGTCAGTTTTATACAAATTATTGGTAAATAGATTTAGCAGGTATCCAATTGGTTTTTACGATCATTGTAGATATTTTCAAATGGATATCTATACCAATATTACCGAGCGGGGCGGTGTAACGGTTAGCGTTCTCGCCTCGCATTCGGGAGGACGGCGGTTCGAATCCCCGTCCGGGCATCCAGATTTGGGTTTTCCATGGTTTCCCCAAATCACTCCAGGCAAATGCCGGGATGCTTCCTTCAAAAGGCCATGGCCGAATTCCTTCCCATTCCTTGCCCCCATCCTTTCCCTTCTCTAAAGACCTCGATGTTAAAAAAAGACGTAAAGCAGTTACAAAAAAAAAAAAAAAAATACCAATATTATAAATGTGAAAGTAATTGTGTCTGTTTGTTACATTTGTTGGGCTAACCGGCTAATCTGATCAGGATGAAATTTGACTAGGAGATGCTATTTGACATTAGGATGGACATAGGATACTATTTTCTGCATAGATAATCCATATTGTCATTTAATTATGAAAACTATCTGAACTGTGAAAGACAGGCTCACAGTGTGTATAAGTCCCTGTAATGCGAAAAGACAGAGTGGGATGTAGTGCAGTGGGTAAGGTGCTTGCTTCATAAGAAATTTCCAGTATGTCTTCGGGTTCAAACCCCGCTAGGAGCAAAAAATTTTAAGAATTGTTTTTCGTAGTTTGAGCCAAGCCTTAAGGATAACATGTTGAAATGTAGGTCCCATAAATTCAGGGCTGGAATGCGTGGCAAATCATAGGTGGTAGAATAGTGCCTTAAGCGTTTTCTTTATTCATGGTATACTGGTTCCATAGGCAGTTTGTGTGTGATATAAACTAATTTTATATATGTGAAAGTAAGTCTCTGTCTTTTTGTTACGTTTTGACGACTATATGTGTATAGCGATGACAAGGAAATACTTTGTATCTTTAGGAAGTAAATAGGATACTTTTTCCTGGTATGAATAACAGTTTTAGTCACGAGACAGGTTTGACGGTAGAATGGTATATCAATTGTGTTTCCATCATATTATGCCGACTCGGTGTTGTTTGGGACATATCCAGTTCTAGCAATCAAATTCTACGTCCATGTGTACACAAATTCACGGGTAACAGCTAGTGATGCACTGATAGTAGCTCTTCTCTTAGAAGTTTATAATTTATCAAGGCAGGCATGGAGAAATTACTGCAAGGTTCTCGGATTAATCATTAGGTAAAAGTATATAGTTATAATTAGCTAATAACAAACTACATTCTGCTTATGAATTATGGTTGACACAGTTACATGGTGGTTATGTAACAAGACGGTTCTTACTGTGCGTCAAAGACAAAGTGTAAGTTTCAACAGATTTTGACACAGTAATATAGTTACCTTCAAGAAAAGGAGTAACAATAGTTATTCTTATAATTACGTGCAACCACAACAACAGTTATGGCTGCAAGAAAGTGCAGATAGAGCTGCTCTAGACCACCATGTAACTGTCTCAACCATAATTCGTAAGTAGAGTGTAGTTTGTTATTAGTTAGTTATGTGTATTAATATCACAATTTTCTTAACACCAACGTGTATGTACATTCACAGTTCACTGACGATGCCCCAGTCCACAAGTGCAAAATGTATATATGAATAAAACCAGTTGCTAATAGATAGTGTTTTCATTTACAGTTGAGTAAAAGAGTGGTTTTGGAACTGCCTGAAGAAGAAAGTTTTCTGTTATGATAATTATTTTTTGTGTTTCATTATTCGAAAACTAAAAACTTTTGGTTGTGGGACAATCAGGCCCAACCACAAGGACCTTCCTAAAAACTTAGCTGCTGATGGCAAACTAAAAGGAGAATGTGACCATAAATTTTTAAACCTAGATATTTGCTACTGGAAATGGAAGGATAAAAAAAGTTGGACATTTAGTATCAAATATTCATGGCAGCGAGGAAACTACTGCTACACACAGTGGTGTAACTATACTGGTTGGGTCCCGTAGCAAATTCATCCCTCTCTCAGGCCGAATGGGCGGATCTAGGGCCAGAGGGCCTCTCCGGCCAGTTAAAAGTCATGATTTTTTCGGATATAACTTGAGCAGTCTTCTCCAAGTCGCACGATCTTGGGCGATCCTCTGCCAGTTAACTCCTTGGTCCTCCTCTCAGTCTGGAGTGATTTCTTGGGCTCCATTCTAACACTGTTTTTGTCCACCTCTGGTCTTTTCTCCGTGCAGTATGCCAGCCCATTGCCACTTCAGGGATGCTATCTTCTGTAAGATGTCTGTGACCTAATGTCTGTTGCTCTTTTCTTGGCTTTTCTAGTTAAGCCTAGCATAGACCTCTCCATAGCACTTTGGGCAGTCCTTAGTTTACTTTTTGTAAATTCACTAAGAGTCCAGGTCTAACAGCCGTATGTCAGCACAGGAAGAATGCACTGCTCATTATTTGCTTTAGATTTGTGGGCATTTTAGATTTCAGTGTAATAGAATGCCTCCCAAATGCTTGCCATTCCAGCTTGATGTGATGGAAAATTTTGGGTCTTACATCACCTCTAATATTTACAAGCTGGCCAAGATAAATGTACTCGTTGACATTTTCTAATGATTCTTTATCTAGTTGTACACTACCCTCTGTGACCCATTTGTTAGACATAATTTTTGTTTTTGGTGGATTCATTCTTAGGCCAACTACTTTACATTCAGAGGTGAGGTCGGTAACCAAGGTTTGGAATTCATCAAGGTCATTAGCAACAAGTGCAATGTCATCAGCAAATCTCAAGTTGTTAAGTCTTCTGCCATTGATTCTAATTCCCTTTTCTGTCCATTCTAACTTTGACATTGCCATCTCCAAGACAGCTGAAAATAATTTTGGAGAGATGCGGAACTCCATGGTTGGTTCTCTAACATTGACAAAGGAGGCTGAGGAGGTGACATGGATATTATGGAGCACTCTAGTATAAGCTGTATCCATGCCATGTTCAGTTAAGGCTTGCATGACAGCCTTGTGACTTATTGAATCAAATGCCTTTTCGAAATCTACAAAGGCTACACAAAAAAGCATCTGATATTCATTTGTGCGACTAATTAGTTCTCGCAGGGCAAGACTGTGGTTGATTGTGCTAAAGCTGCTGTGGAATCCTGCTTGCTCAATTGATTGGGCAGAATCTGGGGTGCAACTGATTCGGTTCAACAGTATCTTTGTAGGAGGGTCGTTCAATAAGTAATGCAACACTTTTTTTTTTTCTTGGCCAATTTTGGTTGAAAAAACCGGACATTTTTTGTGGAACATTTTCAAATATTCCCGCTTCGTCTCGTATAGTCTCATTGACTTCCGACAGGTGACAGCACTATATGGAGCTGTTAAAATGTGCGTTCCAAACAACGGGCAGTGATTGAGTTTCTTTTGGCAGAAAACCAGCACATTTCAGATATTCATAGGCACTTGCAGAATGTCTACGATGATGTGGCAGTGGACATAAGCACGGTGAGTCGTTGGGCAAAGCGTGTGTCACCATTGTCACAAAGTCTAGCAATAATGTCTGATCTCCCACGTGCTGGCCGGCCGTGCACAGCTGTGATTCCAGCAATGTCAGAGCGTGTGAAGACTCTCGTTCGAGACGATCGATGGATCACCATCAAACTACTCATTGCTCAATTTGACATCTCTGTTCGTAGTGCTGTCACAATTGTTCTCCTGTTGGGATATTCAAAGGTTTGTTCCCGCTTGGTCCCTCGATGTCTAACCAAAGAGCTTAAAGAACAAAGGCGAACCATCTGTGCGGAACTGCTTGCTCGTTACGTGGCTGAGGGTGACAATTTCTTGTCAAACATTGTAACAGGCAATGAAACATGGGTTCATCACTTCGAACCCGAAACAAAACGGCTATCAATGGAGTGGCACCACACCCACTCCCCTGCTAAGAAAAAGTTTAAAGCCATACCCTCAGCCAGTAAAGTCATGGCTACAGTTTTCTGGGACGCTGAAGGGGTTATTCTGGTCGATGTCCTTCCCCATGGTCAAACAGGTGTATTGTGCTACTCTTCGAAAATTGAAGAAATGGCTTCAGCGTGTTCATAGGAACAGAAATCAACAAACTTCTCCTTCTTCATGACAACGCAAGACCTCAAGTCTTCGCACTTTAGTGGACTGTTTTCCTCATCCACCCTACAGCCCCGATCTCACACCGTAGGATTTCCAAATGTTTGGTCCAATGAAGGACGCAATCTGTGGGATGCACTATGCGGATGATGAAGAAGTTATTGATGCAGTACGACATTGGCTCCGGAATCGACCAGTGGAATGGTACCGTGCAGGCATACAGGCCCTCATTTCAAGGTGGCATAAAGCCGTAGCATTGAATAGAGATTGTGTTGAAAAAAAGTGTTGTGTAACTAAAAGATTGGGAAATAACATGGTGTATTTGAATGCTGAATAAAACAACCCCTGTTTCAGGGGGAAAAATGTGTTGCATTACTTATTGAACGACCCTCGTAAAAACTGTACGGAACAGCCAACAAGCATATATAGGTCTGTAGTATAATATTGTAATGTATGTCCAGTGGCTCTTTATGTGTGATTACTTTTTTTCTAAATTTGCGTAATTCTGTTTTGCAGTAACCAAAATATAATCAAATGAAATTGGTAAATACAAATGGGCAAGTCGAACCTCTTACAGTTAGTTGCTCCGTCCTAAACACATATCTCGCATGTGGTAGTTCAGATGTCACGTGACACAAAAATCATATTGCCACACACTAATGCTATCATTTATTTCCAGTCAAATTTATTAAAAGTACATGAAGATGAGGTGTACTAGAAATTAAATAACATTAAACAAAATGTCTGAGTAACTTCAAAATAAAAACTCTTTACTTGTTTTGCTCATAACGTACAAAGTACATTAGATATGTTTTAGCATTTTGTCATTTAAGTGGAGGATATTGGAAATAAATTTCTAATTGCTAGGTAATAGCGTTTTTTGAGATAAACCTGGTAACTAAAATAGTCAAAACTTGTTGGCTGTTCTTTATTTTTCAGTGAATAATAAAAAAAGGGAGAAATAAAATCTTAGTCACGTACTTGATGGGCTTGAAATGTCTGTAACCTTCTACAGAAAAACCAAGAAGTTTCAGACTTTAAAACTGCACTAGTTATGTATTTCATAAAAAAAAATAAATTATCTGCCCTAAAAGCAGGGAAGTATTTTAATTTTTTTCCTCCAGTGAAATACATAACAAGTGCAGTTTTGAAGTCAAACTTCTTTGGTTTTTCATGTTAAAGGTCTGTGCCAGTGGACGGACAGATGGTGCTCCTTTTTCTTTGGGTACAAATGTGTTGCCAACCAAATTTTATTTTTGGTCCTTATACTTTTTCCTACCAATAAAGTATGCAAAATACATTATTATGACTAATGTATATAACACATGGAATGCCTTGTTCTTATGATAGTTCCACAACTTCGTGCAAGAGAAAGTGCTTGGCGACCCGGGATTTTTTGTCCACTTGTGTCCTTTGTAATGTGTACAACTTCACAGCCGAGACAACCATAGCAGACCGTCCACATTGTGACATTTGTGTCTGCTCGTGTCCGTTTGCCATTGTCTGGATGAAACGGTGTATGTCACTATGTCAGTAATGTTGTTGTCAAGTGGATAGTTCGTGGTGTATTCTGTTTCTCGTCGTTTTGAGATTGGAGTTTTCAACTGCATTATTCTTCTTTTACATTGTTTAAAACAGCAAGAATTCAGATTCTATAACACTGATAAGCGATTCACCAGTAACTCCGAAGAACTCAAAATTGAAGAAACCCTGACAATTACAGTAATTTAAAGACTGGATTAGAATGGATCCTCAAAATAAATTCTTTGCGGATTCTGTGCGCTGTGAGTTTTACCATTGCATTGATTGGGACTAGACACATAAGTCAGTCAGTATTGATTTTCAGTAATTTTCCGAATATTGTGAGCATGATCTTTTGTAAAATAAATTAACTATATTTGTTTGTGGTAATTATTGCAGGACCCAGTCAGTATCTGATATATTAAAGGAGCTGGATTGGGAGTCATTTGAGGACAGGAGGGGGGTGAAGAAAGTGCTGGGAACGTACAAGGCGTGTTGGTGAGGGGGCTTGGAGGGATATTGGTCGAAGAATTAGGAATAGTGCATGTAAGGGGAAAGATGACCATGACTGTAAGCTGGCACTTGATGTCATGCATAAGGGAGTGGGAAGATTTTCTTTTGTAGGTAAAGATGTCGGGGATTGGAACAAATTACTGAGTGAAGGAATTTAAAATTAAACTTTGTAAAACGCAAAAGTAGATGGGGGAGGAATTTAACCTCAAACTATTTAAGACAATTAAAAAACAAAAATAAAGAATGGGTAATTAGATTACAAGAAAATTGCTATCAGAGTCTGTGCTCCATTGCAGTTAAATTGTAGGCCTAATGTAATGTAAACTTGTGCCACACTGACCAGAGGTCATACATTATTTTTGGTCAGTATGCTTTATACTAACAATAAAGTATGTGGACATGCTTTATTTCTGGTAAATTATTTAATTCAAGGAACGTTATATTTTCAAAAGACAAATATGCTTTTTTTTTCTGAATAAGTGGCAACCCTAGGTACAGATCTGTAAAAAAGGAGCCATATCCAGCCACTATATGTATATACGACCCAACACTCAACAAAGATGACGGTGGCTGGGAATAATCAGTATAGAAGAAACGATCACAAGAAGCGCAATATTTCGGCGGTTGGCCTTATTCTTGGCAGGAGTGTGACACCACCTCCAAAGCTAGTAGACCTTCAGCATTATCTATTATCGATCTAGTATTTGCCCTCCCCTTTTCTATACTGAAGTCTATGTAAGCCATGCTGCACAACCTCCATTCACCAGACAGCTTTCGACACATACACGCTGTGCCCTGCCTGGTGTCACACTCCTGGCAAATTTAAGACTAACTGCCGAAATATTCCGTTTCTTGTATTCGTCTCTTTTATATTCATCATTCCCAGCCACCTTCATCGGTGTTAAGTGTTGGGTTGTATTCCCTATCTTTCCTTAGTTTGATTGCTTTAAAGCATTTTTCTGCTCATTGTTATGTACAGCAAAATATGTTATTCAGTTTGAACTCTCTCTGTCATGTACTTGGTAGGAATCAGAGAGCAAGTCATTGATTGATGCGAGTTGACTCTGTAAGAGTTGGTAAGATTGGAGTGGATGAAATTCCAATTGGAATCAACCAAAAGTGACTTAAAATTTTATTCCCAGAATTTTATATAGAATGCCATCAGTAACGTAAAAATGCATGGAGTCAGGATAGTACGATGGGGAAGCCATCACCGTACCGTTTAGTCATGGAACCTGTCTTGGGGATAGAATAAATTTGCAACGCGTTAAAAATAGCAACAAACTAAGGGAAGGGGTGGCAGGTTAACTGTGGGAGGTGACCTACCACAGTTCCTACAGATTTTTGTGTATGGTTTAAAATTGTCATTTTTGGGACATTTTATGACAAAAAATTTTGTACACAACATTTTGGTTTGAAGTTCTTTGCGTAGCTTTTGCGGGTTGGAAACCCGTGAGCTAGATACACATAACTGCCTATGATAAAAACATATCTTTTCTAAGTGTACCCCTGCTACTTTCACTGTCTGTCCCTGAGCTTTATTGATAGTCATCACAAAGGTTAATTTTAGTGGCAACTGTATTCTTTTTAAACTGGAATGGTAAGTCTGTTGGAATTATTGGGATTCGAGGAATCGACACATTATCACATTTGCCATTCACATCCTTTGACATTGCACCCCAGTTGTGTTAATTGCAATCATATGCCTTTGTACAGTCATGGTGCATCGAGGTTGTGCATCAGTAGTATGGAAACCCCAACTTTTAATCTAAATTTATAAGAACACATTCCTGATAACCCCAAAGACTTAAGGAACTCTGTTGGATATGTGGTAACTTGTGCAGTATCAGTAACACTGTCCACCAGTAGATATTCTACTGTTTTGCCTTGACATTTTTTTGTTCAACAGTTTCATTAGTTGCTGCTAAAATTGCTTGTATCTATCTGTATTTGAAATTTGTGTACAAATCATACACAAACTGAGTTCATGAGATACAATGCCTGATATAACATTAAACAGTAAATGCATATGCCATTGCTGACTAGGAGATCCCGTAGGATTGTTCGGCTTCCTGCATGAGAGAGTTTCGATTTGCCATGCATTATGCTTTTTTGTGGCTAGACCTACAGTTTAATGTGAAATCAGAACCACAGAACATTCTGGCATGGCTCATATGCTCCAACACATCTCTCAAACATTCCTAGCCCTACAGTGATTAATACGAGGGGCAAGTAAAAAATAAGGTTCCCACATTTTTTTCAGGGTTAAGACATTTTTATTGCAATAAATAAGTACACCATCTGAAAGCTTGTATTTCAAACTATTTTTCTACATAGTCGCCAGATCTTTCAACACATTTTTTCTGACGAGTTATCCACTTCTGAAAACCCGCTTCGAAGAACTCCGCCGCCAGGCCGCCGATGTACTTGGTGACCGCTTCCTTCACCTCTTCATCTGTACTGAAGCGTTGTCCAGCCAAGTGTTGCTTCAATTTCGGGAACAAGTGGAAATCGCTGGGAGCAAGATCAGGGCTGTAGGGGGCATGATCAAGCAATTTCCAGCCGAATTTGTCCAGTAGGGCGGTGGTATGTCGAGAGACATGCGGTCGCGCGTTGTTGTGGTGCAACCTAACGCCCTTGCTCAGTCTTCCTCTCCGGCGATTTTGGATGGCTCTTTTGAGTTTCATTAGCGTCTCGCAGTACCTGTCCGAATTTATTGTGGTCCCTTTAGGCATAAACTCGGTAAGCAAGACGCCTTTTCGGTCCCAAAACACCGTAGCCATCACTTTTCCTGCGGACAGCGTCTGCTTAAACTTCTTCGGCCTCGGCGACCCGGGATGGCGCCATTGTTTCGAGTCTTCTTTTGTTTCCGGAGTGACGTAGTGACACCACGTTTCATCTCCTTGGCGCACTTGACGCGATTGTCTTTGTGGGTTTCTGAAAGCATATGCGGGACCCACCGCGCACACACCTTGCGATAACCAAGTTTTTCGGTCAAAATGTTGTCGATGGTTTTTTCACAAACCTCAGGAATCTGATCAGCCAGCTCCCGAAGCGTTACTCTTCGATCCTCGAGGAGAATGCGCTCAATCTTCGCAACGACTTCGTCGGACACCGATGGCCTCCCGCTCCTTTGCTCGTCGTGAACGTCTGTGCGTCCTTCGGAGAACTCCCTGCACCATTTGCGGACGTGCTGGACGCTAATGCAAGCTTTGCCATAAACTTCTTCCAACTGTCTATGAATTTCAATAGGTGTAAGCTTCTTCGCGTTTAAAAATCGAATCACTGAACGGATTTCACACCTGGCGGTGACGGCGATTGCGGGCTCCATCGCGGATGGCTGTTAGACTGGCACTAAGCTTCGCCGGTTTTTCTCCAGGTAGTTGGAATGGAGTGGGGGGAATCGACAATGAAGGTGGTGTTGCCGGATTTCTCCTAGTATCTCGCGCGGCCAGTGTACAGCGTTGGGAACCTTATTTTTTACTTGCCCCTCGTAGCTGTAGTAACTATACATAGTAAAAGTTTTACATACAGAATATTTTTCAATTTTTTAAAAAAAATGTAGTAGCTATACAGTGCAAACATCTGTCAATCTGGCTCCATTACTCAACTACATGCTATTAGGACGTTATTTGGTCACATTTTCGGATTTTTTAGTGGCTTTTATGAGTTATAGCTCCAAAAATGTAAAATTTTGCTATCTTAACAATCTGCTGTATCAACCAAATTCATCATCAATTTATGAGTTGTCCTATCCTATGAGGAATATAAATTGCCATCAACTTCTTTTTGTATGAGAAAAAAAAATCTTAAAATTACATAAAAATAATTTTTTCCTATTAAATATGTATTTTTTGGTTTATTTGTAATTAATTATAGTTAATTTCTGAGTATTATGGTAAAGTTCACATCCATACCTTCAAAACAAAAGCAACTTCACCTCTCTGTCTTAATAGTTTTTTTTTAGTTACCCGCGACTTTGTCCGCGTTGAAGAGTGTTGTAATATAAGATTTTCTTGAGATGTCTGGTTGCTCAGTGATTAGGACGTCCAACTGGAGATGGAAAAGTCCCCAGCTTGAATCCCAGTCTCAGTGAGGATTTTCAAAGGTCCCTGCATCTCTTAAAATTACTAATTTGAAGTCTCGCGAATGGAAACGAATATACTTTTAATTAATGGAAACTTAAAACGTCAAAATATTAACAATACAATGATGGAATCGACTAAATATATATAAAAATACTAAGATTCAAAGAGCAAATGAATACTTAAGTGGCCCAAGACATTTATTTCAGTTTAAAAAAATGCGAAACTAAAAATGAATATTTTAACCTGCATTGAATATCTGGATAAAAAAATCTTAAAAAAGAGAATTTAATTTGTTCTTTGAATATTGATTTTGTTTTGAGGATATATCAGTTTCATCAGTTAATCCTGCTTAAAACAGAAACTTGTGTATTATAGGAGTAATTGATTCTTTTATTCATATGATCCTTGGAAACAGTCGAATGCCTGCAGACCAGTTTACTATTGTTCGTTCTGCGCTAAAATATAAATTTCAATGTTAAAGTAGTAATTGATTCCTTCATCACAACTGGTTTCTCAATCTGCAAAAAGAATTGAATGTCTACCAGGAAATTACCACTCCGCTTGTCTACTACTGCACTATCTGAATAAAACATTTATAAATTTCAAAAATTTACCTTGGGCAACACATCGTGTGTTCTGCTTATTATAAATCTTTTGGTACACGACGTCACAATGGCGCTCATGGAATAACTAACAATGTTTCAGTTATTCTGGCCCAGGCTGCACAACTCTTCTAGTATTACAGCTAGAAAATTAAAGCATCTATCAGTCGCGCATTAATACATTCACTATTGCATGTTAGTGACGTTATGAATCGCAAAATAAACTTGACTAATTTCAGATCCCGATAGTACATGAACCCGAATAATGAACTACATTCAGCTGCATCAACTATGGCGACAGCATGATGACAGTTGTTGAAGTAACGTAATTAAAAACTTTATACTAAAATGCTTGTAACTTACATTGTTCAATGGTAAGGCCATAATTCTCTACAACTCTAAGAGAACTTTCGTTAATATTGTTGGTCAAGTTTACATCGCGATAAAGTGACTGTTACTGCTTGTGATTTAGTAACGTGTATAATGAAGTTAATTGGGATATTATTTTATGCTACACTAATTAGGAATCTTGATATAGACAATTCTGTTACTACTCGGAATGTAGTTCCAATGCATTTAATGTGTTTAGGTGTGTCCGTATCGTTTGATTTTGTAGCGGTAATATAAGCAGAGATAGTGGTTTGGTTGAAATGCTACCTGGACCAGAATGTTTTTGTTACAGTATAAGGCAGAAGGAATTTAGTTATTATTAGTAATCAATAAGCAGCTTTCATAAGCTCCGTGTAAATGAGGTGTATTGTGTTATAAACGATGACCAGTGTAGCTTCATGTAACAATGTTTCTACATTAGCCCATTGAATACATTCGTTTTAAGTGAAGGATTCAATAGATATATGCAGAATATTGAACAATAAGTAAAAGCAATGTTTCGTGAATCATAGTCTCAACTATTTGTACAAAAATTTTGAATGAAAAATAAAAAGGGTTAGTTAAGTTTTAAATTATGGCAAAAATAATTTGTAATACAGACTATATAGTAACAAAAACAGGAAATAAATTAAACCGAGATAGAATAGAATGCTTTACATTTTTATAAATATGACATTTCGGGCACGACAATTTTGCATTTTTAGTGAACCGACTTTCGTGCTGGTATACTCAGCATTTTACGTTGTTTTTTTTTTTCCCCAAGCTTTGATTTTTCAGATTTATTATGACGCATATATTACGAACGAAATTATGGTGTAATATTTGAAATGAAATCATCTCTTTGCTAACTTAACAACAGTACCTACCTTTTTTTAAAAAAATTAAGGTTAAGTATAGATTTATATTTCCCACTTCCAAACCATTATTTGTCAAGTGCGTCGGTTTTATGGCTTTTAAACTAAACACAAATTTGCATATGTAAGGAGGTTTTTGCTTTTATTTCCGAAAAGTAGTGTTTGCGATTTACGTAAAAAGCAAAGAGTAAACGTGGCACGGCTATCTCCGAATTGATATTAATGGCAATTTCTAAAAGAACTTTGTGTTTTTGCGGGATAAAATCTATCCTATGTCACTTTGCACCCAATTAACTGACTTCATGCCAAATTTCATTTAAATATGTTGAGTTATTAAGGCGTGATTGATTCCAGAAGTACATCCAAACACACATCCGAACTTTCTCATTTTCTCATTTAAAGATATATATAGCTTAAACACATTCAAGTACTGCATGATTTTCAAAAAGTATGGATTTTTGCCCAAATCCATTTGGAATATTTCATAATTCCAATATGATTATCTATTGTAATTTTTGCTGTGAAAAAATTGCAGTTGGTCAACTGACACATTTGAGTAGATGCTGTCTGATTTGAGATGGAATGAGTCATTCACAATCCGTCTGTTACCCTTCGATTAGTTTTCAAAATTCTGTGACAAAAGATGTTATTTATCCCAAAATTATCCTACGTTTTTCCTTATATTTCTTTGTGAAATTTCATCAAGATTCATTTAGTCATTAAAATGTAACAAACAGAGAGAGTCTCCTTCACATTTATAATATAGATAATTTATAGTATAGATAATAAGAGGAGGTCTAAAAATAGGAAACTGAACGAAGTGAACTATATTCATATGAAATGGTATGATAACATAATGATCACTTATTGAAATTGAAAAAAAGGAGGGCCATAGCAACAAAAACCACCACAAAAACACAGTTTCTGTCACAATTCTTAGTTGTAATTGTAGAAAATAAGGCACGTGGCTTATTTGCTTGAGTAGTTGTGGTGAGCCCATGGTAGTTTATGACCGTATGGAGGTGGTTAAGGGTGACAAAAGCAATATCATTGAAAATGTTATGTGCAGAAAGGATGTTAAGGAATTATGTAAGTAGTGAATAACTATGTATAAATATGTATTTACTCTCACTCCAATTAGATCCACCTCCGTTTCACCCACACCATTCTCTATCCTTCCATATCTTTAAATATGTATGTACAAGATTAATAAAAATCACTAAATTTTGTTAATATATCCTATTCCTCCAATTATACCTTTCACTATTTATGCTGCCTAATGTTTGTAGCTTGTTGAAAATCTTGCAGTTGATGCTTCTGAAACTTTCCAATGTCCAATTGTTTTGAAACTTTGCATACATTCTTGTTTCCAGTGACAATACAATATAAATGTGGTAACTAATCTTCAGTATTTAATCAGTTACTTAGTGAAAATTAAGTTTTATTTATTTTTACAGTTGAAATGTTTATTGAAGTAACATGTAACATAATCCAATCCAGTAGGCCTTCGATATTGCTTCGTGCCTATATTCGAGATACTTCTTGTATTGAGAACATGCTAGGATGCTATACTTCTTGGATAATTCATCTGGAAGTAACGCTGCTGCTCGGTTAGTCATTTTTAACTTTCTGACTTGCTTTGGATGTAACAGCTGCTTGCATATTTCACAGAATATAGTTCAGTATAGACTTTCATATTTGAATCTGTGTGCTCCCACTTTTCATTTTGCCAGCTATTCATCACTACCATTGGACCCCCCCCAAAAATTTCTTTTTAGGATATTTTGTTGTTGTTAATTGTTTGGTTTTAAAATATGAAAAACCATGTTCTGTGGGAAGTAGTAACTATTTCAACTCTATGGAACATCGTTTTTGTTTCCTTAAAAGTATTGTTACTTCTTTGTAACTACTTTCCAATCTTAAAATCAGTTTTTAAGATTGTGAAATTGTGGTGAATTTGGGATGGAAAAGTTTACCACCATTTAAATGTGTTTTAATTCCAACCCTGTGCACTCCACGCTTCAAAAAGAGTATATACCCAAAAATTTATACCCAAAAATTTACCAATGTTGTTCTATGTTTTAAGTATTTCTTATGTTAATATTTACTCATCAGCTCCTTTCAGTTTTTTTAAAGGAAGTTGTTTAACTTCTTAAAAACAAGCTGCCAGCCTTGGTGCTGATAGTATGATCACTACTCACAGTATCGAAAAAAGGAACTATTTTATCAAATAATCAAAGTAATTAAAAATTACTATTGTTGTAATGATTCTTGTTCCAGACACGGGGGAGAGTCTGCGTGTGTCGAAGGTGGAACCATGGAACTCTGTACGTGTGACATTCACCATCCCACGCGAGGCAGCACTCAGACTCCGTCAGCTTGCTCAGCAAGGAGACCAAGCTCTTACTCAGCTTGGAATTCTGTCTGTGCAAGTGGAAGGAGACCAAGTCAGTATATAAAGATGCAGCAAGCATTAGTAAACTAAGTTTATCGTAGGTCATGTAAATAGGACAAACACAATACAAAATCAAGTTTTAAGCTGAGTTCCTATTTGTTTTAATGTGTTTTGCTGGTATACTTAGCAACATCTGTTAATATTCCTATAGTAGCTAACTACAGACTGCTGTCCTAATGTGTTTCATACAACTATGAGGGTGGCCCAGAAACTAATGCACCACTTGTTTTTTTTTTTACCTTCAGTAATTATTAATTGAACACAGTGAAACTTATACACAAGAAAGAATGATGTTTCTTCTACACTCCCTATTTTTCTACGCAATCTCCTTTCTGTTCTGTGGCCTTCCTCCAGTGAGACACAATATGTTCTGGTGGTACCACTCCTTGTTCTGTTCACGAAACCATTTATTCACTGTGTGATCACATCATCGTCATCCCATGAATGGCATTCTTCAATGGCCCAAACAAGTGAAAGTCTGAGGGAGCCAGGTCAGAGATATATCGTGGATGGGGTAATACTGTCCAACCGTGTTTGGTGATGTGTTCCAATGTCCTCAAACTTGTGTGAGGGCGTGTGTTATCATGTTGAAGCAAACAATCATGTGGGTTGTTATGGCGTCCAAGTTGCCGGAAGTGCTTCTTGAGTTTGGTTAATGTGTTCACATATGCCTCAGAATTAATGGTGGTGCCTCTCGGCATCACATCAATGAGTATGACACCATCACAGTCCCAGAACACAGCGATCATGACCTTACCAGCGGAAGCAGTAGCTTTGAATTTTTTGACGCCATTCCATCAATTGCCATTTTGTTTCGGACTCAAAATGGTGAACCCAGGTTTCATCAACTGTCACAATCCGGGACACAATCCCTCAGCTTCAGAAAGTTGCAGCAACTTAGAAGAAATGTTTTTTCTGGGAGTTTTGTGTACCTCTGTAAGACGGCGCGGAACTCATTCTTAACATTTTTTGCGTAATTGAGCACTGACAATTACACCCACACTTCCTTTGCTGATTGACAGCTCCCGTGCCAACTGCCGAGTCGTTATGCATCGGTCCTCGTGAATGAGCACGTCAGCACACTGCATCTTGTCAGGTGTTACAGCCATTGCTGGCTTTCCTGATGGCTGCAAGTCTTGGAGCTCTGCAGAACTGCTTTTAGATGGCTTCACCCTCTGTGCCCAGTGACTAACCGTACTTCTGTCGACTGCTGATGCTCTATAAACTGCACATAAACATTTGTGAATGTTTCCAACCACTTTTTGCTCTGCAGTGAGAAATTCAATGACGACATGTTGCTTTCAACATATATCACTTAAAGACGCCATGTTGAACCATTGCTGCAAGTAGGCTATCTGTCGGAAGAAACAGAAACTTTGTGCGTGCACTCTGAAAACTTCAAAGAATTCGTATCTGATGTTTTGCATTCGTACTGTTGGTAGGGGCTGAGAAAAAAAAATGTGGTGCATTAGTTTCTGGGCCACCCTCCTAAGTTGCAGTTTGTTTTAAGCCTTGGATACACTAGGAGACAAATGGAGTGACATGTTGCGCGGCATGTCGCTGAACAACACCCAGGGACAATGTCGCGGAACATTCTGCAGACACACTAGTCAGTTGTTGTAGAAATGTTGCCCGAGGAGGTTGGGTTGATCAGTGGTGCTTGCATGCTTACATCAAGTAGTTTAGCGAAATGTAAGAGAAGGAGAAGGTGGAGGATGCGAAATTACTTCTACAGCAAGAAGAGTTAATATTCTGAGTGACCTTCAAATATCAAACGGATGATTTGGAAATTTGACTCTAATGTCAGCATCTGAATTATTTGAAACTTTTTTTACAAATGATTGAACCTGCCATTTCCAGACGAGAGACAGTATTACCGAACGCTGTTCGTCCTCATATCAAGCTTGCAATTACCTTAAGATATGTGTCTCCCGGAGACTCCTATGCTTCCTTGTCATACACTTTGAGTGTCAAGACAACTGATTAGCAGAAGTTTGTAAGGAACTGATAAATGCATTGAAAATTTTTGTAAAGGCGAGTGAATAAAAATATGTTTAATTTTTATAAATATTTTTTATTTATTTAATATCAATAGGAACTGGGAAATTAAATATTCAATGTATGAGTAGTGGTCAAAATTTAAAATTATTGGGTGTTCGACGAATCCATGTCTAAAACTATTTGTTCAAAGTGCTCATCAAAACACTTTGGACCGTTATTTTGAGGGTTGCTGTTTATATTTCTGGCCTAATAATGAAAAAACAAATATTTATTATCGAAATTGTTTTTTTTTTTTTTTTTTTTGTTTCTCAAAATATTCTCCGTGAAGATCAATACACTATTGCATGCAATTGAACCAATTTTCGAGTACCTGGGTGACCGATCTTCGCTCGGCATCTTTCAATTTCTGTTCAATATCCAAGATTTCGAGTAAAGTTTGATTAAAGTAAAAGGCTTGAAGGCATCCTAGACATCTTGAGGTGCACAGTTAACCAAAGAGAAGCTTAACTAACATCAGTAGCTTTGCTGGTACCTGAACCTTCTGGGTTAGAGCCGTTTTCGAGAAACCAAATACAAAAATTGGTCCTTTTTTTTTTTAAATCGTGTTAAAACTTGAAAATCAAAACATTATCTAAATATGAAATTTCATCAAAATCGCTAGATCCATTTGCGAGACTGCCTCATAAATTGCTTTAAAATAAAAAATGCTATTATTATGTTAAATAGAAATCTTAATGCCAGTCAGGGATTAAGTAATGGTGCAAGATTTGTGGTAATTCAGGGGATTCTACGATAACTCTTGATGATGGATTCTTGTGTAACTTGACGAGAAAAATTGAAACTATTTTTTAAAATATATATCTCACTTAGTTCTCTAGATATTGTATCTCAAAATTGACGTGGTTGGTTGAAATTACGCCATAGCCAAGTTTGATGATGAATCCGTATGAAACTCGTCGAGACAAATCGAAAATAAAGAATTAATTTTTCTGATATGTCAAGTTTAGAGGTTAGGATTAGATCCGGCCTGGACAGGAAAAAAATCCACCAAACCCACTATGTCTATATGGTGGAAATGTAATTTCCATGTTTTATTATATCCTAGTGGTGTTAGGTTGAAATACGGCCTGGACCGGAAGAAACGTCACCAAAAGCACAAGAAACTAAACCTATAGCTGATTTTTGACATGCTATATCTAGAAAACTAAGAGTGATATGAAGAACATTTATTCTTTATTTTCGATATGTTTCATCGAGTTCTATAAGAATTCATCATCATATTGTGACGTTACGGTAATGATAGAACATCATCAGCGCTAAATTCATTCACTCCGATAAAACTATTCTCATACCTCACGTGGTAGTATTTAAACTAACAACCACTTTTTACGGTCAAAAAGTAAACGATGTTTACTTTATAACTTTATTAAAATCTATTGATCAACAACTGAGGAAGATGGCCTATAACCAGATTTGTAATTTTATAACTGGTACTGGTAACATTAATTTCAAAGAATTTTCTGTAAAGTATCTCCTCTGAAAAAAACCAATGATAAATTTTTAATTATCTTCCTTCTTAAATGTTTTACAATTAAACTTGCAGTGCTAATATTTCCACGGGTCAGCCAGTATACAAGAACTGTTCGTTTAAAGAAAAAATATTTGTAGACTTTCTGGTACCTAAATTGTCTATGAGATGGTGATAGTGCCGTTTTCGAGATACCGAGTGAAAAAATTGTTTGTATTTTCTAAACTCGCTTTTTTGTAGGGAAGACAACTATTTAGGTAATCTTAAAAGTCAAAACGTTGTCTAAATATCACATTTCACTCAAATCATCATAACCGTTTCCGAAATCCGAAATCTATATATATATAAAAAAAGAATTGCTCGTTTAAAGATATAAGATATGGAACCACCGTATAGTAGTAAAGAGTCCTTTGACATTGCAGCAAACTGAACGAACATCACATCAACCAAAGAAATCGCCGTGGATGCTAACGATGAATATACTGCGCATGTAATTAACCATCACTTGTGAGAGGTGATATACAATGATTAGTGTCCGACCGAAGGTCATTTTTTGGCCAAATCTGAATGTTGGGCTTTTGGGATAACCTTCAGCCGAAGGTTCAAAAATAATCATATATCTTAGAACACTGACACTAAATATATATATTATATTCAAATACTGAACTGTTATTTTGTATTATATCGAGTATTGTTGATATAAATTACACCTTTACAATAATAATAAACACAGTGTTTAATATTTATTTATTAGAATAAAATAAAACGGTAAAATAGTACCAAACCAGGTGTTGAACAACAGAATTTAGCAAAGTTAAATGCAGTTATTTTTATGTAGCAATAATAAAAATAAACTATAAAATTTAACAGTAACAGCCCGAATTAAATTAGAATAATTTGTCTCGTGGATTAAATTAATAATCAATTTTAGCTTTGGTAAACTAAATACATATTAGCTTAAATATAAAAATACTGTTGTTTTTTAGCAACAATAAAAACAAATTTCAATCTTCTTGCCTAACATAAATAATTCCAGCTTTTAAAATACGATATCCTGCGCCTAAATTAGTGTCACATATTAAATTTTCAGTTGGAACCGAATCAATACCACAAAGTAGTTTCACGTGTACAGATTAATAAAAAAAATGTACTAAATATAATCAAAACAAAAAGTAGATCGGCATTAATAAAATAAGATGTAATAATCAAAGCCAAACAGCCTGATGTTATAAGATAAAACTAATAGTTTTCAACATTTTCGTCGCTTAAATTAGCTCTTCTGTCATCATAGATTTGACAGACAGCACTGATCAATTATTCACTAGGAAGACAAGTGGGATGAGCTGATAAATATTTGGTTGCTATCAGTTGTAAATAAATACATGGACTGGAAGCCCAATATTGAAAAATATTAGTGGTCCTCAGCAGCAAAGGTTCTTTTAAATAACAATTCAAATGTTCTTCAAACGGCAGGTGACTGCTGTCCAAATATTCCAATTCAGTCTCAGTCAAATTCATTTTGTCAAGGGTATGCCTTAAATCGCCTTTTGTTTTCAGGAGTAGAATTTGGTGTTGAACTGGTGGGTCCAGGTTCACCAACATTCAAATGATCCATTTTATTTGATATTGTCAGTGCACAATTTTGACGTAGAAATGCCAAAATTTCAGTCTTCCTATTTACAATTTCATCGCTAGTCAAATACTTAGTTTTAAGCCGTGGATCGAGTAGAACGGCAATCGATGACTAAGGGTTTTCTTGCGAAAGCAAATCTCCTGTTAAAAGACCCACTTAAGCGGCTTTGGGCAATATTATATGATCAGTTTTCTTCCTTTGAATTTAGGATGGTAATCAATGATATAATTAAAGATACTGATGATAAATCATAGAAATATAAGTTGTTACTTGATAAAAACACTTCAGCACGGTTATACAATTGTTCATTTGTATCCATTCTTCTGCAGTTGGAATTTAACAGTTTCAGTAATTTCTTATGCAATATTTATTCTTTTCCCTTTTGCAATGATGCCATGTCCCTTGACACTCAAAAACGTGTTTAGTCTTGATCACTTCATATATTCGTGATAAAACTGATCCATCCAGCCGTTTTCTAAAAGCAATGTAACTTTACTGTTTACTTTTTCGTACGTAGCTGGCATTAAAGACTTTCTAAAATATTTCTCTTGCTTTTGTCTTTATTTGGTCGAATTTGAGGATCAGTAAAATTAAGTCTGGGAAGTGCATCTCATTCAACGAGGTAGTGCGAAAGCATGTTTATGATGATGAGGTCCATATGTAATACATTAATCTGCAAAGAAATCCTATGATTATCGGGGCATGATGGCGCTACATTTTCTGCGATATCCCGTAAAGTAAGTTGTTAAACTTCCTTTTGAAAATCTTGGGGTGCATACAAGACCTCTGTTTTTATTTTATTTTTTTTATTTATTCAAGCTTTGGTATTTAACACTGGCATCACAATAGACTTTCCACTGATTTTTACCAAATGGTTCTCTATCTTTGCTATGGTCTGTTGGCACGCTACGTTGTCGGTGTTCGTAAAAGTTGGTTCATTTTCGGCGGCTAGATGTAAAACTTCGGCTTTGCCCAAACATTCGGCTGATTTTGACCGAAGCCGAAGGTGCTTTTTTTGGGCCGAAGCCGAACCTTCCGTCGGACCCTAACGATGATAGAACAGAAACTTTAAAAATATATATATATATATATATATTAACCTTAAATATTTGTACTTAAATACTTTGTCACTATTTGAATATGAATTGCATACAAGTTGTTTGAACAGTGCACTACCATCAGGCATTTTATTCCTAGTATACCGTATTACTAGTTGCTGCATTTGCTGTTAGTGTTTACAACTTCAGTATACTGTAGATCTGTCTGCAGAGATACCTTTCGGTGTATGAAAACCATTGTCTTTAAGTTGTTTCATGTTATTAAAATGCCACCATTCAGTGGTATGGCGACAAGTTCTCTGCCTGGCATATATGAATGACATTACAGTCAATGCCCTTACTTTTTTCTGGTATTGCCACATGTGTCACAATAACAGACAAGTGTTAATTTTTAAAAAGTATTTTATTTATACGGCTTTTGAAAGTAGATGTATTGTGTATTTCTTGTAGAAGTAGATAAAATGAAATTTTGTGCCGTCAGAAATTCTTCATTTGTACAGTTTACTGCCTGTAGGAATCCCTCCAAAGTTGTAAAGATCTATGAGGCACCTACTATTTACTATCAGAAATGGGCAACAGAATATAAACTTGATCATATATCATCCACACAGAGGAGAAACAGAAACTAGCCACAGATGAACAGATAGAGCAGATTCGTAATATTGCAAAGGACCAATATACTTACTGAGAGAATTTTTCACATTTTTATTTCAATAAACAGGTGCAGTTGGAAGCTATACACACACATACAAGTCCAGATAGGCTACATCAAAAGGTCCGATTTCAGGCTTGCATTGAGTCTAGTATACAGCACAAGATACATGGAGCTCATGGTTTTACCTGGTCACAACCAGTGTATACTGAAATTTCCATATTACCCCCATACATATATATTAGTCTGTGTTCACTCTATCATTGATAACCTATATAACTGATTTCACAAGCCTACCTGACTTCTGCGGGTTGTTTCAAAATGATGGATGGTACACAATATAGTAAATATTGCTCTTGATTTAATAAAACGTAACTGCAGCCATACTGCTTCTTCTTTATTCTGGCAGTCATTCCCCCAGTATGATGTAGTTACTTACTAAATTTGTTGTTGTATCCAATATGATAGATTACTTTACAATCTGCTCACCTATAAGTTTGTCAGTTGGTTGTCATATTATTCACCATGTTAGACTGTGCCTCGACAAATCTGTTGGTATTTTTAATGTTATGAGTGGGAAAGTTGGCGTGTGTTCAGATTTGGGTTACTAAGGTAGTGTGTAAGTTCCATCACCCTTCATAATGTTAGTTAAAGTGTTGAACAATTTGTATGAGTTAGGCATAAACAACCTCCACTCTGTTGTTAAAAAAACATGAAACCTATTCTCATCCAGTTCAGGTAAAAAAGCAGTTAAATAATTAATTTTGGCATTTAAGCCCACATAACCTTTCTGAAATAATCTCTAAAACGTAGTCATGGAGCATTATATCAACAAGTGTTAACCCGGAGCCGGATAATAATATAACAGCTTTCTACATCCACCCAGTGATGATTATAATTGCTTGCCTACTCATCACAAGGTAAGGGATATGTTACCAATAGTATCAGTGATTACGCTCATATGAAAGTGTAATTGTCCACCCATCCAACTCGGTTCCATCCTGGAAAATGTCATTTGGTGAACATCTCAGTTGGTGCAGAAATGTAATATAATAGTTTACGCCACATCACACCCTTTACAATTTGGTGTTGGATGACCAGAGATGATTGACATAGCTGATGCTGTAGACATATCAGAAGAAAGCGTACAGTATATATTCTTCTTAGGTCACCTTCTCTTACTGGATGTTGGCAGTCCACATAGCTCTCTGGACGTGAAACTGCAGTATGGAAAGGCTCTTCTGATGTGCAGTTGTATCATCTACAGTATACATTTAATCAAGAATTAAATAAGAAAAGGCTTTGTGCCAGTAGGGATCCACTCTTGTTAAATGATGATCAAAAAAAAATGTTCAATGTACCAATTTTGTGTACCAAGGGGAGTGGAGTTTATGTTTATCCCTTTAATGGTTCTGTTTATACCAAAATGTTGGTAGAAATTAATATTGCTTTGGAGTGTATTTCGTTGAATGTTCTGAATAAAAGGGTTTATTAACAGATATATTTCTGTTTCTAATAATTTCAGTTGCCACCTTTGTATTCTAAGGGAGGTGATTTGCAAACTGCCAGAAAGTCAATGAAATGATATTAAGACATATCTACAAATCATAAAAAAAAAGAAGTAAAGTTCACACTTGGTTTTAATCAAGTTCTTAATAGCAATTTTTTACTCTCCCAACACCGTCACGATCAGCATTATCTGACCATTTTACAATTATTTTAACATCCAATCTTTTTTTTTTTTTTTGTCAATGTTGCAAGCCTAAAATGAGACAGTCATCCTCTAAAGCTGCGTTTACACGATGCGAGTTGACTGGAACAACAGTTGGCCAGACCGTCGGTGGTGGGGGTAAGAGAATGGACTAGAATGCTAGTAATAATTAGAAGACAGTGCACTATCCACTGTGAGAACAGTTCTCTACTCCTACATTGTGATCTTATTGAAAATAGTATGTCTTTATTACAGAAAGGAATTAACATCGTAGCTAATTTGTTGATTATAATGTTGAATGATATGAAGAATAATAAAATAAAACTTAGAAAAACGTTAAAAGAGTGGATATTAAAAAGAAATGCTTTAAATGCCTCAGCGCCTTTTTAAAAAAATAAAGTTGCAAGTGAAAATATAGAGTTGCATCATTTAAGACTAACTGTATCTCAATTTGAAGAGTTATTGTGAAATATTTTTTCTGATACATAATAACACCGCTATGAAGCAATTTTTTGATAGCAGTCTCTAAAGTCCTTGCTCTTACAATTTTTATTCTTAAAATTCTACGGAATTTCCTCACTTTCATGCAGTTCTAAAGATTTTAATGCCTCTGCTTACACGACTTGTTAGTTCTCGCCATCTTGATTGTTGAACTCGCATGCCTAAAGTTGGTCGTGAACCGATTCCACTATCCTCAGTCAACTGTCTGTCTTATACCTGTTCACACGAGAGGAGTGGACTATCCAGTGCTGCGCACGCAGCAAGACAGTATACGCGTTCCAGTCAACTAGCATCGTGTAAACCGGGCATAAGCCTTCAAATCAACATGAATGCTCTCGAAGAAAGAATGTTGATAAAATTTCTGCACCCAAAAATTCTCAAAAATGACTTATTGAATTACGAAATGTCCTCTAATCGCCACTAGCAGCAGTTTCATTGTCATCATTATTCAATTGCTGTCTGATTTCTAAGACAAATGGAGAATTCAACACACTGCATTTTGGAAAGTGAACCAATTAAAAACATGAAATATATTTTTTTTAAAAAAGAGAGTAGGATATTGAATCATGGTGCTTGTGCAGATAAGTATTTTTTAACATCTACTTATTCTGTGGACAGATGGCCCTGTTTGTCTCAAACACATAATTGGTATTTCACATTCCGTCACTCGTACTCTTCCAAACATACTTAATTACTTAATATTGCTCAGTTCCAATGAAAGGTGCTATTGCTACCAATTGACTACACGTTCTTTAACGAATTTCAATTTATTTTATAACTTTCAGCAAAATAAAAAACTCAATAATCTTTGCAATGTTCTTTTCCAATTAAACATTAAATTATTATATTCTTCTGTCCAGCCCATTCATACTAGCCAAGGCATTTTCCTCAGTGCAATCAAACTGCCCCATATACTTGAATTTCTATCCTACTAGGCAGTGGTTGTTTCAGGGGGCTCAGGACCCCCCCCCCCCCCCAAAAGTATCCAGGGTCCTCCCCTGAAATTGTAGATTTGGAGACTTCTTTTTCCTTTTCTTTTTTTAGCTCTACTAATCCTTTGGGGGGGGGGGGGGGCACGACTGTAAAGCCTATCCGTACCCCACTCAAGGCCCCCCCCCAAATGAAATCCGCTCAAGCCCCCCTCCCACAAACCAAAATCCTGGATCCGCCATTGCTGCGAGCCATCCATACTGACCACTACTGAATTATCGATCGCTACTGAGTGCTCTCGACTGTCAAGTGAGACTGACCTTAAATAATAATAATAACAATAACAATGTTACACACTGTTCTTAACAATGGGTCCTAAGCAAAGCAAACAATACATCATTGTTAATACTGTATATCTTCCTCTAACTTGACTTAAAGTAATTAGCAAACACTCGAAATTTAGTAGGTTGGTCTACCAAGCAGAATGCCTCATTTGTAGATCCGAAGGTGACTGGAGTAGGGTTGCCAACTTTTCTTTAAAGTGTAGTATTGTACTATATTTTGGGTATGTGTACTATATACTATTGAAAAAATATATATTATGTAAAAATACTATATTTCAGATGAGCAGATCAAACTTTTTTTGCAAGACTAAAACTAATAACAGACAAATCCCTCACTTTGTAAAATCTGTGAATGCACATTATGATTTACGTTTTGAGTGATTCGATGTACGTGTATGCAACCACACGTCTGTCTGTGTAACTGTCTTTGCTTAGTTTTTGTTTTGTTAATTGCTTTCACTTGGAGGCTGTTCTTACTTTTGATATTTAATTAAGTTAAATTAGTTATGGAAACTGGTAGCATCAATGAAAGTGCGTCAATTTCAAGTGAATTGGAAGTTACTTTTTATTAATTTAGGGGAGGATTGTCTTACACGTATTCAAAATATGAATAAAACTGATGGAGACATTAAAAGTTAAAATCTTTTTGAATTTTACAAGCCATTTATTACATAACTTTCACAAAGCTGTTACAAAACTTGAAGTTAATAACATAACAATCTTAGACGTGTATAATATTATTTCAACTGAGACTGTGTTTTGGTTAAGAAATCAAAAAAATGTCCTTAGAAGCCAAATTCTCCACAGAAAGTTATATTTAAAAGAACTTTTTTGTATTTATTGATGAATGTCTGGAATATCTTAAGTTTTTAGTTGTTTTTTTTTTTAGTTTATTCAAAAAAATACTATAGTCAGTTGAAAAAATGTGGGTAACCCTACTGCGGAGTTAAGTACAAGAGGCACACAGTTTACCACAACGTGACAGGTATTCCCAGGAGGGACAGCCAAGATGCTGCGATTTTTCCTCAACTGTTCATTTTATTTCCTGCACTTCCTCTTCTCATTCATTGATCATTAGTGATTTTCTTCAAATAACACTGTGCCATGATGAACAAGTGACTTCCAAGATGAGCAGTCAGTGGTAGAGGTTTCCCAAATGTTATGGTCAGTGTGGCACATCTTATGTTCATAATTATACAGTGAATGTAAAACCTTTTTTTTTCTCCCCATTCATTAAAATCATTCTGTTTCGGAAACCTGTTTTTGGTTATATTGTTGTATCTTTATCCTTATTTAAATAATGTATTTGTTAGTGCTTATTTCATGTTGACAGAAGGTGGCTTTGCTGGTCAGTATATTACATTAGGGTCCACGTGCTTAGTGACATGTTCTTTTGTGTGGGCTAAACACTTTTCAGAATTTGTCCTTACAATATTTGAGAGTAGATTGATGACTTGTAACATACTCTGTCATCTACTTGTGCAATAGGGAACCATACAAAAATAGTTTATCTTTTGTAAATATGGATAAGTATGAAAAGTTATGTTTTGGTACTTGACTTTAAAAATTACACTTATTTTTTGCAAGAGGCTGTACACCAAGTCATCACTTATGCTACATTTGGCACATTTATTTCACAGTAGAACAGTTTCCTCAGTTCTGTCTTTGTCTTCATGTAATTGTCCCTCTGTGGTTTTGTCTTTCAACAGATATTAGTTGGACATCCTCAATTTCTTCCTGTCCTAATCCTCTTTCTCCATTTATTAACATTCCAAATCATCATCTTTGTCTTTCTCCTTCCACGATCTGCTTCTGTAGACATTTTGTTTGTAGTATCTTATCTCTTCATCAGGTTTCTCTTCTAACATCCTTAGGATTTCTTCATTCTGGCTACACATTTTCTCAATTTTGCTCCACAATCATATTTCAAAACTTCAGTTTCTTCTTTCTGATTGTCCACATCTCCTCACAAAACATTTAGCAAACCTCTTCTTTTTCAATTCAATTAGGATTTTTCTGACTGTTAAAAAAATCTTTACTTTTTCAAAATAGAGATTCTGCTCCTTATTTCATCTGTACTTTCCATTTCAACTCAATAAACTTCCTAATACTTGAATAATTCTTCCTGTTCTGGTGTTTTTCCTCCATCATGCCGTCTTAGTTTTCAATTCTCATAACATAATATCTAAAGATGATGATAAAAAGGGGAATACTTTGGGGTGATGTGAAAACAAAAGAAGGATATGGAAGTAAATCTGTAACTTACTGAACTTGGAGGCAGCAGGCCTGTGTGGACTCAAAATAAAAACGAATAAGAACACAGTTCAATTTAGTCTTCACGGCCTTGCAGTCAGATAGTGTATCAATGACATTCTCTGTTGTCTTCATCATGTATCTGCTGTTTAAGAAATCCAGAAATACAATGTCTGTCAGTGGATGGATGAACTTATTTATCTTCCTGGCTGTCATCGCTGGCTCTAATTGATTTTATTATAGTGTTGTCAATAAGTTTTATTTTGACAGCTTCTTTTATAAAATATTCTCAAAAGAAAGGGGTCTGGGCCAGCATCTTCACATTTTCAAAGTCCATTTGCTGGCCGCTGTCAATGACGTGGTCTGTGACCATGGATTTTCTAGTTATAACAGACAAAAGGTGCGCTTGCGTTCAGTGCTGCATATCTCAGTTGTATTGATGATTTGCCTGATGTAAATTTTCTGCATTTACACGTGTGTTATTCTTAAACCCAAATCATCTTTCACTGGATGAAACCAATTCCGAATATTTGCAGGCGGGCCAAGAAAGTAAATAAGCCCATCTGTCAGATCATTGACAGTATACTTCGGGATTTGTCAAGCAGTATGTACCTAATAAAGAAGACAGAGAATCTGGCTGCAAACTCGCGAATACTACATTGAATTGACATGCGGGAAAATCTCCGTACGTTCATCAAGTGCACAATTTTTGTAGCGACTCCTTACTGTGTATACATCTGTTATATGTTTCATTACAGTATTCCTACTTCCAGCACTGGTGAGTAATAAGTTTTCCTATTTCTATATGTTTCTTTTAGTTTAATATACATTATCTGATTGGATTGAAAACTATTTCAGCCCTCAACTTCAAGTACATTATGTTGGTATCTGCTCTTTCTTGCCTGCCATTTGAGTGTTTAGAGTGATTGGGTAAATGAAAATATCAAATACAGTAATACCCCGCTTTACGCGAGGGACATGTTCCACAAAATAAAATCGCGTTAAGTGAAATTCGCGTATATTGGGGTTTACAATTAAACATAGTCAAAGATTAATGGAAAGAAAGAAAAATCATTTGAATCAACCACATAATTCTAAGAACACTTTATGCAGTATTACATGTTTTGTTACGAAAAAATACATCTATTGTCTTTTTGGTAGCGTTTCTTTTATGTTCTTGTAAAATATGTTCATAACACCCAACGCTGTTTTTAATTGTTTAACACATGGTCATCATCTCTATCTATGCTCTGAAATATGTCCAAACCTGAGTAAATTTTTGAAAGAGCATTTTGTATTCCGCTTGAATATAAAACTTACTCTTCTACTTGTTCTTCCTCAACGTTTATGGCATTATTCTGTAACTCGATCAGATCTTCATTGCGGAGAGGTTCGTTGTGAGTTGCTACAAGTTCTTTAAGATCTTCTACCGCGACACGTTCAAGTTCAGACCCCTCAATCACTGTAGCAAAGTTTTTGAGCACTTGTCTGTGCATTTGGACAATTCTTCTACTCCCTCTACATCTGGCCAAAGATTACGCCACACCCCGTTCATACAACTCTTTTTAACTTCGTTCCAAGACTCGTCTATGTTGTGAATAGCCTTCATGATGATGTATGACTTCCACCACTCTCGCATAGACTGCCTTCCTTCCTTCCCCGTCAGTTTCATGAATTAGTTGGCTAAAAGTTTGGCGATGGTAATAAGGCTTTGAAGTTTGCTATTGCTTCCTGGTCCATAGGTTGTAATGTTGACTTTAAGTCTGTCGGCGTATCAAGTGAGGTTGGATGTCTTGGGGCATTGTCTAAGAGTAATATAACTTTACGTTCAAGCCCATTTCTGTCACAGTAGGATTTGACTGACGGGCAAAACTATTAGAATACCAATCTTGAAAAACTTCCAACGTAACCCATGCCTTTCTGTTGGACCGTCACATGACTGCTAGGCGTGTCTTGTCTGTAACTAGCATTGCACGGGGTGTTTCTGAATGGTAAACCAGTAAAGGTTTCAGTTTGAAATCACCAGTGGCATTACCACGCAGCAGAAGTGTTAGTCGATCTTTCGCAGCTTTGAAACCGCTGGCTTGACGTTCTTCTTTAGAAATGAATGTTCGAGATGATATTTTTTCCCACTAAAGCCCGGTCTCATCAACATTAAGAAGAGACAAGAAGGAATTTTTTCTTGTGCTACAAAATCTTGAAACTTGTCTACAAACTCAGCAGTAGCTCGAGTGTCCGCGCTGGCGGCCTCACCTGTCTTCTGGATATTGTGAAGATTGGAACGCGGCTTGAACCGATGAAACCAGCCTCTGTTGGCAGCATAAGTCGGAGTGGAACTCCCTTCACATTCTTCTGTCTTTAACATCTCATACAAAGATTTTGCTTTGTGCATTTGAGATCTTGACTCGATGGTGTGCTCTTCTTATTTAAATTTTGATCCAGACTACAAGCAAGCATTCTTTCTAGGATAGAAGATCTCAAACTAGAAAGTTTTGTTGCACTTATACGAGGGCTGTCTAAAAAGTATCCGACCTTTGGCCAGAAAAAATATTTCGAATACCTGACGGAGTTAGGACCCTAATCCCCTTCAACGTAGACCCCTTGTGCTTGCACACACTTAGCCCACCGATCCTTCCACTGCTGGAAACACCTGGAAGTCTTCTTTTGGAATGGTGTTCAGCTCCGTTGTCGCGTTCCGCATTATCTCTTCTCTACTCGCAAAACGGGTTCCTTTCAGTGGCATCTACAATTTTGGAAACAACCAGAAGTCGCAAGGAGCCAGGTCTGGATAGTAGGGAGGTTGGCGAACGGTTGTAATTCCATGTTTGGCTAAGAAAGTGTTGATCAATTGGGATGAATGTGCAGGGGCGTTGTCATGATGCAAGCGCCTGTTGTTCGCCTTCCACATGTCTGGTCTTTTGCGCCGAACTGCGTCACGGAGTCGCCGGAGAACATCTTGATAGTACTCCTTTGTAACTGTTTGTCCTTCTGGTGCATATTCGTGATGCTCAATTCCTCAGACATCAAAGAAAACAGTCAGCATGATCTTGATTTTGCTTCGCACCTGCCGTGCTTTCTTCGGCCTCGGAGAATCGGAATGCTTCCATTGCGACGACTGTCTTTTTGTTTCTGGGTCGTACCCGTACACCCATGACTCATTTCCAGTTACCACGGTGTTCAGAAATCCAGGATCAGTGTTGGCGGTGTCCAGGAGGTCCTGTGCAACGTCAAAACGGAGGTCTTTTTGTTCCGGTGACAACAACTTGGGTACGAATTTCACAGCCACTCGTTTCATGTTCAAATCTTCACGCAAAATTGCATGTGCAGAATCTTTACTCACTCCAACCGCTTCTGCAATCTCCCGCACTGTCAAACGACGATCTGCCATTACCAAATTTCGCACCCTCTCAACATTAGCTGCACTCCGAGCAGTTTGGGGCCTGCCACAATGCTGCTCACTCTCCGCTGATGTGCGGCCATCTTTGAATCGGTTGAACCACTCCTTAATTTGTGTTACACCCATCGCATCTTCTCCAAACACCTGCTGAATCTTACGAATTGTTTGGCTTTGAGAATCACCAAGCTTTTGACAGAATTTGATGCAGTATCTTTGCTCAATTCGTTCAGTCATGTTGCGAGACAACGAAATCCGATGACCACTACGAAGAGCACCTTACTTGATGACCATCAGCCAGCGACTGGCACAAGCGAACGCGGTGAAAACATTCACGCATGCGCAGTAAGGTTACTCCTTCCACCGTGCAATGTGGTGCCGCCTTAGAATCACTACTTTACGCGGGAAAAATTAAGGCCAGATACTTTTTAGACAGGCCTCGTAGGTGTTGAACTTTCGTTGGAAAGTTTAATTTTTTCCCGATTTTTAAAAATCGTTCTCACAGTTGATTCTGACAGACAAAAATTTCTGCCAACAATTGTTGCTTTGCTTCCATTTTCCATTCATCTTATCACCTTCATCTTCAATTCCAAAGTTACGCTTTTACGCTCTTTTTTCTTCATAGGCGACATTTTTAACGTAGCGTTAAATTATGTATCCCCACCAAACGTTAAAACACGACTGCCAGCCGACATAAACATATGGAACAAACGAGGGAATCCCCATAGAACATAGTCGTATGATGGGGAATCCCCAATTCTTCGATCAGAATGGTCAGAGAAAGCGGGGATTCTTGCTACCAAAGAAAAGCCAATGACTATATTATGTACATACATATTCTTGAGCAAGCAATACGCATAATACGAGGCATTTAATGCGAAATTTGAAATTCGCGCTAAAGCGAAACCACACATAATGGGTCGCGTAAAGCGGGGTATTACTGTATACAATATTTCTGCCAATTTTAATAAATGATTCATTTGTTGTTGTAGGTTCGTAAATACCTTTCTGATATTGCATTCAGTTACATTTGTCTTTCATTTTTACAGGTGATATCACTTCGCATAGCTGGCCGTTTTGGAGGAGAGAGCCAAGAAATAGTTCTACAGACAGGCCCACCAAGTGCAGACGAGCAACCAGTACCATCAACATCTGGTCTATCAGGCTCCAGTTGTCCTGACACTAGCAGTGCAACAGCAGGATTAGCACGTGGTGTGGCACAGCTGCTGGCTCATGCTGTTTCTGCCAAGCCAGAAGCTTCCACAGGCCCTACCTTTCGCAGTCCAAATGTTGTTGCACCTTCTGATGGTGATCCTATACCTCCATTTCCTCAACCTCGTCGATCGCCTGGAGTGTCAAATGCTACTCCAGGTACTTCTACCATCACAATCACACAGCCCACCTCGAATGGCATATCAGTACCACCAAGTCCTTCACAGTCTTATTCAGGTCCTTTTCCCTTTGCAAGCATGACACACGCGGCCCAGGCAGCTGTTCGTGACCAGCCATTTGTGCCTCCTACCACTGTTTCCGCATCCACCGTTGTTCATCACGGCTTCGCAACACCCCCTCCACCTCCGTATCCTGGCTCTCAGGTGCAACAGTCACAGCAGCAAGTGGTTTTCAAGACAGGACAAGGAACACCCACTTTACGACAAACAGCTAATTGCCAGATTCCTGGGACTGCTACCCCAGCAAATGTGGCACTCTCTAGCCCACTACTTGTGAACTTGCTGCAGAATGATGGAGGTTCTGGTCCACCAACCAAGATGGCTCCACCTGCTGCAGCGGATCGACAGGGACGGCCACGGAGCAATCTTGTTGTCCAGCAACCACAGCAGCAGATTCAAGGCACCATTAGACGGAGGTCAGATGGTACTCTGATAACCACGAGCATCGATCCTGGGGTGTCTCCTGTGCCCACGGGAAAGTTGACACAGCACCCTCGTTCTGCCTTTGCCGGTGTTACGGCATCTCCGCCCACAGATGGTCCTGCAAACCATCCAAACTTGGCTAACCATCCTCGTCTGCACCAGGCGACAACTCTGCCCAATTCCAGCATTCAGCAGAATCAGCAGCAGCAACTGCCTCAACAACAGCTTTCACAAAAGTCTTATGCAGGACCTCTTCATGCCTTGCAATCGGTGCGGGCCCAACAGAGACCTGGTCCAACTCCCAGTCCTGTGACGCGTGCTCCGAGTTCATCCTTCCCTCAGCAGCAGGTATCTCTACCAAATCCAAATCCCCCACCTTATCCACGAGCTGGTCATTCTGTCGTCCGACCACCCCAACAGCGAGTTTCTGCGACACCGGTTAAAGATCCTGCTGGACAGCTCCGGCCACAAAAAGTACCAGGTCCTGACTTTTCAAGGTTTAGTGATGTGAGACCCCCTAATTCAGACGGGGCAAAGACCCGACCGTCAGCTCCAGGTCAGTGGCCGAGGACTGCAGCCCCACCGTATGGGTACAGACTTTCGGCAGAGACTAGGCCACGACCACCGATGTCCCCTCCAGTATCTCCACCTCCAGCACCTGAACCTCCACTGTCTCACCATCTGAGCTGACGTCCTCTGGAAAGAGGCGCCAGTTTCTCATCAATCCCCTTACTGGCCACTTGGAACCGGTTGCTAGTGACAGTGGCTCAGATGGTGAGGCAGAGGCTGCAGTTCCAGCTGCAGATGACCCTTTCTTCTGTTTCCCATCACCTCTAAATGACCGCTCCAACTCGGTCTTCTCGGATGATGATGATGATGTTAGTAGTACCGTGTCACGAAGGAATGAGACTACAACAGATCAGTCTGACTCGGAGGCAACTGTGCGTTCAACAGGCAGTGAATCCTCTGTTCCTTCAAGGCACGCCCGCAGCAAGGTAATTTTCACTTGTTTGTGTCATTATTTTATTGTTTTGATACTGTTGCTGCATAGAATTATTATCCTTTTATGTGTAAATACCAAACTACTAGTGCATTGTTTGCTATCTGAATTATGTATTTCTAATTTTAGGAACATTTCCACTACATTACCAAACCAACAATTAGGCATTACAACGTAGTGACCAACAAGTATGTTAACAAATCTTAGTTACATTTAATATTTGTTATTGAGAACTTTTGTTCCTCCCAAATCATACGTAATTTGTGATAATTGTGATATAAAACATTATTGTAAGATAAGCCAATTTTATTTTCCCCAGTACTATTCATCAGCTTAATGCTCCGGAAAAGACTATACAATGCCGCTTCGAAAAATTCTTCACCCATATGTTATCCCATACATTATTCATTCTTGTAATGGTAATCTTATACTTCTTTCTAGATCATCATGAAATTTCTGGTTTCATTTTGTGCGAGTAATGTCTCAGTCTTACGGCCAGGGCTAAGAAGTTTTGCCTACACTTGCTTCAAATCTCTTAGCATGCTCAGTGAGAGTATTTTCAGTTATGAGCTATGAGTCTTATTTATTTATTTTTTTTTATAGTAAGCATGTATATACATCAATTCCTGAATGTGGATATCCCTGTACATAATGGCCACTTACACGTCTATGTCCACATCAAAATCACAAACCTACGACAATATCTCCACTTTGATAGCTGCCATCCATATCACACAAAAAAACTCCCTCCCCACACAGCCTAGCAGTTTAATGCAGACACATCTGCTCCAACCAAGAATCCTTAACCTATACTCCAGCAACCTGACCCAAGCACTGACACATGATATTTATCATCCAGAATTGGTCCACAGACACAAGGACAGTAAAAAGAACGGTCCATCACACCAACACACACCCCATGGTAACCATAACTCAGTTTTTCTCACCCAGTTCTCTCAAGACCTGTAATTGCTAAACCAAATTCTTCTTCCTGGCTAAATTCCTCAGATATTTCCTGAAATGCATTAAACTCTGCCCACTATCCTTCCCACCACACACTGTGTCATTTCAGCAGGCTAACTAAAAAATATACTTGTGCATAAATACCAACCCTCCAGTGCTTCTAAACTACTTTACGGCTCGTTGCCTTGTAACAGACCTCCCCATCACAATATGTGTGTTATGCATCCACCTACCTCAACCTATTGTATGTAATACTATTACCTGTCCCATCTTGGGCCGTATCACCAAGTACCACATCCCTTTTCATATGCCAGCTCACTTACCACCATTACCAAACTTCTTACATTGGACAGAGCACAAACATGTTAGTCATCAGAATAAATGGTCGCAGGCAAACAGTTTCCTCCCAAAATCTAGACCACCCTGTTGTTCTCCATGCCATGCTCTCCCTAAAAAGTCGTGCCTTCATTAACTGTTTCACAGTTAGAACCATTACATCACTACCTGATACCACTTCCCAATCTGAACTCCACAGGTGGGAATTGGCCTACCACCACATTCTGGAGACCAGGTACCACCCAGGCCTCAATTTCAAATAATACTTGCCTTCCTCACCCAGTTATACCCAACAAACTTTCAGGAAACATTCCTCACACACAAACAAAGAAAATATGTTATGTGGACATGTGTCCGGAAATGCTTACTTTCCATGTTAGAGCTCATTTTATTACTTCTCTTCAAATCACATTAAAAATGGAATGGAAACACACAGCAACAGAACGTACCAGCATGCCTTCAAACACTTTGTTACAGGAAATGTTCAAAATGTCCTCCGTTAGCGAGGATACATTCATCCACCCTCCGTCGCATGGAATCCCTGATGCGCTGATGCAGCCCTGGAGAATGGCGTATTGTATCACAGCCGTCCACAATACGAGCACGAAGAGTCTCTACATTTGGTACCGGGGTTGCGTAGACAAGGGCTTTCAAATGCCCCCATAAATGGAAGTCAAGAGGGTTGAGGTCAGGAGAGCGTGGGGGCTATGGAATTGGTCCGCCTCTACCAATCCATAGGCCACTGAATCTGTTGTTGAGAAGCGTACGAACACGTCGACTGAAATGTGCAGGAGCTCCATCGTGCATGAACCACATGTTGTGTCGTACTTGTAAAGGCACATCTTCTAGCAGCACAGGTAGAGTATCCCGTATAAAATCACGATAACGTGCTCCATTGAGCGTAGGTGGAAGAACATGGGGCCCAATCAAGACATCACCAACAATTCCTGCCCATATGTTCACAGAAAATCTGTGAATCGAGGAAGTACAGTACATACTAACGAAACTAAAATGAGCTCTTAGCATGGAAAGTAAGCGTTTCCGGACACATGTCCACATAACATATTTTCTTTGTTTGTGTGTGAGGAATGTTTCCTGAAAGTTTGGCCGTTACTTTTTGTAACACCCTGTATAATAGACCTTATTTTAATTTTTGTTTGCCATTATAATTTATTAAAAGTTAAAAAATCCTCCTCATTTGTGTGTCTTCTTTTTTCCTATTTTCATTTATTTGTTTCCTGCAATTAGTATTTCCGATGTTGTTATTGTTTGCTCATCTCCCAACCTCCAGTAGTCAATTCCGTCCTACATGTGGCTGTGTTGTCCATAGGCACTTACATAAGCTAAGTCCCATATTTTCATTTTCTTGAAGGGTGGTATGATCTAAAATGTAGTGATTTTTTGTGTTTGTGAATTACATATATTGTTGCTACTGCCCTCCTCCCTTCACCTTTGTAGAGTGTTGGGTATAATTTGTCTTTTATATATATATAACTAGACGACCCGTGCGAAAATTTCGCGAATAAAATGCGATTAATAGTGAGGTTGAATATAATGTCACCAAGTTCAGTCATTACTCTTCATACTCCTACTTCATTTATCGATTTTGGTTAGAAATCCAGGGAGATAAACACAAAAAACGTATTTTAGAAATATTAACATTTTCGCGCTTTATGGGTCGAATAACGAAAAATTCCTTTCTTAGAATATAATGTTACCACGGCGGAAACCTTAGTCTTTAATACGATATGTCATTTATCTATATCGATTAGATATCAAGGGAAATATAAGGCTCGTGACACAAAAATACGTTGTAGAACAATTTATACTTTTTCCCTTTAATAGTTGAATTCCAAACACTTCATTCTTAAAATATGATGTCATCAAATCTGAGACATTATTCCTCACAATAGTACTTGATTTATCGATTTTGGATAGATATCACGGGAGATAAGTGGCTCGAGACACAAAAAACGTATTTTAGAAAAATTGACATTTTTGCCTTTTATGGGTCGAATTACGAAAAATTCCTTTCTTAAAATATAATGTTACCACGGCGGAGACCTTATTCTTTAATATGATACCTCATTTATCTATATCGGCTAGATATCAAGGGAGATAAATCGCTCGTGACACAAAAATCGGTTATAGAAAAATTAATACTTTTTTCCTTTAACGGTTGAATTCCAAAAACATTCTTTCTTAAAATATGATTTCACAAAGCTGATACATTACTCCTTATATTCTTACTTAATTTATCAATTTTGGTTAGATATCCAGGGAGATAAATGGCTCGAGATATAAAAAACGCATTTTAGAAAAATTGACATTTTTGCCTTTTAAGGGTCGAATTACGAAAAATTCCTTTGTTAAAATATAATGTTACCACGGCGGAGACCTTATTCATTAATATGATACATCATTTATCTGTATCGGTTAGATATCAAATGAGAGAAATCAACCGTGACACAAAAATCGGTAATAGAAAAATTTATACTTTTTTCCTTTAAGGGTTGAATTCCAAACACATTCTTTCTTGAAATATGATGTCACAAAGCTGAGAAATTACTCCTCATAATCCTACCTCATTTATCGATTTTGGTTAGATATCCAGGGAGATAAATGGCTCGAGATACAAAAAACGCATTTTAGAAAAAGTGACATTTTTGCCCTATAAGGGTCGAATTACGAAAAATTCCTTTCTTAAAATATAATGTTACCATGGTGGAGAACTTATTCTTTAATATGATACCTCATTTATCTATATCGGTTAGATATTAAGGGAGATAAATCGCTCGTGACACAAAAACGCATTGCAAAAATATTGATACTTTTGCCCTTTAAGGGTTGAATTCCGAAAACTTTCTGGCTTAATATATGACGTCACTAAAGCGGAGATCTTAATCTTTAAAACGATACTTCATAAAACGGTTTCAGATAGGTATCCAGGGAGATAACTGATTCGTAACACAGAAAACAGCATTTTAGAAAAAATTACATTTTTGCCCTTTAAGGGTCGAATTCCAAAAACTTTCTTGCTTAAAATACGATTTAACCAAAGTGGAGAACATAAGCTTTAAAATGACACCTCATTCATTGATTTCGGTTAAGTACGAAGGAAGATATAGGCTTGTGACAAAAAATACCTTATAGAAATAATATATATGATGAGCAGGAAAATGTTTTAGGCAACAAAACTAAGGAAGAGTAGGGAAATATGACCCATCTTTTACCACAGATGAATGCGACTGGGAATGTTGAACACAAAAAGAACATACACACGAAACGCGCAATATTTCAACAGTTAGCCTTATTCTTACAAAAGTGAGACACCAGGAGGAGCCAGATGTGCACACAACAGCAGCCGTCTGGTGAAGCAAAGCCAGCGTAGATGGTAGTATAGGAGAGAGGGGGAAGTTCAAATACTAAATCGATAATGCTGAAGGTATATTATCATTGAAAGTGGTAGAACAACATAACTGAGTGATGATATACATATAAATCATATTTTGAAAAACTTTAAATAGGAAAAAAAGCAATATAAATAGTAGTGATAATAAGTTCTGTGTCTGGTGGAAGGGCACCCGCATGTCACAATCCTATGCAAACCTTTTCTGGAACAACAATTACTAAACAATCTTTCCATTAAACCTTTTGTGTGGTTCAGGTATATAGATGATATTTTAATGATCTAGACCCACAAAG
This sequence comes from Vandiemenella viatica, assembly GCA_031002005.1. Lineage (NCBI taxonomy): Eukaryota > Metazoa > Arthropoda > Insecta > Orthoptera > Morabidae > Vandiemenella > Vandiemenella viatica. The sequence continues at coordinate 43,875,172 of CM061919.1, read as the reverse complement.
AGATCATCTGATAGACTTCCTCACCTCCTTAAACAACCACTCCATCAACTTTAGCTGGTCTTACTCCTACAGCCATATAACTTTCTTGATGCTGACGTTTCCTTACATAATGAGTGCCTGCATACCTCTGTTCATATCAAACCTACAGATCTACGGCAGTATCTTTACTTAAATAGTTGTCATCCCTCCCACACTATACCTTCCCTTCCGTACAGTCTGGCCATCTTTGGAAGATGCACCTGCTCCGATGAAGATTCTCTTTCCCGATACACACGAAACCTGTCTGGAACACTCATATCCCGCTGCTACCCCCTGACCTAGTTCACAAACAAATATCTTGTGCTACAGCCCTTCCCGTGTACAACCACTCTAAGGCTGTACCCCTTGAAACTAACCGCAGCCCCGCTTTCATCACCCAGTTCTTCCCTGGTCTTGAGTCAACTAACCTAATCCTTCGTCGTGGACATGGGCATGATTGCTTACGTTCTTTCCCCAGGATGCGTACCATTCTCCATAAAATCCTACCCACTGCCCCACGTACACTATGCCCCAATAACATCTTCCAAGTTCTGATATCTCGTAATCACCCACCAAATTTAGTCCACAAACAATCCCAACCATCAAAAACCAACCACAGTTCAGTTCTGGTCACTCGGTATTTTCCAGGCCTGGAATCAATTAACCGAATCCTTCGACAAGTTTATGATTTTCTTTGAGCCTGCCCTGAAATGAGAACCCTCCTCCCAAAAATCCATCATCTGGAACCTGCTTCAGTAGACTTCCAAACCTCAACCAAATCCTACTCCATAAATATGGGCCTCCCCAGCTTACAAGACTGCCTTGAGGCTCCTTTCAATGTAATAAATCCCGCTGCAAATTGTGCAACATGCATCAGGCCTCCATCACCTTCACCAACCCAGTAACTGTTGAAAGCATCATACGACTTGCCACATGTGTATCCTCACATCTAATATATCAACTAACCATTGCCAATATTTATACATAGGCCTGACCATGAATCCACTGGCCGTCAGAATGAACGGACACAGACAAAACTATTTACCCAGAACCTTCACCATCCAGTATATCATGCCACAACACATGATAGAAACAATTTCAATTCTTACTTCACCGTACGTGCCATCAGAGTCTTCTCAGACTGAAGTAGCATCTCTGAACTCGGAAGGTACTGTTATAAATTGGGTACCAGATATCTCGTGGGCCTTAGCTAAAGATAACAACCAGCAATCTTCCTTCCACTCCACTCATTCCCTACCCCGTCCATCTTCCCACAGAACCACTGCTCACCAGAGCTGTTCATTAAATAATTATAATATCTTTGTGTTTATTTGTTTTGTATATATATTTAGATTATCTATTCATATGAAAGACAAAAAATTTATTGGTTAATAATAACATTTTCAATCAAAATCATCCATGTGTCTGCAACTGGTTACCGCAATATGTTTGCAATTCTCGTGTTCACCCTTTCAAAATCCCACCCACAATTGCCACCATGTTAATTTTTCCCCCACCACAAGCTGCCGACTTTGGATCAACATCACCAGCTAGCTGCCTGTCTCCACCAAGGCAGCTCTCTCACTCTTTTGTTGAAGAAGTGTCATGATCCCAAAACTATCGAGCATTTTTCTGTGTTTCAATACCGCAGCAATCTTCATATATATATACGAGGTAGGTCCGATAATAGCCTCTCTTCCCGATGGCACCACTGTCGCCAGAGAAATTTATTATCGTGTAGTACATTATCTTAGACGGCTATTGTTAAAATTTCAGCCAAATCGGACTCATAGTTTTGTTTTGATCCCGTGTGAAAGTGGGTGTGTCCGCAGATTTTAGAAAAATGGAAAAAGAGCTATATCGGTCGGTGATTCGATTCTTGATTTTGGAAGGAAAATCGCACAGCGAAATCAAAGAGCGCTTGGATGCTGTATACGGTGACTCTTCTCCTTCGACAGCGACTGTCAAAAATTGGTTTAACGAGTTTCAACGTGGTCGCACGTCGGTTTTTGATGAGCCACGCCCAGGTGCCCCGAAAACGGTTACCATGGAGGATAACATAACTAAAATCCACAATCTCGTATTGGCAGACCATCGATTGAAGGTGCGCGAGATTGCAGGCACAGTAGGCATCTCAAAAGACCGCGTGGGCCATATCTTGCATGATATTTTGAGCAGGAGAAAGCTGTCACCGCGATTGGTGCTGCATTTGCTCACTCCGGACAACAAGCGCAACCGTGAGACCACTTCACAGCAGTGTTTGGCGCTGTTTAAGCGCAATCCGAAGGAGTTTCTGCGTCGTTACATGACCGTCGACAAAACATGGAGCCACTGGTACACACCAGAGACCAAGGAACAGTCAAAACAGTGGACTTGACCCAACGAACGTGCTCCAAAACAGGCGCAGACTGTCCCATTGGCCGGAAAGGTGATGGCCACCATTTTCTGGGATTCACAAGGTGTGATCTACACTGACTACCTGGAGAAAGGCAAAACGATCACAGGGCTTTACTATGCCGAATTATTGGATCGATTCGACGCCAAATTGCAGAAAAAATGGCCCCATTTGGCGAATAAAAAAGTGCTCTTCCACCATGACAACGCACCGGCTCACACCTCCGCTGTTGCCACGGCCAAATTGGTCGAATTGGGCTATGAACTGCTGCCCCATCCACCATATTCTCCAGATTTGGCCGCGTGCGACTTTTTTTTATTTCCAAACTTGAAGAAGACATTCGCCGGGCACAAATTTGAGTCGAATGAGGAGGTTATCGCCGCCACGGAGGCCTACTTTGCAGATCTCCAGAAAATTCATTTTTCAGACGGGTTAAAGAAGTTGGATCATCACTGGGTCAAGTGTATCGAGCTAAAAGGAGACAATGTTGAGAAATAAATCACCACTTTTCCAAAATTTCCTTTTTTTCTTTTGTAGGCTAAGTACTTATCGGACCGCCCTCGTAAAAGAGAATTTTATTGATATTTTCTGCCAACTACCTCCATATGCTGGTGACTTGTTCCCACGACACGTTTCTCAAGTCCTTCAACCTCCTCCCATACCTCGCACACCTCCCACTACAAGCCCCTGGTCTATCGATGTGTGCCTCCAAATAGTTGCCATCCTCAATCGGGCAGATACCTCATTCTGCTGTTTAAGAAACCTGAAAATTTGTTTGTCATTTGTATCTGCACCATGCGAACATTTTCTATGGTAAGAAGGGGTTAATTTCTGTATCATCCTCTTATATAAAATGTGTTATCTGGAAACTGCGCACGTCGTCAATACTTATTGGCTAGAGAACGGTCACGTGCCAGCCGTCACTCACAAATCAACAGCCACCATAAAGTTACAATGGTTCCTTCAAGTTGCTTTTTGTTTATTTATGACAACTAGATGCAGAAATTGATGTAAGGAGAAGGGTATTCAATTTTTATGCTATATTATCTGTATCAGTTATAAGAACTAGATTATTGCATAACCTATGAATTTTTTTTTTGCAGAAGATAAGAAACAAGGAAGTTTATTAAAAACTTGGAGAAAGGTTACACGAAACATACATAATCATGAAATTGTGAATAAATAACAGTTATCCATTTTCGAAATTATAGTCTCCATCATTTAAAGTAAAATTCATTTATTTAAATAAAATCCTAACCAAATACTCTGACAATTTAACCAGAGTAAGGTATTCATATCAGAAAAGATATCATTAAAAATGATTCTTATTTGTTTCTCCTTACAAGCTTTTCCAGAATAAATTCCTACTACCATCATAGATGATACCCTTAGTTTTTGATAAACATTTTAGCTATTAAATGAAATTTAAGTTTACCTTTTTATGTAGACTTAAATCATCAAGGATATGACTATGTATAAGCGATGTGAAACTCAATTTATTAACCGCAATTCAACAACAATATTCTTGCAGCAAAATAGCGGTGAGCAGAGATATTAGAAATTATTTACACAGTTTAATATATACGCAACTGCTATGAAATTAATTGCCATAATACAAGCATGAAGTTTGCTTTTCGTAGCATTTTATTCTTAAAAAAATGTGAAAACATATTTTGGATAAAAAAAACGTGGAACTACGAAAGTAACATTTAAGAAACTTAAATTTCTCATGGTCTCGGCTATTGGTAACCACGAATTCCGGCCTATGCTAAAATTTAATTTAGTTAAAACTTCCGCTAATGTTGCTGCTTGATCAAAGTTTATTTGTTTACTGACCACTTTCGTAGGGAGGCGTCCTAAATTACGTGAGGTGTAATGGGAGGGGGAGGGGCGAAATCTCACCAAGGGGGAGGGGAGGGTCAACGGAAATCTCACGTGAGGTTTTGGGAATTTTTGTAGGACTGTAGAGCTAAAAAAAAAAAAAGGTCTACAAATGACGCGAAAGTCAATTTTTGGGGGATTTATTCTGTCGAAAAGTAGGGGTGTGACCAGCTTTGGAAGGGCAAGACCTAAAATAAGAGAATAAAAAAAGTCTCAAAAAGTTGCGAGGGCAATATCTCGGGGGGGGGGGGGGGGGGGGGGTGGTGTCTCACGGATCAGATTTCTCGAACTCTCGCCGGGGGAGGGGGGGCGAAATCTGGAAAAACTCCTCACCTAATTTATGGATGCCCCTAGTGGTCTTAGTTCACATTCGCTGTACGCAAGTTTTTAGGTTATTTAAAGTGGTTATCAACCCAAAAATGTTGCTGAATTGAGTATTCTTACAATTCATTTCTTCGAAGTTGTTCAGCTATTTAATAATCTGGAATCTGTATAATTTTTCCAGCAGTTACAGAAACTATGACCAAAGATTACATTATGAACGTTTTCCCAGACTTAAAAAAAACAAGGTGATGTTTTCGAAGCAAACAGGAATTCTTCAAATTTTGCAGAATGAAATTTAGGGTCAAATATAAGTCAAGTTTGTCTGTGCTTAATACATCTATTAATATTTTTGAGTTCTTCAAGCTCAGAAATTGTATTCACGCTAAGATTTTTTGACAGAAGATAAGTTTATTAACACGTTGACTGCCACGGCAATTTTCACAAATCTGGCCAAAAATGACATTTTGGTTTAATCACATTATATTGTTAAAAACTCTAATTCTAGTGCATTGTTATCATAAAAAAGCATAAAAAATGTTTTTTTTTTTAAAAAAAACTCTTACGAGTTATCTCGTAGTTGGCTTCTGTAACAGAAATCTCTTCGCGGAAGCCAACTACGAGTTAACTCGCACCCAGACACGCTTCGACCTATCGCTTCTCTAAAGCTGAATTATTGATACGCGTCCATATTCGTTACTAGTATCTCTGAAATTGTTGAGTGCATCAACATTTACGCCTTTCTTGAGTGTTTTGTTTTATAATTATTGGTATAATTGAATTATCAAGAACCCAGTATGGATAAGAAAAGACCACTGACTCAAAATGAAATTGAGTACTACGTAAATCTAAGTGATTCAGAATTTGACGGGATTTTTGACGAGGATGGTAATGACAGTAGCGATTATGAACCTTCTGAGAATTCAAGTGATAGTGAAGATGAAGTCGTCTCCGAACCTGAAGTTGATCCCGAATTTGAAGAAAATGATGATGATTCCCAAGCAACAATATCAAATGCGAATGATAATTTGTGGACAGAAATTCAGCAAAATCCTGAATTATTTATTTTCCAAGAAAATGTTGGTGTGAAATTGGATACGACAAATTTTACAGTACAAACGCTGGTGGACTTATTTTTTTCGGATGAATTTCTTGCATTACTGGTGGAACAAACTAATTTATATGCTGCGCAAGAAATTGAAACACGTAAAGAAATGAAAAAATCTAATAGGTTATCAAAGTGGCAAGACGTCAGTACTGCAGAGATGAAGGTTTTTTTGGGACTTTTGTTGCAAATGGGACCTTGTACTTTTCCATCAATTGAACATTACTGGAGCACTAACAAGCTATATAATGTAAACTTTTGGTGCTCACATATGAGTCGAAATCGATTCCAGTTGTTACTTCGTTATTTTCATTTGGTTGATAACTCAATACCATCTGCCGACAGATTACACAAGGTGAGACCAATTCTAAATCATTTCAATAATAATATGCGTGAAAACTATGTACCAGATAAAAATATTTGTATTGACGAATCTATGATGCTATGGCGGGGTAGATTGGTTTTCCGCCAATATATAAAAAATAAAAAACACAAATATGGTATCAAACTGTATGAACTATGTGAGTCCGACGGTCTTGTAATGAAAATAAAGATTTACAGCGGAAAATCTGTGGAAACTGATAAAAATGTAGGTCACACTACTGATGTTGTTTTACATTTACTTGAGGACTATCTCGATAAAGGATACACGGTTTACATGGATAATTTTTATAATTCTGTTGCTCTTACAAAACTGCTAAATACACGAAAAACTTATGTGTGCGGAACCCTACGAAATAACAGAAAAGGAAACCCCAGAGATGTGGTAAATCGTAAACTGAAAAAAGGGGAGTGTATCTGGCAGCAAAATGGTCCTGTTACTGTATGTAAATGGAAAGACAAACGAGATGTCCTTAGCATTTCAAACATGCATGATGTTGAAATGGTAGAGGTGCCCAATCGCAATGGAAAAATTACTATGAAACCGAATATAATTCGAGATTACAATAATGGAATGTCTGGCATTGACCGATCAGATCAAATGCTTTCGTACTACTCATCTCTAAGAAAGACTATTAGATGGCCCAAAAAGGTTTCATTACATATTATAGAGATATATATACACAATGCTCATAAAATTTTTCAAAAAGTAACTTCTTCTAAAATAAAACTGATAAAGTTCAGAGAAGAATTCGTCGTCGCGTTGATTGGAGAAGAGATTGAACCAGTTTCGAAAAAAAATAAATTGCAAGAGCTCCACTATTTAGAGTGTCTACCACCTACTGAGAAAAAACAGCCTCCGACAAAGCCATGTCGTATATGTACCAAAGCAAAAAAAACGCCGAGAAACGCGTTATTTCTGCCCAATCTGTAAAGAGAAGCCAGCCCTCTGCGTGGAAGATTGTTTTAAGAAGTTCCACAAACAATAAAATATTACTTTATTTCTTGAATTTGAAATAATTTTTATAATTATAATTTTTGTTCGTTTTTTTAATAAATTTTCTGTTCATGCAAGCCAGCATTGATTTTTTGTTCTTTTCCCAGAAGCCATCTATCGATATTAGCACTAATATATTACGAGTTTAATCGTAGCTGTACAAAAATGGCAAGTAAACACAGGACGAGATAACTCGTAGTTGGCGTCCTAGAAGAGAACACAACCTACGAGTTATCTCGTAGTTGGCAGTCAACGTGTTAAATGTTTACATGACATGTACATAATCGCAAAATGTATCAGTCAAATAAATAACAGTTATCCATTTTTGAAATTATACTTTCCGCCATTTAAATGAAAATGGATTTTAAAAAATCTTAGCCAATATTCTGATAATTTAACCAGAGTAAGGTACTAATATCACGAAAAATATCATAAAAAATGATCCATATTCATTTTTTCCTTACTATCTTTTCCAGAATAAATTCCTACTGCCACCAAAGGCGATACCTGTCATTTTTGACCGGTGTTAAAACTAGTAATATATATTTGGAAATAAACCCTACCCTTACCATAGATGAAGGTAGCTGGGCTATGATGATCACAATAAAGAACAACTCGTGTAACAGAATATTTTGGTAGCGAACCTAAGTCGTGTTAGTAGATTATTATTATTATTATTATTACTCCACGATTCACTAATAGTGTGTCGCGGAGGGTGCATTGCATCTAACCGAAAGAGTAATAGTTTGGGAGGGATATACGGGATATGGCAGGAGGTGCCCATGGGCTAATGTCAGGAACCATCCCAGGATTTGTGTGAATCTTGCAAAACCCAGCTCAGGATGGCAGGAGAGCTTTATCGAAAGCTGCTCCTGTGGGATTTTAAATTTACATGCCCAGTAAATCCCTTCTATTCCATTCCCTAATCGCTCGTGGAAAAAATTAATACAATAAAGACTCTGTTCTGGCCCTGATTTCTCTTATCTTATTTTTGCTGTCGTTCCGAGATATGAATGTTGCTGTAGCAATATTTGTTTACTGTCATTCTGAAATATGTCAGTTGTGAATTTTCCAATTAGCTTCTGTCGAGAGCAACACCTTCGGTGTTCCAGGTCTTCCCAACCTAACTCCCATTGCACTTATGCTTTCCCTCCAACTATATATACCTGTCACGAATCGGGCGGCTCTTCTTTGGACCTTCTCTAATGCTTCCATTAACCCCTTTTGATGGGGACCCCATTCAGAACAACAATATTCTATGTGAGGACGCACTAGTGACTTATATGTAGTCGATTTAAAGTGAGGCGCACTAGTGACTTATATGCAATCGATTTAACTTCCGGAGTGCATAGTTTTAAATTACCACATAGAAATCGGAGCATACAATTTGCTTTCCCGATTACATTCTTGATACGCCCATTCCATGACAAATTATTATGAATTGTTACACCTAGGTATTTAGCGGAATCTACTGTTCTAAGGACAGTACTATTAATTGTATATTCAGAGCTAAATGATGTCACCTTTTTACTTACATGCATGACTTGGCACTTTTTAGCGTTTAACTCCAACTGCCAGTCTTTACACTACAAAAATTATTATTATTAGATATGAGGCAAGGGGATATGGCTCCATCTATGCTCACCATATTAACTAGGTGACAAAAAAGGAGTGATAGTGAAGAGGGCTGAAAAATTCCAAATCGACAGTCGGGGCAAAATATGTCTAGAAAACATTGCAAAAGTATTGAATATTAGTTGTAATCATGAATATAAGGTATACACCATAAAAACGGGATGAATCGGAACACTTTTGAACTTTTAACGTGAAAAAGAGGAAAAATTTTGCATCAAAAACTTGGATTTTACTTTGTTATGACAACTTTAAGTGAAAGAATAATTCTTTTTATATTTTTTTTTTTTTGTTTTCTTTTGTTTTCTTTTTATGGCGTCCCTAGTCACTCTGCAGGTAGGGGTGAATCAGAACCCATGTTAAAACCCTTGGTTATTTTGGTTCAAACATGACAGGGCTCTTTGGGAACAAGTAGTAATAATAAGTCAGTAAATTAGATCATGCAATAGGCATCAAATTACTATTTGAATCCCAACACATTTTTTGTTTGTCAAAAAATGTTATAACTATAGAATATTTTTACTGATCTCAGTATAGGTTCCAATCAATCATGTCATTCTTGAAATTTATTGTATTTTTAAAATGGGAAGATGTCTTGATGTTCTAAGAAAGCTGTTGTTTGAGACATTTATATATATACCAGCATTTGCCCGCTGCTTCATGCGTGTGTGCTTTGGTACTGATTTTATTCTATTACCAAATATTAACATTGAGAGTAGTGAATTCTAAATGTCTTATAAAATTTTTCCTTTGTTTAGTTATTGCCTTAGGTTCGGTATTCATACTGATGTCCGAGAGTTTTGTTTCATTCATATTTTAATGTTATACAGTTTATGAAATAGTAGAAAAGCTATCTGAAAAATCAACTGTACTAATTCGTAGAGATAATAATTGTGAGAAGAAGAAAAATTGTTTAGAAAAGGTTTTATTTTTATGATGTAAATGGGTGTAACAATGTTAAAGAGAAATAAAATGTTACCTTTACCTTACTTAGTAGGTTGGTCACTGTAACGCCTCTGTGTGCCATGTTTAAATGCTGATACTGAGGACTGCATGGTTTATTATTATTATTAATTTAATTGCAATGTAGCTAATACTCCGGTGTCAATTCTCCCATTCATCTAATTACTCCTTTTTATTTTATTTTTTAACATCTTTTATAATTGGTATGTTAAGTCCCTTCCCCATTTATTTTTCTGATTTACAAATTTTAAATTCCCTAAGCGTTTTTGGTACATTACTTACTCATCACTTCACTTGGTAATTTGTTTCAGTCCCTTACACCCTTACCAACAAAAGAAAATTTTCCTGCTCCCTTATGCATGAAATTGAGCGCCAACTTGTAATCATGGTCGTATGTCCCCTTACATGCACTATTACTAATTCTTTGACCAATATCCCAACATGCCCCATCACTAACATATGCCCTGTACATTCCCAGCAATCTCTTCACCCTCCTACCTTTATCCAGTGATTCCCAATGCCAATTTAAATTTCTGAAATAATTTTTTTCCCTTTTGCTGTTTGGATATTGGTTTTATTTTGACGATATGTTAATGCGATCAGTTATTTTTGCTATAAAATATAAATTTACATGAATTAAAACTAATCGTGCGCAGTATCACACGTTAAGAATTATTTTTAATTTCCTTCACTTTCAAATCACCGGATTACTAATGCCATTATTTCAGCCACATATAAATAATTTCATAAATGTCATGATTTGTTCATGGTACAGTGTATGTATTAATGCACGTTTGATTGAAGCAATGCTTTTCGAACATCAATATTATCTGAGGTTGTGGTTCGGTTGACAGTTGAGAAGCTGTGTTGAAACATTTGAAACATAAGGGACAACGTGGATTCAGCTTTATAATTAATGCGATGTAGCATCAGGATATAAATTATTTTAATTTCTCTTTGCTTTCAATAAAGCCGTATTATTGATGTTGTTATTTTAGTCGTATATCAGTACCTCCAGCAGGCCAAGATTCGATAGCGAAACAGTGACTGTATTAACGCGCAGGAGCCAAGTTTGTCGTTAGGTTGAAATGCAGCCTGGACCAGAATGGCAATTGATACTCTATGTTACAGCATAAGGCATAATGACTCTAGTTTTATAATTTAAGTGGTGTTAAGATGCCTAGTTAACTTTTAATTTCATTGATTGCATATTGCTATCATCATTAACTCAATTTCGCGTGTGGAGATAATCATTAGAAAATCAGGGTTATGAAGTTATTTTATAGAAAGAACAGTTTATTTTACTGCCTGTGGTTTGAACAGCAGCCAAAATTTGTACACACCTTTAAGAATACTTCCACCAAATATATGTTAATCGAATAAAGTCCATTGAAATAATAGGCCATTATGTAGAAGGTATTATGGGAAAACTACGTATTTACCTGTTAGATGTCTTAGAAAAAAGCTTTAAAAAAAAAAAAAAAAAAGAAATAAATAAATAAAACTGAATATCGTATCCATAATGATATGTAACGAAAAAATATTGGCGTAATAATGTTTATTGTACTTCCTTTAGTGATCACGTAAGACATATTGTACCAGAGGCAAACTGTTTAACTGTCTACCAAAGACAAATCTATGTCTACCACATTAGTAATCTAACACATTTCAAATGACAACTGACCTGTTACAATGTAAATTAATGGTGATTACGTTCGATTCACTTATTCCGTTTACTTTAGAGTACTGCGGTACAGAAAACTGCATAACAAAAGTAAAAAAATAAAATAGAATTCCAGATTTTTGCGAAAGGAGTGAGCTTCTGAAAGTGCATAATGATCCGCGGCCCACAATTTCCCATATATAAAGGCTTTTAATTGCTTGCTCCTTCCCATGCTACATATAAATCATTAGCTATTTTCGCAGATTTTGACTCGCACCATTAGTTCTAAAAATTTAAAAACCCCGTCCAAATTGTGGTCATAGTTTTTGCGCGGCTCCCATTCAAATAAAGACACACATGCAGCTTGCTTACAGACTTATAATAGTATTTACAATCTGTTATAAGTTTCCAACAGATATCTGGCAAAGATCTAAGAAATGGATCATGTTGTATAATTTGTTGACAATTCTGAAATGGTGAATATAACATTAGCACATAAATTGCGTTAAAATAATTTCGACAGTTCAGAAATGTAGCAGGTAAGGTATGAACATTATGCTATGTATTAACATTTTCACCAAGAAACTTCTGTATTTATGCTGATGCCTTCTATGATCACAATTGTACAACACTATATCATCAAACGTGATTTATTGTGTAAATCACATCCAGCATTAAAATTAGAATTCCTTACAGAGACTTAAAGATATTCGGCTTCTGATTATTCCTTAGCAAATCAGTTGAAAGAAATGTTTTGTAATTTAATTTTCTTTTTTACACAGAGTCGAATAATCTCTTTTGCACTTATTTATGAAGCTCATCTCTTTTAGCAGGTGGCAAGAGAGGCTGCGCAGAGTCCTGCTCCAGGAGAATCAATTAGGTTACGTCTAAAGCTGGAGAAGAGTGAACCTGCTTATAAAGTGGATGTCTCATTTGTCAATGTGCCTGCTGTGCGGAAAGCTGGGGAAGTGAGAAATTCCCACACTCAACAGGGTCGTATTTTTGGAAGTCAAGGTGGTAGTGGTGGGACGGGAACCAGTCTGCCTGGAGAAGAGCCTCGTGTTCCTCCACTACATATATCGCTGAGAGGTAGAAATGCTGCTGTGGTCGTGGGCTCTCGAAAAGACAGGAAGTGGCAAGGTGGCAGTAAGGACAGTATCGCCAGTGTGCACAGTCCTAGCAGCCAGGCTGCTTCTAGAGTCAGCACAGGCAAACGATCTTCCTCTTCGTCTTCTGGAAAGTTGAAACCGGCAAAAGTACGAGAGATACTGCAAACGGATGACAATTCTACAGGTGTGAAGTTCAAGAAAACTGTGATTGGGCCTGATTGTATGAGCCAGACAAACAGTCCCGCAGTTGTAAGGATTAAGAAACCTGGGTTATCTACCACTGCCGACTCTCCCAACCATGTCTCGTCTCCCTCTGTTGTACGGATTAAGAAACCGAGCTCAGGGGTTACAAATGTTGCAGACGGAACTGGACTTCTTTCTGTAGCTCCAATTGTGAGGTTGAAGAAGCCCAGTAACGTTCTTACCTCTTCGGCAGAGGGACTCGGTATGTCGGGATCAGTGATGAGGATAAAGAAACCTCAGGCTAATTCAGAACTGCTAGATGGGCATATCCCATCTTCACCTGGTCCATTTGTTCGAATTAAGAAGCCTCCCACTTCTGGTTCTGCTGCATCCCCCTATTCCCCTTCAGCACCCATATCATCTGGCAGCAAACTCTCTGCTAAAACGTATTCTAAGTGTGATCCTTCTAAGAGAGAAACAATCAGCCACTCTGTGAATGAGAGGACGGTCTCCAGTGTAAGTAGTAGTGATTTACCAGGAAAAGTTAGGGTGAAGTGCAAAGAACGAAGGAATGAACATGATGTGGAGGATGTACCTTTGAAGGCGAGATTGAAAGAACAGGAAGGGATGCTTGGAACAAACGTGGGTGTTCGTAAGTCTCCTGCCTTCTCACCTGACCCCACAGACGCTGGACCTGGGCGGCCTGAGACATCTTCTCACAAGGTAAAACGCAAAGAGTCTCGTAAAAAATCTCACCACAACTTGGAACGAGATGGAGTGTCGGCTGGCAAATGGCATACTGTGGCAGATGAAGCTCGTCGAGTTGCCAGGCTGCCTGTGGTTGAAGTCGAGAATGGTATTGCACGTAGTCGCAGACACAGTGGAGATGACAGGGAGCTTGGTTTTGCTGGTGAGTATATCTCATTGAAGCTAATTTCAGTATAGGGTAGTTCTTTTAGAATATCTGGTTGTTTGTAATGCTGAATTCAATTTGGTCATTAAAATAAATAGTCACTTGAATTTACATCATTGTTTTTTGCAACGACAATATTTAGTAATAGTAGTACAAAGTTTAGTTAAAATTAAGATTATCAAAATGAATTTTGTTTTCAAAGAAAATATGTGGTAGGCATTTTGTTATTATTGCTAATTTGGTGACCACTTATGTACAAGCTTAATCAGACAATGAAGTATTAATTTCTTATTTCTGCTAAAATTAGTTGGCATGCAGTTACCAGATGTAAAGCATGGCATTTATGTTGATAATTTTGATCGGTGTCATAGTGGACTTGTTTCATGAGTTAACCTAAATGAGTGTTTAACTTAAATTATCTGGCAAAAAAAGTGAAGCTAGTATAAGGAGAGGAGAAAATGAAATGAAACTTCGTGGGCTTCATCACGCCATGACATCTGAGTGTGTGATATTATTTCAGTGATAACAAAATCCAGTCACATTTACAAAGAATTTGTGTTATCTTGGTTCTCCGAGTGGAGCCGCGTTGATTTATTAAAACCTAACATTTCTGCCACTGTGCTGTGGCTTTCTTCAGAGGACAGCTTTGTCAGTTGACGCTATTGCCTTATATAGTAGCAGGAAGCTAGCGTGCGCACTAATCGTCCATGGTGATGCCTCTGCGCCCAGTGTAGGGGGTAGGCTGGGGTCTTTCGTCTTGGGTTTTCCTGAGCAGGTTAGTCATGTTGTTTGGCCGTTTTTGTATTTCTAACGCTTCTCTTACACACCTAGGCCACCATCTGCTCTCAATGGCTCTAACATAGGACTTATCAAATAAGATGAATGGCCACTATCAGCTGAATGCAGAAATACAGCGATCTTGATCCGGCAACGAAGAGAGGCGTATTAACATCACTCAACTTAAGAGCTAAGACAGTATGTGACTCGGAAAGTCTGAATGAAGTAATGGACACACTAACAAAAACATTCCGAGCCAACGGCTATAGTGAATCCGACATCAGAAGGGTTTTAAGACCCAAAAAACCTATGGGAGACGTCAATTTGTCCCATGATACTAATGTGCCAACAAAATTCGCCTGTCTCCCATACATACAAGGTATCACAGACCGGATTGGGAAACTGTTAAAGCAGGTGGAGGTGCGAATAGTATATAAGGCTAACTGCAAACTTGGTCAGTCACTGACAAAGATAAAAGACATATTACACCCACACCAGCTTATGGGTGTTTACGAAATCCCCTGCAGCTGTGGCAGTGTTTATATCGGCGAGACAGGTCGCACTGTGGCGGAGAGACTTAAAGAACATATCTGCCACTACAAATATAACAACAGCTACAAATCCGCTGTAGTCCACCATGCTATTAATACCAGGCATCAAATAAATTTTCAAGAAACGAGGCTACTGTGGAGAGAAGACCAGTGGTGGCCCCGAAGGGTGAAAGAGGCAGCAGAAATTTAAAAAAAATACCAACAACATCAACGAAGATAGCGGCCTTTTACTCTGCGATGCTTGGCGCTCGTTGCAGTGTCAACATAAACAGTATCTCTGACGAAGGCAGGAGGATACCAGCCGATAGCTCAGGTAATGAAATAAACAACGCGGCATAACCCGAAAGTCAATTAATCATGTACAGCGATCTTGCTTGCATCGTTATGTTTCAAATGCCTGACATGCTCATTGAGCCTGTCCTTAACGTGCGTCCTGTTTCCCCAATGTATAACTTCCCACAACTACAAGAAAATTCATATACTCCTGGTGTTTGCAAATGTCCTCTCGTCTTTAACGCTAGTCAGGATGCTGGAAAATTTCCTAGGGGCCTTGTATACTTATTTTTAAGCAGCCGACCAATCATATCCGTCACTCCTGGATGTATGGCAGGACAGCCACTGCCTTGTCAGGTGGTTTGTTGTTCTCCGACGATGATGCTGCAGTGCGAGACAAAATGGAGCGGTCAAGGCATGCCAAGACTATTACAAGCAGCTACGCTATAGCCATTGGCTAGAAATGTCTCCTTTAAATTTCTCTTTTCAGCGGCCATACTCGCTTCGTCACATGCCATGGATGCCGGGAGAGTTATGTTTTTAAAATTCCACTTTTGATCGCTGGATAATGGTGGGAGTCGGTATGGAGGTAGTGATTAGTATGCATTGGTTTTCGATATATGTGGTGGCGCAAGGAGCCATCGTCATTTCTTATAACTCATACATCCAGGAATGGGAGCTGGTTGTCGATTTCAATCTCATAGTTAACTTGATCTTAACATGGGCTCTGCTTAAATGATCAAAGAAGACATGAGGCAACTTTATTCCATGGGGCCAGGTGACAAATGTGTCATCCATAAATCTCAGCCATAGCAACAGTTTCAAGGAGGTGTTATGGATAACTTCAGCTTCGAAAACTTCCATAAATAAGTTGACGACAGAAATACATAAATCATTTTTGAAGTGCTGTTTTAATTTATAAATTTAAAATTACAAAATATGTGACGTCACACCAGGGGACGGGGGGGGGGGGGGGGGTCCCACTAATGTGACAACCTATGACAAGGGAGGGGTCCAAAAATCATGAAATTCGTGTGACGTAATTTCTGGATGGCCCCTAAGTGATGGGTTATTTTCCCCACTGTAAGCAATAATTTTTCTTTATTTTTTCTTATTAATATTTGTTTACCAGCAACTCGTTGTTCCCATCATATGAATTGAAAATAAATTTGTATTCTCACTTGTCAATTAAATATTTAGCACTTTTTTTAAAAAAAATATCCGCATCCCTTGTTGAATGTTCTCTTTGTATCTGACATATGGACACACCTTAACTAGAATAGTAAAACAATTCAACCGAGATTTGTGGATGAATGGTTAATGTTGGGAGAACACAGATGTGTTCAACCTATCCAGTTCTTAAACATGGGTTTGATTCCTACAGATTTTGATTTTCTACAGGGGGTTTATAAAGGCTGAAACTAATAAAGAAAGAAGAGAGACAAAGCATTACTGTAAAAAGTAAAGTGATTTTAATTTTTCACTTCTTTTGCTATTTGAAAGTTGATTTAATACTCTACTGATCTCATTAATCGTGGGTCGTTGCTTTTCCACATTGCTGATTATTAACTTAAAAGCTCAGCAATTTTTGCACTCAGCTTCTTGCAGCACTACTTGGAATAAATGACCACCATCTTGAAAAATCACTTTACTTATGTTCATAGTGTTGGAAAGCAATGTGGTATGACATTTCAATACAGTTATCTTCACAAAATTACATCCTTCAGTGTACATTCACCTCTTTTCAGTACCATTCTCCTCCAATTTTAGGCCTGTTGTGATGAGATTCTACTAGATGAGCTCAGACCACATCAAGAGACTATGCCCAATGGATCTGCTTTGGAAAACACCCATTGCCAGTATGGTAACCATAGCAATCTGTCCTTGCAAAATGTGTCCTTATAATGACCCGGGGCCAGAAGCCAGGCAGTTACCAAAGAACCTCAACCCCAAGTGGGTGGGTAGATATATCAAATTGACTTGCTGTAATGTGGCTATTCAAGAGGGGTATAGCACCCAGAGAGGGGTTAGCCTTTATGATAGCTTATGCTAGAACTTGTAATGAAACAGATTTTGGCTATATTTACAATGTACTCTCACAGAGAGTAATCGTACTTGAGAGATCCTCACAGTAGACTATGGCCCATTAGATCTGGACAGTATGCTTAAACTGGTGATGGCAGAGGGGTGCAGAGGCTGACCAGTTCCTGAGCTCACTGTGGTCCTCCCAGGTCGTGTCAAGATGACTCCCTACTCTTCAACTGCAATCAAATTGAACTTGAACTGCTTCCCTGAAGATATATACCATTGACTTTACGTGCCACATTTTTTTTTATTATTGTGATTTGTAAATCTTACATTTTCTTCAATTTTTTTAATTCTACTTACTTAGTTTTGTGAAATATTGATTGTTGTTGCTGTCTCCTACTGTGTATAATGCCCTTCAGTAACCAGTTTTCTTGTTATGCCAAATTTTTCCTCTCCACAAAGAAAATTTCCCTTGAATGATTGTTTTTAAGCACTGCCTTCTATTCCACACAACTAACATCGTTTCAAATGTGTCAATATAATGCACTAGATGTCTGGTGATAATAGTGATTGCTAGACACCATTTAAACATCCACTACTCATTTCAAACCGTAAGTGTAATATGCACAGATCAGAATGGTTCTTTATCACAGAAAATAATCAATTAGAACAGTTTAACCAACCTATTAGACAAATTATTATAAACCATTTCACAATGTACCCGTACCATTCCCACATCTCCAGCATATATTCCCATGTGAAATTTTCAGAGCTTTACTTTAAAAAAATTTCCATCTCTTTAACATCAAGCCTGTTTAACCTCTTGATTATTATAATTCTTACAATTACAATTCTTTATCTGCTTTTCAACCTGTCCAGTCTGCTCCACATTCAACATTTTGTGTTTAGTTTTCTTCTAGAAGTTCCTTTGATGTTATTTAACATTGTATGTGCTTCATAGAGTTTTTCTAGCATTTCTGTTTGTTAACATTTCAAATCTAAGGCATATTTATTTTTGAAAGCTTAATTGGTGGACAGTGATCATTGACTGTGGTGACTAAATAGGTATCATTCCAGGGGTAGTATTGTTCAAAAGCTTCAGAATGTGCCCAACAATGAATGTTAAAAGAGAGAGTGAATGCCAAATTCTAGTCTTCCAAGACAGGTTTGGTACATGGCTGATAAGCTGTTCTCAGAAACATGCACTGTCACATAAACTAAATGTCTGAATCAGGGGAATCACATGGAAAAAGAATTATAATGTTAAATTAAATAAATAAATAAAGTTACATATCGTAATGTTGCTTCCTAACATACAATTTATAGTTGACTCATCGAAGTATCGCGAGTATCACTTGTTGTCATTGTCGGAGAACAAAGCTTGAAATAGTGTGTCGGAATGATCACAGCAGTTCCTTCCGACTTGTTAATTAGTCCCCTTTATAATTAGTTTTTACCACCTAATGTAAGGACGATCAGACTTCGTTATAATTAATTATTGGTCGCCACCATCGGCTGGCAAGGGTACAAATCCAGAACAAATATAACTATATGTTTCTTCAAAGAATCACTTCGGTATGTAGACCAAAGATTTATTCTGAGTTCTATGCTGCACAATAGTACCCGGCCACCAATGGAAAAAATAACAATAACACACACAAGCAGGTTACTAGTGACAAACGATCCGAAGATGCAGTTTCTTCAGAGTGTAAAAACAATTCTTTCCATCACTTTCACAAAAAAAACAGAGGAACGATACACACGACGTTCTCTGCTCCACACCACAAAACTCTCTCCCTGACCGCTCCTCAACTGTCCGACTCGTAAGTCACCGATACTCATAGAATAAATATAATTAAAATAAGTTAAGCACTGAAGGGGCAAGCCTACTGTAATGTGACATCATGCTGAGTTTAAAACCCTTCCTTTCTATTTCCTCTAATGTCTACTGCAGCAAGTTCCTATGTACCATGATCTAGGCACATGTCAGTGCATGTGTCAAATTGAGCACTACTATGCACCCTTTTCTCAAAGCGATTCAGGCCATTTTTTGTTCCTTAGTACCTTCAGTTTGGATGATGCTTCATGTCTTAAATTGTGTAGATCATCAAGCATAGCCAATGCATCAATTTTTTTTTGTTCTTGTACTTATCTTGGAAGTTATTGATATGAAAATTTAAAGTTTTGCCACTCATTCACGGATGATCATCTTAACTCTAAAGTACTTCCTGTAGTCTTAGATGTAATTTTATACGCAGATGAATTTTTACACCAACTTCTAACATTGGTGATGTTTTGTGTATTTACCCCTTATATAGGCTAAACATCAAATCTCTTTCTGTCCTAATAGTTTTATATGCAACAGATTTTCATTACAAATGTAGCTAGCTGGGCTTTACTAATATGTTAAATTTTACTCCGTTCCTCCCCTTACTTTGGAAGTTATAGTAATTCAGATTTTTTAATCAACTAAGACACTCCACCATCATAATTCTGCAGTACTACATGTGGTTCTAGAAATGGGTAATCTGATACACATATGTGGTTTAACCTTTAAATCATTATGACTATTCCAATATTGGAGATTCTCAATTCAGCCCTAATGTAAAGCATTTTGGCACATATTTGTACATTAGTAACCTTGTCCTACAGAGAGATCAGCAAGTTTAACCGATGTATTAAATTTTATTTTGTTTCTATCCTTAGTTTAAAAGATATTGGGTACACCATCTACGTGAAATATACTTATGACAATGGAGTTAAGGCAATTGGCACCACTCTCTCAAGATGCACATCCATTGTTTTCAAGGAGCATGCACATTGGTGGTATTAGGCATTGATGGGTGAGACATTCAGTCTTTGAAAAGACAGTGTTTAAGTAACAAGAGTATTTCTATGTTAACAAGCTGAACATTTGTAGTCTCGTGAGTACAGACGTCATTGATAAATAGAATATGTTTATTTATAAGACTTAATACTGAAATGTCCTTATCCACAGATTTTCAAGGGGAACTATTTTTGCAAAGATTGGTTGGTGCACTTAAGTGATACCCATTCCTGAAGATGGTTCTAGACTATTTTACTCGTTAGTGTACTCTATGGTAAAACTAACTCCTTGTTGGCCTTCAATGTCTGTCTGGCATTGTTTTGTATAACTGTTCTTAATGTGCAAAAATTACAACCAGGAAAGAAAGATGACAGAGAATAAGGCATCAGACTGAAAAAAGAAATGAATTCCCAAAAAACAGTTCTGAGTCTCATGACTAGGGTTTGGGTCTTTATGACCAAAAAATAGAGAAATATGCAGGCAAATATGCCCCAAACATTTAAATTTACTATACATCAAAACATGCTCAGTTATACATCATTTATTTTATCTAGTAGTGTTGCTTTCGTACACTCGCTGCACCATTGGGAAGTTACATTTTAAATTGTTTTGTTGAAGTTGCTTTAATTTCAAATAATTTACGGAATAGAACTCTTTCATCTGTACTAAAATACTTATCTCTAAATTCCCTCAAGTAACTTCGCACTTTCAGAAAATTTTCTTTTCGTCATGGCAGTAGGTCTACTCACTGATCCACTGCATATTTAACGATGGCAGAGGATATTTAATTGAGATATTGATTGACGCGGATCGACACAGGCATGCTTCTGCTCTGCTGTCAAGATTAAAAGGTGGGCGGAACATTACGTTTGAGAGTGACAGTAATGTATAACTTTGATTCTTGACTGGTAATTTCTGACCGCAGTGAAAATTAGTCCCCACTCCTCCCCCCCCCTCCCCACCTGCATAGCAGAAGTACAGTTCTGTGAATAATTATCTTAATTTCTTCTCATCTGTAGTGAATTCCCGGTACTATTTTCCTCAAAATGTGTCAGCTCAAAAAGAAGGCAGGAAAAAAATATGACTTGTCCTAAAGATCCGAAGCCTACTCATGACTGTTAAGTGGCAAAAATTTGACATCTTGTTCTGAGCCAAGTCTGCACACAAACTGTGTGTTTTCAGTTCTCTTTGTGAAACAGGATGGTTTGTCTCGGCTTTATGATTTGTTGATTTAAAAAGGATTTTGGTGATGTGGTCAATATGTATGCCATGTTTTAGTAATATAAGTGGCTGCGTGCGCAAGTCTTGCGCTAGCCCAGCCACTTACATCTGTTGACTTGGAGAAGGGTTTTGCCTGAAATATTGTATTTTATTTGTTTTTGTGTTGCTGCTGTCCTTCTCCCTTCAACTGTGGTGAGTGTTGGGTGTATTTCATCTGTCTTTCCATATAAATATTGCCTCGCGACATTTCTTTCCATTCATTGTTATCCATGTTTTAGTGAACTAGATAATAAAACTATTACCTTTATAGATATCTTAATTGTGTTGCCTTATCACTCTTACAGATACGCAAAAACCGATACACGTTATACCGTTCATTTTAATAAAAAATTGTGACATGCATAATGGCAAGAAAAACCCTTCTGTTTTAGAAAGTGATGTGAATACACACGGTAGAGTGTAGACTTCCTCAGAACAAAATTTTGTAACTTTTAATCACTTAACACAGGGTGGCCACAGACCTGGAAAACCTGGAAAATCTGGAATTATCAGGGAATTTAAAGCAACCTTGAAATATCAGGGAATCCAAGTAATTTCAAAAATTATCAGGGAATTTTAAAAGCAACAGCCCAATATTTTGAAATTTTTTTAATAATTTATTTTAATATTGAACTTTTGCATTACATAATTCAGCTTATATATTTTTGACTTAAAATAGCCAACAAAAGCCGCATTTACACTAGCACCTTGCATCTCGTCTCGCGCCTCATCGAGATACAATGAGATGTTCGTACGTGAGTGCTGACATGAACACTCTCTGGAACTCAGCATTCGAAATTATATTTAAAAAAAGATGGATGACATCTAAATCAGAATTATAGTACTACATGTAAACTCAGAAGTTATATTTTTTACTGAATAAAACAGCAATCGTAGAGTAGTAAGTTTATAAAGGTGTTATGTTTCACTAAACAGTTTTACAATTTCAAGCTAAGTGTGAAACAGATGTTCCTAAGAAATTGAATTTGTGGAGAGTCTTCGAAGTCCTGTAGAATATCACAAACTGGTTTTGAACTACTTTTGAGAAAAATTGAACCTTTAATATCTATAAAACAAAAGCATAGATTCAAGATACCAATGCCAGCAAAAATGTGAATAGCGATAATTATTCGGCTTTATAACTTTTTTGTATCAATGGTATAAGGCGAATTAAAGCAGGAACAAAATAATACATAGATCATGTAAATACAAACCAGATGTCTAAATAGGTAGGATTTCTAAAGTTTTGCGTCATTCAGAGCGCTTTCAAATGCTGAATCAATGCAGTATAAACATTGTGCTCGTGCCTTTCACTCGCACCAAATAAACTGCTGCCAGGGCGAGCGGCACACCCAAGCAACCATGCAAGGTGAGCCTACACGATTTCACGGTTTATACAAACTTGTGTTCATGCTATCTTGCGTATACTCTCGGAAACTTACGTGAAAATGTTAACTCGGCAACAGAAGAAATTGAAGATCGAACAAAAGAAGCTACAATAACTGAACCAGAAGAAAAGTGTAGCAAATGAAAAAAGCTAAGCTTTTGACTGAGTCAAGTTACTGATGAACAATTTAAAAATCTTCAATTATTTTATGTACCAAATATTGAAAGATTACTAATTTGTTCTAGTTCATATTAGTCATTATCTTATTTTTGTGCTACTCATTTTTAATTATGCTTCATAAGATTACTAAATTAGTTATAAAATTTTCAAATAAACATTCTTAAACATGTTTCTTTTTCTAATTTTTTGAGTTTTATACCAGATTTAATTATTTACAATCAAAATCTAATTAAAACTTTAAATATCTTAATCATGCAAATAAACTTTCTACATCAGGGAAAAATATGGCAAATTTTTCTGGAAAACCTGGAAATATCAGGGAATTTTTAAATCATTTCCTTGTGGCCACCCTGGGCCGGTGCACTTGGCTGTATTTTTTACAACAATTGTTTTCATGGAAATTAAATTTCTTGCTCCCCAAGTCCAGTCCTGACACATAACACAAAGGAAGAATGATAAACATCGAGGCCTATCATTTTGGTAATATTTTTTTGCATCCTTCGTAATTCATTATTTTAAAAATGTTACTTCCAGATTTTGTTGAAAATTACTTTTTTATTTGTGCCATAATGTAATAAAAGTTCAGCTCTAATTATATCAGTGCGGGACAAGTTGTATTTCAGAGCCATTTATTATCTAGTTTAGGAATATTTTAAATATTAGTTTGTGTGTATAGACATCTCTGATATCTTCTTTTATATCTGTAAATTCTTTCTTTCATCCAAAGTTTTAATGACACACATTAATTAGACATTAAGGTAGTATATTTTTACTAAAATTGTCTATTTTTATTCACATGATTTTCATTTATTACTTACTGTAATTATTTAATAAAATGTAAAACAAAACAAAGTAAAATAATTTAGATCCTGCATCTCATATTTGTAGTTCCTTATGAATTGTTGGTAGAATTATTGTCTCTGCAAAAATCTGTCTCTGATTATCGAAACTGAAAACCTCAGAACTAAAAGGGGATACTGAACTTTCAAATTTCTGTATGTAAATGGAGAAAGGTTGTGTTCTAGTTGTAGATATTAAATTATTATTTAGAATTTATTGATTTTTTTCATAATTTTCTTTTTACTTTATTTTTTTTTTAAATTGTTTAAATAGTAATTATTTCTGCATTATTACTTTTCTTCATGTATGATTTTTAATTTCAGATTCTCAGGGTGTTATGTCATCTGTGAAACCAAAGCTACGTCCTACTCTTACTGTGACAGAGAGCCAGTCTTCAGATTCTTTTAACCATGGAACTGTTAGACAAACCCCTCAAGTTTTGCCAACCCCAAAACAGGTAGGCAGTGACACTGTGATAAGTACTGATAAACGCAGTACAATTTCTCGGAAAGGTGAAGACCTTCTCACCTCTGGCAGGTCAAGTCCTCCAAATAGAATTTCGACTGCTGGTAAGATCTCAAATGATATCCACCGTGCCATAAAACAGGATAGGTCACGTTTTGTTGAAACTTATTTTCAGCCAAATTCAATAGTTACAAATTGTTTGAAGAAGCCACACCGTGATCTGACGAACAGTGAGTCGAAGCGTAGCTTGTCTGTAAACAAACCTGGTTCAGAAAAGCCTATATGTGAGGAGAGGAACAATGTTGTACGTAATGTGCTAACTGTTGGTAGAGTACAGGTGGATCCCAAGCAGGATGTGGAACAAAGTTCTAAGACCACTACAACACTTCCTGTTGGTGAACTAGATGTTTCAGAAGCTAAAGTGAAACAGAGGCTTCTTGAGGATGAGCCATTACCTAGCCAGAGAAAGAGACCTAGGACAGAATCAGTGCTTACAGTAATGTTGCCGGTTACTAAGGAAGAAAAGCGAGAAGTGGAAGATTTAGTGTCATCTAGAACAGTTTCTGAAGATCGGCCAGTTGGAGAACCAGTAAATGAACATCATTGTAGTGTGACACCAACTGAATCGAGTGTAGGTCGTACGGGAGGTGCAGATAGTCCGTCTGGTCCAGGAGTTCCTGGTGAACAGGGCAATACACAGGGAGAAGATTCGGGAATAGAATCCATGGATGCCCTATCAGAGAAGAGTCCTAATCAAGGAGAAAGTCCATGTCGGAAAGAGGAGAAAGAAGGTGAATCACATTCGTGTGTTCGTAGTGAAAGTGTTAAGAAGTGCCCACCTCCCGCGGAACCAGAAAGTACTGTTGTTTCAGAGCCAGTGTTGAATGAAAGGATTCCTTGCGCCAGGGAACACCCCTCCGAAAGTGGTAAGCACGGTTCAGAAGTGTGTATAGAAGTTAGGGGACGAGAAGATGAAGTGCCTGATGTCACACAAACAGCTACCCTAATTAGTTCTTTGCCAGAGGACAGTGTGGTATCAAAAAGTACTTGCTTGGAGCCCAAAATTGGGTCTCCGGTGACAACTAGTCCACAATCACCCACAGTGACGTTAGACCAAAGGGTTTCTACAATTGACCTGAATTCTTCTCATTCTGAGAATGCCGAACCATCAAAATCGGATACCAGTTCCGTAGTGATAGAAAGTGTGAGTGATGTGTCAGAAAATGTAATTAGTCCCTCAAACCCATCCACAGACAAGCAGCCAAAATCATCCCCCATTTCACCAGTACCAACAGATGTAGCTGAAGTTAAACCAACAGAAGGAAACATTGGAAACTGCCCAACACTGGTTGCCCCTGAAGATGAAGAGGATGTGCCTCCTCGAACATCAGCATCCCCAAACCGTCTTCCAGACCCAATCTGTTCACCAACTTTGGGGGACCCACAGCCAGTTCGCACCACTCCACCCCTCTACACCTACTCCAACCCCGAGAAGCACCGCGAAGACACACCTTCTCCAACAACACTAGGACCTGATGAAGATGACGATACAGATAATCTACCAGTACCACGCCGAAGAAAGAGGAGGACCACACCTCTAGATGGCTGTGATATCGACCCCTCTCCTGAGGAGAGAAATGCACCTACTCCCAGTCGTAGTAAATCGTTATTGGAGCAACTGTTGGTCGAGATTCCGGCGGAAGGTGCAGACGCTGTAGGTCCCAGTTCGGGTAATCTGGGACGTCGTGGACCTGGTACTAGAAGTACGAGGCTAAGCAAACCTCCAACATCTGCAGCTGCAAGTCCCGGTTCTGTGCGGTCTGGTGGTGCAAGCAAGCGGCGACGTGAGGGCTCGGAGAGTGCAGCAGAAGAACCACAACCAAGGCCCGGCAAGCGAAAATGTTCAGAGAATGCTGCAGAGCTGATCAAAGCATGTATGGGTCTGGAAGATCTGCCAACTAAAAGGACACCCATAACTGTTGGATCCATTCATCTGCCACTGCCCGAACAACCACAGCTTCGCAAACCTTCAACAAAAGTTCATCGTAGAGGTAAGCTGAATTTTGCTTCAATTAAAGTTATCTACATTTCAGTTGGGTTTCTTTTTCGGTTATTTAACATTTCTTTTAATATTGTAATTTTAATAAATGATAGCATTAAGTGTGCAGAATTTGGGATTAACTTTTTATAATCTCTTTCATGTTTGTTTATGACAATTGAAAATTTGTGTATCTATATATTTTTAATATTTTATTAAAAGTTCAGCCTTAATTAAAGGTTGTTTGCAAAAAGTTTATAAAACTGTTGAAATTTTCGTGGTAATAGTGAAATACATAAACCTAAAAATAGATACAGTTACTTTTCAAATAATTTATATATGTTTGCAATGTTGTCATGACAAAGGAGGGGGGGCTGCGGATGAAAGTGTAAACATAAAACATCATAGCCACAGATATCTACATAAATAAAAATGAAATGCTGTTCACCAGTAAGCACGTCACTTGAGAGCAGCTGGACTGATTTGGCTAGTTCTTTTGTTTAAAACGTTCACAATAGTCCGATTAAGGTTTTTAGAAAAAGAAAAATTGGAAAAGTTGGCCAGAAGAGTGTAATTCGAGAAAACTGAAAGTACATTTCCTGTTGACAGATTTGGACAATTTTTTAAAAAATGTTTGTAATAGTCCGAATAAGATTTTTAGAGAAAGAAAAATTGGAAAATTCGAGAAAAACTTTTTTTTTTGTATGGAATGACTTTGTTATTTTTTAAAAAAAATGTATGTATCAGTACATATACAATTTTTAGAGAAAGAAAATTTGGAAAAGTAGCCCAGAAAATTAGGGAAAGTGCTTTTTTTCTATGGACTGATTTTATTATTTATTTATTTTTAAATGTTCTTATTAATCCTAATGAAGTTTTTCGAGAAAGAATTGGAAACATTGCCCGGAAAATTGGAAAATTCAGTGAAAAAACTGAAATGTTTTTTTCTATGGACCGATTTGGCTATTTTTTTTAAATGTTTGTAATAGTGCAAATAAGGTTTTTAGAGAAAGAAAAATTTGGAAAGTTGCCCCAAAAAATGGAAAATTCAGGAAAAACTGAAAGTGCTTTTTTTTTTCTATGGATCAATTTGTGTAATTTTTTTGAATGTTCGTAATGATTCGAATAATGTTTTTAGGGAAAGAAAAATTAGAAAAGCTGCCGGGGAAATTGGAAAATTTGGGAAGAACTAAAAGTGCTTTTTCTGTTGGATTTTCGTCTGAATGCAAGACCATAACTTACAATTCAAATGATGGATATGCATATTTCTTTTTTTGTTCCTCATGTGCCCGGGATGGAAATAACTCAATCAAAAAAGACTAAAATATCTAGAATAACACATTTTAGCCTAATTTAAAATAGAATTACTTTCATTTTTATTTTTGTGTTATTTTGTGATCTGGCCAACAAATGTAGTTATTTTATTTCTATTCCACTGATGTTAATTGAGCATATGGACTTGGTGATATCATAGAATTATGCAAAACAGCACCCAATCGTCTGATGCATGATGCAATTTAATCAAGAGTTGCAACACCACCAAAAAAAATATGCATTTTTACAACAATGAAAATTCGCAGAGTGAAATTGCGCTTGATTTATCAGCAATTGCAACTATATTGTTAGCAGGCAATCAAACAGCTCATTCAGCGTTCAAGTTTCCATTGAATATGCAAATCAATAAAACTTCAACATGTAATCTTTCGAAGAACTGTGTGATGGCCAAAAATGTGCAGCATTGCAGATTGATCGTTAGGGATGAATGTATGATGACACATAAAAAGCATTTGGATCTATGAAAAAATTAAAACTGGTTTGGTGGTGTAATGATCGAAATGTAAATAAAAACATCTTTGGATCACTGAGTTTTCAGGTTTAATGGAAGAAATAAGTCATTTGGTTAACACAAAATACTGACTTAATTTAATTGTTACTTAAAATTTGGAACAAAACTGCATAGTTCCAAGTCAGTCACAGTCCAGGGACATTACACATTCCCAGCATTTCCTCTGGCATGTAAAATTTCCTATTGGCCTACTTCTCAATGTACTCCTCATCAAATTGAATATCCATTGATACAATCATTAATAAACACAATGATCACTCTGAAATACTTTTTTCCTCATTCTTACTTTATTTACATATTTTCAACAGCTTTTCACAAAATATTCACAAACAAATTTATTGAAATCTGTCAGGTTAACTAGTTCTAAATAATAATAATAATTCTGTGTGTTTGTAATGACCTGGTGACAGGTTTACTATTGGCTGCACGTTCCGCTCCTCCTTAACCTAACCCCATAGTGCTACCGGGTACAGGGCGTACGTACAGTTCAATGTGAAATCCGAACCACGGAAGTGTTCTGGCGTACTTCACATTATACAACAAGCTTGCCAGAGATGTAGGTTGGGTTAAGAGACTTTGAAAATTGCCTCCAAGTTAGGACTCGAACCAAGGACCTTCCGTTCTCCAATCAGACATCTTAACCACTGAGCCGCCAAACTGCTACAGTTATACTATTAACATTAGCATGTTGGTGAAGCAAACTTATATGATTACCCATCCAAAAATTTCCCAACACGCCTAAAAGTAGTTTTAAAAGTTTTCACTTCAATAAATAAAAATTTAACTTAATCCACAACCCAAAGATTAGTCAAATCTTCACAAAGGAGATGTACCAAGCATTTGTGTCAGAGGCATCCTCGGGGGCCTACAGTTAAACGTGGAATCAGAAAAACAGATCATCCTGGCATAGCTCATATAATCACATACAAGTTCTAAAAATTCCTGCTCACCATGGGATTTGAACCCGTGACCGGAGTGAGAAACTTTCGGAAGTAAGCACCTTATCCGCTGAGCTACCAGACCACCTTGTTTTGAAGAATACGTGTTCTAGGTAGGTACTATCAAGATTGGATAAAACTGTGGGTTTGTATGAACAACTTTGATGGAAATTAGAGTCGGGGGGGGGGGGGGGGAGGAGAAGTTATAGATTTTTTTGTAAATCGAACATAAACAGTATTTTTCTATTTGTTTGAAAGTATACATATGCAAAGTTCCATCGAAATTGGCAAAAATACAAACCAACATTCATTTTTATACATTAGATACAGGTATAATCTATACTTTCGCTGCTGTCCAAGTGCAACACACCATACTTACAGCTACAGATGTAATGCTATAACAGCAAGTTGATGACGCGAACTCATAAGATTTCATCCATCCAACAAGCGTCCAGCATGCATATGATATACTCAACATATCATAGCATGACTGTGATGGGAAGTCGCGAACTCATAGACGTCCAAACATGGCTTAACATGCCTATAGAAGTTTTCTAAAATTAATGTATCTGGTATCCTTCAGTCTTTCTGCAATAACTATGAGGAGAATAAAACTACTAGCTAAACGTGTCTAGTTGCTGCAGCTGAAAGTTAAAAAACCTTCATATTTATTGTGGGGTTGACAGGTTACATCATCTCACCCCGATTGGCTGCTGTGGGTATTGTTGGATGAGAGTTGGGGTGAGCATGAATTCGACATTTGCTGGCATTCTCACGTTTAAATCAGATGTAAACCGCAATATCTGCAATGGCTGTGTTGTACTTCTGATTTTTCCTGAGGTTTTGAGAAATAACACCTACATCCACATAATCAACATAAATAAAAACAAAATGCTGTTCGTTGGTAATCACATCCCTTGAGAATGGTTGGACCGATTTAGCCTTTTTTCTTTCTTTTTAAATTTAAAATAATCCGAATAAGGCTATTAGTGTAAAAAAAAAAAAATGGAAAAGTTGTACAGAATATTTCAATGTTTGGAAAAACTGAAAGTACTTTCTTCAACGGACCAATTTAGCTATTTTCTTTTAAATGTTCTCAATAATCCAAATAAGGTTTTTAGAGGAAGAAAAATTGGAAAAGTCATCTGGAAAATCCTTTTTTTCTACATACCGATTTGGCTAATTTTTTAATTGTTAGTAATATGGCGAATAAGGTTATTAGCGAAAGAAAAATTTGAAGAGTTGCCACAAAAATTATAAAATTTGGGGGAAAGCTGAAAGTGTTTTTTTTCTTCTATGAACCAATTTGTCTGCTTTTTTTTATGTTTGTAATAGTATGAGTAAGGTTTTTAGGGAAAGAAAAATTGGAAAAGTTGCTGGTAAAATTGGCAGATAAACTGAGAGTACTTTTTTCCTATTGGATTTTTGTACGAACTCAAGACCATAACTCATCATTTGAATGACGGATGTGTCATTAAGGATATTAAACCCATTGCTCACCTCAACAGTAGAGTAACATCCTCAAAGTTTACTATGTCAAGACGACCAACAAAAAACCAGTTTATAAAGGGGGGGAAAAACTAAAGCATGTTAAAGCCATGAGATATGACAATTGGCTCAGATGTGTACACAGTGAGACCCTACCACAAAACTGAGCTAAAACCTAACATCAGTCTGTTTCATTGTCACTATTATCAAAATATGTTGACTGGTATAAGCGTTCCATGGTCTGACCGAGAGTGGTGGGTGAATGGTTAACATTCTGGCCTTGCTTTCGGGAGGATGCAGGTTCGAATCCCCGTCCAGGCATCCTGATTTGGGTTTTCCATGGTTACCCAAATTACTCCAGGCGAATGTTGGGATTAGGGATTGCAATCCAGCAAAGCGGGATCCCGCATCATTAGACAGTCTGGCAGATCCCGCACAAAATTAAGCGGAACCGCAATCCGCAAAATGGGGATAAAACGCGTGTCAGTGCGCGACTCGCTGCACCACTCGGTCTCTATCGAATATATTGCACTGTTTGCCTTTACCCTTCCAGTTGGCATTTGATGCGTGTGAACAAACATTTGTTTTTGTCAACCTTCATCATTCGTAAGTTAATAGGTACACTTTTACGTATTCATTTTCGAGTACACATTTCTGTTGTTTGAATTTTGTTGCCTATTTAGTACGATTTTCTAAGTATATAATTAATTTTATGTGTCGCAAACGTTATGTGAACTACAAAGTTACAGCTTTTTATTCACAGTTTCATTATTCCGATTTTCTGTATTTGCAGATAAAGTTATTGTGACAATTTCCTTTTTTGCGGCTGAAAATTTGATTATTCATTGATAGGAAACTAATGTTATCGTAATTTTAAAGATAGCATACCTGTTTATTTAGCAACTATCAAAAGGCAATTGTATATCCTTTGACTTATTGCTGTTTTGGCTGCTGCCTCAATGCGTTTCTTTGACGAAAGCCTCCTGTTTTCATGTGCCGCTCAGGCTGTCGATTAATACCTCTTCTCCTTGTTATTATTTCGACTAAAGGTAAAAAAAGTTGTAATGAAGTTTTCACGGGTATATCGACAAATTGTGTTATAGGAACACTATACTTCGACGGCTGCCTCCACTGTCTCCCCCACGTGTGAAATTTTGTGTTTTTACAATGAAATCCGGAGATACAACTTATGAAAACTTAATTGCAATCATTTGCTGAGAAAGTCTCCTTTCTTACTAAAAAATAATAATTTCCACTCTAAAAATGTCGTTACACCACATAAGTAAAATTGAAATACTTGACAGTTTAAGTGTTGGTGAGTAGTTTCCTTTAATAACATTGAATCAACTGTAAGATCAATCAAGGAATCAGGTGATATAATAATGAATCCCACAAAAGTAATTTTTGTAAAAAAAAAAGGCAAGTCTCGTGCTTGTGCAGTGACAAAAAGTTATGAGATCTTGTTCTGAGCCAAATCTACACTTTACAGAGTATATTCACTTAACTTTGTGAAATGGAATGCTTTCTCTCGGTGTTATGGAACGTTTATTTAAAAAAAAAAAAAAAAAAAAAAAAAAAAAAAAAAAAAAATGGTAACTTGGCCATTAAGCAAACCATGTTTTAAACTTATATGATGTATTGTAAGGCACATAATATGACCTAACACTGAATATTTTCCATTTTTTGTTATTTATTTAAAAATTTGTTTGGATTCAAAAACAAAAATGTAAAACCTCGAAATGTACTTAAGACATGCTAAAAAGTTTGGATGGCATTTTGCCAATTAAAATATTGTTAACTATTAATTTTTATCATTTAAAATTAAAATTGATTTGTTAATTTAATTATTATTTAATTTATTAACGTTTTAAGTAACTATGCTTTAAATATATGCGTTAAAAAACTGTTTGCACCAATATCGCACGGGTCCCGCGGGATTGGCGCAAATTCCGTGCGGATCCTGTGGGATTGAAAACACTGCGGGATTGCAATCATTAGTTGGGATGCTTCCTTCAAAAAGGCCATGGCCGAATTGCTTCCTTTTCCTTGTCCCCAGTCCCATACCGCCTCTAGTGACCTTAGCCGTCAATGAGGCGTAAAGCCGTAAGGAAAAAAATCAATGGGTTGATGATATAGTAAATCATTTTGAGGTATCTCGTTAAAAATATCGATTTCCAAAGCATCAATGTATGAGGTTTGTTCAAGAAGTAAGGCGCCTTTATGAATTTCTACACATAGGTACAGTCGATTTTCATTTTTCTAATTTTGGTACACTCATCCTGCACATATCTTCACAGTTTCAATTAAATAGCATTCTTTGCAGTGTTTGTGAGAGGCATAATTGTTAGAAGAGTTTTTTGTGCTCGGAGATTTTCTGCTGTTTAAAAAATGGATCAAAGAGTTTGTATCACATTTTGAGTAAACAATGGAATTAAGTGCTCCAAAACACTTGAAATGTTAATAGTGGCATACGATCAATCTACTTTGAATTTTTTTAAAAAAGGTTATAAATCGCACAAGCTCGTGCAAGATGGCAGAGAAGATGTCAATGACGAATCTCGCGCTGGACGCTCCAGCACGTCAATAACTGATGAAAATGTTGAAGAAGTTAAGAAAATGGTGTTGGAGAATCATCAAATCACCATTAGAGTTGCTGATGAAGTCGACATCTCGGTTGGCTCATGTCATGCACTTTTTTGGGTGTTTTTGGCATGAGACGTGTGTCGGTGAAGTTTGTTCCGAAACTGCTGAATTTTGACTAGAAGAACCGTCGCATGAGCATCACTCAGGTGCTGTTAAATTACATCAAAGATAATCCTGATTTGCTCAAAAGGTTCATAACTGGTGACTAATCATGGGTATATGGTTATGACTTCCAAACCAAGGCCCAATGGTCCCAATGGCAGAGCCAGAAGAGCCAAGGCTGAAAAAAGCACGCCAAGTTCGAACCAGTGTCAAGGATTTGCTCACTGTTTTCTTCGGTACCCGCAGTGTAGTGCATCAGGAGTTTTTACCACAAGGTCTTACGGTCAATAAGGAGTATTACCTTGAAGCTATACACTGTTTGAGAAAAGCAATGTGGAAAAAAGTCTGGATTTGTGGTAAAAGAATTCATGGTTTTTGCATCACAACAATGCACCTGCTCACTCATCGTTGCTTGTGAGTGATTTTTTTGGCCAAAAACAACACCACAATCATGTCATATTCACCGGATTTGGCCACCTGCGACTTTTTCCTGTTCCCAAAACTGAATAGACCAGTGAACGATTGAGGAGATAAAGACTGCATAGCTGAAAGGGCTAAAGGCTATACCAAAAAGTGATTATCAGATGTGCTTCGAGGATTGGAAAAATGTTGGCATAAGTGTATTATATCTGAGGAGGATTAATTTGAAGGGGACAACATAAATATTGGTGAATAAATCAATATTTTTGATAAAAATTCACCTTACTTTTTGAACAAACCTCGTATATCGAAAATATGGGAGTGGATGCAAAACAATATATTTTTCAAAGTAAATTCTGATTTACAGTTTTCTTATGCCCTTTCCCCAATGGTCTGGTAATTTCTTATTCACAGTATCATAAAAAGTTTCTCCTCATTTGTTGTGAAGTGTTGTACTTCAAGTGTTTCCTTGAGTGCCCAAGTTGCATGGTAACAGGTGTGAATATGTTCTTGGAAAGCCAGTGCATATCGGCTAATTTTTGTTGTGTTAATGCTGCAATGTGGGGTCTGTCGATGTAATGGAGAATCAATACACTTCTGATTGAAATGTTGCACCTTTTTGACCAATATGCAGCTCAAACTTGGCTAAGACGATCATAGTAATAGACAGCATTAACGGTTTCATATTCTTGAAGAAAATCGAACAGTCGAATGCCTTTACAATCGAGAACAATCCTCACTGACCAAGATGTTCTCTGCAGACAATCGCGTCTTTGCTTTCACCAGTGCATCTTTGCCAGTGTTCTACCTCTCTTTACTGACCCGCTTTGATATAGGAGTGTAATTGATGTACTCCAAGTCTCATTGCAGTGTGGCAATATTTTTTTTCCAAAACAGTGTCACCTTGCACCTTCAATCTCCTTAGGAGCTTCTGAGAAATTTCAAACTGAGCAGTTCTCTCCTCTTTATTCAACAGCTTTGAAACACAACAAACTAACACTTTTCAGAATCCCAACTCATGGAAGATGATTGATTGCATTCTTCCATAGGTAATCTGAACATCCTGAGGGATTTTAAGAACAATTATCCGCCAATCGCCTTTGTTGATTTCTCGAACGGCCTCTGTTTTCTGTGGTGGAGAGATGGTGCAGTTGGGCAGTGTTTTCAACAACTTTCTTACTCTAAATTTGTTATGCTACTGCTTTACCCAAGCCCATGATTGCTACTTAAAGTGAGAAGCACATGGCATGCCAACATTGTTACTGCCTTCCACATGACCCTTCTCCACTGTTCAAATAATTTCGAGCCCCTCGTACTGCCATCGGGCATTCAGTTTTAAAAGGCTCATAAATATTTGACCCACTCCTGAGTACTTTGTAAAATAAAATTAAGTAACAATAATGTTCTCCCTTTTTGTGGACATGGAAACAGGGAGAGAAAGTAACAAAGTTAGAGGAAAAGGAGTTTACTTGTTGTCTGATATTAAATCTGAGAACATTTGCCCAGGATGTTTTATGCCATTTTCTAAAAGAATTTTTATAAACCCAGCTTTGTGGCTAGTTTTAAATTGGTGTTCACAGTGGCCACATGATCTTCTTCTGGTTGTTCAACACTGTGTAAGTCTTTCTTTGCGTGCTTGTTAACAGAGGTGTGATTGATGCTACTTACTATGTGTAGGTGTTAGAATTCTTGCATACAACATGATTTGTGATGGAGATTTTGTGCTTCAGGTTTTGAAGCATTGTGTCATACAAAGATGTCTAAGATGGAAACATTGGAATGTTTAGTCCAATCCTCCAACTTTGATTTGGTACAACAATAGTAGTCACTTTTTTGTTATATGATTGGATTGATTAATGAGGCGAGAAATGTAAAGTTGGAAATGACAGTTTAGGGAGGTTTTTGGTACTTACTTACGAAATAAATTATGACTGTTGTTTGGGGATATCAGAGTGTTTAACGGGCAAGTATGATTTTGGAAAGGAGGAGTCTCATTTCTTGTT
This sequence comes from Vandiemenella viatica, assembly GCA_031002005.1. Lineage (NCBI taxonomy): Eukaryota > Metazoa > Arthropoda > Insecta > Orthoptera > Morabidae > Vandiemenella > Vandiemenella viatica. The sequence goes on along the minus strand of CM061919.1, from coordinate 43,839,545 downwards.
GTTATTAGAAATATTCGTAGCTTCACCATAATATCTGAATTATTGATTCCATTAGGGAAGTGCTGAGTGTGGTACTACGGTACAGACGAGTCTTGACCAATAAGTTGATTAGGCAGCCCAAGCCTTTATTTCCCCTCTTTTGTTTCTGATGAGTAAAAATATTTCATGCCCAACCAGAACTTCCATGGCCCTCACCTACCAGCTGACGTTAACACAGTGTTGCATTGGCCTCACCACAAGACTTTTAACGTCAAGAATGAAAGGGCACTGTCAGATTGTACATAAATGACGTGTCAACCACACTTTTGTAGCCTATTGAGAAATGGAATACCAACATTCCCATTAATGAAATTGTTTTCATTTAATAAGGACATTGACCAGCTGCTTAAGGTCAGGCTTGACAGAAGAGAGGTGAAAAGGCATATCAGGTTCAGTATCCAGTCTGTTGTAGAGGTGGGCGCCGCGCCGGCGTGACGCCACCCTGTCTCAGTGGCGCGCCGCCGCTGCCACCGTTCTTTGCTTCGCGGCGTGTCCTCGAGCAACACTTCCTAACAAGACAACACGTTTTTTAAATTTTTCGTTAAATTGAGTTAATAAGTAGGTGTTAAAATAGCCGAATTAGCTAAAACTAATGTTATAAAACTCTCTGTAATAGTGTTATATAACTGTCTAAGCCAAACTAATTTTTGTTGTAAAGATTTCGGAAGTTTAGTGATAGAAAAAGCCAATCAGAAGAAAATCGTGAATTCCGATCAAGTCTGTTTCTTAGCTAGCCTAAATGCGGTAAAAACAAAATATTTAATATAAGGTATGATAAGAGATATAAAGAAACAGTTGAGACTGAATGAATAGAAGATTCTAGCTGTCATTGATGCTGGAGAAAACGTGCGAAGAGCAGTTTCGTTGGCTAGCTAATATGGAACATCAATCTGGTCATGGGCTCCATAATCTCGTTACAGTGGAGGCCTAAACAGAGTCTTGAAATTGAAAGGCTCGTAAAAAGAATGCAAGAAGATTGTCAAGAGAGAGAGATACCCCTTGTCAACACATGCCGAAAAATTGAAAAAAAGAGTTTATGGATTCCCCTGATAACTTCGTTCAATGATCATACCGATCCTATTTTACAAAAGGATTAGATGTAACAAGTACACACAGAAACACTGGATGAAGTAGTTGAAGAGAGCTCGCTATTCGTATCAGGAAATGTTATATACACTCTTTCTATCAAAACTGAAACACCATCTCGTTGGCATAGATTTCTAGAGATGCTGGGAAGTTTAACCCATGTATGCAACTGTGACATAATAAATAAGATGTTTAGAAAGATTGGACAAGATGAGATAAAGTAAAGTGAGCTGAATCTTTTAGGCAAAAAACAAGTAAAATTTTGATAAGGTTTCGCGAATAAGTTGAGGTGATGACGTCTCAAAAATATGTACAATGAATGTGAATCTTCTGTTTCATTCTGAAATAATTGAGAACATGAATTCTGTCTTAGATGACGAATTATTGACTATGTTTCGGCTTAATCGCAACATGATGGTAGAAGTTAGCAAATGATTCACTGCCACAAGAGCGGTCGTAGCAGTATCACCTTTGAATTATCGTTTTATGGGTCTCAAAGAAGTATATACATATTTGGAGTCAATACAAAAGATCAGTACTTCCTTTCTTGCCTCGTATATCAAGGAAGTAATCACTGCCATTAATGTGCCAAAAAACAAATGAAAGTAGGGATTCTATTGCTTCTGCAAAATCCACCAATGATACATCGTTGCTGCAGAAACTATTGATGAAATATCGTGTGTATGGCGATAATGATTATCCGATCGCTCAAGAAAGTTGGAGATATATAGCTTCATCTGATACATCTAATACTAAAGATGGAAATCTTTTTAAGTTACTTGAACAGCAAAAGAAAAAAAAGACTTTCCTCGGTTTTCTGCCCTTACCTAGACTTTTCTTTGTGTGCCTGCACAAGCACACCGAACGAAAGAGTATTTTCTGTGACTACGTTAGTCATTTCTACAAAAAGCTCAGTTTGCCCAAATAAAATTATCTTTATACATGATAACTACAAAGAGTACAAAAACCTGCAAGATTTTGAATATATAAGTGAAATGTTACTTATTTTCTGTTTTTGAGACGAAGCAATGATATGTACATCCATATGATATATATTATTTCTATAAGGTATTTTTTTCTCACAAGCCGTTATCTACCTTCATTTTTTTTTGCTGTCGTCAGTCTTTAGACTGGTTTGATGCAATCCTCCATCCCTTCCTATCCTGTGCTAACCTCTTCATTTCTACATACCCCTTACAATCGACGTCCTCAATTATCTGCTTCATATATTCTAATCTCTGTCTTCCTCCACTAACAAATTAACCAATCTAGCATGTCTCAAAATATGACCTACCAGCCTGTCTCTTCTTCCTGTAAGCTTCTTCCATAAACTTCTTTTCTCACCCATCGTTTCTAAAACTCGTTCATTTCTTACTTTGTATGTCCACCTAATTTTCAGCATTCTTCTGTAGCACCACATTTCAAATGCTTCAAGTTTCTTTCTTTCCGGTATTCCTAAAGTCCATGTTTTGCTACCATAAAGTGCTGTGCTCCACACATAGAGTTTTGAAGAAGTTCTTTCTAATTCCTAGATCAATATTTGAAACTAAAAGGTTTCTCTTTTTCATGAAGGCTCTTTTTGCTAGTGCTACTCTGCTTTTAACATCATTCCTGCTTTGGCCATCGGTTGTAATTTTGCTTCCCAAGTAACAGAACTCGCTCACTTCTCCTATTGCATCAGATCCTATTTTTATATTTAATCTGCTAGTATTGGTGTCATTTCTGCTACATTTCATCACTTTTGTTTTACTTTGATTTATATTCAGTCCAAAATCTTCCTTCAGTATTTTGTTCATGCCATTCAATAACTTCTCAATATCCTCAGCCCTCTCTGCTAATAAGACAATGTCGTCAGCAAATCGTAGCATACTGATTTTTTCTCCCTGAAAACTTATGCCACATGGAAATTTTTCTTTGACTTTCTTCATTGCTTCTTCTACATACAAGTTGAATATTAACGGGGATAGACTACAACCTTGTCTCACACCCTTTTTAACTGATGCATGTCTCTCGTGATTCTCTACTTTTATCACAGCCACTTGATTCTTATATAGTTTATAGAGGATTCTTCTATCTCGATACTTTAGACCTGACTTCTTTAAAATTTTGAACATCTTGTCCCACCTAACATTATCAAAAGCTTTTTCTAAATCAACAAATGCCATAAAAGTATCTTTGTTTTTCTTGATCCGCCCTTCAAGTATTAATCTTAAAGACAGAATTGCTTCCCTTGTACTGCGATATTTCCTGAACCCAAACTGATCTTCACCTACTATCTCTTCTACTACCCTTTCCATCCTTCTGTATATTATTCTGGTCAGTAATTTTGAAGCATGTGATGTTAGACTAATTGTGCGATAATTCTCACATTTGTCAGCTTGTGCTTTCTTTGGAAGTGTGAAGATGATATTTTTTTAAAAATCATTTGGAATTTCTCCTGTTTCATAACTTTTTGATATCAGCTTGAATAATCTTTCGATTCCTTCCTCTCCTAGAGATTTAAGAAGTTCTGCAGGGATCTCATCAATTCCAACTGCCTTATTTGCTTTCAAGTCATTCAGAGCTTTATTAAATTCTGTCCTCAAAACAGGATCTCCTAAGTCATCCATGTCGACATCGTCTTCCTTTTCCAATACACTATTGTTCAAGTCGTCCACAACATACAGTTTCTCAATGTATTCCTTCCATCTGTTAGCTCTATCTTCTGACCTTAAAAGAGGTTTCCCATCGGCAGCTTTAATGTTCATACCTCTTTTCTTCATTTCTCCAAAATTCTGTTTGATCTTTCTATATGCAACATCTACTTTTCCTGCAACCATTTCCTTTTCTACTTCTTCACACTTTTCTTGTAGCCATTTTTCTTTTGCTATTTTGCATTTCCTATTTATTTGATTTCTAAATTGCCTGTACAGCTCTTTTCCTGCTTCATCCTGAGCATTTTTGTACCTTCTCCTCTGATGGATCAGCTGCAAAATTTCTTCTGTGATCCAAGGTTTTCGGGCAGCTTGTTCCCTAAAGCCTAAGGTTTCTTTGCCAGCTTTCATTATTTCGGTCTTTAATGCACTCCATTCGTCCTCGGTTGAGCTCCTTTCACAGTTAATTCTTAGACCTAAGTCTACCATTTCTGCAAATTTTTCTCTTGTGCTAGAATGTTTCAGTTTATTCACTTCCAGTCTGTTCTGCTTATGCTGCTTCCTTATTCGCTTGAATTTCAGCCTGCACTTCATTACTATCAAATTATGGTCCGAGTCTATGTCTGCTCCTGGGTACGCTTTACAGTCTAGAACTTGATTCCTGAATCTCTGTTTGACCATGATATAATCTAGCTGATATCTGCCTGTATCCCCAGGACGTTTCCAGGTGTATATTCTTCTTGCATGGTTCTTAAACAGTGTGTTCACCACTACTAGCTTATATCTTTCACAAAATTCTAGCAACCTGCTTCCTCGGTCATTTCTTTCTCCTAGACCAAAACTTCCTACAGTATTCCCCTCTTTTCCTTCTCCCACTATTGCATTCCAATCACCCATGATTATTAGATTTTCCTCCCCTTTCACATATTGGATTAATTCTTCAATTTCAGCGTATATTTTTTCTATTTCTTCGTCATCTTCCTGTGACGTTGGCATATATACTTGTACTAGTGTGGTTGGGACGGGCTTAGTTTCTAACCTCATCAAAATAATCCTGTCACTAAATTGTTCATAATAACTAACCCGTTTCCCTACTTTCTTGTTCATTACAAATCCTACACCAGTGACTCCATTGACATCTTGTGTGCTAATTATCCTGTGTTCCCCAGACCAGAAATCCTGTGCGTCCTTCCATTTAATCTCACTAATCCCAACAATATCTAACTTAAGTTGTTCCATCTCCCTTTTTAAGTTTTCTAACCTACCTGCCCTATTCAGACTTCTAACATTCCACGCTCCGACTCGTAGAATGTTTCTATCCATTCTGATGACTCCTCCCTGAGCAGTCCCCACCCGGAGATCCGATTAGGGGACTATTTTACCTCCGGAATATTTTACCCAGGAAGAAGCCATCATGATATATGTAATTTGAGAGGATTACATGTCCTCGGGATACCCTTTGGGTCTTTAATGCACTGGTTTCCCCTTGCCTTCTGCATCCCCATGCCGTTGATCATTTCTGATTCATCCGCCTTACTTAACCGAAATCAATGAATGAGGTGTCACTTTAAAGCTAATGGTCTTCACTTTGGTCAAATCATATTTTAAGAATGGAATTTTTCGGAATTTGACCCTTAGAGTGCAAAAATGTCAGTACTTCTAAAATGCTGTTTTTTGTATTACGATTCATTTATCTCCCTGGATAACTATCTGAAATCATTTAATGAAGTATCATTTTAAAGATTAAGATCTCCACTTTGGTGCCATCACATATTAAGACAGGAATTTTTCTGAATTCGACCCATAAAGGGCAAAAATATCAATATTTCTGCAACACGTTTTTGTGTCATGAACCATTTATCTCCCTTCATATCTAACCGATATAGGTAAATAAGGTATCATATTAAAGATTAAAGTCTCCGCCGTGGTCACATTATATTTTAAGAAAGAAATTTTTTGTAATTCGACCCTTAAAGGGACAAAATGTCAATATCTCTAAAATGCTTTTTTTGTGTCTCGAGTCATTTATCGCCCTTGATAATTAAACAAAATTGATAAACGAGGTATCATTTTAAAGACTGAGGTCTTCGGTTGGTTACACTATATTTTAAGAAATGAATTTTTCAATATTCGACCTTTTATAAGGCAAAAGTATTAATATTTCTACAACGCGTTTTTCAGTCATGAGCCATTTATCTCCCTTGATACCTAACCGAAATTGATAAATGAGGTATCGTTTAAAATATTAAATTATCTGCTTTGGTCACATCATATTTTAAGAACTAACTTTCTATAAATTCAACCCTCAAGGGGCAAAAAAAAATCCGCATTTCTAAACCTTTTTTTGTCGTTTGATGCGTAACCAAAATAGAGAAATGTGAGGTATCATTTTAAAAAGCAAGGTGTCCACTTTGGTCACACCATATTTTATGAAAGTCATTTTTTGGAATTCGACCCTTTAAGGGCAAAAGTATCAATATTATTTCTACAACTTTTTAAAAAAATAACGAGCCATTTATCTCCTTTGATATCTAACCGAAATCGATAAATGACGTATGGTTTTAAGGTCTCAAATTAGGTAAATTAAGAAAGAATTTTTCGGAATTTGATGCTAAAGTGGTCACCCTTATGAGACAGATAGATTGCAACAGCATATATCACAGAAATGTCAAAAAATAATAATATAATAAGTAGCTTTTCAGAAATTTTTTTCTGTTATGGAAGCATTTTTATTTTGTTATACAATTTCAATGTGAATATTTTATTCGCACAGCAACCCATATTATAGAGATGTTGATATGCTATGTGCATTTTGTTCAGGTTGGTTGCATTCTGTTAAGGTCAGTGACAATTTGTCGTACATACAGTGTGTTTTAAATTTTCGTAATATGTTTTGATGCGTAGCTATTACACTAAACAAATAAATATTTGCTACATAAGTGCGGTTCTACTTTTCATTATACTACAAGCATTCAACCTCACTATTCATCGTATTTTACTAGCGAAATTTTTGCACGGGTCGTCTAGTATCATATATAAAATAGTCACACCGCCGCCGACTGAAAATGTTCGGTGTGCCACCGCCGAGATTTTGGTAAGCGGCGCCCATCTCTAGTCTGTTGTGATATTTTGTAGCTGCAGATGCTGTGAGAATCCTGTTTCACACAAGTATGTTGTTGGAAATGGGAAAAGAAAGTCAGAGTACCTTTTGTAGCAGATTGTGGATATTCATCATTTACTTTTCACCAAAAATTATCAAGTGACGGTGTTTTGAATAATAATTCCATGCTCTAATGACTGAAGAATGCATGATTTGATTTAATTGATTATTTTTACCACTTCATCAAGAACCAATTCCAGATTTGGTGGCATCTTATTAATTATGAGTGTATTTCTATGCAGGAGAGAATGGCTGGAGCTACAGTTTGGCACTTTTCTGTTTATTCCTGATACTGCTTCTGCTGTTTTACCTGTCAGCAGTACCTGTCATAGGTACATTGGTCCAATCTGTGCAAATACCAATGCAGTTGTTCCAATCGAGATGGTTTATTTTTTTTAAAAAAATTGTTATTATTAATATTAAAAATTTCTTCTCCATTAGTGTTAGTTGGCAACGATACAAATCTTCTTCGAGTGAATGTTTATATGGATGATATCAATTCATCCATTTGCAAGATGAATTTGCTTTGTTGAAAATGAGCAACTTGTTTTTGTTTCATGTATCTTAAGAGATCCTTAATTCGATGCAAAACAGTATCATTCGAAAGTGGCATTGCAGAAATAAGCTTTGCAGATTTTTTATTTTGTCTGGTATGTCACACTTGGTTTTATCAAATTCTCAGTGATAGTGTGTGCTTCTCCCTCCTGTGCAATGTGATAGCTGACCAATTACAATGCCTCTGTGACTTTTTCATTCAAACTTTTGATTGCATACACTTCGAGTATGGCTGACTTAGAAGGTAGCCTTCTATCTACCCAATAACCGCTCTCTCTCTCCTTTGCTAGTTAATATTACTGACATGTTAATGGGCTTAGAACATCTGAAAATGGCTGTGCCCACAAAATTCTACTCTTTGCTGTCTGCACTTTCTACCTTTGCTAAGTCATGGCTTCTTTCTCAATGCTGATCATAGCAACATTTCTTCTGTGTGTTATTCCAGAAAAGCTGCTGAGAAGGTTTTCATGGATTTTCACCAGTTTAAAGCTTTATATCAGACTTAAAATATGTGGAATGTCTAACAATTTCTATGCAATATGATGCCAGAGCAGTGAATGTACCAGAAATACCGAAGCTGCAATACCAACTGGATGTTGCATATTTCATCTCTGCAGTAAATTTACATAATTTATAAAAACATTATGGTTTCTTCCATAAATTTCAATTAGGTGTTTAAATCCCATAGATGGCCCTACTGAATATGAATAATAAACTATTTAAATTAATAATTATTAAATAAATGCCAGTGTACTGCATTGCCACTGAAGTTATCTCAGGTAACAAAAATACAATTTCTGACTAACATTAATCTATTCATTAATACTGCTTTTTATGTGAAAGCTTAGTATTTGCTAATCCTATAGAAAAATAATTTTGAATACTTGGGATTCAACTGTTAAGGTGCAGGGCAGATTTTAATTTTGAGCTCCAGTGCCATATAAAGCAGCTCGATAAGACAATTTTAAGATGAAGCAGCACAATGATATATCAGTTTTCAGGTTATGAAAGACTATCATCTAAATAAAGGTCAAATTTTAAATTGGATCCCAAGCTTTCACATTGTAAAAATGCATTCAAAAATTTTCTGCGTGATGCCAATACATTGCAGACACCTTTTCTTTTTCTTATCGTTTTTTGTCAAGGTTGGTCATTAGAGGCAGGAAAGGACTTAGGGCATGGAATGGGCAGAAATTCGCCCATAGCCTTTTGAAAAAACTATTCCGACATTCACCTGGAATATGGGAATTAAGTTTTTCGCAGCATATGATTGAAATGAATATTTCTCGGGTTTTCTGCCGGTTTATATCTTTATTTAACACTTTATACAACATTTTGGCAACTACCTCCGTTGCCTTTATCAGGTTAGCTGTCATTTAAAGTTACAAGACAGTGAATGCCTCGCGAGCGAATCTTGGCTCCTATAAGTAGCCCGCTGCCCCAGAAGCTTTCCACTGCTCTCCCATTGGTCGACGCTTGAGTCTGGACAGCGTGCGTGTGCAGAGGACTTGGACGGTTTGCTATTTGGGGGTTACCAGTTTTCATCACCCAGCTCAGTGAAAAACTGTCTTGACAACACTGGTCCATCGTGCTTGAGCCATCTCGGATAGTGATAGCCTTCAAGAAGAACTAAGGCACCTACAGCAAGTTTTCAGACAGAATGGTTATCCAGAAGAACAAATTAAAGATGATCTTCTCCTCCAGAAACCGAGACTGACTCCTGAACAAGAAGTCTCTCCAAAATCCGTCGCTGTGCTGCCATGTGCCGGGAATACTTCTGGGAAGATCAGGAGGATTCTAGCATGATATGGCGTAAAGGAGTATCTTCCGCCCACCATCAAAGATACGAGACATGTTACGCACGGTAAAAGTCCCTCGGCCTTCAAGTCCCAGGAGTTTATTCAATCCTTGTGAATGTGGCAAAGTATAAATCGGCCAAACCATAAGAACCATTGAGGAACGCCGCACAGCAAAAACTTCGACCATACTAAAGTTTTGTCTCAGATATCATATTTCTGGGATTCAGTAATCAGAGAAGTGCTATAGATTTGAATAAGTAACAACATCAATAGAGATGGTGGTCTCTTCCTGAGCGAAGTGTGAGAGCCAATCATCCAAGATTTGAAATTGCAGCGAGTTAGCCTGGGGATCCCGTCTGAGACCGATTGACGCGCTGACCAATGGGAGGGCAGTGGAGAGCATCTGCGAGGTCATTGGTGCTGGGCTGGCTAATAGCAAGCTGTCCAAATTCTCTGCGCGAGCACGCCTTCTGGACTCCGTCTGAGTGCAGTTTCAGTGCCGACCAATGAAAGAGCAGCGAAAAGCTCCTCTGGTAGTGGGCTACTTATAGGAGCCAGGATTCGATCACGAGGCATTCACTGTCTTGTAACTTTATATGACAGCTAACCTGATGAAGGCAACAGAGGTAGTTGCTGAAACGTTGCACAAAGAGTTAAATAAAGATATAATCTGGCAGAAAACCTGAGAAATATTCCGTTCACCTGAAATGTTTTCAGGATACCATAGATAACTGAAATCTGGGCGGCCAGGTGGGTATTCAAAACTGTGTCATCTCAAATTTGAGGCTAGATCTTTACTACTCACCTACCACACCTTGTTTCTAGATACGGATTCATGTATGTGGACTTTACTAATGCGGGTTTGGTACACATTTCGATTTTTGAGCAGCAACATTAGTAGATTATAAATGATACCTTCAGAAAGAATGGATACAATGAACATCAGATACAGTTGGCATTCCGGGAAATGAAACATAGGCCTAATAAACACAATAATGATCCACACGATAAATTAGCCTTCTTGCCGTACTCTGGCGCCACAACATCTAGGGTTGGAAGAGTCCTGGCAAGAAATGGCATTAAGACCATTTTTCTACCACTGCCAAAATTGAGAAACATTTTGCGCTCTCCAAAAGATGACCTTGCCCTGCGTACACCCGGAGTTTACTGCATCCCGTGTGAATGTGGGACGAAATACATCGGTCAGACCATACGGTGCGTACAACAACGTTGTTTGGAACACGCCCGACATGTTCGCCTGGGGCAAAAAGACAAATCAGCAGTGGTGGAACATAGTTTGACAGAAGGACATGGTTTCGATTTCGAAGCGACTAAGTGTTGACACATGCAAGAGGCTTCTGGGACAGCGTCATTAAAGAAGCATTTGAAATTTGCCTCGCGTCTGATTTGGTAAATAGGGATTGTGGATTCCAGATAAGTGATGCATGGATTCCTGTTATTGAGGCTGCTCATCACCAACGCTCTGCTTTTTGTGTTCTGCGGGCGTCTAATGACATCTGCGATGCTGCTAGGCAACATAACAACATCTGTCGTTGCCATGCCAGTTTACAAACAAAACGCTCAAGGCTGACTTCAAGGCAGACTTCAAGACTTGCAACTGCACCTGAAAATGGCGACGGAGAATAAAGTCGCCGAAATATTGTGCATTAATAACAATATTACTCGGTTTGTTTCCCGAGAAACGATTATAAATATAAACATTAGCAGATGTTATTAGGTTGAAATGCAGCCTGGATTAAATTGGTGTAAATGTAAATCAATACCCCAACCCACCTCTTTCTGGGTAGCCTGTGGGTGAATCTAGGATCTACATCTACATATATACTCTGCAATTCACAAAATTGTGGGTGGCAAAGGGTGCTCAGCACCAAAGCTAATCTCTTTGCTGTGCATTCCAATCCCTAATGGTACAAGGGAAAAAATAAGAATCAGTCCGGCACCTTATTTCTCTAATTTTATCTTTCCTGTCCTTCCGACTCAAGTAGGTAAGTGATGCATGGATTCCTGTTATTGAGGCTGCTCATCACCAACGCTCTGCTTTTTGTGTTCTGCGGGCGTCTAATGACATCTGCGATGCTGCTAGGCAACATAACAACATCTGTCGTTGCCATGCCAGTTTACAAACAAAACGCTCAAGGCTGACTTCAAGGCAGACTTCAAGACTTGCAACTGCACCTGAAAATGGCGACGGAGAATAAAGTCGCCGAAATATTGTGCATTAATAACAATATTACTCGGTTTGTTTCCCGAGAAACGATTATAAATATAAACATTAGCAGATGTTATTAGGTTGAAATGCAGCCTGGATTAAATTGGTGTAAATGTAAATCAATACCCCAACCCACCTCTTTCTGGGTAGCCTGTGGGTGAATCTAGGATCTACATCTACATATATACTCTGCAATTCACAAAATTGTGGGTGGCAAAGGGTGCTCAGCACCAAAGCTAATCTCTTTGCTGTGCATTCCAATCCCTAATGGTACAAGGGAAAAAATAAGAATCAGTCCGGCACCTTATTTCTCTAATTTTATCTTTCCTGTCCTTCCGACTCAAGTAGGTTGGTGGAAGAAGTATTTCACTACACTCAAAAGTGAAAGTGGGAGTACGCATGTTTTCCAATAAGTTTAAACGAAATGTTTGTCATCTATCTACCAGAGACTCCCAACCTAATCTACTAATCAGTTCTGTGACGCTTTCATAAGGACTGTAGCAAGCGGTCACGAATCGAGCGGCTCTTCTCTGTACTTTCTCTATACTTTCGATCAATCCCTTACGAAATGGCACAACAATAATCCAAATGTGGACGCACAAGAGATTTGTACGCTATCTCCTTTGTTTGTTCATTACAATTTTTCAAGATTCGACCTATGAATCGCAGCCTAGAATTTGCTCTACCTACTAACGAATTAATGTGTATGTCCCATTTCATGTTCCTTTGTACTGTTACTCCCAAATATTTCATAGAATCGACCATATCAATAACTGTATTGTTTAACTCGTATTTCTGAACAATTTGATTCTTTTTGTTAGTTATGCTCATTGTCTTGCACTTTTTACAATTTAGAGTAAGTTGCCACTCAGCACACCAAGCCAAAATAACATCCAGATCGCGCTGAATTTCTAAGCAATCGGCCAAATTTCTTACTTCCCTATAAATAACCGTATCATCAGCAAACAATCTAAAAAGGATTGCCTTAATTCTGGAAATGGCTGGCACAAATTTGATGAAACTTATTACACATTTTTTTTTTAATAAAAATACTGTAGGAGTAAACAGACTGGGCTACGCCAAGCACTAGTTAATACTGAAATTTAAGTAAAGTAATTTTAGCACAACTAATTGAAAACATTAATTTCACAGCCTTTAATATTAGATTGCAACCTTTTATTCTTTAATTTAGTGGTGGATTTGGACTTGAATGTTACAAGTATTTCATTATACAGATATTATTGAAGCTGCCTAGTACACTATTGCTGTAGTACTGTGTGTTAATGTTTTTGCTCTGGTAGAAATTTGTTTATTATCTATAGTTATTGTTCATGTTTCACTATATTGACATGCATTGTAACTGCAGCTATTAAATTATGTTGATTCAGCTGACGTGGAATCTTCAGATGACGAACCATTGATTGAAATTGCTGGCAAGGGCCGTGCTCGAAGTGCTTCTGAGGAAAGGTCTTCACCAAAGCTGAAAAATAAAATGAACAATAAGGTCACAGATGAGGAAAGCAGGTGTGTTGTTATGGAGAAAGAATACTTTAAATATATAAAATAAATGAATAAATGAAAGTTATCTGTTTTAAGTATAGTTACAAACCTTTTTACTGTTAAAAAGGGATCTCGTGTATTAACAATACGTGTTTTAGGGGTTGGTAGTGACCAGGAACATCAAAGAATAGAAGCAATAATTGAATGTGATTGAATCTGGTGCATAGGGATAAACATGGTTCTGTCTTAAAACACATCTCTTGCCAAATGTGGTTGAGAGGGTTTGGGGAATTTGTATAGGATCTATGCCTTTGAAATTGCAGAAGAGACCATTGAGTACATAGAAAATGCCAACTTATTGTTATCTTAATCTAGAGATTACACAACAATGTGTATCCAACAATAAAGCTTTAATTAAATGCAGTATAAATGTAGCCATCATCACATTATAAAAAGCTGCTGCACTTTAATTTGCAAATTATATAAAAAACTCATTTAATCTGAATATATTTTTTTTTGGGAGCAGCCTTAATGTGTCAATTCAATGTATTGTAAGGCAGTTGTCTTACAACAAGAGTTTTACTGTAGTTGATCTAAACAAACTTTATTATATCCCTGTTTCTAGTGTTGTAGTTGTGACACTACCTTTGCTGTACACAGTTATTAACATTTTTCTTTACATGTAATATATATATATATATATATATATATATATATATATATATTGAACATTGGATAGGATAAAAAACCACCGCTTACCAAAGAAGGGGATTCCAGCGGCGTTGGTACACGAAAAAAACACGAACACACAAAGAATAAAATTTTCGAGCTTGGCTCTTCCTCAGTTGAAGTGAGATGGCTGCACAATCCTGAATGGCATTAGGGAAGAAAGAATTCATATATGCCTCAGTTCCTTAATTTTATAATTTTATCTCTGCTGCTGTTGCGGCCCAAGTAGGTTGGTTGACGAAGTATTTCATCGCATTCTTAAATGAAAGTGATGCATGCATGTTTACCAACAAGTTCAAACGAAACCTACGTCATCTGTCTACCAAAAAACCACAGCCCAATCTACGAATCAATGCTGTGACGCTTTCATAAGGACTGTGGCAAGCAATCACGAATCGAGCGACTCTTCTCTGTACTTGGCTGCCAGCAGCACTTGCGTGCAGCCATCTCACTTCTACTGAGGAAGAGCCAAGCTCGAAAATTTTATTCTTTGTGTGTTCGTGTTTTTTTCGTGTACCAACGCCGCTGGAATCCCCTTCTTTGGTAAGCGGTGGTTTTTTATCCTATCCAATGTTCAATATATCCGCTTTTAGCGCCTTTGTTTCCTAACAATCTATATATATATATATATATATATATATTCAAATTTGTTTTTACTTATTTCTTTATACATTAATTAGAACAATTACATTTACAACAGAACAATTATAACAACTGCAGAGAGATGTTAGGGAGCCTATCCAATGGTTATTCATTAACATGAAGGGCTCATAGCCCTACCAGTAAACATCTGGTGACACATTTTTCTATGATGTACTCAACTGTCTGCTAACACTATGGTCACAGTAAAAGTTGTCATTTAAGCCTTAACAGTTCAATACTACACAGCAAAGCCTGTGGCAGTTTAGTTGGCTCCAGTACTCCTGTGGCAGGTCAGTACCTAGTTACCATGCGTCTGTCCCGTGGCTAGTTCTGATGGCACTACTACCACATTCCATAGCGGGATTAAAGTGGGAGGTCAGCTAGGCGGCCAGAACAGCAGATGGTTTTCTTGATTGGAGCCCACTGATGAAAAGTTCAGCTCTTCGGCCTTTACCTTTTACCACTAATGAGCTAAAGCTGCTTGGCTTCTAATTTTGGGAGAAAAGATGTTGGAATGACCAGAAGCCAAGGCATGTGAGTGGATCACTGTACACATTCTCAATATGTTCACTGCCCAACGGACATAATATTCAGAAGAAGAATAAATAAGGCCATGGTTCCTATCTTCAGTTCTTCCAGTTTACACTCCCCAAGAGGGGAGTACTCTGAGCTTGATTTTCCCAGCAGTATATGACAAATGCTTGCTGTTCATGTGTGATTTATCAGTTGTTATGCCGAGGTATTTAGAGCTAGTGTTTAAAGGAACTATCCCAGTACCGAAGCATGGAGAGAGTAGTTGTGTTGCCTTTAGGCTTGATAAATGAAAACATCACACATCTGTTTTTGTAAGATTTGGTTCAAGGTATCATTTTGTGAATTATTTGTGTGCGATACCTTAGTCTGCTGTCAGTATAGACTTACAGACCTTCGTACATTTACCCTCTACAGTAATGGTAGACTCGTTGGCATGCAGTGTTAGGAAGATCCACTGTATGCAGACTAAAAAGAATTAGAGATAGGACAGATCCCTGTGGAAACCCATTGTTTATTGTGCGTCTTCAGTTACCTTGATCACTGTAACCTATTATCATATAATTAATCAGGTGTGCGAGGTGCTGGCAAGGGAACCAAACCCTTCCTCCATACCCTATCATTTATCATGGACAATCCACAAACACTTCTGTGGTTTTCATTCTCTTCTAAGAACCCTCCTTGATACGTGTTGTCAGTGCTTACATTTGTTCACAGTACCCTGTGCCTGGCCTGAAGCCTGCTTCTTTTGGCTGCACAATATCATTAATCCGTGAAAATATAATTCTTTCAAAAAAAAAAAAAAATTAAGCAGTACTGAGAAGAGAAACTGGGTGGCAATGATCAGGACTCTTTATCTTTCTTTCCGGGCTTATGGATGGCTATAATTTTCATTTTTTAAAAAAATGCTTTAGGTAACTTGGTGAGCTTCAGAATCACTTTAAGCATATCTATGTGCTCAGCTTTTGTTATAGGACCAGTAGTCCTGAAGACCTGCAAGAAGAGTTTATCATACCCTTTGCACATTTGATGAGCCTAGTTCTTGACTTGCTGTGTGTGGTTTTTTCCTCCAAAAACTTTTAGGCACACTCAGTGTGACTCTTAGAGTCGGTGAGGTAGTGACAAACAAATCATAGCACACAAGAACCAGACGATGTATGCTGTGTGAGAAGTTATGTAGCACAACTTTATGCAGTGTCTCCAGCGAGGGTGAGAATGTCTGGTTGGACACAACACACAAGTCGGGAGTGTTGTCTGTGCACCAAGCTGCCAATCTGAAGATGCCTTTACCCTTGCATCATAGACAATGCTTCTATTCAATCCATTCTCAGAACTTAAGACTATCTTCATCTTCTGCTGCATATCTCCAGTCAGTACTGTCGCCGTTAGATTATCTGTTGTGGTTGCTTAGGTATCGCAGAGAACGGACAAGATTTGCTGGGGGGTTTGTAGACATTAGCTACCTTCACGTTGGTTACTTGAACCACCAGTGTCATTACATTATCCATGTTCTCCTTTGATACCAAGATTAATTCTGCTATATCACAGCTGACTTATGTTGCAGTGCCATACTTAAGGTAGTTGGTGCTGATAGTATCAAATTTTTCTGTAGGTATTCCCTCAAAGTTCAGTTCGGGAGGTAGCTGGCTGGGCTTTGAAATTGTCATTCCTTTTCATGGTATTTTCAATAATTCTTTTTTTTTTTAATTTAATCTTTTATTTTGGTGCTGGCGTACTCACATAAACTGCACTCCTGGAGGTCTCTTGCACGACTTTCAAAAACATAAATAGGCAAGCCATTATAAAACCCAGTCTTCCATGGCTAGCCTACAGTGGATATGTAAGAAAGGCTGCACATTAGTTTTGTCTCCTTTTTCGGCAGTTTTAATAATTTCTTAGCTGAAAAGTGATGACCTCACAAGAGTGCCATATGACAGATACCTTTGTACTTTTCATCCATTGGCAAGCTCTCATGTTGTTCTGGCTTCATCATTATCATTCTCCAGTCTCCCAGGTGCTAGTCACGAGCACTCTCCACTTCTTCCTCTCCATGAATAGTTGTTGTTCATGAACAGTCTTCCAATCAAGCCCTAAAGGATCCGTCACAGGGGGTGATTTTTGTCACTGCTACTTGAATACCAGCGATTAGTCGCTTCCTGTGGCAATGTAATCACAGCTACTGACTTGACTAGCAGCTATTCGATTTGAACATGTTCAATTCTCATCGCTAGTAGTGCACGATTTTGTCGGTCACGTGGCCCAGCCGCTGCTACACAGCGTTGTTGTCACTTAGTCTGACATCTCAATCGCTGGTCTTTTTATTATTGCCAGAAGTAGTGTTCACTCTTTTTTTTTGCTTGTTCCATGTTTTTTTATTATTATTTTTGCCATCATGGAAAACTTGGAAGGAAATGTGACCAAACGGTTGTTTTTTATGTTCTTTTATGTTTATCGGAAATATGAAGGACTGTTGGACAACAATAAATAAATTGACAAGAATGCTCAAAGAAAAAATCGTTTGATTAGGTGATTTATTGAATTGAATGAAACTGGATTAATCATTCCAAGTGACTAACATCTCGGAAAAAAATTAAGAACATTAAGGATGCATACAGAAAGTAATTTAGCTTTGAATAAATACTGCACAGACTTCAGGCTATCACCATTTGTCATGTAACACAAGTTAATTTCTAGTTTGGTTTTACATGGAATTGCACCTCTTATCATTGTAAGTTGAGGAAATTTATCAAACTTTCCTTCGGTCAGCCGCTGAATATTTTTGTAGGCTAGTGGATTCTAGTTCTATCAGAAGAAACACAGAGACCACCACTTTTTCTATTTGTCTAATCCAGTCGTTGATCCATTTTTTAAAATTTGATTTAACAAATGTGTACTAAATTCAGCATTAGTCGAACGATGTGATTTGTATGACATCATAACCAACAAATAAGGTTGATACATTATTTCGCTGTCCACAACCTAATCGCACAAACCAGTAGCTCCATGTGGCAGGTTGATAGCTGCTACTAATCGTGGCAATCATTCCCCGCGAATAGTAGCAGCGACATAAATCGCCCTGTGTTACTGAGCCTTAAATCTTCTATATCCTTCTTGATTTGGTCTATCCATTTCTTTTTGGGTCTTCCCACACGTCTTTTTACCTTGGATGTTCATATTAAAGTAGGCCCTTGCTCTTCTTTCTTCCTTCATTCTTTGGACAAGTCCATACCACCTCAAGCAAGAACACTGTAAGGATTTTGCCACACTGATGTTTATACCGGCCTCTGCACGATTGATTTCATTCCTCACTTTGTCCTTTTGTGTCCTCTGCGGCATGGTATGCAAAAACTTTTATTTCAGAGTCTTGAAGGCTGCTATTGTTTCCAGTGCATAAGTCAGTATGGGGGTGTAATAGGTTTTGAATAGTGTACATTTGCACTTTCTGGGAACTTTGTTGTCCCACAATAGAATTCTCACCTGGTTTTAGAAGACTGCTGCATTATTATTTCCGTTTGAAATTTCACTTTTACTAATTTTATCTTTACTTAAGAGTATTGCCAAGATATTTGAACTGGTCAACATTTTTTAATTGTTGGTTGTTTAGGTAAATCTTCCAATTGGAAGTCCCCATACCTATTGCCATGACCACCATCTTACTCTGACTGATTTTCAGTCCATACTCTTCGAACAACTTGTTCCAAGTCTCCAGCTTCTCTTGCACCTCTTCTGCACTTTCACCCCAAATCATGACATCATCAGCAAATTCTAGGGCTTTTGTTTCCTTGCCATACACTTCTTTGAAATTCTTCAAGATGTCATCCATCACAGCAATGGAGAGCAGGGGTGACAGAGCACTACACTGTTGTACTCCTCTTCTTGTATTGGCTTACGAACAGAAATTTTTCTACTGTGAAAAACGGGAAAATGCTTCAGAGAAGAAGTTGTTTCGGGTATTGATGTTGATTACAAACTAATTTTTTTTTCTTTTTTGTTATCTGACACCTTATGTCATTTAAAATATTTTAGCATCGATTTCTCTGTATTTGAAGTCTTCCTTGTACAGATATTGTAGTACTAGATGTTTCTGTAACTTAAAATACCCTTCCCTTGATACAAATTCGTAACTAATCTGATATTTTTACTTTTAAAAGTTTAAAAGTTGAAAATCTTAATAGTGCTTAATATTTTTAATTTATTACTTCTTTTTGTGTCATAAAAGATACTTATAAAATGAAAATCGTCAAGGCAGCTGTTACCCTGTCCACTGGTCTGATTTAAACCTTGTGTACACCTAAACAAGCTTTCATAATTTTATTCATCTGTTACATTGTTTGCAGTAATATTGAATGTCTAACTGGATTGTTTCTCTATTTACACTTGTGTAAGTATCTGTTGTACATGTGACATCTTGCTTATCTTGTTATTTAAAAATTTTAATACAGCTTGTAGTGTCTTTTTTCTATTACTGACTAACTATTCAATGGCTGCACTGAGAAAATACTGAAAATATGTAATCAGTCACTTCTTGAAGATGCAAATTCGATTCATTAACTGACTAGGTCACAATTCAACAGAAACTGTTAGAAACGATACTTTATCCAGTATCAGTTCACACAAAATAAAATAAAAGGTTTGCTTGAAATTATAATCACTGTTAGTTATAGTTCACTTTAAATCATTGCAGAATGTTGCTTTTCAGTAGATGACAAGTTATGGAATGTTGTTAAGGTTTCTTAATAATCAAATTAGACTTTGAGATTTCAAAGTTTGATTTGGCACAATTCCATTGAAGATGCTTACATTTCTCTCCGGTTTAGACAAATTAAATTGATTAAAATGGCTGCTACAGGCACAGACAAATAGTTGTCCCAACCCCATGTGTTCAACTGATTAGTCCATCCTTCACAAAAAAAAAAAAAAAAAAAAAAAAAAATTAATCCAAAATAAGCCATCGATATTTTAGTACCCAAAAAAAATTTATTAAGCGAAGCTGGTTTGACAAGGAACAAGACAAACTATTACACACACACACACACACACACACACACACACACACACACACACACACACACACACACACAGGCAGTGTATGACTGACTCATAATTGCTTGGAAATTAGCTGCGACTGAATCAAACAGGTTCACATGATCATGCCAACCAGTGGGAATTAGAACAGATTGGCTCAAATTCACTCAGTTTGAAATAAAATATAAATTTTATATCAAATAAGAGATCATAAAAATACAAGGCTATTTGGTTAAAATAAAAATTTATAAATAGCCTGTAGACGAGTAACAAGAATTGGTTTTTGGTGGCACTCCTGTGCTGCCTTAGCTAATTGCATTATTTGTAGAGAAAATAATGAAATTAGCTTACAATGTTAAGCCATCTTCTTGTGATGATTCATGCCAATACTATGTGTATCAAACTAACGTTCATAAATTAAAACTAATACAGCTATCAATGCAATTCTTCCACAAGAAATATCAGGAGAATTCTTGAATTTCAGAAATGCATCTTGCTTTGGTTTTCAAAACATATTTGCTTCAACAAAGAACAGGCTACCACTGAAAATAATTCTGTCACACCTAAATTTCAACTAAGATTAAAAAGATATTACCATTTTCCTCATTAGTTCAGAAAGTGTTTGCACTGAAATAATAATTTTTTTGTTTCAATATTTATATCTCATATAATTGAAACCGTTTATTTTTAGAGTTCTGATAGTTTTGGTATTTGCTAATATAGAGCTTCAGATTTGAACCCTTGCATTTTGCTCATTTAAGTATAACACAGGTTTGCTCAGCTTCAAAATAATCACTTTTATCCGGGGAAGTTCAAATGGCTAGAGAAATTCTTTCTCCCAAATGCCACAGATATTGAGAGTAAAGACATTTCATCAGTTTTCAGGTATCATCTTAACACTATAATTACTACATTAGTTTGTACTTGATTCACAGAAGTAACACAGGGACGTCTGTGCGGGCAAACAACCGGATGCTGAATTCCAAGTCGTTACCAGTGATTCCTAGTCAGCCAGTTGCACCTGTGGGGCCAAGGCGCACGGGAGTTGGGGAAGACACTCCAAGGCGATCAGTGCGCCAAAATACTGGGGCCGCAGCTCGGACTCCGACACGTGCCTCGTCACCCAGTGCCAAGCCAGGCACTGCTGCCTCTACTGGACTAACTTCGCCACCTGTGACTGCTGCTGCCTCCTCCAACTCCACTGTAGTCACAGGAGTGAGAGCTGCCACCACTAGACATGGCCAGGGTATGACCATAACAACACTTGGCAACACCACTGCTCCTGCAGGCGAGGAACACATTCGACGAAAGACTAGGAGTGTTGCAGCAGCTAGTCCAGGTTGGTCTCCTCTCCACCCCATGTTACCTTGCTTAACTCATGGTAAAACATGGTCTAAACTGAGTGTTCTAGATCAGTTCATAGAGTTTGTTCTTCCAGACAAATTGGTTTGTAGGAAATTGTAGCTTTGTATTTGCAACAAGTAAATGTTTTTATGCATTAGTGGGACGTGCCGTTTTTAGTGCAGATCTATCAATATTGAGGTATAAGGATGAGACGTGTTGCAAGGAAATAGGATGTGTATGCACTGAGACTAACTGTGAGAGTCATGCCCATATACATGAATAAGTTTTATACCAAATTATTGTGAAGTGTGTTTGTCTTTGTGTGTTTCACTGTCCCCACACTTTATCCAGGGCAGGTAATATGGTTTACTTTCCCTCCACTTCCTTATTTTTACTGCCCAAAACCATTTTCATTATTATTCTAATATATGATTGTCAAGCTTATTCAGGTTTCTTGATAGCCATTCTGCTTGGATTTCCAATGAACTATCAATTTTCTCACGTAAATATATTTTTACATATGATTAATTGTTATGTCAGTTTGGTTTCCTATTGTCATAAGGAAAATAAACTGGCAGAAATTAAAAGTTGCAACACCCAGACAGGACTGGTCGATTTTTAGGAAACTTTGTAGATATATCCAGGGTCATACGAAGAAGAAATATTAATAATTGAAATGGATCAGGCTAAGTTTATTACGTGTAGATATAGTGGTCAGTAAGAAGTGCGCCCACCTTGAACACCTATACAGTCCCTGGCCAATTTATTAGACGCACTACAGTTTTTATGCAAATTTTGATTTGTGGCTAAGTAAATGAGTTTTTTAATACATAAATTGCAATAAAATTATTATGTGTAGTCGGCTTCATGACACATGTGATATAACAAATAAATAAAACACAGTATTTGTAGAAAATATTTTATTTCAAATAATCACAACAAAATATTAAAATATTGTGAAAATGAAAACATTAGTTTTAATATCTTGTTGAGCCACCTTTCGCAGCTATGAGAGCCTTAATACGATGCGGCATGCTGTTGATGCTGGACTGTACAGTGTCCTGCATTTGTGGATGATGATACCACACATGGATGATCTTCTCCAAGAGCTGTGTTTTTGTCGTGATGACATCTTTTGCCAACTTCCTCTTCATGAGTTCCCATACATTTTCTATGGGGTTCATGTAAGGACTGTTACCTGGCCAGTACAACAGAGAGATATTTTGTTCCTTCAGAAAGGTTTTTACCGACCTGGCTGTGTGACAGGGAGCGCCGCCCTGCATAAAAATAAATGGTTTCCCATTCGGGAACCATTCTCTGACCTGCGGTATTAACCGTTTTTGCAAGACTTCTTTCTACTGGTCTTGCCTCATTGTGCCTTTAACCACATAAAGAGGTCCTGTACCCTTGCCACTGATGACAGACCAAATTATCACCTTTGTTGGGTGTTTTACGGTCTGAATAATGCAGTCGGGATGGAATTTTTATCCTCTTCGACGCGAAAATGCTGACATTTGTTACTTAAATTTTAAACGTGCTTTCATCGCTGAAGCATACCTGTAAAATCAAGAAACTTAATTAATATATTATGAATAAATGTACATAGCATCTATCATATCGTAAATAATAATTTTAAAGTTAAATTACCGATCTCCAGAAGTCCACATCCTTATCACACCACTGTTTAGCCCACTTCAGACGTTTTGCTTTCATTGCGGCTGTTAACTTGGGTTTTCTAGCAGGTCGATAAGCCTTGAAATCAATATCCTTAAACTTTCTGTGAACAGTGCGTTCAGATGCATTCTTCCAGTTGAAATTTCGTCTGTTTCGTTGTTGCAAATCTGTTTTCTAGACAAATTCTTTTGAGAAATCTTTCTGACCTTGGGGTGAAAATTGGCTTACTTCCACATTTATTCTTCCTTCTGGGGTTCAACTCTTCACCTGAATCAATTTTCTTCTTTATCCGCTTCACTCTAGCGTCGGATAATTTCAACCTTAGTGAAATTTCCCGATTGGAATACATTTTTGTATTAACGATGGCTTTGACTTCTGCTTTATTACATGGTGTAATATCTTCTCTTTTCCCATTTTTAAAGGCCACAACAGTAATATCTGCTTATTAAACAATCACTTGTGATGTCGATATTACACAAATGATAATAAAAGTGAACAAATAAACAGAGCAGTTACACGCGAGAACGCCACTGAACAGATCCGTACCTGTACACTGTACTATGCACACTGATAGCCACAATAAGTCAACAATCCAATGTCAAATAGCAACAATAGACATAAAATTCAACAATGAACTAAGTTCCGTAAATAACTGTTATAAATTTTATGATTAATTGCATGAGAAATAGTACTTAACACGTAATTATTACAAATAATACTAAAGATTTGCAGTGCGTCTAATAATATGGCCAGGGACTGTACATTGTGGGTCCTTGCCAGCATTGAATCAGTAAGTGTTCAGATGTCTTCTTGGGGTATGTCTCTCTACGCCTGTGTGTCTTGTTCAGTCAGTTATTGTGCAGTTTGTGCTGGGTGATCTTGTGATCTAATGTGTCCACTCCTGGCACCCCAGACATGCTGTATTGGGGACAAATCGGGGGTCCAAATTTTGATCATAACCCTTTGCAAGGCTTGTGTTGTGTGGCCACATTATGAGAATGGGCATTATCCTACTGATGTGATTTGAATGGTGGGCATCACAATAGGGCGGAGCACCCCATCCACATAGTGGCAGGCTGTCATTGTGCTTTCAACAACAACCAAGCGCTTCTCTCAAAACTGATTTCGCTCAAACCATGACACCACTGGTTGGACCTATGTGGTGTTCTGAAATCGCATCACTGTAAACCATTTCTCCACTATGCCTACATAGGTGTTGTTGATTATCATTTTGCCACAAACAAAATCGAGACTGATCTCTAAGCACAAATTTATGCTATTCACGTGTCCCTTTGTGTTTTGCATTACACCAGGTTAGACGATGTTGGTGATGAAATCAGATTACAGGGGTCAGAGATTATAACCACTGCTTGGACCTGCCAGCCACAGACACACACACAATTTGGTGGTTTTCACGTGCCGTTGTCCTGCATGGACCTGTAGCTGCTACAGGAGTACTAGAGCCTTCATCCACTGTGTAACAATTGCACTACAGCCAATCCTTCGGGAGATTTCGTGATATGATCCACCCATTTCAAACCCACCAATTCTCTGACCTTTCACAGCTAGACATTTGGAAGTGGAGGAGTGTTACTCTTCGCCCTGGCATGCTTGGTCAACAAGTGCTTGTGGACAAAAAAAAGTGTCATGTTACATCACACTGTTCACCACCTATACACTAAAAAAACATTACAGTTTTGCATAATAAACAGCCCCGTATTTCTCATACTATTCAATTTTTAATCATTTAATACTCTTCATTATGAGAATATTTGAGATCAAGTTTCATTCATTTATCACAACTCCACCTGGGTGTTACACTTTCAGATTCTGCCAGCATAAAAACCATAAGCTCATGCACCTGTGGGTACAATTAAAAAAGAAACTGGCCAAAAGTTTTGAACAATTATCATCAAATTTCCCCATCAGAAGCTTGAATTATTATTGCATACAAGAAACAATGAACCTTTTTGAAGTTAAACCTATGTTCAACAGTAGCTCATGGAGTGAACATTGTGAAAGTGAGAATTTCCTTTCGTGTTGTTTATATCATTATTCATTGTATTTGAAAAAATAAAACTTACTATTTTGCTTTTATAGTGGCATCTCAAAAAAAAATTATATATATATATACAGTAGAGTCCCGCTAATCCGAACCCCGGTAATCCGAACGTCCGGTTAATCCGAACATGGCAAAGCATTACATAGTCTTAATATAAAAAATGGTAAAAGAATTGAAACACCCTGAAAATACAGTTCATACGCTATATAATTGTGTGGTTAACTACTGTACATGTACACAATTTTAATTTATACAGAAAAATTAGCTAGAAAAGATTAAATTTAAAAAGTGTGTATGCGCCATCGTCTGATAAACATTAAATCAGCTGTTGTAGCAGTGGTCTGTTGTTCCATTTAGCGTAGCGCGAGATCAAAGGCTTCTGCCGCGTCAGTGTGTGACACCAACTCTCCTTTGTTACATTCCGTCTCATTGTCACTTTCGTCGTAACATTCCACTTCTACCTGGTCTTGAGTCACAGCAGCCACTAAATCAACGTCAGTAAGGTGCTCCAGTATTGAATCATCCGCTGCCATCCATTCATCTACGTCTGCTTCACAGGCTTCTTCACATCCAGGGATTGTCTGTACCATTTTTAGGAAACTCTCCTCTTCATTTTCAGCTGGTATGTCCTGAAATTCAATAGATGTCCATAGTTTTCTCCAAGATTTTCTCAGTGTTTTCTAAAATTTTCTGCCATGCCTCACCAGCCCAATAAACAACATTCTTCAGATTTGTTTTTTTTTTTTATTTTTTCAACTAAAGGAATGTTATCATCTTGGATCAGCATTCTTAAGAATTGTTTTCTGTAAATCAGTTTTAATGTTTGTAGTACGCCCTGGTCCATCGGCTGTAGAAGTGGTGTACCATTCGGCGGCAAAACGATTTCTCCATCACATAATTCCTCAGTGCTGGGGTGAGATGGTGCGTTATCAATCAAAAGGATAGCACGGGGAGGCAAATTATTTTCCTTGGAAAACCGCCAGACAGAGGGAACAAACTGGTCGTGAAATCATTCTTTGAACAGCTTACCATCCATCCATGATTTTTTTTTTTTTTTTTTTTTGTAACTGCTTTACGTCTCTTTTTAACATCGAGGTCTTTAGAGACGGGAAAGGATGGGGGGCAAGGATGGGGGCAAGGAATGGGAAGGAATTCGGCAATGGCCTTTTGAAGGAAACATCCCGGCATTTGCCTGGAGTGATTTGGGGAAACCATGGAAAACCCAAATCTGGATGCCCGCACGGTGATTCGAACCACCGTCCTCCCGAATGCGAGGCGAGAACGCTAACCGTTACACCGCCCCGCTCGGTGCTTTTTTCTGGTTGCGATAGTATGCAGGTAGGGATTTCATGTTGCAGTTTTTGAAAGCTCTGGGGCTAACAGATTTGCCGATCATCATTAAAGGGAGCTTGTGATTACCAGCAGCGTTGCTGCACACTAGTAAAGTCACACGATCTTTGCTCATTTTAAAGCCAGGAGCTTGGACTTCTGCTTTTGATGCCAGGCTTTTTGTTGGCAATGCCCTAAAATTAAGGCATGTCCCGTCAGCATTATAAATTTGTTGGGGAGAGTAATTTCCCTCTCTTATCAGTTTATTAAATTCATGCACGTATTCCTTCGCTGCATCATGGTCAGAAGAAAGCTTCTCTCCAGTAATTGTTAGCTGACGAAATCCATGACGTTTTTTAAATCTGTCCAACCAACCCGTACTCGCATTAAAAGACTCATCACCATTCATTAATTTGTTTAGGTAAACAGCCTTTTCCTGAACCATTGGTCCACTCAGAGGAGTTCCCCGTTCTCTTTCCTGTGTAAACCAAAAGAAAAGAGCTTCATCCACTTTATCGTACTGGTACTGTTTCAGAGTCTGCCGAATCTCGAGTGTTTTTCCCGAAGACGTTGCGCAGCACTGTTCAAGCTTCACTCGGTTCTTCTTCCAATCACAAATGGTTGCCTTACCAACACCTAGTTCCATCGCCAGCTTAGATACATTCTCACCACTGTCCAATCGCTTCAAAGCATCCAGTTTTTCTCTGAGCGTTAACGTCGTATGTTTCCGTTTACTCATGGCGATAACACGCTAGTGTACACGAATTTTGTAAGTGTGTTAGCGATCGATTGCTAAGATTAACTCAGCAGTTCGCGAAACGTCTGAGAGTGCACTGACCACGAACACTTTAAACATCTCAACAATAAAGGGAGGGAGTGAGAGTGAGCCATTGTTCACCCAGTTGTTCCCAATTGTTACCATGCTGTACCTACTTATATGCTTGGTATACTTCATTGTAGAAATTAGTCACTGTAACTCCGGCTAATCCGAACAAATCGGTAATCCGAACAAGGCCAGGTCCCAATTAGTTCGGATTAGCGAGACTCTACTGTAATGTACTTCCAGCACTGGCCCATTAATTCTATTTTCGTTCACTGAAAAATGTGTATATTAAACTTCAAAAATGTGGTTCATGCTGTTGCTAAAAATGGTTGCTGAATTTCACAGACTTTGGACATTGTTCATAATTGTGTTACTGTTACTATCTGTGTCACCATTCAACATCATCCACAGTTTCAATCCACCGGCCAAGTCTGCTTGGACACGTGCCTCTCAGTCTCCTCTTCACCTCTGTAAGCATCTTCGTCCAGTCCTCTCCACTTATTACACACTCCTCTCAGCTGTCTATCTCTTGGCTTTCCTCTGAGGTGTTGCAATGTTAACCTTGGTGGTTACCATTGAAGTGTACTGGTTAATTGTACCTTCCTTTTAATATTGCTCAGTTATATTTAATCTGCATAACGAGGTAACTTTGTGTATTACATAACAGAGACAATATACATGAATAAACAAAGTAAAAGATATTCACACTGATTAGTCACAGATATTGTTCTGAGCAAATTTCTAAGGACAATCTTTGAGATAAACGATTTATTCTACAGATCATATAATCTCAGGGCGTCTCGGGATTACAAATATTAAAAACCAACACACACAAATAAAATTACATTTAACTCACAGCATTTCATGCACCAGTCTAAATTCCATGGTTCAATTGTCCTGCATAGACCGAAGATACTCAAAACGCAGATTCCTTAATCATTCGATCTTGCGACCACTTCCTCACTCTTCTCTGTATAGCACGTGATGCTCTTCTGTTCATTATTCTCAGAGAACATTAAAAGTTTCATACACTCACAGATATCATATCAATATGTAATGTATCCTAATGGTACATTACACCATGTAGCACACATAACTTGCATAACATAAGCAGCCAATAATATTGTTATTGCAGATTACTTCACCTGGTTTATGTCACATATATTTGCCTGCAGTTACTTCGCTCTGTCTTCAACCTGCAAATAATTTGGTTTGGGGTAGGCATGAAATTGGAAAAGGCTCTAATTGATCTGCATATGTTGACCATGTCCCCTTCTTTACCACAGTTACAACATGAGTTATACTCGATGCACAGTTTTCAAATAACAGAGTGCATTTATTAAATAGCCTGATTTCTTCCTTTCGACATGTAACATAGTACAGAACAATCCATATCATAATACAGTTAACTTTTCATTAGATCATTCAGTAATTAAATGCCACTTAGCTTCCTCTTGACATATTTGTTAGCTGGGTGTCCATTTCCTTCTCTCTCACACATTTTTTATCACTTCTCACTTGGACGCTAAGGTGGCACTGAAAGTTCTCCCAAACTTGAACACTAATTTTCTTTTAATTTCATCACACAATCAAAATTACTTACACATATTTTACAACAAATCATAAAACATTGTGTAAATAACATGAAGGGAGATAAACCTATTATAGTAGAACGTCACTTATTCAAATCTGAAGGGACTATAATTACACTTCAAATTACTGAAAATTCGAATTAGAAAATGTTTATAAAAGTAGGCAAAAATGCATGAAAAATGTCCTTAATCATTAAGTTTTAACTTCTTTATATATACACTATTCTCAAAGCCTATCAAAAATGACGGGTTTAATGGATTGTTCTGGCAATTTATTTCTTTACAGTTGCTTACCTAAATGGAATTGTTAGAAAATAAGCTCAATGTAATTTCTCATCTCTTGTGCTGTAGCAAAATGTTTCACTTGTCAACTTGGTCCAGGTTGTATTTGAACCTAACCACAATCTCTGCTAATATTGCCATTAGAAAAATCCATGCTTCGATCATACGTGAATTAATACATTCCCTGTATTGCATGTCAATATCATCATGCATCACGATATAAACTTGATACAAAAACTTCACAGGTTCTTACATTTTTATTTCTTATTATCTTTAATGATGATTGATGTTTTAACGGCTGACACAGCTTACATGTGGTTGAAATAATGACCCCAGTGAAAACGAAGGATGCTAAAAATAGATCTTAACAACTTACATTATGCCATGTAATAGTAATATTAATTTTAATTATGGTTTAGTCAACATAGGTCGCGATCAATTTGGCACTTCTTTCATTCAAACCAAGTAATGAATTCAGTTAAAAAGGCAACTTTTAATTAATATGCCAATTTAAACGAAATACATACATTTATTTCAGTGTTCTGGCATTCATTTCTTAGCAATCGCGTAACTAAATAGAATTGTTATAAAATAAATCTCAATGCAATTCCTAGTGCCTTGTGCTGTAGCAAAAGGTTCCCATTGCCATCCTGGTCCAGGTTGCGTTTCAACCTAACCACATACTATGCCAAACTTGTCATCAGAGAAACATTACTTCAATCAGATACATATTAATCCATGTACTGTTCCGCATTTTAGTGGCAATAATACATCACAATATAAACTTGTTCAAAAATCTTCATTTTTTTTGTTATTCGTGATTCAGATTCATATTACAACGGTTGAATGGCTAATGCAGCTATATACGGCTGAAACATGTCATCTGTGAAAGCAAAGGAAATTTTTAAAAAAAAATCTGAACAACTTAAGTCATGCCAGGTTGCACTAGATTTAATTGTAGTCTAGGCTGTCTAGATTGTGAGAAGTATGGAACTACTTTCGTTCAAACAAAGTAACATTTAAGTAGCTGCGCACTCATGAAAACAATTTAAATTATTAAAATAATAATTTTACTCATGCCCTCTGCTGTAACAGTGCAGGTTATAGTTGCAATCTAATGAATCTGCCACTTACATTGCTAATCAAAAATTAAAGATTATTTCTTAATATATCTATTGTCAAATATTTTAATGACTACTTTTACTTGAAATGAATATTAAATAAATATAAGCAACTAATAATTATTATGCTGATTTAAATTGAATAAATATTTTTCTTTCAATATTCTGACAGTTAATTTATTCACAGATGCTTAGCTAAATGGAACTGTTATTAAATAACATTCATAATCTAGAACAACATCTCTGGTCGTAAGTTGGACAACAAAAGGGAAAAGTGTGACATCATCAGCCACACACACATTTGTGTGCGAGTAAGCTCGCTGAATATTTGTGCGCAGATATTCTCGTGACTCTCCTGTACTTGTGGGAGCCCATACACAGGAACATCAGTTTCACACATTTGCCGTCCAGCTTTCTAACCGCACTCAAATTGTTGTGTTTATAGTAGTGGTCTACGGATTTATCCATCATGACTTCCTGGCTCACGGCTCGCTGGTAATTCCAAAACACCACGAGCCAAGTGTAGTGAGGTTAGGTTACAAGTGAGGTGACAGTATTGAACTGAAACAGGTTTTTAAGTTCTTAAAAAAATTTAAAAAAAAAAATGGATTTATTCATGCAGCAGCTTATATTATAGTGCGCGTCACAAACGATGGCGGGTCACGCAGAGAGAGGGAGAGAGAAATAGGGTTGACATAGAATATGCAACGTTACTATGTTTGACTGTTAGCAATACAGTTCTAAGGCTAGTATCGCATGCTTTAGCAGTTCTCTCTTGATCGCAGATCGGCCCTCTCTCGCGTCTGCTTCACGCTTAAAATGCTTATATACTTTCAAATCTTGCTTTGACTAAGCATAACCTTACACTTATGTTGTTCATCTTTCATTATTTAGAATAGGAATTATTGCAATGCTCACTGATTTACAACTGTACAATTCACAAACACATCGCATTCAACACTCATATTAACACGACAGGCTCTGGATTGTTACTAATGTGATTGGGTACTGGCAGAGTGATGACGTACATGCGCATACCCTCGCTAAACTGGGCTGCCATCGTTCGTGACGCACACTATAGTGCTCTAAAAAGGAAAAAGGAATGGACAGTATTACAAAAAAGTGGTTGCAGTAAGATTATAAACACGATCATATACTGCTACTTGTACTATTTGAAAAGCATTTTCTTTGATTTCTTTAGTATTACATAAATGCACAGATATATCTTCTTATGCATTTCCTCAATATCCTTTATTTTCGCCTTCATAATTTGGGCTTCCTATTTTGCAGATACTGTCCTTTCGTTCTTAGTAATTCGTAATAGCATAAATTAGTTTTGTAGATTTAGCCTTCACCTATACCACTTCTTGTTGAGTTTTCATTTTTATATATATATATTTTGCGGAAAGCACTCCACAAAGAGGGGATTTTCTTTTTTAATAATGCACTATCAACTTTTATATTAGATTTACCACAAACCTCTATCAATGCACTATATCCTAATTTTTTTAAATTTCTGTTCGCATAATCTTTTTGGTTTCATCTTCAAAATGCAGAACTTGCCGATATGTCGCAATGAAATCAGCTACGAATTCTCTGCTCATCTTACTTGTTAGACACTCAGCAAGTCTTATCTGCTGCGAGTAAATTCCTAAGTGACATATCTGTGTGTATGGTTACCGTTGCACATGCTCGTCACGTTCAGATATGTAATGATTGTTATTGGCTTGTGATCCGGCTCTTCATTAGACAATTAACACACACATTTTATTGTCTATATGGATCGCCACGGAATTGTTAACGCACAAATGTGTTTGTGTATGCTTAGCTATAGTGCGATGTCATAGTGTGATGTCACTGCGTGACAGAACATTGTGACCAGATAATTGTTTTATAAGAACAGATTACTTTATCTTATTAAAAACATACTGTACACAGCAAAATTTAAACTTTAGTAAAATAAAATGAAAATGTGTTTTTTTGATTGATTTTTTGCAAAAACGTGAAGCCCTCTCATTAGCTTGACCCTCCTCGATGTAGCATCTTTAGTTCGTGGATGTAATGTAGGGCGTCTGAAGAAGTTGTAATGGGCTGCTCTACAATGTTCTCCATTTCCTCTTCATCTGATGCTGGGTCCATTTTCTTCAACAACACATTAGCTAAAATGTCTGCATCAGTTAGCGCATTGCACACTGCAACATCGTTGTTAGTGTCCACATTATCATGAAAAGAAACTTGTTGTTCATTCACGTCTTCCCAAACGTCTACTTGAGGCACAATTTCATCCACAACAGCAGTAAGATCGGCATTTTTCTTAAAACCTGCTTTACGAAAACAGTTAGCAACTGTTTTTTATAGTCACTTTTTCCTATGTATATTACACATTCTTACAGCTTCTATGATATTAATCTTCATTTTGTAGTTTTTGTCTAAGTATTTCTCAGAAAGAAATGTTTAAAATTTTTTAATTATGACTTGATCATTGGTTGCACACCAGATGTCGTATTTGGCAAAGAAGCAAATAATTTTCACATTGTCCATCATGGATACAGTGTTATGAGCTCCACAATTGTCAATAAATAGCAGAATTGTTCTCTTTTGCTTTCTAAACTTTTTATCAAGATTCAATAGCCGATTTTCAAAAATCTTTCATCTAAGCCATTTTGTTAGCTTTGTGCATTAATGGTTTTGTTTTTACGTGTTTGAAACAGCAAGGCAAAGCATGGTATCTATGAGGGTAAGTCAATTATTATCCGCAATGTAGTAGTAAATTTTATTGCAATAAAAATAGGAAAATTACATTTACATCGTTTTTCAACATAGTTCCCTTGCATATCAATGCACTTGGTCTGTCGTTGCGCGAGCTTCCTAATGCCCTCATAAAATAAGGTTTTCGGTTGAGCTGCGAGCCAGGAATGCACCACTTCTTTCACTGTTTCGTCCGAGGTAAATCGACGGTCCCTTCATCTCTCACACGCGGTAGTCAGAATGGGCAAAATCAGGACTATACGGAGGATGAGCCCGTACTTCAAAGTTGAGTTTCTGGAGCGTTTCAGCAATATGGGCAGCAGTATATGGACGGGCATTTTCGTGCAACAACACACCTTTTTACAGCAGTCCTCGGCATTTGCTTCAAATTGCAGGCTTCAGGTTGTCAGTAAGCGTCTCATTGTAGCATGCACTGGTTATTGTTGTGCCACTTTCCTGATAATGTTCCAGTACTGGACCTTGTGAGTCCCAAAAATCTGTAAGCATCTGTTTTCCTGTGGATGGTTGGGTTTTGAACTTTTTCTTGCAGGGCGAATTTGGATGTTTCGATTCCGTACTCTGCCGTTTACTCTCCGGCTCGTAATAATGGATACATGTTTCATCACCAGTGATGTTTCTGTCTAAGAAGATGTTACTTTTGTTACGGTAGTGATCCAAATGTTTCTGACGGATGTCCATGTGATTTGTTTTAGGACCCATTTTGCATTGATTTTCTGTCTGTTGTGGATGACTTCGTAGTCGGAACCATTACTAATTTGCTGTTGTGCCACTTCATCAATAGTTACTTGTCTGTCTAAAGGAGCCATGTCACCTGCATGCTCAGTGTTTTCCTCATTTGTGGTGGTAAACGGTCGTCCGGCTCCTTCATCTTGCGCAACACTTATGTGACCATTTTTAAATTTTTCAGTCCATTTGTAGACATTCTGTTGTGGCAACACACTGTTCCCATACTGCACCAAAAGTCTTCGATGAATTTTGGCCTCTTATACACCTTCCGAATACAAAAAACGGATCGTTGAACGTTGCTCTTTTCCGGTGCAAATGGAAAGCAGAGCAGCCATGGTTAACAATGGGGCAGCTGTAATGGAGCTAACCTAGCAGCATGATACCTGCACAAACATTACAACAATTAAACCATGCATGTGTCAGCTACGCAACACGACAGTACTGCCAACATAAACAAAAATATAACTAAATTGTGGATAATAATTGACTTACCCTCGTAGTTTAGCTCCAGTCAGAAGTGTTACTGTCTCTCTTTACTGTGTCTTCCTCTACTGCAGTGTTTAGTTTTAAAAGTTGAAGTTTTGCCTGCCATATATTTAAAAACAATCCAGTCTCATCAACATTAAAAATATCTTTTGCAGGAGTTTATCATTTTTAAGACATCATGTTTCCAAAAATTTGCTGAAACTTCATCAACACTCCCCCCCCCCTTTTTCCCCTTTTTTTGAAAATTATCGCCTTCCCCTCCTTAAATTCGTCCAATCAACCACTACTAGCATCAGATTCAATTTTGCCTAAGCTGGAAGCAAACTTCAACTTTGGCTCTCACAATCATCGACTTAAAGGATTTTTTTTTTATCTCATTCTTGTTTGATCCATATGTGTACACATTTGTGAATGTCAGGATTTTCAGGCCCTAAAGGGTGAGTTATTATGAACAGTTTAGTGACAGGATTATTTTGATGAAGTTAGAAACTAAGGCTGCCCCAAACCACATTAGTACAAGTGTATATGCCAACGTCACAGAAGGATGACGAAGAAATTGATAATATATATATGCTGAAATTGAATAACTAATCTAATATGTGAAGAGGGAGGAAAATCTAATAATCATGGGTGATTGGAATGCACTAGTGGGAGAAGGGAAATAGGGGAATACTGTAAGATGTTTTGGTCTAGACATGGGTGGCCAACACACTTTGGACATTTTTTTGGCCCGCAAGATTCATCACACTTTTAAAAAATATATTTATTTTATAGTGGACAAAGTAGTAAAAACCAATGTATTAAAAAACATACATTATTTGTGCATCTATATTTTAAAAATTTATTTCATTTATATTTACATATGTTTTATACATCATTTTTTGTGTTATATACTTCTTTAAAATGTGCGTTTGGTATCATTATTACTATATTATCTATGTTTACATGTATGAATAATAGTAAACACAAAAATAATAACTCATTATGTTTCAACATTTCACTCCAAATAAAAAATATCTGTAGTGGGTATATATATATATATGCATATATATATTTTTTTTGTTGCTGTTGTCAGTCTTTAGACTGGTTTGATGCAATCCTCCATCCCTTCCTATCCTGTGCTAACCTCTTCATTTCTACATACCCCTTACAACCCACGTCCTCAATTATCTGCTTCATATATTCTAATCTCTGTCTTCCTCTACAGTTCTTACCTTCCACTGTTCCCTCCACTAACAAATTAACCAATCCAGCATGTCTCAAAATATGACCTACCAGCCTGTCTCTTCTTCCTGTAAGCTTCTTCCATAATCTTCTTTTCTCACCCATCATTTCCAAAACTCGTTCATTTCTTACTTTGTCTGTCCACATAATTTTCAGCATTATTCTGTAGCACCACATTTCAAATGCTTCAAGTTTCTTTCTTTCCGGTATTCCTAAAGTCCATGTTTCGCTACCGTAAAGTGCTGTGCTCCACACATAGAGTTTTAAAAAGTTCTTTCTAATTCCTAGATCAATAGTTTGAAACTAAAAGGTTTCTCTTCTTCATGAAGGCTCTTTTTGCTAGTGCTATTCTGAGTTTAACATCATTCCTCCTTCGGCCATCGGTTGTAATTTTGCTTACCAAGTAACAGAACTCACTCACTTCTCCTATTGCATCTGATCCCATTTTTATACTTAATCTGCTAGTATTGGTATCATTTCTGCTACATTTCACCACTTTTGTCTTACTTTGATTTATATTCAGTCCAAAATCTTCCTTCAGTATTTTGTTCATGCCATTCAATAACTTCTCAATATCCTCAGTCCTATCTGCTAACAAGACAATGTCGTCAGCAAATCGTAACATACTGATTTTTTTCTCCCTGAAAACTTATACCACATTAAAATTTTTCTTTAACTTTCTTCATTGCTTCTTCTACATACAAGTTGAATATTAACGGGGATAGACTACAACCTTGTCTCACACCCTTTTTAACTGATGCATGTCTCTCGTGATTCTCTACTTTTATTACAGCCACTTGATTCTTATATAGTTTATCGAGTATTCTTCTATCTCGGAACTTTAGACCTGACTTCTTTGAAATCTTCAACATCTTGTCCAACCTCACATTATTAAAAGCTTTTTCTAAATCAATAAATGACATAAAGTATCATTGTTTTTCTTGATCCGCCCTTCAAGTATTAATCTTAAAGACAGAATTGCTTCCCTTGTACCGCGATTTTTCCTGAACCCAAACTGATCTTCACCTACTATCTCTTCTACTACCTTTTCCATCCTTCTGTATATTATTCTGGTCAGTAATTTTGGAGCATGTGATGTTAGACTAATGGTGCGATAATTCTAACACATGTCGCTTGTGCTTTCTTCGGCAGTGTGAAGATGAAGTTTTTGTTAAAAAGAGTTGGAATTTCTCCTGTTTCATAACTTTTTGATATCAGCTCGAATAATCTTTCGATTCCTTCTTCTCCCAGGGACTTAAGAAGTTCTGCCGGGATCTCATCTGTTCCAACTGCCTTATTTGCTTTCAAGTCATTCAGAGCTTTATTAAATTCTGTCCTCGAAACAGGATCTCCTAAATCAACAATTTTGACGTCGCCTTCCTTTTCCATTACGCTATTGTTCTAGTCATCGCCATCATAAAGTTTCTCAATGTATTCATTCCATCTGTTAGCTCTATCGTCTGAGCTTAAAAGAGGTTTCCCATTGGCAGCTTAATGTTTTTACCTCCTTTCTTCATATCTCCAAAATTATGTTTGATCTTCCTGTATGCAACATCTACTTTACCTATGACCATTTCCTTTTCTACTTCTTCACACTTTTCTTGTAGCCATTTTTCTTTTGCTTTTCTGCATTTCCTGTTTATTTGATTTCTAAACTGCCTATATTACTCTCTTCCTGCTTCATCCTGAGCATTGTTATGCCTTCTCCTCTGATCCATCAGTTTCAAAATTGCCTATGTGATCCAAGGTTGTCGGGCAGCTTTTTCCCCTAAAGCCTAATGTTTCTTTGCCAGCTTTCATTATTTCGGTCTGTAATGCATTCCATTCGTCCTCGGTTGAGCTCCTTTCAGAGTTACTTCTTAGACCTAAGTCTAATATTTCTACAAAATTTTATCTTGTGTTAGATTGTTTTCAGTTTATTCACTTCCAGACTGTTCTGCTTATGGTGCTTCCTTATTCGCTTGAATTTCAGCTTGCACTTCATTATTATAAAATTATGGTCAGAGTCTATGTCTGCTCCTGGGTACGCTTTACAGTCTAGAACTTGATTCCTGAATCTCTGTTTGACCATGATATAATCTAGCTGATATCTGCCTGTATCCCCAGGACGTTTCCAGGTGTATATTCTTCTTTCGTGGTTCTTAAACAGTGTGTTCGCAACTACTAGCTTATATCTTTCACAAAATTCTAGCAACCTGCTTCCTCGCTCATTTCTTTCTGCTAGACCAAAACTTCCTACAGTATTCCCCTCTTTCCCTTCTCCCACTATTGCATTCCAATCACCCATGATTATTAGATTTTCCTCCCCTTTCACATATTGGATTAATTCTTCGATTTCAGTGTATATTTTTTTCTATTTCTTCCTCATCTTCATGTGACGTTGGCAAATATACAGTAATACCCCGCTTTACGCGACCCCGTTATGCGCGGTTTCGCTTTAACGCGAATTTCAAATTTCGCGTTCAAATGCCTCGTATTACGCGAATTGCTTACTTAAGAATATGTATGTCCATAATGTAGTCATTGGCTTCTCTTTGGTCGCGGTAATCCCCTCTTTCTCCGACCATTCTGATCGAAGAATTGAGGATTCCCCGTCCTACGACTTTGTTCTATGGGAATTCCCTCGTTTGTTTCGTTTGTTCCATTTGTTTATCTCGGCTAGCAGTCGTGTTTTAACGTTTGGTGGAGATAAATAATTTAACACTACGTTAAAAATGCCGCCTACGAAGAAAAAAGGGCGTAAAAGCGTAATTTTGGAATTGAAGACGAAGGTGAAAAGAAGAACAGAAAATGGAGGAAAAGCAACAATTGTTGGCAGAGATTTTGGTCTGTCAGAATCGACTGTGAGAACGATTTTTAAAAATCGGGAAAAATTAAACTTTCCATCGAAAGTTCAACACCTATAAGTGCAACAAAACATCTCGTTCAAGATCTTCTATCCTAGAAAGAATGGAGAAGTTGATAGCAGTCTGGATCGAAGATTTAAATAAGAAGAAAACACCACTGACTCAAGATATCATATGCACAAAAGCAAAATCTTTGTATGAGATGTTAAAGACAGAAGAAGGTGACTTCCACTCCGACTTTTGCTGCCAGCAGAGGCTGGTTTCATCGGTTCAAGCAGTGCTCCAATCTTCACAATATCCAGATAACAGGCGAGGCCGCCAGTGCGGACACTCAAGCTGCAACTGAGTTTCCAGACAAGTTTCAAGATTTCGTAGCACGAGAAAAAATTTCTGTTTGTCTCATCTTCAATGATGATGAGACCGGGCTTTAGTGAGAAAAATATGCCATCTTGAACATTCATTTCTAAAAAAGAACATGAAGCCAGCAGTTTCAAAGCTGCGAAAGATCGATTAACACTTCTGCTCGGTGGTAATGCGACTGGTGATTTCAAACTGAAACCTTTACTGGTTTATCATTCAGAAACACCTCGTGTAATGTGAGGTACAGACGAGATAAGCCTACCAGTCGTGGGTGGTCCAACAGAAAGGCGCGAGTTACACGGGAAGTTTTTCAAGATTGGTATTCTAATAGTTTTTGCCAGTCAGTAAAATTCTACTGTGACAGAAATGGGCTTGAACGTAACGTTATATTACTCTTAGACAATGCCCCAGAACATCCAACCTAACTTGATACGCCGAGAGACTTAAAAGTGTACGTGATGTTCCTTCCACTAAACACTACGTCAATATTACAACCTATGGACCAGGGAGCAATAGCAAACTTCAAAGCTTATTACCATTGCCGCACTTTTAGCCAACTAATTCATGAAACAGACGGGGAAGGAAGACAATCTATGCGAGAGCGGAGGAAGTCATACAACATCCTGAAGGATATTCACAACATAGACGAATCTTGGAAAGAAGTTAAAAGGAGTTGTATGAACAGGGTGTGGCGTAATCTTTGGCCAGATGTGGTGGAAGCACCTAGAAGAATTGTCCAAATGCACAGACAAGTGCTTGAAGACATTGCTGCAATGATTTGAGTGGTCTGAACTTGAAGATGTCGCGGTAGAAGATCTTGAAGAACTTGTAGCAACTCGCGACGAACCTCTCGGCAATGAAGATCTGATCGAGTTACTGAATAATTTCATAAACGATGAGGAAGGACAAGTAGATGAGAGAATTTTATCTTCAAGCGGAATACAAAATATTCCTTCAAAAATTTATTCAGGTTTGGACATATTGCATAGCATAGATAGTGATGATGACCGTGTTTGGACCATGTGTCAAACAATTAAAAAAAGCGTTGGGTGAACGTATTTTAAAAGAACGTAAAAGAAATGCTACCCAAAAGACAATAGATGTATTTTTCCGTTTAAAAAAAAAAAATGTAATACTGCATGAGTTATGAAAAATGTTCCCCACCTTGGAACAGGTTTCGTAATTTACAAGAAAATATTAGACTCCATTACAAGCTTCGAGTCTACCTCTGAAAGGTTATCTACACTCACGTTTAAGTCGACCAACAAAGTGTATACAATTGTGAATGTTCATGCCCCTACAAACATTGACAACAAAAAGAATAAGGAGAAGGTGGAACTATTCTGGGAAAAACTTGATGACACGATTCAGAAGATCCCTGATAAACATAATGTCATCCTTCTAGGGGATTTTAACGCCCATGTGGCTAGAGAGAAAAAGTTCAGGCATATAGTAGGGTGTTACCCAGCACACAAGAGAACGAACCAAAATGGTATCAGGCTAATTGAATTATGTCAGGCACACAATTTGATCCTGAAGTCAACTAGCTTTAAGAAATTGCCAAGAAAGCAGAAGACGTGGATATCACCTAACCCTCTATTGGGAGAGTTCCAGTTAGATCATGCTGCGGTAAAGCGGAAATTTCATAAAGAAATCCAAAATGTTAGGGTTCTCAGAGGGGCCAACCTCGACTCGGACCACTACCTATCTAAAGTGAAATTTAAGATCACCCCTAAGAGTAAATGTCAGAAGAAAAAACCGTGCACGAAGGAGATATGATACAGAGAAAATAAAGGAGAAGAAGGAAGAATGGAGTCAGTTAACCAGCGAACTAGAAGGCCAGGGCTGGAAACAGTTGGAGAAGAGTCTTATAACTAAGGCAGAAGAGTCTTATAACTAAGGCAGAAGAGTTTGCTCCTGTCTCCAGGATTAAGAAGCACAGGTGGTGGAATGAGGAGTGTGCTAGACTACTTGATCTGAGAAAGAAGGCGTGGCACATCTGGCAAACCAAAAAGGACGAAAGTTCCTGGCAGCACTTTGTGGAAACTAGGAGGATGGTGTCCAAGGAAATCAAGAAAGTAAAGAAGGTTCAAGAAGACCAAATACTCAGTAAGATTAATGACGACTTTACTAAGAATAACATGAGAAACTATTATCGGATCTTCAGAGAGAAGCTTAATAAATACAACCCCCCAACCCTCCAACTTCAGGATAAAAAAGGGGCAACTGCAAGATACTGGCAGACTACTTCAAGGAACGCCTAAATTGCGAAGAACCACTCCAAAAGATGGTGTTCGATGATGGAAAGAAGTCTTCCACCAACCCTGACTCTAAACCCCCATCTATAAATGAGATCCAGACAATTCTGACTCACATGGAAAATTTTAAGGCATCAGGAGAAAATCAGATAACAGCCGAATTATGGAAATATGCTAGCAAAAATGCAATTATCTCACTCCAGAAATTTTTTGAGGAGATGTGGAAGAAAGAAGTGATTCCAGAGGAATGGAAAATGTCCCTGATACACCCTCTACACAAAAGAGGCTCTAAATCTGATCCGAACAACTACAGAGGTATTTCTCTGGTGGATGTGACCTATAAGATATTGTCCAGAGCATTACTTGAAT
The DNA here is from genome assembly GCA_031002005.1 of Vandiemenella viatica. Lineage (NCBI taxonomy): Eukaryota > Metazoa > Arthropoda > Insecta > Orthoptera > Morabidae > Vandiemenella > Vandiemenella viatica. The sequence continues at coordinate 43,798,351 of CM061919.1, read as the reverse complement.
GAGCAGAATCCCAGTTGGACTGCCAAATCGGGGAGTATCAAGCAGGGTTCAGGAAAGGAAGGTCTTGCCCTGAACAGATCCTAAACCTCAGAAACATTTTAGCATACCAGAAACAGAGGGCGAAACCATATATAGTGACTTTTGTGGACTTCCAAAAAGCTTATGATTCCATAGACAGAGGGTCGCTATTCAATATTTTGGAGGAATTTGGCTTGGACAGGAAAACCCTGAATATCATCAAAGAAACCCTCACAAATACAACCTCAAAAGTTAGATTCATGGGTGAACTGTCAGAACCTTTTGAGATCAGAACAGGGGTCCGGCAAGGGGATGGCCTCTCCCCCCTGTTGTTCAATTGTGCACTCGAAAAAGTTGTGAGAGAATGGAATGCAAGAACCAGAGGAGGAATTAGACTTGGAACATTCGCTGACGATATGGCGATGCTCGCAGAAACATGGGAGGAAGCCAAAGAACAAATCGCCGAATTACAAGAGCAGGCAGGGAAGTTAGGACTTCAGATTTCTTTCGAAAAAAACAAAGATTATGACAAATATACCAGACACTCCTACGAGAGTCTGAGTAGGAGCTCATAAAATAGAGGTGGTTAGGAGTTTCAAGTACCTAGGGGAATGGATTGAATGGAACAACCTCGAAGGTAAAACAATGGAAGCGAGAAGGACCAAAATGGAATTAGCCTTCCAGAAGACCAAAAACACTTACAATAAGAAAAGCCTCTCTTGGAACACAAAGATAAGACATTACAACACAGTAATTAAGCCGGAAGCACTCTATGCAGCAGAGACACTAGTCATGGGGAGGAAAGGACAAATGGAGAAATTGGAAATCAAAGAGAGGAAAATTTTGAGGAAGTTCATCCGCCTTTAGGGGCCGTTTTCAACCCCAAGGGCAAGAGGGTGCCCTGAAAAAACAAACAAGTTTTCTACAGAAACGAAGCCCTCTACGCAAAGTCCGAGAGGCTCTCCGAAACCATGATAAAAAAAAGGATTGATTTCTATGGACACATATTCCGAATGAATCCTAACAGATTAACAAAAAAAATCTTTGACTTCTTTTATATAAAAAATGACTAAGCCCAACTGGTTTAAGGAAGTAGAAAAGGATTTGAGAGAACTCCAGATTACCGAAGTGATGTTAAAGAATGGTACAGCCAAGACCGTGACCAAAGACAAAAGTAAGAGGTTCCAAGTTGCGATAAACACCAGAAAACCGATTCAAATATCAGAAGAGGAAAGAAGGAAGAGATCAGATAGAATGAAGAAATACTGGGAGAAGAAGAAAACGCAAGCATCCAAGAAGTGATTGATCTGACGTACCCCAAAGATGGGTGATTCGAAACAAAAACAAAAAATTGTTCTTAGCATTAAAGAGATTGATTCCAATGATTTGTATTTTTTTTTGCATTAACTTTTGACTATGTTTAATCGTAAACCCCGATACGCGAATTTCGCTTAACGCGAATTTTTTGCGGAACATATCCCTCGCGTAAAGCGGGGTATTACTGTACTTGTACTAATGTGGTTGGGGCGGGCTTAGTTTCTAACCTCATCAAAATAATCCTGTCACTAAACTGTTCATAACACACTAACCTACCTGCCGTATTCAGACTTCTAACATTCCACGCTCCGACCCGTAGAATGTTTCTATCCATTCTGATGACTCCTCCCTGAGCGCTCCCCACCCGGAGATCCGATTGGGGGACTATTTTACCCAGGAAGAAGCCATCATGATATATGTAATTTGAGAGGATACCCTTTGGGTCTTTAATGCAGTGGTTTCCCATTGCCTTCTGCATCCCCATGCCGTTGATCATTTCTGATTCATCCGCCTTTAGGGGCTGTTTCCAACCCCAAGGGCAAGAGGGTGCCCTGAATCGCTCCCCGCTCTTCTGCCCACGTGATGGAGAGGTTGACATTTGGTTGGAAAAGACTATTATAGTCTCTCCCAAACCCTAAATCTAATATAGGGGTATATAATTTTATATGCATCCAAAGTGGCCTATAAGATCGTTTGGGTTGGCCATCCCTGGTCTATGAGATAGAATTGAGCGAGGAAGCAGGTTATTAGAATTTTGTGAAAGATATAAGCTAGTTGTGGCAAACACACTGTTTCAGTACCATGCAAGAAGAATGTACACCTGGAAACGCCGGGGGATACAGCCAGGTATCAGCTAGATTATATCATGGTCAAACAGAGATTAAGGAATCAAGCTCTAGATTGTAAAGCGTACCCAGGAGCAGACATAGACTCTGACCATAATTTGATAGTAGGCCTAACGAAGTGCAGGCTGAAATTCAAGCGAATAAGGAAGCAATGTTAGCAGAACAGACCGGAAGTGAATAAACTGAAACAATCTAGCACAAGATAAAATTTTGTAGAAATATTAGACTTAGGTCTAAGAAGTAACTCTGAAAGGAGCTCAACCGAGGACGAATGGAATGCATTACAGACCGAAATAATGAAAGCTGGCAAAGAAACATTAGGCTTTAGGGGAAAAGCTGCCCGACAACCTTGGATCACATAGGCAATTTTGAAACTGATGGATCAGAGGAGAATGCATAAAAATGCTCAGGATGAAGCAGGAAGAGAGCAATACAGGCAGTTTAGAAATCAAATAAACAGAAAATGCAAAAAAGCAAAAGAAAAATGGCTACAAGAAAAGTGTGAAGAAGTAGAAAAGGAAATGGTCATAGGTAAAGTAGATGTTGCATGTAGGAAGATCAAACATAATTTGGAGATATGAAGAAAGGAGGTATAAACATTAAAGCTGTCAATGGGAAACCTCTTTTAAGCTCAGACGATAGAGCTAACAGATGGAAGGAATACATTGAGAAACTTTATGATGGGGGCGACTAGAACAATAGCGTAATGGAAAAAGAAGGCGACTGTTTTGAGGATAGAATTTAATAAAGCTCTGAATGACTTGAAAGCAAATAAGGCAGTTGGAACAGATGAGATCCCGGCAGAACTTCTTAAGTCCATAGGAGAAGAAGGAATCGAAAGATTATTCGAGCTGATATCAAAAAGTTATGAAACAGGAGAAATTCCAACTCATTTTAACAAAAACTTCATCTTCACACTGCCATAGAAAGCACAAGCCGACGTGTGTTAGAATTATCGCACCATTAGTCTAACATCACATGCTCCAAAATTACTGACCAGAATAATATACAGAAGTATGGAAAGGGTAGTAGAAGAGATAGTAGGTGAAGATCAGTTTGGGGTTAGGAAAAATCGCGGTACAAGGGAAGCAATTCTGTCTTTAAGATTAATACTTGAAGGCCGGACCAAGAAAAACAATGATACTTTTATGTCATTTATTGATTTAGAAAAAGCTTTTGATAATGTGAGGTTGGACAAGATGTTGAAGATTTCAAAGAAGTCAGGTCTAAAGTATCGAGATAGAAGAATACTCGATAAACTATATAAGAATCAAGTGGCTGTAATAAAAGTAGAGAATCTCGAGAGACATTCATCAGTTAAAAAGGGTGTGAGACAAGGTTGTAGTCTATCCCCGTTAATATTCAACTTGTATGTAGAAGAAGCAATGAAGAGAGTCAAAGAAAAATTTTAATGTGGCATAAGTTTTCAGGGAGAAAAAAATCAGTATGTTACGATTTGCTGATGACATTGTCTTGTTAGCAGATAGGACTGAGGATATTGAGAAGTTATTGAATGGCATGAACAAAATACTGAAGGAAGATTTTGGACTGAATATAAATCAAAGTAAGACAAAAGTGGTGAAATGTAGCAGAAATGATACCAATACTAGCAGATTAAGTATAAAAATAGGATCAGATGCAATAGGAGAAGTGAGTGAGTTCTGTTACTTGGGAAGCAAAATTACAACCGAACTCAAGCTTTTGACATGTGGTGCTACAGAAGAATGCTGAAAATGAGGTGGATAGACAAAGTAAGAAATGAACGAGTTTTGGAAATGATGGGTGAGAAAAGAAGTTTATGGAAGAAGCTTACAGGAAGAAGAGACAGGCTGGTAGGTCATATTTTGAGACATGCTGGATTGGTTAATTTGTTAGTGGAGGGAACAGTGGAAGGTAAGAACTGTAGAGGAATACAGATATTAGAATATAGGAAGGGATGGAGGATTGCATCAAACCAGTTGAAAGACTGATGACAGAAGAAAAAATTCTCTTCTACATTATTTTTCACACTTACTTTGGTAAAATTGTCGAATTTTTTTCCCTTGTTCTTAAAATGTGTAAAGTTTTTGGCAGAGTTCCAAACTCATTTGTGAGATGAGATTTTTTTCTTGATTCCTCTTTGAACTTATTACTGCTACTTTTACAGCCAATGTTAATTTTCAGCTTTGACAATAGCATATTGATTTTGTTAAAGTAAGGTATCAATTAACAAATGCGCCTAAAATTACACAGAAAACTACACACAAAACACAAGCATGGAATGTACACTACTACTGTACCAATGAAATTGCACACAAAACAGCAGACTGCAACTGAATTACAATATAGTGCCACAGGTGGTTGGCCGGTTGATGAGTCACCGCTTTCTTGGAAATGATGACAGTGGGAAAGGTTTTGACACGTGCTCTGGACATAACAATTAATGTAAAAGGCAGACCTCTTACAAAAAAGTATCAAGTGAAATATCTTTCGAAAGACATTAATTTCCATGAGAATTGCATATTCTTTTCCTAAATAGGAACAAATTTTCTTCGAAATAATGAAAAAATAATTATAGGAGTTATTTTTACACTTGTTTAATTCAAGGAACCAAAAGATAATTTTGAATTTTCAAGAAAATCAAACAAAAAAAGTTTGAAGTTCCACTGTACCTCACATATTCCCCTTGGTCAAATTCTCCAAAATTCTACAGGCATGTACAGCTTAATATTATATACTTTGATTGGACATATATTCCATATATTACACACTCTTGCCAGAATTGCGTTACTGTTTCTTAGGATGACATTGATGTCAGATTGTGCAAAATAAGAGTCATAGAATTTTTCAGCGGCGGCCAAATTTATTGTCAAAGTGTGTACATACATGAGTACATAAGTAGCAGTTATATCAACATTTCATTTAAGTAGCACACAATCACACTATAAACCAAAAGTCAAAATCAGAGGTCGACTCTTGCCATGTTGCAGCACACCAAAATACATGTGTGTAACACTGGACAGAACTCTGACTTTAAACAACATCCTTCATGTGGCTTCTAAAGTTAAAACTAGAAATAGTATTCTTCAAAAGCTTGCTGGTACTTCATGGGGAACTAGTGCTCACATTCTAAGATCCACAGCCTTAGCTCTGTCATGTTCTAGTGCTGAATACTGCTACCGGAACTGGCTAAATAGTGCCTACATGATAAAGATAGTCATACAACTCAGTCAGCAATGCAAGTAATTAAGGGATGCATTATGAGCATGAACACTCTATGGCTTCCAGTCTCAGTAACATTTTACCTCCAGCACTAATAAGATCAGAAGCTCTGGAAAAATATCCTTAAACGACCCTCAGCTACCCATATGTCAAGACATTACACAAGCAAAACACCAATGATTGAAAACAGTTAATCAACCTTACAGTGTCCTCTTTCAACCTCAACAGGCTGTGGATAACTCAATGGGAGCAGTCGCCGGTAGCCAATAAACATCTATTCCACTTACTTTTTTCGGGGATCGCACTGCTTTAATTGATGGATTAGTACCGACGTTTTGGCACCCAACCTGGTGCCTTCATCAGGGTTTCCAGAATCGAAATGGTGTGGATTTCACACAACTCCGTCGCTGAGCTAACTGTTTTGTTACTGGCAACATATGTCAACTGTTCCAGAGATCTTGTCGTTGGAGGTTTTGTGTTGCGAATGCCCACGAGTGCACATTTCAACGTTTCGCTTAAGCCATAGCCACCGTTTTTATTGAAATTTTTGGGATGTTTGAAGATTTCTATCGATTCCCTTATTTTCCGTTCTAGAAAACCTTTGGGTTGTGCTATAACTTTTGTTTTCTCCCATTGAATTTTATGGTCTTCACAGTGCGATCCCCAAAAAAAGTAAGTGGAATATTTGATTAATATGACGCCTGCTAAAAGCGTAAAATGTTGTATAATAAACATCTAGTTGATGATCCTTAATTATGGTTACAAGTATTCAGTCTCCCCAAACAGCAATGGGGAATCATCAGTTGTGTTCAAACAGGACAAGGCAGATGCGGTTACTTATTACACAAATGGGGCTTGGTCAGTTCTGCAAATTGTTACTGTGGAGCCATATTTCAGTCAATCGTCCATGTTATTACTGACTCCTCCTCGAGGAACAATAACGGACGTTGACAAAGCATCAATCAGTGCAATTGCATGGATCAAACCACAAGATCTAGAGATATAATATTGTACGAGCTTGTGTGATTTGCACATTTGTCCACACCTTTTATATGTCTTGTAAAATATTATACTATAAAATAAGTTTTTCATTCACTGGTTATTTATATAACTTTAGGTCAGATACATTTCTTAAACCAAACTCATTCTTAGATTTTTTATGTACTGCAATAAGCATACACAGTACAATTTTGAAAAATTCCTAATTTCCAAAATTTAAACTACTGCATTTCTACGAGAACTATGTTCCCAAACTTAAATTCTTCCTCTCGTATTCAATAGTTATACATGCATTTTACTCTCTTCGGATTTCACATTTTTTATTTTTTTCTTAACTGGTCTGATCTGCATCATTCCTTCATTTCCATCCCCCCCCTCCCCTCTCCTATTATATTTCACCACTTTCTTGCTCTGATTCTGTATATTTAACCTCTTCTCATTTTTCCCTCGTCGATATTGCTTCTTAATCTTCTTTCCATATGAACTAACACCTCGCCTCCAGTTTCTCTTCAGTGATCTTCCTCCTGATTGCCATTGTTTCTCTTCTCCTCCAATTTTTCTAATTTTTTTTTTTTTTTTTTTTTTTTGAAATGTTGTACTCTATTCACCTTCTAAAACACATAGTGCCCCCACTTTCAAACTCTCTTTATACTTTTATTTCCATTCTTGCCTACCCACAAATTTTGTCTCCTACATTCTCCCTTTTTTCAATATCATCTTCCATTTTCTGCATGCATTTACACCATCTCCATGACTCCCTCTGGTGAGATCTGGTCCGTGAGAAACACCTCCCCCCCCCCCTTCCCTAGAAATCGCCCTCGAAACCTTTTTTATTATTATTATTTTAAGGTCTCACCGTTGAAAATCCGGTCACAACCCTCCTTACTGGCTGCGAGTGTTGTGGCTTGTAAATGGGTCTTTCAGAAGCCCTTCTTATTTTCCTCCTTTGTTCTGCCATTACTTTCTGGTTGTTCCCTCGAGTTTTCTTCTCTCTTTTTCCCGATACTATAATTTCAGCCCTTAATACCCACTTCTTTCTAGTGGTTCCCTCAAAATTCTTGCTTTTGGGTAACTAATTAAAATTTACTCATTTACCACAATCTGTTGCATTGCCTGCATTACATGTCCTGTGTTCCCAAGGTGCATGTTGATTGTATCCCCGCCTATTTTTAATTTTGCTTCTGTATCCCTCATCATGTCCACTTGCTTCATATTCCCATTCCAGTGCCTTATTTCTTGGCATCATTCTTATGTCAGTCTTGTTCTCTATATAATGGTAACAGTGAAACTGTCGTTAAGCAATGAAAATAACTTAGGAGAGGAAAAATAATCCATCAGTTCCATCATAATTTTGTATACTCCCTACATCTTGCCACAAAAATCATTGCATGAGGGACGAGCATCCAAGAAGTTTTATACTTCTGACGTTTGGTTAATAAACCCACTATTTTTATGACCCATTAAAGCAGGTAATAACTGTTCTCACATGTTGTTGTGGACAGTTTAAAATCACATTTTAGTATTGTGAAAAGTATTTTATTTTTGTTTAATTAATACTGTAAGATTTTGAAATTATTCGTCGTTTTTATTTCATATGTATAAAATTTCAGCTTGCTTCAGTCAGAATAAACAACAGTAAAAATTTACATACTTATAGTGTTTCATTTTTTATTAATGTAAACATTTACTTGCTGCTTAGCCATTGCTGATGTTTAATTGTAATACTCTTCAGTTACAGAATCTGATTTGCTGAACAAGAGAAGAAGGTCTTCAAGAGATGGCAAATGACTGACGGAGTTCGACAGTTCTACAGACACGGACTGATGTCTGTAGAATTGTTGCTGTACATTGAAGATGATATATACAAGAATGGATTTTACAATATCACAAACAGCATCTTGTAATAATTGCCTTATATCCTGTGTGTTAAATTTTTTAGAAGTGCATTTGCAAGAAAAGGTTGTATAATATTCCTAATGCTTCAGATGTGCTAATCCTTGTTACTGTTGGGGAGAATACTTAGCTTTGGAAAAGTTATCAAGAATATCTATTTTTATCCAACAGTATCCTCTCGGAAGGTTTTTGTGTAAACAGTCATATAGTCTTGTACTTGAATAGTAGCACAATTTAAGTCCTGTTGCAAGTCATATCTTGTATTCTTGTGGTGTTTATTTATGCAGCACTTGAAAACCAATACAGGAACACTTTTGTTAAAGTAATATTTTCAAATTTCAAGCAAAGATGTTTTGGGGTTTGAAGTAGTAGTTTTTTCAGTTTAAATTCTATAGTCTCTGCAACTAGAAGTACTAAATGCAAGGCTGTGACTGTCCCATATCATTTTTCAGTCCTCTCACAGATGTTTAGTTTATTTGGCTTTTCCTTTAGTGGTCATTAAGAGCTGGTTAAGCTTAATTTCTTTGGAAGAAAATCTGGAATTTTGACATTTGATTTCTGATATGTTTATTTGTAATTATTTTATTCTTTAAAGAAAGAAGACTTTGGTCAACTTGTGATGCACTACAAGAAAGTACCAAATCACTGCATATCTCATACAGTTTTGACACTTTCTTATTTTTGTTGCTGTCTATGTTCCAGCTAAAATTTCTTTTTAGCACCTATAACTTACTGGTAGTTTGTGCAATTAGGAAAAGTTGTCCTGTTGTGGCCATAATCAGTCATTAAAATTTTATAAATACTTTCATTCTCATGTGATGTTTAATGCTGTTTCTGATATTTTTAATCCCCAGAAAATGTAAATGTGATACACAAGTCATTGAATTGGATACTTTCATATTGTGCTGTTTTTTTTTTTTAAGTTTTAATTCATTTATAGCAAATTTGATTTTTACGAACTTTGTTACAAAGTTAAGTGGCATAATCTCCCAGCCTTTTATGAATGTGTACATTTTGTTACGAGATGACAATTTTATCACAAAAGTTGAGTACGTATAATATTCTTTACTTTCACAGTTCACATTACATTTATAAGAAAGGTTAGTAGTTTATTTGGTAGATGGGCAGGGAATTTGCTGATACTACTGTGGCCAGTACAACACAAGCATACTTTGTATAAACTTTAATATATATTATGTATACATATGAACCATTGCAAAAAGATGAGAGATATTTTCTCTGAATTTATTCTTGCAAGATGTTCATACAGATTTACCGCAAACCGATATTTTGCGGTAACATTTTGCTTTGTGATAATACTTTTTTACTGTAAAAAAGTGTACACATGTAGTATAATGATATAAATACATACCCACACATGCAGGTAATATTGTTTTCTTTAGGTTGTATTGTTGATATGTCTGTTGGGAGGATTTGTAAGGAATTAACTTATAGTATGTGTGTCGGTATGTTTGAGAATAATATGTACATTTCAGAAAATTTTTGTATGTTGTGATGTAAAAATTGTATAGTTTATTATTTTTAATATTCTTATCTCTTTTAACTGTAATGTCTTTTTGTTTATTTCAGATATTCTATGTGTTTGCTTATAATTGTTGAATCATTTCTCCCTTCACGTACTGTAGCTCTTGCTTTTGCAATATAAAGAGAAGTATGAATGGGATATTACAGATGAACAGGGACAGTAATAATATATTTTTATGTACACCTTGTTTGAGAAATGCAAAGTAAGTAACTGAATATTACATGTAAAATGATTGTGACAAATGTAAGGATTGGATTGCTTCCAAGCATTTCGTAGACTGTTTACCCATATTCTAGATTGTTATAACATGTTTTACAACAATGCTACTGCATGTGAATTGTGTAAATGTATGTTATAGAATATGGAAACAGATTTAGAGGACAATTGTTGGGATAGGTGAAGGAAGATGTCACATTTTGTCAAATGTCTCCCGACAGAATGGCCAATGGTAATGATAACAAATAAATTTGGTCTTGAAATTTAAGAATGTGTTTGAGACAAAAATAGTACATTGTTGTGTTGACTGCCATCTACTGCTCTGTAGCTTTTATACCCAGCTATTATAGTATCTGAAACACTAGTATTTTCTTCATCTCCCATTTTTCATTGTCTCCAAAAAAATATCATAGGCTTTCAGTACAATGTCTGATTCTTTTTAAAATGTAGTTCATTAATTGTGCAATCTACTTACAACTGATCATTGTTTCCTAAAAAAAAAGTCTGTATAAATTTAGTTTTATTTATTTGTACAGAATTTTAGAATGAGTTTTAGTAATTTTTGTTGCTTTTGTGATCTTGATTGTTTTATTAATGCTGTGATTGTATTAATTGCTGACATGGTTGTACAGTTTCTTGTTGTATCTGTTTATAGTAATAGTTGCCAACTGAAGGAAACATCCCTGATCCTTATAAGTGGACCACTGTATGTAACAAAGTATGTGTTGTTATATTTACATTTCTATGGAGAAAAATAAATTTTGTGATACATAGTTTAAAATTGTAAATTAGTTACTTGTCTTGCGTTCTGAACAAGGGCATTACTGTTTGTCACTGTTCTATCTTAGTGGAGTTATCCCATTCGTTTGTTGGACATTTTTATGAGTGTTGAGAGTTACAAATATATATATATATATATATACACACATACATATATGAATACTGTACAAAGAAAATTAATATTGCTATAATTGAAGTCAGGCATTTGTAAATAAAGGAGTTTTCTATGAAAAAGGCAAACATAAATATGTAACTAGTGATATAACTTGTGCGATTTATAAATTTTATTAATAATATATATTACAAAAAACAGTTTGAGTAAATTAAGAAAAAAACTAGAACTTTTGCACTTTGAATCCAGTTTTTTTTTCTTAAAAAAATGTTTAAATGACTTATGTACCCACCTTGGAGTTGTGATAACTTCTTGAAAGTTTTAAGCGTACATGTGTGTGTGTGATTCTTTTTTTCTGACAACCATTCTTATAATTAAAAAAGCTTCATTTTTAAAGGCATTTGGGATAGGTGCATTTTTAATTTTTATTCTTCTTCTCTTTGTCTTTGCTATGTTGCATGTATATTTTGATTGAAAAACTGAATAGAGTCTGCTGTGTTGCTGTTGTTTCAGCCATAAGAAAATGATTATGTGTATATTAGCCTTGTGACATATTGTGTAAATAATGTTGTAAATACTTCATGGAAGTTAGTTTCTAAAGAAGAAAGCAAAAGAAATGTATATTGTACAGAGAGGAACTGCTCTATAGGTTTATTTGTATTTTAGTACATATAAACATTGTCATTATTACTCTTGTAGCATGGAGTCAAAATGAAATAATTTAAACTATAAAAAAATACAAAAGATGGTGGCGATTGTTGTACCTCATTGTAGCTTATAGCTCTCTGTTAATAGAAACAAGATACTGTGTTATTCCTATTGTAGTTTCCTTAATTTTTGCTCCTGTTTTTTTTCCTAATTTATTTATTTATTTTTGCTTTATTCTTATGTTCGTTAAAAATAATTATCAGATTAATCACATTGACAACTAGCTTTTTTGTTATAAAATTTCAGCTTTGGGCATATGCTTGAAATTATGTGGAAGATATTACTACACAAGATAGTTTTCACTATTTTGAGAATATTCCAGTTTTGAAACTAACCTTGTTTTTCACATTTCTGTATGTCAAGGGTCGCCATGACATAAATTGTCACTCCTCACTCCTCTGAAGTGCCCAGGTTTCCAACCCCCCCTCCCCCCTCCCAATTCTAAGTCTAATGTTTTAATAACTTCTTGTGTAACACATCTTTGACTGCTGCACTTTCATCTACATTTTGCATGTGTTCTTCTCGGCACTGAAATCAATTTCTTCATAATTATATGGTGAAATTGATGCATATACCTCCGTTTTACAGTTTTAATGTTCTTCGTATATTGTTTTATTCCTGTAGAAGCGATTATAATTTGTCAATGTTAATTTTATCCTTTTAGTTAACTACATATATTTGTTTCAATGTTGTTACTTGGCATTTTTGTTTCATATAAATCTATTAAGTATCATTAGCTTTCAGTTATGAATTGCTGGGTAGGTAAAACTTGACCGCCAAAATCAGTCATTGTAGTCGGGTTCCCTGAAAGATAAACCTGGAGCTATACCAGTTTTGCAGTTTACATTATTACCATACCAAGTAGGAAACTCAAAAGTGAGTGAATAATGTTGGAGAATATACCATGTTTGTTGTATTATTTTTTGAATAAGAGTTTAGAATTCAAAATATTCTTTAAAAAATGTAATTTTAAACAGACAAAACAGTATATCAAAGCATTCTTGAAGTAACACCTAATGTAGATACTAAACAAGCCATTCAAAGTCTTCACATTATTTAAAGAATTAATCCAAAAGTAGGGGGACCATTTTTTTTACGTGACTTGTTTTAATACTTTGGTAATAATAAGCCACCAGAATTTGTATTTCAATTTTCTGAAATCGAAAAGTTCCTTAAAATGGCTTTTCATTTAAACTTTCATGTGAAAATGCTAGTCGCCATACTGCTTTGGTTTGTGACGTCACTATATATAGTCAACTGTAAAACAACTTCAAGAGGAGATGAGAGCAATTTTAAGAAGGAACTAAGTATTCTGTAATTTAAAATGCACCAATCAACGGCTGACTTCATAGCACTTAAAAGCTGTTATTCTTCCGTATCTGAGTTAATGCCATAACTAATGTGACCATTTATCTTTCTCATCAGGGTGGGACACCTGAGAAATTTCTTTCGTCAAAGCGGTAGGCCTGAGGAATTTTGTAAAAAAGAAAAAAGAAAGAAATAAACCTTGTATTTAGTAGTTTTTATTTGCAAACGAAGAATATACAATGAATAGAATGAACTAGCTGGGCCCACGTGTGTTTGTAAAGAATGTTGATCAACAGCTGCAGTCGTGTAACCATAGTGCACCATGGGAGAAGCAATGCTGTTACCATACACAAACACCAGTGGTTTGCGCTATATATATATGTGGCAGCAAAGTGAAACATACGAACACATATGCCTATGGTCGAAATACGAAAATATCCTTGATCCACCAATTTCAACCAGCACACCACCATAGTTACTGAACTTCAGCCAATGTTGTGCACGATCGGTGAATGTATGCTATTGCCACATACAGACACCTGTGATCTGCACTGGATACTTTTGACTAATAAGTGGTACATAGGGATACACACGTCTTTGGTTGAAATCTGAAAGTGCCCCGGGTCGACCTATTTCAACCATCGTTTCTTCCACGCCCCCCATAGTTACTGGCATCTAACCACCATAGCGCATGATGGGAGATGGATAGTTTCGGCTAAAAGGTGATACATACGGACATATACGTCTTTGGTCGAAATATGAAAGTGCCCCAGGTCGACCAATTTCAACCACTATATCTCCAACGACCTCCATAGCTATGACATCTAACCACCATAGTGCACGATGGGAGACTAAATGCTACTACCACACACAAACACCTTTGATCTGCGCTATGTAGTTATGGCAGCAAAGTGAAGTATACCGACACATGCCTTTGGTCGAAATACGAAAATATCCTTGATCGACCTCTTTCTGCCACCAAATTGCCCACTGTTATCGAAATTTGCCCAACATGTGCGCGATCAGTGAAAGTATGGTACTACCACACACAAACACCAGTGATCTGCGGTAGATAGTTTTGGCTAAAAGGTGATACATACGTCTTTGTTCGAAATATGAAAGTGCCGCAGGTCGACTAATTTCAACCATCATATCTTCCACACCCCCATAGTAACCAGTAACTTCCCCACATGCAACCACCACCGTGCACAATGGGAGACTTTATGCTAACACCAATGGCCGGTGCTAAGTAGTAGTGGCAAGAAAGAGAAGTATAGGTACACACGTGTCTTTGGTCAAAATATGAAAATGCCCTGCATCGACCACTTTTAACCACAGCTATCGGCATTCTGCCAACGTTGTGCACGGTAGGAAACTACCACATACAAACACCAGTGGTATGTGCTAGGTAATGGTAGCTGAAATGTGAAATATAGGGAAACACACGTCTATTTATATACAAGTATAAGATTACATGTTAGCTGAGCTACTTAGCCTTAGTGCCTGACATGAAGGCGCGTTTCTATTGAGGCAACGTGTAGCATGCAGCACGGGTTATTTTGTTGTGGTGCGTCTTCATACTTGTCGCCGTCGCTTGTAGCATGCGGCAGAAGCATTTCAAGTTATTCGGCACCTGTTTGCCAGCAGCGTGCATCTTGTCATCTGAAGCAGCTGCTTGATCCCCGCAAATAGCAATAAAAGAATGAAAACTGAATACGCCTTGGTGGTGTTTTGATGGGGATGCTAACTATTGTTTCTTGTATGCCAGTATTGGTTGTCAATGAGGATTTCACGCGGAGGAGTGTTTCGCCAAATTTTATTTTACCAGCAATTATTGACAACTACGTGCACGAAGAGTAGTGGAAAAAGCTTTTGGATTAATAGCATCAGTTATTCGTGTGTTTCGAAAACCTTTAATGATAAATGTTGAAAAGTTCTGAGACTATCATATCTGCGTAAACAGTTTTTTTAAAAAGAAAAGAAAAGCAATATGTCAAGAACTTTTCAAGCAAGTTAGGGGGCGTCCATAAATTACGTGAGGTGAAATGGGGGGGGGCAATTGAAATCTCACGGGAGATTTTGGACTGTCGAGCTAAAAAAAAAAAGAAAAAGTTCTACAAATAACGTGAAAGTCGATTTTAGGGGGGTATTTCGTCGAAAAGTGGGGGTGTAACCGGCCAAAAAGTTGCGAGGGGGACTCCTGGGAGGGGCTCTCCCGAACCAGATCTCACCGGAGGGGGAGGGGGGATCGGACCAGATCTCAAGAAGTTTCACCAGAGGGGGGAATCCGGAAAAAAAACACCTCACATAATTTATGGATGCCCCCTTATGGAAAGATAGATATTGATACACAAGATGGAACTGTTATTCAAGGATCATGGGGGACGGTAATAGAGTATGACACGGTTTGGTTAAGATCAGGTGAAGATGTTAAAGGCCTCCGAGATGAATTTGCGAGGTATTTTGTGACAAAAGAACAGTGGTGTAGGCCCCGGTGCAAAAAAATATTTTGGGCCCTCATGCCAGATGGGCGAGACAAAACATTACGTTCTCGTATGACTTAATTTCTCCCTATCATTCAACTGTCAACTCAAAAAAAGTTATGTAATTTTTACTTTCTAGAATCTCACGTCATTTTAGAGCGGGGGGAGGGGGACCGACCAAATCTCACGAAGACTGACCAGAGGGGAAGGGGGGGGGGGTCCGTAACGATAAGCCGACTTTATCCGCAATGTTCGTTTGGAGCTCCCGGTATGTCGGACGAGGTGTCTCTCGCTGTCGCAGCATACATATTTGTAGATGCTTTACTGGATGATTATAAACGGCTACGAACATAGCGTATTCATGGAATATATGGAGAAAGAAGTGATCTAATAGGCTATTTGACAGTATTATAAATTGTAGTCATTCCCGTAGAGTAATGCCTAGGGAAGCTAATTTTTTTAATTTTGAAAAAAAAGTGATTTACATTTAATAAAAATTAGATTTTTATTACCTCTGGTCACGTGACAGAAAACGCTGTAGGATTGGTGGTCGCATGAGTGACGTCACACGTCTGTAAACGCTGCGGCCGCGAATGGAGCGTTTCCTATTTTCCAAGTTTTCAACTAGTTTTAGAGGCGGGATGGGACTGGGGACAAGGAACGGGAAGGAAATCGTACATGGCCTTTTGAAGGAAGCATCCCGGCATTCGCCTGGAGTGATTTGTGGAAACCATGGAAAACCCAAATCTAGATGCCCGGACCGGGATTCGAACCAACGTCCTCCCGAATGTGAGGCCAGAGCGTTAACCGCTCACCCACTAGGCTCAGTGGTTATTTCTTGTTATTAATGAAATTTCATTTTGAATACCAAATCGAGAACAATTTGTAAAAGCCTACTGCGGAAAAATATCTAAATTAGACTCCTAATTTGTGGGTCTAGCTGTAGAAAAAACCCTTGACTATTATTCTGCTGAGCTTAAAAATGTAACAACTTCAATTTGAGAATCATTTATATTTAAATTGAAAGTTAGAGATTGATTGTTTTGCGTTAGCAAACTATAGGTCGAAAAATTATGTACGCGAAATTTGTGGAGTCATTCTGAAAATAAAATAAAAAGTTGTATGGGTATCGCAAACATGCACAAACAAATGAAGGTATTTCTTGTAGCTAATAAGTAGCTGTTTCAAATAAATATAGTAAGAGATCGGAATAATGTGGTATAATGAACTAAAAAAACTCAACATGAAATTGTCTCAGTAGTCTTTTTCTTTAATTAAAAATAATCTCGCTCTGTTTTAATGATGCTAATGATTAAATTTAAAAATATATTACGGAAAAATCTTGGGTAAACTTACCTAGAGACTCGCCAAAAGCAATAGCAACACACAAATCACGCAGAAACATAGCGTAATCATCGACCAAGCTTGGTCGAATGGCGCCGCCGACTTGATCGGTGGATCACAGGAAGCCCATTGTTCAAACTATATTTTCTATTGTTAGGCGTGAATTCGTAGAAAATATACCTTTGTCCAAGTAATATGGTTTATCCACTTTGAATATAAATAACTATTTTGCCTGCGTAGACTAGTGTCAAAACTGATTTTTGTCCCGCTAGATTTATAAAATATCGCAATTTGCGGCGTCCTCACGAATGCAGGGCCAGAGCGTTAACCACTCATCTTCCACCATCGGAACATCTGAATATTGTGGGCCATTTTTCTTAATTGCAGATAGGGATGATCGATATTCATCGATAGTGAATAAACATCGATGTTTAGCTGGAAAACATCGATGTTTTGACTTCGATAACATCGACACATCGATGTTATGAGAATAAAATATCGAAATGTCAATATATTCTTTAGGGCCATCTAACGTGCATTGGATGACTATCTAGTTCAACTGTTTTACACTGGATGACCTGACCTAATAGCTGGAGTTAAAAGAATTGTTACGTGGTTTAAACAATGTGTTACCTTTAGTGATGAATTGAGCCGAGTATCCGATTTGAAACTGATTCGAGATGTGGCCACACGCTGGAACTCAACAGTTTACATGATTGAAAGATTTTTAAAACTGCGCCCTGAAATCAATAACATTATTAATTGCCAAACCAGTGCACCTGAAATGTTGAATGCAAAACAAATTATTGATTTAACTGAATATTGTGAGATTTTACGACCAATTGAAATAACTACTCGTGAAGTCTGTGGTAAAAAATATGTAACCTACATTAAAGTAATACCACTTACCAGATTACTTACTATAAAATTGACTGACTTCCAACCGAAAAAGACAATCGGAGAGAATTTAAGAAATAACGTAATTGAAGAAATTAAGAAACGATTGCTACAAACGGAAAATGTTGATATCCTTGAAGTCGCCACTCTCATGGAGCCTAGTTTCAAAAATATACATTTCCAAGATGCATTAGCCTGTTCTAGAGCCATTACGAGTATGAAGGAATTGATTTCAGATATTGATATGAATGAACAAATTAAAAATGTTCAATTGGCGGAGAATTCCACAACACAGGTGGAAGAAGACCAAGCTATAGGTATATGGAAAGATCATTATAAACTTGTTAACGAAAATAATAATATTTTGGCTGGTCAACGTGACACGAATATGCCTACGGAATTACAATTTTATTTAAAAAGCCCGGTAGCTGATTTACAACAAGACCCATTACTCTTATGGAAAGTGCTGGAATCCACCTACCCAAATTTAAAGAAATTAACTGTTAAATATTTATGTTGCACAGAGACACCCACAGCTTCAGAAAGGCTTTATCCAAATCTGGCCAACTCCTGTACCAGCAACGGAACAGGCTAAAGGGAAAACACCTGACAAAGTTAATTTTTTACAAAGTATGCCCAAAAAATACTGGGAATGTTAATTTTTTTCTTGTATTGTATTTTCAATAACAATAAACACATTTAATAAATAGAATAGATAGTTTTATTTCCTACGGAACATCTATGTTTTAGATATATAGATGTTCTTCTATCGATGTTTATCGCACATCGATACTTTTGAATCAATGTTAATATCGATGTCAAAATCGATGTTTTTCTAATATCGATCATCCCTAATTGCAGATAAAAGATTATAGATAAATGATAATTTTTTTGTCAAGGAAACTGACTTTGTTTGTTTATTCATTTGCCTACTTCGTTTCACTTCATCTCACACAAAGAAAATGTGATGGTTAAGTGTTTACTATTAATATAAAGAGAAACAAATAAAAAGTAGTGTCCGAGTAGCTTCGTGATATAATAGTGGTAACGGTATTCAGAACATTCTACGTTCGAACCTTGGTTGGGGTAATATTTTTTCGCGTGCACTTTTTTTTGTTTTTGTTTGCTGTTTTTTGCACTACAGAACCATGTTTTTATTCGAATAATTCATAATGGTTGCGAAGCGTCATGTATGCGTTTGAAACAAATTGCAAGCATACAAGAAAACTTTTAATTTTTAAACTTACCAGTGATAGAAAATCATGCAAAAAATACAGGTGCACGGCTGTGAATAATGGAATTTATTTTAGAAGCGAGATCACTTGTAGAAATTTCACGCTAATGTTGCATATGTTCCGGAACGCTTTGTGTTCGTTTTGTTGGAATTGTTAGGTGACTATACAACCGCAGGTTACCTTCCTGACATAAATGCGTCTATTTAGGCGGTATTTACTTTTAATGTTCAAGTAATTTTAATTTTTTAACTGTTTTTCGGTTTGCAAGTAACGTCCAATTTCTGTGGTTATGTTTCAAATGGTTGCAATTCGCTTGTTATCCAAAAAGTTGTAAAGCCTTCAGGGGAAAAAAAATGATGTTTTGGTGGATTTTTGGAAAAAAAATTATTGTGCGATGCAACCAGCAGCAACTAGTATCCAAATAAAACGACAACAGAAAACAAATTCTGAAGTTTTCTGTGGAAATATAACATCAACAATGAACTCATTACTTCAATTAACCACCTGTCCTGATAATATACACACAATATTTTAGTTTTCCTAGTACGTCCTCTTTGAACCAATTATCAACAATAGTATTATGTGTCTTATTCTATACTTGAATAATATCCATACCACACATTACTATTACAATTTGCAGATTCAAGCAAAAGGTCTGTCCGGAACTAAAAATTTTCCTCAAATTGTGGAAGGTTTTTCTAATGGTTACTATACATTAATTATGAAACAGCTGTCCTGATTTTCAAATGAAAGGTTTCATTGCTTTACTTTACAAAAGGGAAATGGAAGTTGATTTCATCTGCGGCTTTAAAATCTCTTGTCTTTATGTGATCTTTCTATAGTACACAGTCTGCAGTTATGACATCCCTTGTTACGCTAAATTTTGGTCAAACTTAATTTCCAGAGTATTAAGATCTCATCAATGCCATTGAACCCGGTAAATTTGTAATTAAACACAGTACCGGATTAGCCACGTAGTAGGAGTTAGCAATTGCTACGGACCTCCCGCCTTCTGGGGGGCCTCACGCCTCCTAGGGAGCCCCACGCATATGAGTCTCTGGAGCCTGTCCGTCTGGCTAGATGGGCGACCGGGCCTCGCGCTGTCTTAATCCGGTCCTAATTAAACAGTTAATATTAGCTAAATTTCTGTCTAATTGCAGACCTTCCCAGAAAAACTTAAATTCTTATTGCTTTTTTTCAATATTAATTTCGATCAGAGCAACAGGTTTACTCCACTTTCCCATTTATTTTATCTAATAGTGGAACTTACCAATACTAATTTCCACTACTTAATCCCGAAATAAATTTAAACCTTCCATTTATTTTAAAACATTCTTAAACTTTATGCAATCTCGTCCACTTTTGGACTAATGAAAAATTAACTATTCACTCCCAAACAGCCGTGAGTAGTCTCCTCAGGCCGATACTATCCCTATAAGTTCTTTGGACAAAATGCAGAGAGTTTCCACTCGACCACGTGACGTCACAGTTTTAGGTTCTTTGCATGGTGGGTAACAATGATGGCCGCCAGGTGGCAGCAGCATACGGCAGAAACCGAAATCTGCATGAGTACTTCATATGACAACGTGTTTCAACACGCGCGCTCTAAAATGCGTTATTTCCAACCGTCCCACTAAACGCTATCGCCCGCGGCGGAGAAACGAGAACTTCATTAAGTAGCGCACGCCGTAGGCTATTCTTGTTTGTACCCGTCTGTCAAGGTGAAAGCAGAATATATTCATCCCGACATGCGGTACAGGAAGATTCCATTAGGTGCTATTCCGTGCGTGTCATTAAGAATTCACTGGAGTTGAATGCGGGCGCGTCATGTTGTCCAGTTATTATATGGTTCGTGGTTTAAATAATTATAATAAATAACTCCTCGGTCAAGATTCAAATTTTAACTTGTTTTATTGCTAGTAAGTCATCGGACTTCAAAATACAGTTCACATATAAACACAACACTACAACGATTACAGTCGACACTTCTTCCAAATACAAGACTACCAAAATTGTTCGTTCAACACTGTCCTTGGCCGACGTAATCTGAGTCTGTAAAACTGTCTCTTAGTCTACGCTGGTCGCATCGAAAGTTCTAGAACACTACAAAGGCTTCCGACAGATATTTCTCGAACATTAACAATACTTTACAATTGAAAACATGTTAAAAACAATCATATTTAATAATAATCATTTAATATCATTACGAAATGCTTAGAAATGAAAAATAAAGATACTCAAACACAAACTTTACTAGTAAATTGCAGGGCATTGTCACAGAGAGCACTCTCCCAGGTTTACCAACCTTCTGACGGTATTCATCAATTACTTTCCTAACCAAAATTTTTGCAGTAGATTTCTTTATTCGGTAAAGTTTAACAAATTTTGAATAAAAAACATCAAATGAAACTAAAATCTGGGTCACCCCTCCATGAGACATGGGTAGGGGGCCAATCACATCAGCAAACACTAATTCTAATACCCCACTTCGAGTGATATTTTCCCCACTCACTTAACACTATCTATTTTATCTCTTTGACACACCTGACAAGCCTTTAATAGCTTGGAAATTTTTCTCCTCATATCACCGAAAAATATATCTTCCTTTACCATTCAGTAACACTTGGATGGCCCATAGTGCCCGTAACTATAATGGTGGTGCCAAACAATTTTTTCGACCAAACTTTCTGGAAGTCATAATTTCAAACCATCACCATCGTATATGCGAATGGAGACTTTCCCGGCGTATTGATACAGTGAATTCTTCACGGGAATCCAGCCGGATAGTGTCATAGAATGGCAACGTTTCAACAACCTGCTCGGTTGTCTTCATCAGGTCTATTTTTAGATATTACAGTCTATTTTTAGATATTACAGTCTGTTTTCTGATTTCAAGAAGTAATATCTAAAAATAGACCTGATGAAGACAACCGAGCAGGTTGTTGAAACATCGTCATTCTATGACACTATCCGGATGGATTCCCGTGAAGAATTCACTGTATTATCATCTTCATTGGCCCTTCTAAACAATACTCCTCCATGCAACGTATAGTATTTCTGAAGCTTATCTTTATGATCTGGGTTATCAAGATTACCTTTTACTTCTGATATAGCTACATCTTTGACCTGTTCATCATTAATTTGTCTCAAGGAATACTTAACCTCAGTCTCATATGATACTCCTTTTAGATAAGTAATTATAGCTTCAGTCTGTTGTCCTAGGTATCTCTTTTCGGAATCCAGACCCAATGGTAGACGAGACAAAGCATCTGCCACTTTTTTTTGACTAGCAAGACTATACCGAATCTCTAAATTGTATTCCTGCCAAACCAACGCCCAATGGGTTAACCGACTGTGGATCAATTTGAACTTTAATAAAAATGAAAGTGCCTTATGATCGTATATACAATAATTTTTCGGCCTAATAGTAGGTGCCTAAACTTAGTTAAACCCCACACAATAGATAGGGCCTCCGTTTCAGTGATCGTGTATCTAGTCTCAGCTGGTTGCAGTTTTCTACTAGCAAAAGCGATAGTCCTAGTGTCCAGGTTTCTATTGCTTTCTACCTCTTGAATGACATGTACTCCGAGACCATAATCTGAGCTATCCGTGACAAGGAAAAAATCTAGATCCCAATCCGGATAATAAAGGATATTTGCTTGACATAATTCATCTTTGATTTTCTGAAAATTTCTTTCACATTCTGGAGACCACACCCATTTAACCTTTTATTTTTTCCAAATATCTTAAGGCTGGGCTATTTAAAGCTTGCCCCTGAAGAAACTTCCTATAATATTCACACAATCCAAGGAAACTCTTTAGTTGGTTCCTATCTCTAGGCCAGGGAGAATTCTTAATGGCATTAATTTTCCCACTACTAGTCAAGATTCCCTGTGGCGTAATATGATGGCCAAAAAATTCAAACTCCCGCTGCAGAAATGTACATTTCTTTAACTTAATAGTCATACCACCATTTCTCAGTGCTTCTAGAAATTTCCTTAGTAGTAGCCAACGTTCCTCAAGCGTCTCTGACATTATAAGAATATCATCCATATATATCTCCCCTTGCTGAAGCAGTTTTTTTCCTAACAAATTATCCAAATAATGGTAGCCACTGAAATATTTAACCCAAATTGTAAAACTCGAAAATAATAACAACGGCCATCAAATAGAAAGACAGTGTATTTCCATGATTCTTTTGAAAGCGGGACTAGCAAATAGGACGCACTCAAATCGACAGAAGAGATATATCTTTTACCTTTAAGTAAAGCTAACTTATAGGAGGAGGATGATCCCGTTCTGTAACTAACTATTTGTTTAGGGTGCGAGCATCCAGCACTAGTCCCACAGAGTTGTCCACTTTTATAACAATCACCAGAGGATTATTGTAGGGACTCCTTGACCTCTCTCTAACTCCCCACTCCATCATTCGATTTATTTCTTTATTTACTTCCTCTCTCTTGACCAAAGGGATTGTGTATGGCTTAATAAAGAAAAGCTCTTCAGACTTTACGGTAAGCTTACACTCCTAATTTTTATTTATATCCCTATATTCTTCAATTAGACATTTCAGCGTTTCTTGTTGGTCTGACGGCAATCGCTTCATACTATTTGGATAATTAAAAACCTTCCCTTCTCCTATCTCCTGACCATCAGTCAGACTATTATTCTCATTACTCTGCCTTAACACATTCACACAAATCTGTGGTAATAGTTGCTCACAAACTCTAGCTACACAAGCATTCTTAAATTTAACCTTCACATGAGCAACTTCTTGTACCCCTTTCCAAACAGTTTTCTCAAAATTAACCAAGGTTTCCCAACTACGATCTCGGAGACAAAGTGAAAAGCCTTTTTAGATTGTTTGCTGATGATGCGGTTATTTATAGGGAAGTAAGAACTTTGGCCGATTGCTTAGAAATTCAGCGCGATCTGGATGTTATTTTGGCTTGGTGCGCTGAGTGGCAACTTACTCTAAACTGTAAAAAGTGCAAGACAATGAGCATAACTAACAAAAAGAATCCGATTGTTCAGAAATACGAGTTAAACAATACAGTTATTGATATGGTCCATTCTATTAAATATTTGGGAGTAACAGTACAAAGGAACATGAAATGGGACATACACATTAATTCTTTAGTAGGTAGAGCAAATTCTAAGCTGCGATTCATAGGTAGAATCTTGAAAAATTGTAATGAACAAACAAAGGAGATAGCGTACAAATCTCTTGTGCGTCCACATTTGGATTATTGTTGTGCCATTTGGGACCCGTTTCGTAAGGGATTGATCGAAAGTATAGAGAAAGTACAGAGAAGAGCCGCTCGATTCGTGACCGCTTGCTACAGTCCTTATGAAAGCGTCACAGAACTGATTAGTAGATTAGGTTGGGAGTCTCTGGTAGATAGACGACATACGTTTCGTTTAAACTTATTGGAAAACATGCGTACTCCAACTTTCACTCATGAGTGTAGTGAAATACTTCTTCCACCAACCTATTTGAGTCGGAAGGACAGGAAAGATAAAATTAGAGAAATAAGGTGCCGGACTGATTCTTATATGAATTCTTTTTTCCCTCGTACCATTAGGGATTGGAATGCACAGCAAAGAGATTAGCTTTGGTGCTGAGCACCCTCTGCCACCCACAATTTTGTGAATTGCAGAGTATATATGTAGATATAGATGTAGATAGATGTAGATGTAGAACTATCTAATTTGATCCGCAAGTTTCCTTCCCCACAGTCTACAACCGCTCTTATCTTTTTAAGTCAATCCATCCCTAGAATGCAATTAACATTCAACTTAGGTTTTTTTTTGATTGGGCTTTACGCCTCGTCGACAGCGTGGTCATTAGAGGCGGGATGGGATGGGGGACAATGAACGGGAAGGAATTCGGCCATGGCCTTTTTGAAGGAAGCATCCCGGCATTCGCCTGGAGTGATCTGGGGAAACCATGGAAAACCCAAATCTGGATGCCTGGACGGGGATTCGAACCGGCGTCCTCCCGAATGCGAGGCCAGAACGCTAACCGTTCACCCACCACTTTTCGAAAGCAGACGCTTAGGCACTGAGCTACCAGAACGCTCACTGTCTGGTAACACATTAAAAAAAGCCAGATCTTTCAAAATTATCTATAAATTCTATATGGCGAAGCCTTACACTATCATCATAAAATTCAAACTCTTCCTTAACATCAGCACTGACAATTGGATTACCAGTTAAGGGAACAACCCCTTGACTCAATGAACCTGTATCCCAGCAACCCATTTCTCTAACTGATTTACGTTACATTGGGTTACCTCCAACCCCTTGGTAAGCTGTTCCTGATGTACCATACCAGACATTTCCTGTCTCAACTCAGCAGCTTTAATATCACTGGATTGGAATAAACTGACCTACTCCTCCCTTGTGATAGACTAATTACAGTATAAATGAAATTGTTGTATTGATTTGAGACAGGTGGCAGCGCGGTTCTGGGACGATGCCCAGAGTGGACAAGTGGGTCGCGCAGATCACAGCACTTTGCGAGGTGGATGGCCGTTCACATAAGCAGTCACGTGAAATATGTTCGAGAACTTGATGGAAGCGTTAGATCATTGCCTGGCCATCTCACGCGACAGTAAAACGTGACTAGCTCTAACGTGGATAACCTTCCAGAACATGGATGGAAAACGGAGATCGTTGCCTGGCTGGTAAGGGCTGGGTATGCGATCACATTTTCAATACTCGTGACTGGTGTGCATAAAAAAACCGACTAAAGGTAAGGGGGAGGTTAGTTGCAAGAGTGATCACGCCATTACCATGTCCGTCTGAGCGTCAAACCGGGGACCGCCAGCCACAAGCCGAGCCAGACTTACTGCCCACAACACTTAGATGTGCTCGTAAGTATTGATTGTCTGATTGGACTACTGAAGCTAAGGAGTTCCATTGAAGGGGAGCTGCACGAGCTGTTACCACCACAACTATTGCTTAATAAAGCAGCAGAGTTGTGAAGACTTGCCTATTCACTGAGCACTCCCTTGCTATTAACTCGATTTGTATAGCGTAAATTGCTACCAGAGATAGTCCAGTATCCAGTCCTGGAGTTAAGCCTGAGGAGCAGTAATCGAGAGAGTCGATGTAGCGTCCCCTTTGTTATTATTTAGACCCGTTGCATATGCGTCAGGATGGATAAGTTATGTTGGTCACTGTGCTTAGCCAGGTACTTACTTGGGGCGAATATGGCTACTCCATCCGCCGCTGGTACTCCGGTCTTGGCTTTGGCTAACTTACTAGTCTATTTACTTGGATCTGAATATCTCGGGCTTGCTTCAAGGAAAGAGGCTAAGTGCATACATAGTTTTATTCTCTGCTAGGCAGACTGTTACAGTTATCCAACTGCCACGAGCAAGATTCCCAGCACTTAGTCAATATGAAAGAATGATGGACTTACAATGGTTTCGGCGGGCTGATTGGCTGGCTAGCGAGGCGGCTGGCTTCGATTCCCGATCGTCTTTAGAACAACATAGTGGCTGCGTAGTCCGACTTGCCTCTGACTTGACTCGACCCCGAGCCTCGGTGAGCCCGCGCTTATATCTCAACAGTTGCATAGCCTGTACCCGTTCTACGGGCAATAAACTGACAGCTAGCGTTTCTGGAACCTTCTTCACGAGCCTAGCTTCCATAGCTATTGCTCGCCGACCTGGATTTCTTGCTGACGAACCTTGCGACATCCTACGCCGGGCGTTCCCTGCCCGCGAGTGTCGCCGCTAGCACATTATCATTATTTATATTTTATTATTTCCAAAATACACTGCAATTATTAAAACGACCTGCTACATCGACGAACCAGTAAGTCCACATTTGATTAACATCTCAGACTAACGCCACCAGCCATTCCTGACAAGCAACTAGTAGTAAAAACTAGCTGCTACACCCTTGTCTTACAATTTTTCACTGACTTCCTTCAACTCTTTATAAATCAAATTTACACATTCAATCTTATTTTGTTCACAAATATCTGTAACCTTTTGAAATTTATCCTGATATTCTACTACTACTTTCCCCAATTTAGAATCTAAATTGTTAATATCCTCCTTGAACTGAGAGCTAAAACCCTGAAATCACTCAGCGATTTTCACATCAAAACATTTAGTCAATTCAAAGAATTTTTTGTCATTGTTTTGTTATAATTCAGAAAAGTTATTGTCCAATTTACCATTGACTTTATAACAAGGCTATATTATTCTATTCAGCCTTACCAGGCAAGCCAGGTTATAAACTGCCGGTCATTCCATTTATTTAATTCGGCAGTTGTTGCATATTAATGTAATGCATTAAAGTGAAATTAATATTTGTTAAACCAAGAAAAACCACACATATATAGAACACCATCAACATGAGACATTTATTCAAACTCATATATCCAAAAAAAATAACACAACCTCTCGTAAACTTAACACACTCCTTGCTTGCTTTTGTCTTACTGCGATTACCTCTTATACCAGAGACAATATTACTTATATTACTCTTTGGCAGCGCCCGCTGACCAAAGATAATTGTCACTTAATGTCAAGACTTAGAATCCAGTCTTAGCGTATATGCTACACCTGCCCCCACTTCGAGGCAGATTAATAAATTTAGCACAATTTTTAATTTGCCGAGAAGTTATTGAACTACACAATGGATGAAAACATTTTCTCCTTGAATATAATGTCCAACAGTTCTTCTCAAATTTAGTTTGCAATGGCCTTACTTTTTCCACATTATGCTAATAATTTCGATTAGAAATGCAAAGTATTTTCACAATCTATATCAGTTAACTATTTACATTTTTGCTTGTCACTAAATCTGGCATCATAGGCACTGTATAGCGTCCAATTCTATTATTGTTCGTTCGCCCAGACATGTACACTCAGTTCAGATTAAAGATGCTCAAATTTCAGTCTTAACCATTACATTTATCATGCTACTTATTTCATCACAACAGGGCGTTAACAATAACATTACATATTACTATGAACCATTGGATTGTTTTTCATGTTTCTTTTATGATACTATTCTGTTTTTAAGATCAATACAATATTACTTTGACAATTACTTAACATTTTATCTTTTCAGTCCTTTGTTCTATATAATTTTAAATCAACCACATTTCTTAATCCTAGTATTTTATTAAACTTGGGATAAGCAAGCAAATAGGCGCTCGCATTTGGCTTAACAACAATCTTAAAAGGTCCATGATAGATTTTGAAGAATTTTTTAATCTTTGAATTTATTTCGCAAGAATTTTGTCTAGTTTTCACCAAAAACAAATTCTCAAACGCAATCGATAATGGAAATACTTGCCCCCGATAAGCTTCTTGCATACACGTAGTTCGACCGTAGCTTTTTTTTCTTCCGCCTCTTCCAA
This sequence comes from Vandiemenella viatica, assembly GCA_031002005.1. Classification (NCBI taxonomy): domain Eukaryota; kingdom Metazoa; phylum Arthropoda; class Insecta; order Orthoptera; family Morabidae; genus Vandiemenella; species Vandiemenella viatica. Next base: position 43,770,061 of record CM061919.1, on the reverse strand, counting down.
TTCCTTTCTGCCGCTTTTATATATTCTTCCAGTCCTTCATGTAATTTCTTTCTTGTTTTCCAGTTTTCCTTTTCATGAGACCATTCAACTACTTCTCTTGTATTAATATCAGGTGGGTACTCTTTTCTCAAATAATTTGAAGCAATTCGGTGTCGGCCGTCATCGATTGTGTCCTGAAACAATATTTCCATCGATCCCTTCTCATCTTTCTTTACATATGTAGTGGCTCCTGTATTACTGCGCCGGAAAAATACATTCGTTCTTTTATAGCTACCTGGACCTGGTACAATATTCTTTTCTTCGGTTCCCATCTGCGATACATTTTCATCATCTTCTTCGTCATAACTCCTTATTAAAAACATTCTTATCCCACTTTCATCATTTTCTTCATATTCATTCTCACTACTTCTGCATTCGTACTCTTCTCCATAGATGCTAGGAACATTTTCAATTTCTTCACTTTCGTTAATACTTAACGGTAGCTCGCTATCATTATCTGCTAATTCTTCTTCCTCGAATGTCTCTTTTAACGACTCTTTTCGTGCTTCTGCTATACTCATTTTTTCTTCAACAGCTTCTACATAACTTCGTACTTGGCCTTCAAAAATTTCTTCCATTTTATTTTCCACATTTTTCTGACTTTCTTCTATTTTTTTATTTAATGACACTTCTACAGTTTCAACAATAGTTTTCTCCTTTTCTTCCATATAGTGATCCATTAAAACAACGACATCTTGCTCCATAACTTTCTTGATTTCAATGGTATCTTCCTCATTGTTTTCAGTTCTTTTTCTGACTCCTTTTCCACCATCAAATTTCTTCCAGACACACTTACTATCGATTCTTCTGTCCTTTTAATATGCTGATTAATACTATCCGTAATCCTTTTCTCAGATTCTTGACTACTTTGTATAACTTGCGTGAGTTTTTCATTAATTATTCCGATATCTTGTCTGGTTTTTTCTTGGCTCTGTTCAAATGTTTGTCTGGTTTTTTCTTGGCTCTGTTCAAATCCTTGTCTGGTTTTTTCTTGGCTCTGTTCAAATCCTCGGATGGCATTTAATATCAATTCAAGATCCGTACTCATTTCTCGAATATCGTTCGGTCGATCTGGCTTTGGTGAAACTGCACTCTCTATCAAATTTTGACCCCCATTAACATTATTCTCTTCATTAATTAATTCATTATTTTCAGTATTATTATGAAGTTTACTATTTGCAACATAACCGAAAGGCTTAACTTTACTACCGTTAATAATAATACTATCAAAGGATTCGTTTTGAATAAGATTGTTGTCGCCAAAGACTCCCATTAAATTTACATAGCTGTCATCAAAACTTACTATTTCTGAACTTTTCAAATCTATTTCGGAAACACTACCTTCAAATTCTCCTAAATCACCTTCAGCACTCATTCTAGCTAGTGTCATACAATTATTATATATAATACATATATTACAAGCAAAACAAAAGTGTTACTACTCAAGATAGCCAATCCCCACAGCCAAAATCACTGCTTCATACTTAACTTCTTTACTATACACTACACACTACTTTTCAAAAACTAACTAATTTAATACTGCAGAAAGACAGTCTAAAAAACAATCACTGCTTCAGTTTAAATTTCTTTACTGTACGTCATTCACTCAGTGTTCAATATTTAATTACTTTTCTTTTCTTTTTTCTTTATATGACTGATGATTACTGCCACCTCAGAACTTATAAATGAAATGTTCTCTACTTGCCGCGCTGCGTAGAATGAAAATCTGGAACTCGCCGCTACCACTGCGTCATCAGAAGTCCAGTCGTTTAGGGTGCTATGCTCATTTGTAGTAATTAACACCCATAAATTCTGGTCCAGGGTCGCCAAATATAACAAGGCTATATTATTCTATTCAACCTTACCAGGCAAGCCAGGTTATAAACTGCCGGTCATTCCTTTTATTTAATTCGGCAGTTGTTGCATATTAATGTAATGCATTAAAGTGAAATTAATATTTGTTAAACCAAGAAAAACCACACATATATAGAACACCATCAACATGAGACATTTATTCAAACTCATATATCCAAAAAAAATAACACAACCTCTCGTAAACTTAACACACTCCTTGCTTGCTTTTGTCTTACTGCGATTACCTCTCATACCAGAAACAATATTACTTATATTACTCTTTGGCAGCGCCCGCTGACCAAAGATAATTGTCACTTAATGTCAACACTTAGAATCCAGTCTTAGCGTATATGCTACAACTTGCAGAAACTTGAAAATTAATTTCAGATAATTCGATGTCAAATTTACTATCAATTTCAGAAAATTTGCTGTCAAATTTAACATGAATTTCAGAAAATTTGCTGTCAAATTTTGCGTTAGAATTGGCTACAAAATATTGTAGAAATCTTTGTAAATTCTGAACTTGAGCCATTTTCAATCAATAATGAAATCAATTTGAAAATAAACTTGAAGAGAATTGCCAATAACGAACATGCAAAAACAAATAATTTCAGTACTTACAGTTCGGGCATTAATTTTGTAGCTCTAAACACATCGTTTTCCCTCGTAGCACTTTTTCTCCATTAAACAACATTTTTTTTCACTGATTACAAATAGTTAATCACAATCCTCACACACAAATCACAACACTGTCGAAAACACGTCGTTCTTCCAATCACCCAGTTTTGACGTGGAAGTAAGCTGGTATCCTGTGGCCGAAAACTCCGCCTCTTGTCGTCGGGAGTCCTTTGGCGATTCCAGCCGTCGAACCTCCACACGTAATTAGGTTTTAAGTGGTCGCCGAATATATCACACTCGAAATTTTCCATACTTCGTCGTGAAACCAATTATAATTTCAACTGTCGTAATTCATAGAAGCGTGCTGCCTTTATAACCTGTTCTAAGAAATTTTCTCTTCGTCGAACGTTTATTACTCCGAAGATTTGATTTGCTATAAATCTTCTCCCACAGATGTTAATAATTCCTCGTCGCTGTTTTGGTCGCCATATTAGATGGTTCGTGGTTTAAATAATTATAATAAATAACTAATCTTCGATCAAGTTTCTAATTTTAACTTGTTTTACTGCTAGTAAGCCATCGGACTTCAAAATACAGTTCACATTTAAACACAACACTCCAATGATTACAGTCGACACATCTTCCAAACCCAATACTACCAAAATTGTTCGTTCAACACTGTCCTTGGTCGACGTAATCTGAGTCTGTAACACTGTCTCTTACTCTATGCTGGTCACATTTATATAAGTTTCATCGAAAGTACTAGAACACTACAAAGGCTTCCGACAGATATTTTCGAACATTAACAATACTTAAACAATTGAAACCTGTTAAAACAATCAGAATTAATACATAATTATTTACAATCTCACAAAATGCATAGAAATGAAAAATATACGATATTTAAACTCAAAATTATCCACATAAATCATTTTAAACTGTAGTAAATCATTCATTAAACATCGTAGCACACCTTAATACTTACAATTACAAACATTTAAGTAATTCTCTTATATAGTTCGGTCCTTAAACATATTAAATCTTATTTATATAATTTCTTTTCAAAACAAAATCCATTTACACTGATTTACAATAAAATACAGACCAACATACAAAACCATATTTAATCACAATCTGGCTTGCTACAAATGCTTCATAAAATACAATTCCAGTTAAAGTTTAGGTTTGAGGGCTGTTACACACTGCTTGATGATATAAATAACCAGTGCTAGCTTTCCCTGGCCTCAGTGTTAACTTGTCACTCGCCATGTGAACGTATCATAGAAGTTGTTTGTTTTTCTATTGCTTGCTACAGTGGCTCAATTGCAATCTGATCCAGGTAATGTTCCATTACTTTAAATAATAATTATCGTGTGTTTATGTTACTGTTACTATATATTAAATTATTTTTACAGACCTCCCCGTGCTATCTGCCGAGGATATAGAGAAATTTTTCGCAATCCGTAACTTAATTTCCTTTTTTGTTAGCTGTATTAGTTTAAATTTTCAATATATATTAAGACTAATTTTTCTTTTTATCTGTTTCAGATCTCTCCACTCCTGAGAATCTTTTAGTGATTACCTAGCAAGTGGTTTTTGACCAAAATTAATATATTTGTTATAGATATTTTCTCGCGAGTATGGTACTACAGATATAATTATTATATTAATTTTGTAGGTCTCCCACCCTGTACTCCAATCCTGAGAGTACTTTCAACTACACTCCTGGAAATTGAAATAAGAACACCGTGAATTCATTGTCCCAGGAATTGGAAACTTTATATACACATTCCTGGGGTCAGATACAACACATGATCACACAGACAGAACCATACGCACATAGACACAGGCAACAGAGCATGCACAATGTCGGCACTAGTATCGTGTATATCCTCCTTTCGCAGCAATGCAGGCTGCAATTCTCCCATGGAGACGATCGTAGAGGTGCTGGATGTAGTCCTGTGGAACGCCATGCCAAGCCATTTCCACCTGGCGCCTCAGCTGGACCAGCGTTCGTGCTGGACGTGCAGACCGCGTGAGAAGACGTTTCATCCAGTCCCAAACATGCTCAATGGGGGACAGATCCGGAGGTCTCGCTGGCCAGGGTAGTTGACTTACACCTTCTAGAGCACGTTGGGTGGCACGGGATACATGTGGACGTGCATTGTCCTGTTGGAACAGCATGTTCCATTGCCGGTCTAGGAATGGTAGAACGATGGGTTCGATGACGGTTTGTATGTACCGTGCACTGTTCAGTGTCCCCTCGACGATCACCAGAGGTGTACGGCCAGTGTAGGAGATCGCTCCCCACACCATGATGCAGGGTGTTGGCCCTGTGTGCCTCGGTCGTATGCAGTCCTGATTGTGGCGCTCACCTGCACGGCGCCAAACACGCATACGACCATCATTGGCACCAAAGCAGAAGCGACTCTCATCACTGAAGACGTCTCCATTCGTCCCTCCATAGACTCCTGTCGCGACACCACTGGAGGCGGGCTGCACGATGTTGGGGCGTGAGCGGAAGACGACCTAACGGTGCGCGGGACCGTAGCCCAGCTTCATGGAGACGGTTGCGAATGGTCCTCTCTGATACCCCAGGAGCAACAGTGTCCCTAATTTGCCGGGAAGTGGCGGTGCGGTCACCTACGGCACTGCGTAGGATGCGATGGTCTTGGCGTGCTTCCGTGCGTCGCTGTTGTCCGGACCCAGGTCGACGGGCACGTGCACCTTCCACCGACCACTGGCGACAACATCGATGTACTGTGGAGACCTCGCGCCCCACATGTTGAGCAATTCGGCGGTACGTCCACCCGGCCTCCCACATGCCCACTATACGCCCTCGCTCAAAGTCCGTCAACTGCACATACGGTTCACGTACACGCTGTCGCGGCATGCTACCAGTGTTAAAGACTGAGATGGAGCTCCGTATGCCACGGCAAACTGGCTGACACTGACTGCGGCGGTGCCCAACCGCTGCGCAGCTAGCGCCCTTCGACGGCCAACACTGCTGTTCCTGGTGTGTCCGCTGTGCCGTGCGTTTGATCATTGCTTGTACAGCCCTCTCGTAGTGTCCGAAGCAAGTATGGTGGGTCTTACACACCGGCGTCAATGTGTTCTTATTTCAATTTCCAGGAGTGTATACACCAGTGGGTGGTGAGGTTTTTCTTGAAATTAATTTATTTGCTGCAGATATTTTCTCGTGTGTTTGGTACTGTAGACATAATTTTTCTTTTGTAGGTATCTCTTTGATATCCACTCTTGAGAAAGTTTTCGATGGGGGGCCGTTGAGTGGTAAGTTTTTTCATGAAATTAATATATTTGCTGTGGATATTTTCTCGTGTGTTTGGTACTACAGATGTAATTTTTTATTTTGTAGGTCTCTCTATGATCTCCATTCCGCAGAATATTTTTGATGGGGAGCCTGCGAGTGCCTTTGCTAGTGGTAAGTTTTTATCTGAATGAAGTTAATTTATTTGTTTAATACTTTTCTTGTTTAATACTAAAAATGTATTTGTTATAGATCCAGCTATCACCATCTCTTCTGAGCTGACACAGTACTTTGCAAATTGTAAGTAAAATTTTGTTTACTTAACAGAATTAGTTTTCGATTTGGCTATTTATTAAGTCTGATTTTTTTCTCTATTTCCCCAGACTGTCCTGAGCCAGTGGATGCCACTACTGGTAAGTTTAAATCCTTTACAATTTTTCAGTACTGTTGATATATTTTAACGTGTATGTCTAACTCCATCCATTTGTCGCAGATATTACTGGACTGCCTCTGCTCCTCAATGATGAAGCCGTGGGTGTCTGTGCTAGTGGTAAGTGTTAAATCTTATTTTTATTATATCAATGTATAAGTATCTGTGTCTTAAACTCTCTTTGTTTGTTACAGAGATTGACCCAAAGAGAAAGATAATTTCAGACGATGGCCCATCCAAAAAGATGTAAGTTACAGGTAATGTATTTTTCAATATTTTTTTTATTGATTTCTACCTTATATTTGTATTATTTGCGCCCATTAAGGCTCTCTGGATCACCGACGAGCCCTCTTCCCAGTGGCTACCCTACACGCAAGCAAACAGGTCCGGGGCTAATGTGAGGAAAACAGGTAAGCCGGATGCTACGCATCTAAAGACAACTATCAGAGTGAGTCCTTAAGGAAATAGATTAATTCATAAAAAGTACAAAATTTTGAAAATTTAAAACACCCACTCAGTTTTAAAAGACCATGTTTGGCATTTCAAAGATCAGATTTCCACGATTATTTCAAATCCTTCAACACCGGCTAAAAAATGGCAGGTGGGGTTGGATTGCCTTTTTCAAAATTCGGAAGAAAGATGATATTAACTTCATCTGTATTTGTTTTATGCCCAAGATACACGACCTCACATTAAGCACTTCCTCAAAGAAGTCTGTGTTTCAAGATATCCAGAAGAGAGTTAGTGAATTCCAGGACCAGGATAGGGGTAAATGCCTCGAACAAATTAACTCCATCGACATCCATGTAGCTAAATTTGAACCGCTGTATCGGGGCTCTTCATTTATAGCACTGTCATCCGATATCCATGCAAACAAAGCACGCACTTTGATAACCGTGACAATGATCGTTGTTTTCTTTGGACGATCCTGGCCTTTCACGAACACGTGTAAAAGAACGCGAAGGATGTTATCAAGTATATTAAAGTACGATCCAAGTATGAATAAAATTTGGCAGGCATAGACTTTCCTGTAATATTGTCAGACATTTCTAAATTTGAGAGATAAAATCCCAAATATTTGATCAATGTCTACGTCTTGGAACCAGAAGGCAGAAAACATAGAGTTGTAGGTCCCCTCCACCTTGCTGCACTCAAACGTGGTTTCCTTATTAACATGTTCTTGATTACAGATGGTGAAGATAAGTTTCAATACTGCTGGATTAAGAACTTGTCGTGGTTAGTCAGCGTGTACCATTCGTCGTTTACGCAGATTTTGAATCTTTGATGAAACCCTTTGATACGTGCAGACGCGACCCCATCGCCTCTCAGTCAACAGCACTCCAGGAACAAGCCCCTTTTGCTGCGGCATACAAGGTCGTTTCCGGATACGACCCTCAGTTGAACCGATTCGACTCAATCTTGAGGAAAAACCCTGAGACGTGGCTAGTGGAACAACTCGTGGAAATGATGAAATTTGCAAGGCGGTCACGCCTCCTTTAATGTCGGCTGACGACGAAGCACAATTTACCAGTGCTACAGTGTGCCACATCTGTGGTGATGGCTTTGCACCGGGGACCGTTTAGGTTCGCGATCATTGGCACATCACAGGTGCATTCAGTGGGGCTGCACACGATAACTGTAATTTACAGTACAAAAAACGTATCTTTCTCCATGAATTGTCTGGGTATGATGCGCACTTCATTGTTAGGGCCTTAGGGGGCATTCATAAATTACGTGAGGTGTTTTTCGGATTTCCGGCATCCTCCCCTTTCTGGTGAGATTTCGTGAGATCTGGTCCGACCTTCCCCCCTCTCTGGTGAGATCTGGTCTGTGAGATCCACCCGTAGAAATCGCCCTCACAACTTATTGAGACCTTTTTTTTAGGTCTCACCCTTCCAAAGCCGGTTACACCCGAACGTTTCGACGAAATACCCACCGAAAATCGACTTTCGCGTGTTTTGTTGACACTTTTTTTTAGCTCTACAGTCCAACAATAATTTTTAAAACCTCACGTGAGATTTCCGTTGACCCCCTCCCCCTTTTCAAGATTTCGCCGGAACACCCCCTATTTCACCTCACGTAATTTATGGACGTCCCCTTAGAACACCTCGATAAACATTGGATGGATGTCTGGCCCATCAATACTGAACTTTACATTTCGTTTTCGGTAAATATTAAAGGTATGTCAATCACATTGCGGTTCCTGGACTCGTACCTTTTCATGCAGTCTCCATTAGATAAGCTGATTGGAACCTTTGAGGAACATTACATATAAATTACCAGTGCGCATTTCACGGACGCTGAACAGTTCCAACTTGTTAAGCGGAAAGTAGTGTTCGCTCACGAATACATGGATTCGATGGAGAAGCTCAAAGAGGCCACTCTCACTACAAAGTCCAAATTTTATAGATCGTTTTTGGAGTCTGGAATTACAAACGATGACTACGAACACGCGATACAAGTGTGGCGGGTTTTCCAGATCAAAATCTTGGGTGAATACGCAAGTCTGGACATGGGGACAGATGTGCGGCTACTTGCGGATCTGTTTGAAAAAATTTAGGGCTGTATGTTTGGAGAATTCCACCCTGGACCCCGCCCGCTATTTCACAGCTCCAGGCCGTTCGTTGCAGGCCATGTAAAATAGAACGCGTGTCGACCTGGATCTTCTGACAGATGTCGACATGCTCCTCTTATTCGAACGTGGAATTCGTGGTGGTATTTACCAGCGCGTCCATAGGTACGCAAAGGCAAAACCACGACACGCCCTGAAAATTTCGTCATGTGTTTTGATGTAAACGGTCTGTATGGTTGGGCCATGTCTGAGTATCTACCCGCTGCAGGGTTTCGACGGTTATCGGTCTAGCATAGACTTCATGAGCGTAGCAGCCGACTCACCTAGGGGTTTCGTTTTAGACATAGATCTGACGATTCCCCAGGAAATACATGACTTTGTAGCAGACTTACCGCCATGTCCAAGCCACAAAGCACATGACTATATTGGAGGATAAGGTTGGGTATGTTCTCCATTACCAAGTCCTCCAGCACTGTATAAGCTTGGGGATGATGTTGGGTATGGTACACCGGGTAATATCTTTCAGTCACCGTGGTTGAAAAAATATATTTCTCTCAACATATGTTCTCGTCAGTCAGCCAAGTCAGAAGTTGAGAGTTTTTCAGTTATGAACAATTCAATTTTCGCGAAAACAATGGAGAATATTAGAAAACATCGCGACGTGAAATTGTGCACTGGTTGGGTGGGCCGCCACGGTGCCCGCAAACACGTAGCTTCACCACACTTTAGGCGTATAACTATTTTCGAGAAAGACTTTGTGGATCTGGAGAGGGCTAAAGTGCGGATACTTTTCAGCAAGCCGCTCTACGTCGGGATGTGCATTCTTGATCTGTCTAAATTGCTGATGTATCGATTTAACTATGAATTCGCCATTCCACCGTTTATATGCCCAAAATTACTTTATATGGACACAGAGAGTTTCATCTATTTGGTGAATGTCTGTGATCGATATGAAATAATGAAACAGAAGAGGGAGGAATTCAACTTATCTGGATATAAACTCAAGAATCGTTTCGATACAGAACCCTATAACGAGAAGGTTGGTACGGTTATGAAGGATGAGTCAAATGGCTCCCTGATTGTGGAGTTTGCTGGTCTTTGGTCGAAAATGTGGGTAATATCAAGATGGGGATACTGCTGTGGCTCGCGTAGTAAACACACAGATCACGTGGTTTATATGAAATCATTCTGATGTATTCAGTCTGCATGTACCAACACAGATATGAACATAGATATGATATGAAAATTGGATATCTGCAATATTGTATGTGATTGTTACGTTTCACTTTGGTCCAGGCTGTATTAGGACCGAAACGCATATTAGTAAAATATGATTTCGTCAATCATCATTTGAGTTTATGTTATAATGCAGTCTGAACCATACTCACAATGATATCATATATACCACGTGATCTGTGTGTTTACTACACAAGGCCGCAGCGGTATCCCCATCATGATATTACCCGAAAATATGTTCATTCCGACTAAAATCTAACCAGACCTCCAGAGCGGCCAAGGGTATGGCATGAACAGTAACAAGGAAACTCAACGTAGCCGATTACATTGAATGTTTACATGGAGCACCACGCAAGTATCACACTCAACAACGTTTTGTATAACAAATTCGTAGAATTACCACTGTTGAAGGATCCAAGCTGGGTCTGTCTAGATTGTATGATAAGCGCTATATTTATCCCGACGGTATTGGGACCCTACCTTGGGGGCACAAGTCCGTACCTGAGTGAATGTGTGTGAGACTTTGTAAAATAAGTGGGACTGGAGATTAAATATAGTGTTTATCCATGTGTATATTACAGTACATTGGAGGGTGCGATGGGTTGTAAATATAAGGTAAATAATTGTGGTCTCGAGTTGTTGTAAATAATTGGTGATGAATTGTGGTCATGTGTCTGATGACAAATATGATTTGTATATAGTTGATGCTAGTTTTTGGTCATCAGTTTGATGGCTAACATGATGTGTGATCATCTGTTATAAACAGTTGATGGTGATTTGTGGTCATCTGGTTGATATCGATTTGTAAATAGTTTATGTTTGACCTGCTTTTCAGTGCACTGTAACTTAGTATTAGGTATCAATCATCAGTGCTGTATAAAGAACCAAATTTATGAACTGTGCCAATCAAATATTTTGTAATTATTTTACCCATGCACTGAAGGAAGTCATATTGTATGAGGTATGTAAGTAAAATAGTTTAGTATTTATGAATAGAAAAAGAAAACTTTAATTGTTATATTTACAAAAAATATTGTTATAACTATTATATCTTTATTAATGGGTGAAAAAACATAACCAAACACATGCTGTAGTATTGTTTATTGATCAAAAGATACTTTATAATTAAAATAAATCTTTTACATTTATCCACGTGTTACGTGATTTATCAAAACCTAGCCACTTCACTAATGCCATATTCTTCCTTATCCTTATTACTCGTTCAACCAGAAATGTGTTTTCATGCCTTGTTAATTGTAATTCTTACGGGTAAAATGCTCCTGCAATATGTGTTCCCCGATAATCTTTAAGTAAATAAGTTACATCATTTGTTAATTTCACTTTTCTGATGGTAAACATTTCAGTTGACCAGTTTGGTAGGTTGCTTTTCTCAAACTTTTCTTTAAACCTACTAATCCTGTATGGTCACCAACTTTGAATTTTGCTGGTGTGGTAGTCTTAACACCGAAGTACACTGTCTAAAGTAAAGAGTTGTCCTTAACATCAGAGGGTTTCATCTTGATGGTGTTATGCCACTTATTGTTATAATTTGACATTAAATGAGGAAGAAGTTCAATCCACCGATGTGAGCCACATCTGCTGAATTCTTGCCACATTGCATTCTTAATAGTTCTGTTTAGTCGTACAACTATTGATGCTTTAACATAAGTATATGTTGAGGAGTGATTAATACCATAGCTAGTCATGAGATTCTTGAACTTGGAATTGTAAAACGCCTTTCCATTGTCAGTCTGTAAGCTTTTACGAACACGACCACCTCTTATAATTCTCTTCATAGTATTAGCAACCACACTGTCGGTCCTGGTTTTGAGGGGTACCGACCATGCAAAGTAATCACTCACTATCAATCACTATCAGTGTATACTTGTAGTTGCTGTTTTTCGAGAGTATGGTATCATTTCTACAATATCAGCTTGCCACAGATCATCGAGTCCTTTGATTACTACATGACGTCTTGGGAAATTTCTTCTTGCTGGCCTATGGAGTTCTGCCACAACTTGGCCCCTGTTACAATATAATGTCTCTTTCACGAAGTTCTTCATTCACTGATTAAAATTTTGTTGGAGTGTGCTGCATGTCCTGCAGATGTCGATACGGTAAGTAACTTCGATCTTTCAACGACTTCATTTGGATCATCCCAATAAAAATATTCCTTCATGGGAAGAAGACCAGAACCCGACTGATTATCAAATTTAGAGATTATGGCTTTATACTTAATATTGGTAGCAGATTTCTAAATTTTACCAGATAAACTAAATCTTATTCCGTGGGCACTCGTGTTGTTTAATATTTCAGAGTAACATTTCAAGTCCTTGGCAGTATACTGTTTTGGGTTTTTAAAAAACAACAATTCTATCTAATCTCCTGTTCTTTCATATTCATTGGCATCGATAACAATAACAATTTCGTCAATAGTAACAGGTGAGTTTCCAATCACTAGTGAAATATTCTTCTTTCAGACACCATACGCTGAATTATAATCTCGCTCACTTCGACCTAGTAATTTCAGGAATTCAAGAAATCTTTGATCAAGACAGGAGACTGCTGCTTCTGTACATTTCGCTGAGATAAGAAAACTCTTTCCATAATATCCGTAACAGGTCTTTATGAATCCTTTAAAAATCTGACCCGTCTTCAGTTCGAGTAACTTTCACCGAATTGCATACCAGGCCTTTATTATATTACGTTTAGTTGTTGTTGGGTCCATGTTTACGCACCAAATTAAGCTTGTGGGTGTCCACTGTACTATTTTATATCACATTGTTAATGTTGCTGTAAATGGTTTGTGGGGTTGAACATTTAAAGTTGTTTGAAAAAACAAAGTTTATCACCTCACTCCACATTGAGTAACCTTGCATCTTTAAGCCAATTAAGTCTCACGTCAACTCTACCCGGTTTGACTATTGAGAGGATTACACCATTGACAGGGATTTTAAAATAGTTTAGACCTGTCTCTAGTATGCATGCTTCATCTTGAAGCATATCCGTTTCCGCAATAGTTACAACTATAATCCGCCGTTTTCAATTCTTTGATAAATTTTCACAGTTTATTAACACATTGTTTGGTTGCAGCATCATCTTCGTCGACGCGGTCAACAACGTGTTTCAGTATTCTACCCTGGCTATCCAAATTACCCTCCTTCATAAGAAGTACCTCTTATTGTGTGTGACAAAAGTTCTCTCAAACTTGTCCATGCTTGTAATAATGTCAGTACATAGGGTGGAATGAAGTCTTCACGGGTGTGCCGCGGGATAGTGAAACACGATATTTCGACGACTAGCTCCGTCGTCTTCATCAGGTATTGAGACGTCTGCACAGGTCAGCTGACCGTCGGATACTGAGACAGCCCAGGTGCCGCACCTCCTTAAATAGGCCAGCCGCTATCTCTAATGTCTGCGCCCGGTGGTTGGCAGTGAGTGGGCGGGCTACAGTTGTTCGTTGCGGGCCGAGGAAGTTAACATCGGGCCGTTTGTAGCGGTTGCTGAACATGCGTGCCACGCTCTCTGCGTACAGTTGCCAAGGCTGGTTTCCATGCCTCGCTAAGACATAGTCCACTATCTCTGTTGTAGGTATCAGCCAATCGAATTTCAACCTTTCTTTGACTATGGAATCCATTGAAATTCGATTGGCTGATACCTGCAATCTCGCCAATATCAGACTGTTCCTAAATGATATAGCGTATCCTTACGAGAATATGAATTTAGACTTTAAGAAAAACCGAACCACAGTGTTGTATGCCATGTATGCAAGATTCCAACAGTGGTACAACGAACGAAGTCATCCTTCGCCTCTACTAAACCTTAAAGATTTTATCGCAATTGCACCTATCTCCGTAATTGTCTGTTCACACCAAAATGAGTAGGTTAAAACGGGGCCTGTAGATATTGGTATAGAATTTGATAGCTGTGAGAATTTTTCTGCTTACCCTGCCGCATACTGCCTGATCCTGCACGATCGGGTTGTAGAATATGTACCTCTAACAAGTGTCGTGCGTAAGCTGACATAAAATGAAGTAGCAGCAATTATTACCATTCATTACCATGCCGACCATCTTCCTGGACGCACAGGGATTCAAGAAGGATGGCCAGTTTTTTTTTTTATTTTAAAAAATACTATCTTATTACTTAATTAGGACAAAAGAAAAAATCGAGCATAACGATTTTATTTACATATTACCGCATACATTAGTTCCTTTTTAATCTTTTTCAATTTTTCGCTTAACATCATCATGCACTAACAGTTTTTTATAGGTTTTAATTTCTAACTTTAAACGTTCATAGACTAGTATTGAAGTGGGACTGTATGACATTTCATTGACATGTACATGGAAAAAATGCAAATCTATAAGACCTTGCATCGAACAACGGGGGTTGTCACCAATCACTTTCACAAATAATGTATTCACAAACTCGTAGTACTTGGTAACTTGATGACTCCAGGGCTTCATGGTGTTGACGGCGTTGGTCACTGCAGGCATGGCGTCGACCATGTTGTCCCATGTTGATTCGCCGAGAAACACACCGTAGGCAAGAACAACATTGTTGTAAAACCATATAGTTTTCGCTCCAGCCACTGTTATTATTATTTATTTTATTATTACTATTACTCCGCGATTCACTAAAAGTGTTTGGCGGAGGGTGCATTGCACCTATCAGGAAAGGTAATGGTTTGGAAGGGATATACGGGATATGGCAGGTGGCGCCCATGGGCTATTGTGAGGAACCATCCCAGCATTCGCCTGGAGCGATCTAGGGAAACCATGGAAAACCCAGATCAGGATGGCCGGAGTGCTTTATCGGAAGCTACTCCTGTCCGATTTTGAGTTTACTCGCCCGGTAAATCCATTCTATTCCATTCCCTAATCGCTCGTGGAAAAAATGAGTAGAGAAATGAATCGGTTCTGGCCCTGATTTCTCTCATCTTATTTTCGCGGTCATTCCGAGATATGAATGTTGCTGGTAGCAATATTTGTTTGCTGTCATTCCGAAATACGTCAGTCGAGAATTTTTCAATTTGCTTCCGTCGAGAGCAACGCCTTCGGTGCTCCAGGTCTTCCCAACCTAACTCCTTCAACATGGCACTTACGCTTTCCCTCCAACTGTATATACCTGTCACGAATCGGGCGGCTCTTCTTTGGACCATCTCTAATGCCTCCATTAATCCCTTTTGATGGGGACCCCATACAGAGCAACAATATTCCAAGTGAGGCCTCACTAGTGACTTGTACGCAATCGATTTTACTTCCGGAGTGCATTGTTTTAAATTACGACCTAGAAATCGAAGCATACGATTTGCTTTCCCAATTACATTCTCGATATGCTCATTCCACGACAAATTATTACGAATTGTTACCCCTAGGTATTTAGCGGAATCTACCGTTCTAAGGACAGTGCCATTAATTGTATATTCAAAGCTAAATGGTTTCACCTTTTTACTTACACGCATGACTTGGCACTTTTTAGCGTTTAACTTCAACTGCCAATCTTTACACCACGCAATTATTTTCATAATATCGTCTTGTAACAAAGCGCAGTCGTCCTGGGTTGTGATTTCACGATAAATAATAGCATCATCGGCAAATAATCTTTTCATTCCCCTTATTATATCGCACAAATCATTAATGTATATGAGAAACAACAGAGGCCCTATCACGCTTCCTTGGGGAACCCCGGACCTCACTTCGGCAAGTGATGAACGCTCACCGTCGAGAACTACACACTGTGTTCTGTCCTTCAAAAAGTCTGCAACCCAATCACATATTTGTCTAGATATACCGTAACCGCGAAGTTTCCTAAGTAACCTACTGTGAGGCACAGTGTCGAAAGCTTTTTTGAAGTCTAATAAAACTAAATCAACCTGGGATTGCTCATCTATAATACGGCTCAAGTCGTGAATTAAGAGGGCAAGTTGTGTTTCGCAGCATCGGTTTTTTCTGAATCCATGTTGATTTGGGTTTAAAAGCTCATCTTCATCCAAAAACCACATGACATTTGAATAGATGATGTGTTCTAAAATCCTGCAAAATATTGAGGTTAACGAGATCGGCCTATAATTTTGAGGATCATTAACATTCCCACTTTTGAACACTGGACTTACTATGGCGGTCTTCCATTCGGCTGGTATTTTTCCTTGATCCAAGGAGGCGGTATATAGTTTCATCAAATACGGCGCAATTTCCTTTGCGTACCTAGAGTAGAATCTTGTGGGAATACCGTCTGGTCCTGGAGCCTTATTGGGATTTACATTCATAAGCAGTTTAGTTATTCCCTCGACATCGAGAACGAGATTATTCATAATTTTGTTGGTTCGATTGTTAAATAACGGAATCTCCTCCGAGTTTTCTGTTGTGAAAGCTTTTTTAAATACATTATTCAAAATTTCTGCTTTCTCGACGCTAGTTTCTGATAATTCCCCATTTTAATTAATCAACGACGGCATGACCTTACGAGAGCCTCTTATTAATTTAACATATGACCAGAACTTTTTTGGATTAGTAATTAGATCTTCGGATAAATTTCTGGTTTGGAATTCTTTAAACGCATCACGCATTGCCTTACGCACGTCCGCTCGCAAGTGGACTAATTTAGCGCGATCAGATGAGTCCCCCGATTTCTTTACCGTCGCATGTAAACGCCTTTGCTTCCTGAGCAAACGTTTCACTTCCCTGTTGAACCACGGGAAGTTCTTACTAACCTTAATAAACTTCTTGGGAACAAATTGATTTAAGCCGGTCCATATTATTTCTTTTAAATTAAACCAAAGTTCCTCAACATTTGTATTAAGCGTGTACATTTCAAAATTTTTCGTTAAATGATCAACCATAAACGCATCATTTGCTTTATCGAAACAATATACGAGTTTGTCTTTATCATGCTTCAAATTCAGCCTAGATTTTAAAGTTACCACAATCGCCTTGTGATCACTTATACCGTCTTCTATACAAACTTTATCTACAATATCCGGATTGTTAGTAAGAAAAAGATCCAAAATGGACGAGGAATCTTTGACGCTCCGCGTTGGCTCTTCGACCATCTGTTCAAGAGAATTTTCCGCGAATGATTCCAGGAACGTTTCAGTTATTAACCTATCTCTTCCGCCTGACCTGAACGTAAATGTGTCCCAGTTAACAGAGGGTATATTAAAATCACCTCCCATGATCAATGTATGTCCCTGAAACTTCTGAGAAATACTACTAAGTGACTGTCTAAAATATTCCGCGTTATCTAATCCAGAATCCGGAGGTCGGTAAAATGATCCTATTATGAACTTTAAACTTCTGCCAATTTTTACCTTCACCCATATTAACTCGCAACAATTCTCCGTTTCATTTACTACGGAGCAATTGACGAGATAGTGTGGCTGCCAATTGAGACACTGCTTTGCAGAAGCTCACTGTTGAAAATGTCACCAATAGCATAGAACTGCTACCTCAGTGCATGTCACATTACAGTAGGCTTGCCTCCTTCAGTAATTAACTTATTTTAATTATTATATTTATTCTATGCCAAGTACCGAATGCTATGAGCATCGGTGATTTGCGAGACTGACAGTTGATGAGTAGGTCAAAGAGGGTGGAGTCGTGCAGCGAACGCGTGTGTATCGTTCCTCTGGTTTTTTTGAAAGTGATTGAAAGAATTGTTTTTACACTCTGAAGAACCTGCATTTTCGGATCATATAGTCACTACCAGTAATTTTACTTGTATGTGCTTTAATTACTTTTTTCCATTGGTGGCCGGGTACATTTGTGCATTACAATACTGTGAATAAATCTTTGGCTTGTGTTCTGCATACAAGTGGAGTTATTTTAAGAAACTTTTCATCATATATTCATCAGGTATTGATTTGTACCCTAGCCAGCCAATGGTGGCGGCCGGGATTAATTTAACTAACGAAGTCTGATCGTCCTTACATTAGGTGGTCGAAACTAATCATATAGGGGACTAATTTGTGAGTCGGTACTATTCAATTTGTTCTCCGACATGTCGACGTAAATACAGGACTTGTGAGTTTAATAGGCGGTTGAAGTATTTAGAAAGGCCGTCTAAATCACAAAATAAAGAGTGTTGAGTGCGTGGCATAGGAATAAACAGTTGAACAACCGTTAAGAATCGCGAAGCGAATTCAACCAAAGACAGTGCGCGCGAGAAGAAATACTCTACAAGCAGCGAGCTGGTGCAAAGATGACAAAGCAAAAGAGTCAACATGAACAACCAGAGACGACTACTACAGCAGTGGATACAGCGATACAGTACCTGTGAACGCAGATAGCAGAACAACAAATCGTGGATCAGATGAGCAGTGAAAACGTTGCAGAAAATAGCGGCAGAAGTTGAGAAGACATCTAACAGGGAACATTATACTATTAAACAACCGGGAAATATTTTTTAAATATAATAATTTTGAAGTAAAAGAATAGCAGATTAACGGGATTTTGTTTCAAAGATCTGTACCACTGGTTGTTATTTACCGGAGCTTCCGGAAAATTTATAGCATAATAGTAAGAGTTTATACTCGCGGAAAATTTTATTTCGCTCTCCCATAAGATTTTGTATTGTACAGAAATTTCAAATTTCAGTTCCACTTACGAATGATTTTTTTTTCCTTTCTGGAAAAATAAAATAAAATAGATTGTAATTATTTACATTTTCAAAGACATTAATTGCGTGAGTAAGACGCGAAAACTTTTACATTAACAAGTATAACGTTTTCTCTGCTTGCCATTTTCAGGTGGTATTACCATTGAGCGACGAGACAGTGTAGTCTGCATATGGGATTGACACCAGCAGTCAGCAGTAGTAAATGAGGGTATAATTACTGCACTATTTATGTGTGTTTTAACTGCAGCAACAGGTTGGAGAAGTGAATTAGACTGTTTTAAGAGCTAGCCTACGTTGTCTCCTTTTTTTTCTCTTTGATGCAAACCTGATTTTGGTTGTGGAATATATACTGGGTTGTTTTGTTCCTTTTGACAAGTTATCACGGCGTTGTTGTGAGTTGATTTGAAACTGAAAGATCTACCTTTTGCCCTGTTTATTCACGTTTGGGGGAAAGGTATTGTTAGAGTAACTAACTGGCCTCATAGCCTCATTCAAGTTTGATTTAGTTTTGATCTTTAAATATGAAGACCGAGGAAGCTGTTATGGAAGGGGTAGCAGAGCAAAGGGATAAGGTACCTGGATCGGAAATATGGGTGAAGTTTATGGATCAGATAAGTAAAAACTTTAAAGAATTTAAAGAAGACCTTATAGCTGAAATTGCTGAAGACCTCAAAGCCCTTAAAAATGACCTTAAAGCTGTCATTGCGGAAAACCGCAATGCCCTTAAAGCTGAAATAAATGGCGTTCAGGATAACGTGAGTGCTCTTAAAGCTGAGAGAGAAGTGAAAGGTAAGAACAAAGGTTTGGTCCAGGAAACAACTCCTGCTTCGCATGATACATTGCGTATTGACCCTCAAACTAGTGTTCAAATGGAACCGGTTAGTTTTCGGTCAATTTCAGAATGTTTTTGTCCAGTTACGGGTATTCATGTAAGTAATGTACCTACAATTTGTCTGAAGGAGAGCAAGCGGGCTTTACCCAGAGCAATTTTCAAACGCCGTAAACCAACTAGTGTCACTAGGTTTGCGAACCGCATATATAATTTAATGTTTCCTTTCGGGACTGACCTTGTTTTCCCCACTCATCACAGTACTAAAGTATTGGCAAACGATATTCCCACTGGGGTTACTCGGTACTAGCCCATATGGTCATACTGTAGGTTTTTCAATCAACCTAATGAAATGTTTCATTCCCCAACGTTCACTTGAGACTTTTGAAAAGTGTAATTCCATAATACAAAGAAGGAAACGTAGGAAGAAGAAGAAGGATAGGCGGGAAGAACCAGGAGTACATGTTAAGAAAAAGGAAATAATCTCTCTTTGGTCCAAGGGGAAACTGGACTTATTTCATGAGGGCATCAACATACTTAAATTAAAATACAACCATCTTTCTTTTAGCATAAGAGATTCACATTACTCATATATTACATTTTTTAATGGTATTTTTGTTTTAAGTGATTTATGTTGGGCAAAGTGATTTTAAAGCTGAAGTCTGAAGTGTTTCTTCAACATAATGGTTTTCTAAAAACTTTGATTTTTTTCTTAAAAATGCCTTGCACCTTGTAGAGTTGTTTAGTTTAATACTTCTTGGTAGGTGTTCTCTTTTGTTTAAGACAAATCACAAACATACTTGATATAGATAGGGTAAGTTAGAGGATAAATGTTTTGAGTTATATTAACTGGATTTTATATCTGAAGTCAGTATAATTTTCCTAAGGCTTGGAGGGTGTGCCCTGGAGTGCTTAAGGGTAGTCCCTACCCCAAACACCCAGTAACCCCTCAAGGATGTGTCGAAATGATAGACGTCGTTGTGTGTAAGTAACAGAACTGTAAAATATCTTCTTTTAGAGTTTGGTCTTAAGTCGATTTTCTTGGAAGGGGTAGTAAGTGATTAGACCTAAGCGCAATTTTAGAAGGCTAGGTTGACAAGCCTTCAGGTCATTAACCTCATTTTTAACCGAGCCTCACCAAAGAAAGGAAAAGTTACCTTATCATGGGAAGCTCTGGTAATAACAATCTGGTGATTCGCTGACAAACATGTATCTAGGATACAGAGTGATGTATTGTGACCGATGTAATGGTGTTACGTTCTTGTGTTTTGAGAGACTTGCGAGACTGACAGTTGATGAGTAGGTCAGAGAGGGTGGAGTCGTGCAGCGAACGCGTGTGTATCGTTCCTCTGGTTTTTTGTGAAAGTGATTGAAAGAATTGTTTTTACACTCTGAAGAACCTGCATCTTCGGATCATATAGTCACTACCAGTAATTTTACATGTATGTGCTTTAATTACTTTTTTCCATTGGTGGCCGGGTACATTTGTGCATTACAAAACTGTGAATAAATCTTTGGCTTGTGTTCTGCATACAATTGGAGTTATTTGAAAAACTTTTCATCATATATTCATCAGGTATTGATTTGTACCCTAGCCAGCCAATGGTGGCGGCCTGAATTAATTTAATTAACGAAGTCTGATCGTCCTTATATTAGGTGGTCGAAACTAATCATATGGGGGACTAATTTGTGAGTCGGAAGGAACTGTTATCAATCCCGGTACTATTCAATTTGTTCTCCGACATGCATGTGTGAGGTGACTTTATTGTACCCAACTTTTTCGACTTCAACTACCGGAGTGAGCTCCAATTTAGGTGACAAACCTACAGTGAGTCGACTGGTGTCACTGCTGTTTAACTTGTAGGATGTTGAAAACAGGAGAACCTCACTAGCCATAGTCAACTGCACTTGAGGAGCGTCGACCAGGAACTTATGGTGGGCAGGCTGGTGTGATGGAGTTTATACTTCGGCCATCTTATTTAGCTAGGTTTACATGAGGGTGAAAAATTCTGCACCTTCGGGCTTCATCCTATATGAATCACATATACATCTTATAGGAAGAAGCTCAAAGCGTACAGTTCTACCCCACTTTACGCGACCCCGTTATGGGCGGTTTCGCTTTAGCGCGATTTTCAAATTTCGCTGTAAAATGCCTCATATTACTCGAATTGCTTACTTAATATTTATGTACATAATGTAGTCATTGGCTTCTCTTTGGTTCCGGGAATCCTCGCTTTTTCTGACCATTCTGATCGAAGAATTGGGGATTCCCCGTCCTACGACTTTGTTCTATGGGGATCCCCTCGTTTGTTCCATATGTTTATCTCGGCTGGCAGTCGTGTTTTAATGTTTGGTCGAGATACATAATTTAACGCTACGTAAAAAATGCCGCCTATGAAGAAAAAATGAGTGTAAAAGCGTAACTTTGGAATTGAAGATTTAGGTGATAAGAATAATGGAAAATGGAGGAAAAGCAACAATTTTTGGCAGAGATTTTGGTCTGCCAAAATCGACTGTGATAACGATTTTTAAAAATCGGGAAAAAATTAAACTTCCAGCGGAAGTTCAACACCTCTAAGTGCTAAGTGCTAAGGTCGGATACTTTTTAGACAGCCCTCGTATAAGTGCAACAAAACTTTCTCGTTCGAGATCTTCTATCCTAGAAAGAATGGAGAAGTTGCTAGCAGTTTGGATCGAAGATTTACCGTAACTAAGAAGAACACACCACTGAGTCAAGTTCTCATATGAACAAAAGAACAAAATCTTATGAGATGTTAAAGACAGAAGAAGGTGAAGGGAGTTCTACTCCGACTTTTGCTGCCAGCAGTGCCTGGTTTCATCGGTTCAAGCAGCGTTCCAATCTTCACAATATCCAGATAACAGGTGAGGCCGCCAGCGCGGACACTCACGCTGCAGCCGAGTTTCCAGACAAGTTTCAAGATTTCGTAGCACGAGGAAAAATTCCTGCTTGTCTCATCTTCAATGTTGATGGGACCGGGCTTTAGTGGAAAAAAAATGCAATCTCGAACATTCATTTCTAAAGAAGAACGTCAAGCCAGAGGTTTCAAAGCTGCGATAGATCGACTAACACTTCTGCTGGGTGGTAATGCCACTGGTGATTTCAAACTGAAACCTTTACTGGTTTACCATTCAGAAACACCCCGTGAACCTACCTACCAGTTGTGTGACCGTCCAACAGAAAGGCGTGGGTTACACGGAAGTTTTTCCAGATTGGTATTCTAATAGTTTTTGCCCGTCAGTCAAATCCTACCGTGGCAGAAATGGACTTGAACGTAAAGTTATATTACTCTTAGACCATGCCTCAGGACATCCAACGTCACTTTATACGCCGAGAGGCTTAAAAGTGTACGTGAAGTTCCTTCTACCAAACTCTACGGCAATATTACAACCTGTGGACCAGGGAGCATTAGCAAACTTCAAAGCTTATCACCATCGCCGCACTTTTAGCCAACTAATTCACGAAACTGACGGGGAAGGAAAACAGTTTATGCGAGACTGATGGAAGTCATACAACATCATGAAGGCTATTCACAACATAGACGAGTCTTGGAACGAAGTTAAAAAGAGTTGTATGAACGGGGTGTGGCGTAATCTTTGACCAGATGTAGTGGAAGCACCTAGAAGAATTGTCCAAATGTACAGACAAGTGCTTGAGGCATTGATGCAATGATTGAGGGACCTGAACTTGATGGTGTCGCGGTAGAAGATCTTAAAGAACTTGTAGCAACTCACGACGAACCTCTCAGCAATGAAGATCTGATCGAGTTACAGAATAATGCCATAAACGATGAGGAAGAACGAGTAGAAGAGAGAGTTTTATCTTCAAGCGGAATACAAAATACTCTTTGAAAAATTTATTCAGGTTTGGACATATTGCAGAGCATAGATAGTGATGATGACCGTGTGTCAAACACTTAAAAACAGCGTTGAGTGTTATGAACGTATTTTACAAGAGCGTAAAAGAAACGCTACCCAAAAGACAATAGATGTATTTTTCCGTAAAAAAATTAAAAAAACATGTAATACTACATAAATTCTTAGAATTAAAGTGATTGATTCAAATTATTTGTATTTTTTTGCGTTAAGTTTTGACTATGTTTAATCGTAAACCCCGATATATACAAATTTCACTTAACGTGTTTTTTATTTATTATATTTATTTATTTATTATTTTTTCATTTTTTATTTTTTTTTTTATTTTTTATTTTTTTTGCGGAACGTATCCCTCGCGTAAAGCGGGGTATTACTGTAATTGCGACCATCATAATCGATTTCCCGATTAATAGAGAATCGAATCTTCATTTTTCTTCCTAAACCATTGGATCCATTCAAACTCCACGAAGATAAAACGTTAATGGAATTCATGGGGCTTGGTAAAGTTGCAGTTGGTACACGCAACACACATCCTTTTGTGGAGGGACCTCCGATATCTAAACCGATTGACGAATCCGTAGTGATGTCGTCAGGGCAAGCATGTTGACTCAACTTTTGAGCCAGGCGTCAGAAACCTGAGGTAATGGAATTTTTGCATTGCTTGCGCTGATTACACTTTTCATAATACTTAACAGCGGGACGATGGGAAAGTGAGCGTGCGCATTCTATTAGGGCCTCCTACGGCAATGTCTCGGCAGAAATCACCGAAATATTTCTGGAACACTTACAAGCAAGAATAGCCCGCGGCGTGAACTACTTAGCGAGCGCGATGGCGTGTTGCGGGTCGGTCCATGGAGGAAGGAAATATATGGAGGAGAAGTGACGTTAAATCACTGAAGCAGACTCTAAACTCTCCCGCATGGCGGCAGCAGCGGTATTGTATCCCAAACAAATTCCGAGTTCACACTGTGTCTGATGTTCTGATTATTTCATTTTGTAATGTGCATAAGTGTTTTATAATGCCATCTTGTGTTGCACACGGTTGCACAAATAGGCAAGAGAGGAAAGAACCTGGAATATCATTTCATAGGTAAGTTGTATTCTAATAATTGTTGTTGAAGTGGTCAGTGGGAAATGAAAACTTTGGCGCATGTCTATAAATATTTAGTCATAGCTCTCAATGGGATGACTTTGTTCTCAAATTTTTGTTGGTGTAGTGTAGAAAATCAGCATACCTTGCTATTTTGCACATAATAGTCTAGCATTACTTTTTAACGAGTGTTGAAAATGAGATTTAAAGGGGGTGTGTTTTACATCACGGTTCAGTTAATTTAGTATTGCGCTTTCCATCGTCACGTTGTAGTTTATACTGTATGACGAAATTAAATGTGTTAAATTATGCTATGCAATCTAGGAATCTTGATGAAGCAAATGATGTTACCGCAAATACAGTTTGCGATTCAAATACGCGTGTGTGGGTATGTCTACATAGTTTGATACTGTAACGGCAATTTAATGGAGATTGTGGTTAGGTCTAAATGCAGTCTGCACCAGAATGGTTTTGTTGTTCCATGAGGGACAAAGAATTTATCTATTACTGTTAGTAATTTCATGAGAACCAAGTTAGTGACAAAACGTTTATAGCGATGGAAACTACTTCCACTTCCAGCTATTCACAATTTAGCTTACGATGTATGGTAACAAAATAACTATTTTTATTTTGGTCTAGGCCTCATTTTAACCTAACCACAAGTGGTAGTAAAAACAACTGAAATATCCATTCTGCATGTCCACCATGTAACTCATTGTGGCTTTGGCAGAATAAATTTTTAGTCCAGGTCGCATATCAACCCAATCCCAGTATATCCCGAAAACTTAGCAAGATATCGAAAATTTTTATTCTTTATTTTCGATTTGTCTCGTCGTGTTATGTAAGAATCGATCATTAAATTTGACTTTTGAGAAATGTTTCTTCTGCATTTCAACTCAAGACACCTCACTTTTGATACAGTATATCTCGAGAACTAGGCGAGATATCGAAAATTTTTATTCTTTATTTTTTATTTCTCTCGTCTTTTTAAATAAGAATCCGTCATCAAATTTGACTTTGACCAATTTTTTCTTCTTAATTTCAACCAAAACCATTTCACATTTGAGACAGAATGTCTCGAAAACTAAGCATGAAATCAAAAAAAATTATTCTTCATTGTTTATTTGTCTCACCGAGTTACACAATAATCCATCTGCAGATTGCGACGTTACGTTAATACTAGAGTCTCCTGGAGGTTTTTGTACATATACGCCATGTCTGTATGGGTTAGTCCATGCCTCCCCACTCCCCCCACTCCTCCTCCGCCCGGCTTGACTTCATTGCGTGGTGAAGGTCGCCTGCGTCGTCTCCATATATTTCCTTCCTCCATGGGTCGGTTGGCGCCATGCAAAGAACCTGCATGTTGCGGTTTGTCCAAAGAATTTATAGGGCTAGTATCGGCCTTAGGAGACTTCTGTCTTAGCATCTGACAAAAAACATTTATTAACTATTACAACTCACACCTATATATTATTGTCACATTATCCGTTTTGATCAAAGTAGCATAACTTGTCAGAAACCATTCTTTACGCTAATTATTACATTTCAAAAGTTATTTTCACATTATCTTTCGTGATCAAAGTAACGTAGCCAGTCAGTAACCATTTTTTTTTCCACTAAGCCAATATCCATTTTTCGTGAAAAATTATTTCAATCACCCATGAATAATTTCAAGCACGCGCTTGATCTGGATGTAAGCGCCAATTATTGTTTTCGTAAACCTTGCAGCATTGTTTGAATGGGATGACAAATATTTTCGCTTGCTTGTCAGCCTGGACTCTGGCCACGGGGGAATGAGGAAGGGTTTTCTGGGAAGAGGTATAGTCATGTGACAGTGGGACTGTCTAGCTTTTGTTTGGCTGTTCCGAAAAGTCAAACGGCACAACCCATCCATACCCGAGCGAATTTTATTCGGCGCAAACAAGTGGCTTGCAAAGGTACAGGAAGGTACAGGAAAACTATCATTCTGATAGAAGTTACAAAATGTTTCCCCATACATTCGGCTTCAATTTGTTTAATGTAATTATGATCCCTTCCCCAGAACGACAAACCATTTTGGAAGCATCTTTTCTTAGACAGGCCACTAGTTTGTGTGGCAACAAAATGTATGTCCTTCTCGAAGGAGCGAACTACCCCAGTGGGTTGGGATCGATCCTTGGTAACATTCCCCAAGATAATTTCATTATTAGTCTCTTCACAGGAATTCAAAAGTCTCTTGGGCGTGTGTTGCATCACTAACAAAAATAAAAACAGCTGAATTTTATTCGTTTCTCAGAATTTCTCAGTATTTTTATTTTCCAACTCAATGTGTCAGCCGTTAGAGATCGACCAGAAACCACATCACACACGACAGGATAAAAAGAAATGTTTTTTTTAGAGAATTGTTGGTGTGTATAAAATTTTAAAAAGTACGACAGCAAGCTAGGCCAGTTGCAACAGCGATTGTAAACAGGTGCGAGCGAAGGAATGCATATACTCGCAAGGCAAGAAACCTTTCAGTAGGCATTTTGCATGCAATCGACTAGTAATCCAGCCAGGATGGCCGCATCGAATTGACAGCTGGTTGGCTAGCAGTCATCCCCTCCTAAGAAAATGTAGTGGAGAGATGCAATTAAAACCCGGGGACCCGGCCGACCCGGGTCATACCGCCTGGTGGCTACGTCACAAAACCGTTCTGACATCACAACAGTTAGGCAAGACCGTTGACAGCCAACCATTTGTTAGCTATTCTGCATGCGAAGTGTGAGTCGTTTTTTTTTTTTCGTAGTTTACTGTTTTCTACAATAGTTATTAGTGAATTGTTATTCTGCAGAAATGATGTACACATATTGCATTCTTAGATGCAAAGGAAATTATCAAAAGGGACCGAAAACTGAGTTATTTCCATCTCCTAAAGAGTGTGCATTACGCCGGTGATATATACATGCAATGCACAGAAACTTTAGACCACAGTTTCTTCCAAAGTAAGTTTCTTTTTGCTTTAAAAATTACATTTTTCTTTCGTCTTGTATTTTTATTGTTAATTAACTATAACATAAGTGGCCCATCAGTTCTATAAACATGAATACACTTCTATAACACTGTTAATTTGTATTAAATTTTAGAAGTTGTTTGACTAGTTCGTTTATACATACAATATTCGAAAGTAGTTTACATCGCAATAGACGTAGTCACTAGCAGCTTATTTACTCAGAATAACCAAATTCCTCATATCTTATGCTGTAAGAAGGCAGTTCTGGTCCAGGCTGCATTTCAATTCTCTTCTATTATTGCCACTACAAAATCAAACCATACTCACCCACCTTACATGCATCAGAACTACATTTCAAATAGAAGCAACATTTTCAGCAACTGGATTTCTCGTTTGTGTAGCATTAGTTATCACAACTTCATTATACACCTTCAGTGTGAAATGCAATACTACTGAAGCAAAGGCAATATACATTCACTGTATCACCATGTGAACTTGATACCAATATTTGCAGCAGCACGTTTATATAAGAAATTGATCACTTAGAACTTGTGAGTATTGTGTAGTACATTAACATTGGCCTACTAAATATTTGCTAGGGATTAAAAATTCATTTCAACTTTTGAGATGCAGTAATTTATAATAGA
Source organism: Vandiemenella viatica (assembly GCA_031002005.1). Classification (NCBI taxonomy): domain Eukaryota; kingdom Metazoa; phylum Arthropoda; class Insecta; order Orthoptera; family Morabidae; genus Vandiemenella; species Vandiemenella viatica. The sequence continues at coordinate 43,741,994 of CM061919.1, read as the reverse complement.
GAAATCAAAGCGTAATTGGCATAATTCACAGTACTTAAGTAAGAACGGCAGTTTAAAGTTAGGATTGTGATTGCTAATATCTTAGTGCCGCATATTCTTGGAAATGTCTTATTTTGTTAACGAATTATTAACATTTATGTTTTGTAGTTACTTGTGAGCTGCTGAGATTCATGTTGTGCTTTCCAATATTAAGTGACTGCTCTTGATACACAAGATGAAATGGACAAGGGAGGCCAAATTGATAATGTAGCACTAGATCTGTCTAAGGCGTTTGACAGAGTAAGCCATAAAATGGTAGTAAATAAGCTAAAAACCATTAGAGTGGATAAGAAAGTCATTTGCTGGGTAGAAGAATTTTTAAAAGGTAGAAAACAGAAAGTTAGGGTAGGAAATGTAGTATCAAAAGAAGTTGAAGTAAAAATGGGTGTGCCGCAGGGTAGCGTATTGGGACCATTGCTATTCATTATTCTAATGAATAATTGTTTTGATTGTTTACTATCTGAAATTAGATTGTTTGCAGATGACATAATGCTGTATAAAAGAATCAAAACGATAGAGGATTGTAAACAGTTGCAGGGTGATCTGGACAGGATATCTAATTGGGTTGGTAAACATGGAATGAAGATAAATGCAAAGAAGATTCAGCTTATTAGATACACAAATAAAAAACAAAAGGTTAATTATGAATATAAGGTGGGGAAAGAATTGCTTGCTGAAGACTTGAAATGTAAAGATCTTGGAATTACTTTTGATAACAAACTTAACTGGGCAGGACACATAGGACAGGTGATGGGAAAAGGTTTCAAAGTTCTGCACTTGGAGAGAGTGATGAGGGGATGTACGAGAGAAGTCAAGGAATTGGGTTACAAAACTTTGGTCAGACCATTGCTCGAATATGGTAGTGTAGTATGGGACCCTCATTTTACGTATCATATACAGGAGTTGGAGAGGGTGCAAAAAAGGGCTGCTAGATTTGTTTCTGGAAATTATCGCAGAATGCAGTCAGTGACGGATATGATAAAGGAGCTGGAATGGGATTCCTTGCAAGACAGGAGGAGGATGGGGAGGGTCAAGTGTACAGGGCATATACTGGCGATGAGGCATGGAAAATATTGCAATAGGTATGAAAAGTAGTGCATGGAAGGGAAAAGATGACCATGACCACAAGCTGGCACTCGATTTAAGGCACAAGGGTTGGGAAAATTCTCTTTTTTAGGTAAGGGTGTCAGGGATTGGAATGAGTTACAAAGAGAAATGTT